>JARYHS010012519.1:132767159-133073697 GCA_031002005.1 Vandiemenella viatica | reverse complement strand
TTTTGCCACTTGTCCTTTCTTGAAACTCACACAATTTTACTCTGAGCTCCGACTTCACATATTTTTCATACCAATCCGACAGGCAAGTGCTTGTTGTGACTTCACGCATTTTAGTTAAAAAGCACATACGGGCGGTTTCCAAAATCATTTCCTTCTGTATTTTATATGTGTTAATCAGTCCAACCTGCACCTTTACAGATGGGGAGGACCGATTATCCACAATTTCGCGAACTTTACCGGCAACAAGTTTAAAGCAAGCATCAATGAAATTCATTGGATCAATGAAATTTTGGGAATTTGAAATTGTCCCGGAATAAATTCTATTTTTAAATGCACTAAGCCTGTCTTCAAGGACTAAGCGCGATACTGCTGACTCACCTATCGTTGCTGCATGATCATGACTGCATAAGGCTGCCCCTGCACCGGCATACTGGCGGCTGGAGCCGGGCGAAGGGCTGGCATACTGCCGGCTGGAGCTGGGCGATGGGTTGTTGAAGTGGCGGCTGGGTCCCGGCGATGGGCTGTTGAAGTGGCGGCTTGACCCCGGCGATGGACCGGCATACTGTCGGCTGGGTCCCGGCTGTGGTCGACTTGGGCCCCGGTGATGGACCGGCATACTGTCGGCTGGGTCCCGGCTGTGGTCGACTTGGGCCCGGCGATGGACCGGCATACTGTCGGCTGGGTCCCGGCTGTGGTCGACTTGGGCCCGGCGATGGACCGGCATACTGTCGGCTGGGCCCCGGCTGTGGTCGACTTGGGCCCGGCGATGGGCGGCTGGGCAGGCGAGGTGCTGCTGCTGTGGCGGGCGGTCGGCTAAGTCCTGACGTCTCCCATGGTCGCCATATTGGTGGCGGAACTGCCTCGTTGTCCTGGTGTCCGACCGCCCCCTCTGAAACATAAAAAGAAGCTGTGCTCATTCAATTACGGACCCGCATCCTGCAGCTGCGTGGGGAGCGATAATTCGAGTGTGGTGCAGCTGTGCTCATTCAATTACGGACCCGCATCCTGCAGCTGCGTGGGGAGCGATAATTGATGGCTTCCGGAGGGGAGCAATAATTGATGGCTTCCGGAGGGGAGCGCAGCTGTGCACATTCAATTACGAACCCGCATCCTGCAGCTGCGTGGGGAGCGATAATTAGGGTGTGGCGCATTCAATTACGGACCCGCATTCAATTAAACTCCCCTAGTTCCTCGGCTCCCCTCCGCTCCAAACTGTCTGCAAAGACAGGTCCATAAGAATACATGGGGAAAAAACTGTCCGCTGACCGCTGTACATAAGGAAATAATAAGATCAATCTGAGATTACAGATGTGAGACCCCCTCCCCGCAATTCAATTAAAATCAATTAAGGCTCCCCGCCATGGGGGAAAAAGTGGGCTCACTCCATCCTCCATAAGAATACATGGGGAAAAAACTGTCCGCTGACCGCTGTACATAAGGAAATAATAAGATCAATCTGAGGTTACAGATGTGAGACCCCCTCCCCGCAATTCAATTAAAATCAATTAAGGCTCCCCGCCATGGGGGGAAAAAGTGGGCTCACACACAGGTCCATAAGGAAATAATAAGGTCAATCTGAGGTTACAGATGTGAGACCCCATCCCCGCAATTCAATTAGCATTAATTAAAATCAATTAAGGCTCCCCGCAATTCAATTAAAATTAATTAAAATCAATTAGACTCAATTAAAATCAATTAAAATCAATTAAAATCAATTAAAATCAATTAAAATCAATTAACCACGGGGGTGTTTTGGTCCGGGGTTCTGGCTCACTCGCCCCTTACCCCACTACTAGCATTGACTCATTGAAGAGATTGTTTTCGATTAATAAAGTAATTTTTTCAATTTCGTAAGAATTCATTAAAGGCAATGTATGTTTTATTATTATCTTTCACATTAGCCTGGTCATTTATTATAATCCATTGTTGTATGTGAAAGATCATTCCGGTTAAGAGCCACGCCCACAGTTATTTTATTGATAAATTAATTATGCTCATTAAAGAATTAAATTACAAGAGGTGCCATTTTTAACACTATAGTAAGTAAAATTCAGGGTGACCGACTAAAAGTGCTTAGGTGACATTTGCGCTCAAGGGTCGCCTTCTGGAAGGAGGGTCTATAATCCTCTACCTTCCTGGAAGGACGGCGTCGTTGGAAGAAACGCACAGTCAAACCCTGATGGCCTCTAAGGCTAGGTGAGCACTTTGGATTTATAGGCAGGCGATTAAAGACCAATTTTTCAAGCAACACAATTGTCGAATACTGATCTGAGAGGTTGAAAAATTGCCAATCTGCCATGTAAATACGGAAGAAATTGCATTTCTTTACTAATTTTAGTTCCGAGTATTATAAAATATCGACCCAACACCGCCTTCGTAAGCCAGTAATTAAGACAACCGAAAAAGATATTCCTTGGCGATGGAGGAAACCATGAAAGATTCTTAAAGTAAAAAAAAAAAAAAAAAAAAAAAAAAAACCAATGTCAGCACAATACACATACCCCCTACTGACTTTTGAAGTGGAAAATCCTAAATTCATTAGTACCAATGCTAGCAAAAAGGGACAAATTCACTAAAGCTTCTTTATTCTCTGACTTACGACAGAAAATAAAATGTTATCTACTAAAGCCAACAGACTGAAATCCAAACATGAAAAGTTTTTACTTAAGTACCCATTTCACTCCGTGAAAGAATTTTCTTATTAGGATTTAGTAACTAAAGATGACTGACAAAATTGTGTGTGTTATGGTGCAGAATGGAAAATAGTCAATTTTTTTTATTTGCTAGTGCTTTACGCCTCGCCGACGTGGGCGTAATTAGAGGCGGGATGGGAATCGGGACAAGGAACGGAAAGGAATTTGGCCATATCTTTTGAAGGAAGCAACCCGGAATTCGCTTGGAGTGATTTGGTGAAATTATGGAAAACCCAAATCTGGATGCCCGGACGGGAATTTGAACCGGCGTCCTCCCGAATGCGAGGACAGAACGTTAACCACTCACTCATTACTAAAATAGTGAATGATTTTCTTTTTGTGGAAACAGGTTTCAAATGCACCAATTAGGCTATCTGGAAAAAGTATTCATATGTAGTAAAAAACTTTGGATATTACATATTAGCAGTTAACATTCGAAATTGAACATACTAATGGGATTTTAAATAACTAACTGCTAATCAGTAGCTGGTAATATTTATTTATTAATGAATATAAGTACTGTACCGCATTCCCGAAACTCTTTTCACTTGCGATCAAAGCGAGCATATATAATCTAATCCAACCAAAACACCTACAATGCCTGTATCTAATGTGCATTACAGTTCTGTGACGCTTGGATTAAGACAAGAAATTATTATGAAAATTACTCCAGCAATCAACATCTATATTGATGCCATTTGTCAATTCAGAAAAAAAAATATTCTATGATCTATGTTATTTTTATATTCAACAACATTATACATTAAAAACAATTCTGTTTGCTAAAATAAATGATATTTTCTTAACTTCTTTTAGTGACTTTTGACAAGTAAGAAAATATGCCCAGTATAGTTAGTTTACGTTTTTTTCACCTAACTACAGAGCGACAACTCTTATCTCTACAAAATGTTTTTTGGCGTCATCTGTTGCGACTAATTAGTCGCAAGTGTGCGCACTCTAACATTTTTTCTTTTTTTTGCGACCTATTTTCTATCTCAGTGGCAGAAAATCACTAGAGTGCGTCTAGCCTAAAGAGTTCATTCCGGATATCATTCAGTAAATTTCTAATAGGCCTACTTAATAACTTATTATAATAACTGACTTTTATCACACTTTTTCCCGGCTTTGGACTGGCTTAGTGATTGAAATGCACGTAGCATACAATATTTTAAAGATTATTTAAAATCAGCTTGAATTAAGCCTCGTCAATATTTATTTATTTACATATTTACTCTGTCTCTCTATTTACATTATTTGCATTTTTTCTTTTTTTGAGTGTGTTAAGAAAGCAGATCTAGCCATCTTGTAAGTATGATATCGCTTTCAAACAAGAACTAATATCCCCGACTGTACGAATGACACGAAAGCAATAAGAGCCTAATGAGCCAGATGAGCTGTACTGGATAATCAGGGAATAATTGTTCTTGGAATTTTCGACTGCAGGTAGGCGAGCTTGGACTGTGCGGTATTGTCACTGAGCGCTGTTGTCATTAGGGATTGCAATCCAGCAAAGCGGGATCCCGCAATCCCGCGGGATCCCGCATCATTAAACAGTCTCGCGGATCCCGCACAAAATTAAGGGGATCCGCAATCCGCAAAATGCGGCGGAAACGCGTGTCAGTGCGTGACTCGCTGCCCCACTCGGTCTCTGTCGGATGTATTGCACTGTTCGCTGTACCAGAGCAGTTGGCATTTGACTGATGTGAACATGCGTTTGTTTTTGTCAACCTTCGTCATTTGTAAGTAAATAAATACACTTTTACGTATTCATCAAAACTTACGTTTGTTTGGAGTACACATTTCTGTAATTTGAGTTATGTTGAGTATTTAGTACGATTTTCTAACTATATAATTATTTTCTAAGTGTCGCACACGTTATCTGAACTACACCGTTACAGCTTTTTATTCGCGGTTTCATTATTCCCATTTACTGTATTTGCAGATAAAGTAATTGTGACAATTTCCTAATTTGCGGCTGAAAATTTGATTATTCGTTGACATGAAACTAATGTTATCGTAATTTTAACGATCGCGTACCTATTTATTTAACAGCTATCAAAAGGAAATTGTACATATATCCTTTGACTTATTGTTGTTTTTGCCACTGCCTCAATGCGTTTCTTTGACGAAAGCCACCTGCTTACATGTGCCGCTCAGGCTTTCGATTAATCCCTCTTCTCCTTATTATTTCGACTACAGGTAAAAAAAAATTATAAAGAAATTTTCACGGGTGTATCGACGAATTGTGTTGTAGGAACACCATACTTCGACGGCTGCCTCCGCCGTCTTCCTCACGTGTGTAATTTCGTGTGTTTGCAATTAAATCCGCCGAGAAAGTCTCTTTTCTTACTAAAAAATAATAATTTCCGCTCTAAACACGTCGTTACGCCACATAAGTAAATCTGAAATACTTGACAGTTTACGTGTTGGTGAGTAGTTTCTTTTAACAACATTGAATCAACTGTAATATCGATCAAGGAATCAGGAGATATAATAATGAATCACGCAAAAAAAGGCCAAGTCTCGTGCTTGTGCAGTGACAAAAAGTTATGAGATCTTGTTCTGAGCCAAGTCTACACTTTACAGAGTGTATTCACTTCACTTTGTGAAATGAAATCCTTTTATCGATGTTATGGAACGTTTATTTAGAATTAAAAAAAAAAAAAAACTCTGGTAACTTGGCCATTAAGCAAACCATATTTTTAAACTTATGTGATGTATTTATTGTAAGGCACATAATATATCCTATGACTCAATATTTTCCATTTTTATTATTTATTTAAAAATTGGTTTAGATTAAAAAACAAAAATGTAAAACCTCGAAATACACTTAAGACATGCTAAAAAGTTTTAATGTCATTTTGCCAATCAAAATATTGTTAACTGTTAATTTTTATCATTTAACATTAAACATTATTTATTACTTTAATTATTATTTAATTTATTAACGTTTTAAGTAACTATGTTTTAAATATATGCGTTGAAAAACTGTTTGTACCAATCCCGCACGGATCCCGCGGGATTGGCGCAAATCCCGCGCGTATCCCGCGCGGATCCCGCGGGATTGAAAACACTGCGGGATTGCAATCCTTAGTTGTCATATATACAAAATTCAGCGCTGTACAAACCATATTAGACGCCTAAGACTGACACATAATTAGTGAAACGAAATATATCCTGCACACAAGTATTTGATGACTACACAAGCTGATAAGATCAGGTCAAATCGAATCATCTTATGGCATTGCTGGCTGCCAAGTGACATTTTTCGATTCACCACGCAGTGTGCCTCTTGTCGTGGCTAATTTGGTAATCTTACAGTGTAAAGTGGACCTACAGTTTAATGTAGAATCCTAACCATTGAAACGTTCTGCCGTACTTCATATTACACAACAAGCTGTAGCTAATAGAGGTGAACGTCAGATTATGGAACTTTGAAAATCTCAGCCGGGACCGGCATTTGAACCGGGAACCTTTCCAAATCCAATCAGATGCATTAACCACCGAGCCAATAGACCGTTCTGATAAAAGGTAATTGGAATTTAAAGAAATGTGTTGTCCACGAAAATTAATTTAATTTTGGTGAATTAATTTGGAAGCTCAACACTCTGGAGCACGGTTTGTCAGGATTTACTTCATCAAAACGTTGATTGTTCATTGGCTAAGCACTAAAGTTATGAGGACATAATCATTCTGTGGAGTGCTGAAATTAATTCAAAATATTAGTGATACACTATTACTTTCATTAATCAACATCAAATATCTCTGATATTATTCTGACCATACATTACTTAATAAATCTTGCATACAGTAATTAAAATAAAAATCTGAACTGGAAAAATTATATTAGGTTTTCGGTAAGTCATGAAGTGAGAATATTAAGGATCGTTTGATGGGTCAGTTGAGTAAACAGATTTGATTATTAAATGATGATTTGATTAAAGCAGCTGGTGTGAGCTGTCGGACGAAGGTATTTGTCGGCAACCGGCATTTTTACTATACTCAGTGATGATATTGTATCAAAGGCTCTATATTTATGCTTATTATTATCAGGGTCAACTGAGCAACGCCATCTTAACGGTTATTTCATCAGCCGTAAGACTATATAGCGCGTTGTCTTACCAGATATTCCTTTAGTCAGTTCTGAGACAAGTGTGCATTAAACATTTCTATGGTTTAAGGTATTGCAATAATGTCCTACGAGTATATGGATTAGCGGAAGAACCTCTCCATGGCCATTCTTCCTCCCAAATCAAAATTTTATAGTTCCTAGACAGATTCTGGAATTTCGGTCGCTAATTACGAACACGCGACACAAGTGTGGCGCGATTTCCAGATCCAAACCTTTGGTGAAATTCAACAAGTTTGTGCATGATCACAGATGTAAGGCTACTTGCAGATCTGTTTGAAAAATTTATGACTGTACTGTACATATGGAGGCATAAGTACAGGATATCAGCCATTACTTCACAGTTTCGTGATAGGCTATGTTAAGCAGCACGCATGTTGAAATGGAATTTTTGATAAACGTTGACATGCGGCTTCTTTTCGAATTACGAGTTGGAGTTATTTGTCAGTACATCCATCGGTACATCAAGAAAAACAAATGGTACATGGCGAACTACAAACACGAAAGTTTTGTAATGTGTTCGACATTAACTTCTTGTACGTTTGGTCCATGTTGGAATATCTATTCTCTAGAGGTTCCCTAAGATTTTCTCTTCGCACCACCTTCCCCTGCCATAATTTTATTATTAAAAAGGTAAATGCCAACTTGTCATTAGGCCTACTGACAATGACACCTCACTAAGTATGTGATGTTAGAATAAAGATTTTCAACTCTAAGAGAGACTGAAGGAAACATAGTAGGGAATCCTACACACGGGTGGGAGGCTACCTAGCACCCTTCTCCCTCCCCCCTTCTCAGTTTGGAAACCTATACTCACAGCTGGTCACAAAACAGTTAATCCGTTAATCATTAATTAACGAAGTTAAAAAAAATTGCGAAAATTTAACTTTTAAGTTAACCTAAAAAATCATTAACGGTCTTCTTAACTTCCGTTAAATTGGACTTCCGTTAACTTTAGTCCGTTACATAGGTTGTTGACGTCTTTTCGTTTGTTTGAACTGTGCGCCACGCCACCACTCGTATCACGTATGTTCGGTGTAGTAGTGGGCGCGCCTGCTGAAAATCTTGGCGGCGGCGTGACTATTTTGTATTGTGAATTCTGCAAACGTAAATAAACTAAAAAGCGTCATAACCTATCTTATTGACAAATCAACATTATTATCTGTAGTGAGGTGTATTTATTATTACAAAATGTATGTCTTTATTATATGTTTAGTAAAAACATCGCGTTCAGTTGGTGTTGCAGCATCAGTGACGGATCGGCAGTGTGTGTCGGCAGGGCCCGCTCTAGCGGTTTTGCCGCCCCGGACAAAAAGACAATTTGCCGCCCCTTAAGATTATGTACAATTATATATTTTATTAAAAAATAATTAATTTTTAATCGAATAAAATATTTTAATAAAATCGTATATTCTTAAATAAAGTTATTGAACTTTGATCTAGCTGCTCAAAATAGAGAAATTAATTATGAAATATCTGTACATAGCCACAAATTAACCATATTTTTTTTACATTTTTAAATGCTATTACAGATGGATATTATCACACAAACAATCTAAATGACATTATTTTGAAAATAAAACGAGATTACATCAAATACGCTAAAATAACAAAACAAAAACTTTCATTTTGCGAATTTTTTATTACATCTTTAAATTAATACTTCATCAGCAATTTCATATTCAATTGCCAAAATGGCTAAATCATTAAATTATCAATTTCGTAAATGCTTAGCAAGGCGTCGTATACATCTCCCAAATGAAATTTTAAAGGGTTTAATCCCTCTATCCAACTCTCCCAACTAGTGTCACTCCATGTTTTCAAAGTTGAACCCTGAACATGCTTTAAAAGTATTGCCCATCGAAAAGTAGATGCCGAAATGAATAAATATATTTTTTGCACCATGTTGAAGAAATTAGCGGCTTCCAAGGATGCTTTTGCCATTAATAACAAGATTGAGAGAATGGCTACTACACGAAACATTGATTGCTCGCGAATTATATTGTTTAATTCTAGATTGCACTCCTGCTTTATTGCCCCTCATATTATACCCGTTGTCAGTCTCTGGCCTCTGATATCCTGCAAATTTAAACCCAAGTCATTAAGATCTCCAACTATAGTATAAGGCATTTGTTTTCCTGTGGATCTTTCGACTGGTAAGAAGCCTTAAAAGCTTTCATTAATTTTAATTTCAACATCAGGATTAAATTTATTGGTTGAAACATATCTGATTACAAGAGTAATTTGCTGTATCTTACTAAAGTCAGGAGTACAGTTTAAAATTATGAAAAATATTTGAATTTTTTTAATTTCATTAATAACATGAGACTTTGATGCAGCAGATGCTTTGATGCAGCAGATCTACTATCCCAGTAGGGATCCCAGTGGGATCGTATTCAGACAGTAACTTAACTAGTTTTAATAAATTACCGTTATTATGCTCAAACAACTTGTCGCTTGTACCTTGAAAAACCAGAAAACTTTTACCAAGCATTTCGGTAATTGCAACGATTCTTAGAAGCACCTCATTCCAATGATTTATTTCGGCATTACGTAATAACTCTTTGAGTGGCAGCATCTACAGTTTTACAACAATTTAATCTTTCGTTCATTTATAGCCATGATTTTTGTGCCTGAATATGATTTTTCGAAATTTCATGCTCTCTTAAAGTTTCGCCGAGGTGCTTCCAATTTTTGAAAACCTCCTTTGAGAGAGAACTAACTAAACAGCCGAAAATTTTGCAACAGAAGCAGTAAACGCAGTTTTGTGAAAGATAGTAGCTAATCTCGCAATATTTGCTCTCCGTTGCTTAAAATTCGTGCGTAATATTTTGCGCTAAAATGTCGACCTGTGTCATTGGAAGGAAATTTGTAACTATGTAATAGTTTAGGTGGACCTTGCCTTACTAAAAAGCTTCTTACGGTGTCTCGTAAAATTCTTGGCCACAAAGTTTTAGAACGCCTTCTGTGAGTCTCACGTTGGTGTCAGTTCCAATTGGTTTAGAAACTTCGTTCATTTGTATGCTATTATTCTCTGACGATTCTGTACGTCTTTTGTATCCCGACCTGATATTGGATTCTAAGATTTGTTTTGGTAAACCCTGAATACAGTATATTTTATAAGGCCCCGTATTGATTCTGCCTTTCCGCTTCTTTTCCCAACCTTCTTTTTTTGTACTGGTAACCAGATAGTTTTCTTTGACCATCAGACATTTTGGAAGAGGCACGATCGTAACTCAAGCAATGTACACTATAAAATAATATAAAAAGTAAATATTTATCCTTGTTCTAGATAAGCTAAAACCATATTCTCAGTCGATATAAAACATATTTATGCACAACACAAAATATTTTCCATACCCTGTGAACATAAAGAAAGTCTAGTGTTACTATACAGTCAAAGCTTATTCGCGGAGGATACGATCCGTAAATTTGCTGCAAATGCAGAAACCGTGTATACAGAATGGCAATTTCTATAGGCTTAAACGGAATACGTTCCAAGTTCACAAAAAAAAAAAAATTTTTTTTTTTTTAAATGATGTTGTGGTGTGATTGTCGCGCAATACACTTATTAAACCAACTGACAAAGTTATTCACATTCACTAAATTAATGAATTTCTTTTTGTTGAAACGGCAAATGCATCAATTAGAGTATCTAGAAACCACATTCGTATACATAATAAGCATCATGGGTTATTATATATTAGCAGTTAACATTCGAAATTGAATATACTAATAGTATGTGAAGTAACTAATCGGTAATCAGTAGCTGTTAATATTATTTATTTATTAATGATTATAAGTACTGTTCCACACCCACTAAACTACAGTATTTTCACAAGCGATCAAAGATAGCGTATGTAATTTAACCCAACCATAACACTTTCAATGCCTATATCTATTTTTTACAGTAAATCTGTGAGGCTCGGATTACGAGAAGAAATTATTATGCAAAATATTCCACTTCGATTTCCAATAACTAAGATCCATATTGATTTGGTTCATCAATTCAATAAAATAAATACTCAGCATCTCCCGTCAAGCACTATCGATTCCGTGTTTTAGAGCCTAACTGCAATTGCTAAAAACACTCCTTTTCACCGTGTCTAGTAACTTGTGGGCAGTATAACGTCGGAATCAGCGCTGGGTCCGACTTTATACTCATTATATACTGCTGATGTTCCCACATCCAATGGTGTTTTGGTCGCAACATACGCCGACGATACAGATTACCTCGCAGCCAGCCGCAGCAAAATTTTAGCCACTCGCCGCCTTCAGGAAGTCCTCCAGGTAACGGAGGCTTGGGCCCGGAGATGGAGGATTGACATTAACCTAGCCAAGACTCAGGCAATAATGACCAGTAAAAGACTTGGGCCCCGTCGACTACGTCAACCGGACCCGTTCTTCACCTTCACGGTAAAGACATACCCTGGTCAGCTACTGCCCGCTACCTGAGAGTGCTGCTAGACAGGAGACTAACCTGGCAAGCTCATATAAATGACATCCACAGGAAAGCAAACGCGAGGCTTCACAGTCTCTACTCGCTTCTTAACAAAGACAGTAAATTAGCCCCAAGCACTGGCATTAAGATCTACACGACCCTAGTAAGACCAATTATAGAGTACGCCTGTCCAGTGTGGGCATACGCTGCTGACAGCCATATACTCAGACTACAAACTATACAAAACAGGGCACTGAAAAGAGCCCTGCATCTTCCAGCCAGATTTCCTACCTATGCACTGCATGAAGCCACTGGAGTTCCATATCTCCATGACAGGTTTAAACAACTAGCTGAAGTTTTCTACAAGAGTTCAAATAGAAGCAAAAACCCCGAAGTCTACAACATCGGTCGCTATGACACAACCATTGACCGTCACAAGAGGCCTTTAAATCTAATCAACTAACATACACCACCGAGAAGCCACACCAACAGAGAAGTTTTGCATCACCCAAATACTTCTGGAGGCAATGTCTTCGGACAATATCCTCCACCCCCACCTGCATACAAAGATATAGGCAGAGACGGTGCTGTGCTGCAGGTAGCAAAGGTCAAGTGTAACAGCCCCCCCCCCTACCGCGCATCTGTTGTGCGCTTTTGTCGTTGTGCGCTTATGTCGTTGTGCAATTATGTCGTATATCCAACTAAATAACAGTTTAATCATAGATGTACTTACCTTTAGAAATTATAAAATCCTGAAGTAAATTTTATGAACTTCCACTTACCACTAATAACGTAATAGTAAGACTAATGCTGTTGTGTAATGAAACCACTTTAATAATTAGCAATAATAAGCAACTTGAGACAACAAAAGTCGAAACAGCGTTCTACTCGCGTGCTAAGGCCCAATTCACACAGAAGAGACGTGGCGCATTTTGAAGTTGCTCCTATGGCGCAATTCACACCGAGGCGGCAGACAACGGCGCGCCCCTATGAGGACCGCGCCCCGTCTCTTCGAAGTCTCTAGGGGCCCACCCAAATAGCTAAGAACTGTAAGTTTTTAACGAACGAAAAAATCGGTATGTGGATTTTTTATTAATTGGGTATTTAACACATTAATATCATTAATATTTTTCTAACACTTACAGCCGAAATGGCGCCCCTAAATTTTAGCGCCCCGGGCAAATGCCCGGTTTGCCCCCCCCCTAGAGCGGGCCCTGGTATCGGAAGAGGTTAATCGGACAAACTGTTCGGCCATCAAATCTATGGAGGAAGGAGACGACGCAAGAGACCTTCACCACGCATTGAAGTGAAGCAGGGCGGAGGAGGAGTGGGGGGGGGGGCATGGCCGGAGTGGAAGGGACATGGCCGCTTCCATACAGACACGGGGAATATGTACAAAAACCTCAAGAGGACTCTAGGATAACGGTGACGCCGCAATCTGGTGATGGATTATTATGTAACTCGATATGACAAATAACAAATGAAGAATAAATTTTTTTGATATCCTGCTTAGTTTTCGAGATATTCTGTCCCAAATGTGAAATGGTTTTGGTTCAAATTCAAAAGAAAAAATTGGTCAAAGTCAAATTTGATGATGGATTCTTATTTAAAAAGACGAGACAAATGAAAAATAAATAATAAAAATTTTCGATATCTCACCTAGTTCTAGAGATATACTGTATCAAAAGTGAGGTGTCTTGAGTTGAAATGGAGAAGAAAAATTTCGCAAAAGTCAAATTTAATGATCGATTCTTATGTAACACGACGAGACAAATCGAAAATAAAGAATAAAATTTTTTGATATCTTGCTTAGTTTTCGGGATATACTGGGAACATCGCAATTGTTTGGAAGCGCAATATCGCCGCTGCCGCCACTGCGCATTCTCGAGCCTGCTTCACCAATTTAACGTCACTTCTCCTCCATATATTTCCTTCCTCCATTGTCAAATCGGGCATTACTCGGACGAAATTCTGTGCCAGTGGATGACCGGCCGCCTGATCGATAGTTAGTATCGCACTGGAGTCTGCAAACAGTGTTGCAGATCAGCAAAAAACTCAACTTTCAGTAACCAGTGCGAAAAATTCAAAGAAATAATACATAAGTTACGAAAAAGGTGATGTGAAATTTTAATTCGAAACATTTGTGCTAGTTTGGCAGTTTCGGCCGTGTAATGTAAAAGGATGTCGCTGACTAACTTCCGTTTTAATTGTTCACGTAAAAACATGCAGGCCATGATTTAGTGAAACCAGGCCGGGTCGTCTAAAGGGGCCTTTAGGTCACAGGTAGGCCGTGGCACAAAGGTAACCGTAACAGGCATTGGTCGTAGATTTTAGGTTGGCCGAAAATTTCACTGGTCGCAGTTTTCACATATTCAGGTGTCCCAGTTTTTTAAATAAAGTCACTAGTACCTTAATTGTCTCTCGTAAGACAATTTGCAAGTGTTATGTTGATCACAGTCTCAACAAAGATAAAAACAGACAGGAATACCACTTCGTTGTTGTGGCGATAGCGTAACCACAATTTGTTAATTTTTATAAATAAATCCACACTTGCATCATGGTACATAACACCTTGAGATAGAGAGCAGTTATACCTACCGTACTATAATACTAATACATCAGTACAACTTTTGACTAGTTAACTTTTAACGGATAACTTTAACTTGCGTTAAATTTATAAACATTTAACGCTATCGAAGTTAACTTTTTAAGTAGCGGAATAATGATTAACGAAGTTAACGTTTGGATTAACTGTGCCCACCTGTGCCTATACTTTAGAGCAGCGGTTCCCAACCTATGGGTCGCGACCCCCTGGTGGGTTGCGGCTTGTGGTTTGGTGAGTCGCGGAGCATTCGAGGTTTTTACTACAAAAATATACCTTTCATTTCATCTTTTAAAAAAAATATAACACGATATGTTCCAAGTGCAATAATCATTAAAGCTACTAGCTTAGATTAAAACTTTGTGAGAATTTTTTTTTTCTTAAACTGTCAGCCGGTATTACGCAATAACCTCGTTGTGAGATATAGCAGCGGCAGCATCGCGCAATCGTTATAGCAACCCCTCAATACGCCCTCTCCCGTCCCGCTATAGAGCGCATATCACCTGCAATTTTAATTCCCTAATTTTCTCGTTTATTCTTGAATCGAAACCAAAGTCTCTGATCTAAACAGTATTTTTCTATTTGTGAGAGTGAGTTATTGTTTGCGTTTAGTTTTGATTGAGAGTAGATTTAATGTGATGGAAAGCTAATTGAGGACTGGATCGTGCGTAAAAGAGAGTATCCAAATGGTGAGGAAGCTTCAACGTTCACTGCTAGTAATAATAAATTTGAAAATGTTACTGAATCACAACCACAACCAAGAATTTGTAATTACAATGCAGGCAGCGCGAAAAAGGACAAGAAGTATCTGCGAATTTTCTCAAATGGATTGAAAGATAACATATACTGTATATTGCATAGCAAAAACCAGGGTTAAATTCCAATCATCTGCTCAATACACGTGGGAAGAGGGCACATGAATCATGTTTCATCAGTCGAAAGGTGACGCTTAGTATGGCTACCTCCTTGATGTTTTTGTGAAAGGAAACATCTCATAGGCCGACATTGGATTTGATCCTCTCCTCTTTTTCATCCCCCTACAAAACGCAAACAAGTCATTACACTGAACAGAAGGAATTTACAATCACTAACACAATTATGTTAGAAGCAAGCAGAAAAACATCTGGACACCCAATTCCTATACCATTAGATTACTGTTCTCCTCACAGAAATCTGGGCCTGTCTTAAGGCAGAATATCATAAATAAAAAAGATTAATAGAAAATTTTGGTTAAGTTCAGCTGGCAGTATCTTTATGTTTTAGTATTGTTATTTATACTTTCAGCATGATTTGTATTATCATAATTAAATTTTTCACTTAATAGCGGAATCAGATGTCTTGAAAAGTTATTTCTGCAGAACATTCAAAATTTATGTTAGAATTTTCAAGTTATGATCGGCCATACTAATGGATTTTCGTATCTCTGGGATCACAGAATTAAGGAATAATATTTCATAAATTACCTGTTTCAAAATCATATAGTTTGTAAAATTAGAAATATACATGCTATTACAAAAATGAGACGTGGCTGTTATTATAATAACTTAAAAACTAATCATACTTAAATACTATTTTATTTAAAAATTATTTTGGCTTCTGGTAAATTATTTTTTCAAAAATTATTTCAGCCTTGGATACAGCAACAGTTTTAAGAGCTCAGCACCAGAAAATGTATAAAAATAAATAATTTATCTGATTTTTATTGCTTGCGATGTAAGGACAGTATAAATGTAAAGTGTATGAATTTTACCTTGTAGGTAAGATTGCAGGTACCATTAGCTAATATTTTTGGAAATGGATAACACGTCGATATTTTTCAGGAAGTCCTAGACAATCTTTCTTGATGCTTTTGCATTTGTGGAAAGTCAACAGTACTTAACTGAGATTGGGTTTCTTTGTTCCTCACAGCGGTGTGTGTTGTCTTTGGCCACTAGTTGGAATAACGCGTGGCTAAGTCGCACTAGAACGGTAACTGTATAAACATTCTCTTTCTTTATGCTGTATTGCTCATAACAAACTCATTTTCTAATATCAACTTCTCATCCACCACGGTTATATATATATATATATATATATATATATATATATATATATATTGGCATTGGGGGCATTGTACATAAACTTTGTCCTTCACATAACCCCACAAGAAGAAATCACATGGAGTCAGCTCTGGTGACCTGAGGGGCCATGGCAAAAGAGGAAAATCACTCGGACCAGCGCACCCTATGACAGTTCTCTCCAGTAAGGTACACGCCTGACACCAAGCGAGCATTTGAACTTGGTGATTTGAGCCGTGCTCGGCTCGCTTTGTTTATTTTCCCCGCCCTCGATTGTCTTCTGATGCTGGTTCCTGCAGAGCCCGCGTGCTAGTTTCGCCCGTGAGAGCGCGCTGTGGCTCTGGTGGTGCCCTCTACCAGCTGATGGAGTTGATTTTCGGGGACACGAAACCGGGAATGGAGTCGGTCGGCAGCAGCGGATTGGTTCGTTGGGCCTAATATTTTCCCTAATTGACTGCGACGTTGGAGGTCTGCTGGTATAAGCGAGGACTTGTAATTTTACCTGGCGAACTGGAAGTATCGCATGATGTGGATTTGTGACCCGACCGAGACCGTTCCTCGCTCGCATTAATCGAGGGATTTCCTCAGCTGCGCTCTATGTTTGCGAGCGGTTTTCCGCTTATTGGGAGCACGGCAGCGGGTGGGGGCCGGCGGTGGCTTCGAGGTGATAAATTGCCATTGTCTAGCACTGTCGGGTATTTGAGGTAGAATACCTGATGATTCCAACTACAAAGTGCGTCGCTTACTGCATTCTTGTTAATTGTGCTTAATAATTTTGTTACGGGAATGGACAAAATTCCCCGATATGCGGTGCTAATCGTTCCCGCTACCTTATTAGTGTGTGTGGGTGGTAACGACTTATGCGCCGGCGTGTACACACTATAGTGTGTCAGAACCTTTTGGTAAGAACTTGATTCTTAAGGTTAAACTGAAGGACGCTGAGGTAAACTGATTCCTGTTTGTTTAAAATAATTGCTGTATTTTGCCTCCTGTGTACAATTTTGTGTTTTGTACTAGCTGTAAATTTGTTATATGATGGTAAATTGATAAGAGCCTTCCCTGTTATATTACGTTTCCAAGCACGTAAGGATTTCTGTTTGGGTGTTTAATACAAGTGGAGATATTGTGATTAGGGATATTCTCATGGTTTAACAGGCTTGTCATCGCATTAACATATATTTGTATTGGTACAGGATTTATTAAGATTATAATCTGAAAGATCGAAGCTTTCTTATGTATTATATTATTTGTGATATTCTGTATAAGTTTAATCGTTGACCATAATTCTTGTAATAAAATGTTTGAACAAGGTTTGCACTTTATAACCATGCTCCCACATGCTTCCCACTGAGTCCTTAGTGGCAACCACACATCCCATGATTTTACGTATCTTTTTATGAATCACTCGTCTTTGTAGATCGTAAACTTTTCAATACACAGTGTTTTGAAATCAGCTGAATCATTTAGGCTAATCCTGTTTATGGTACCTGACTCCGATAAAGAGATATCAGAAAGCATATACTGGTCGTTATCAATTCTGAAATTACTTGTCATGTGCCTGAACATAGTTGCACCACTTGATGAAATCATTAACGGTCCATTTTTGGTTCCGGATGTGGGAGAAAGATATCATGCTGATAAAACATCGATATCTTTGGGTATTTTTTTTTTATCTGCTTAACGTCTCTCTAACAGCGAGGTCTTTAGAGAAGGGAAAGGTTGGAGGGAGGGGGCAAGGAATGGGAAGGAATTCGGCAATGGCCTTTTTGAAGGAAGCATCCCGGCATTTACCTGGAGTGATTTGGAAAACCATGGAAAATCCAAATCTGGATCCCGGACGGGGATTCGAACCTTGGGTAGTTAACATCGAAGCAATATTAACACATTTTAGAAGAAGAACTGGGTAATATGTTAATGGGTCACGATGTATGTTGCTTAAAAAGGTACTTTAATGGTCGAAGATGTCGTTATGATGTCAACTGTAATTTCAAGGTTTCTTTAATGCTGACTGTTAAAGAATGATTATCACTACAAACCCACCTAACATGAAATCGTCGGCCAATATTTGGCATGGATTGCTGAGTGGTATTTGTTTGCTTCCACGAACAATGCATTAACGAAGTAGACAAAGATATAAACAAAATACTTTGTACTTGTTTTTGTGCAGTCTTGGTGGGATTATCGAGGTGCTACTTCGAAGCAAATACTGCCGTAGTCAACCAAAAGCTCAGAACAGTGATGGCAACATTGAACCAGACACGGCGAACGGCGCTTTTGATTTGAAAAATCATTTTAGTCCTTCACTTACTTTGTTACTAGGTGTCTAACGACCTCAGTAAAAACGATCTGTTATTATTTGTAGGTAAACAACATGTACACCGATTCCTATTAAATTTACCTATCAAAGAATCATACACTGAGACAGGGTTAAGATGAACATGCTTATACGTCTTTCGCTATATCATCCATCAGAAAGAATTACTGTAAAATGATAGAATACATAAAAAGCGAAGTTTTCACATTCAATGTTTTTCATTGCTAATACCAAAGTTCTATCTACGTAACTGAGTATTTTAAATGGAATATCAGAGCAGGCTGAGAATAAAACCTTGAAACAATAACAGCGTTTGCTCTCAGAAAGATAAGTCTTGTGATTATGCAATAGATTATCAACGACCCAGACACATTCGTCTGGTAATAAAATGGTTTGTACTCGTAGTTTATGAGTCATCAGAACAAGGACACAATCTCGCAGTCTCTCGAAGTACCAACGAAGATTCTTTTAAAAATACTTCTTGGCTATACTGTATGTTTTGTTCAATTTGTCTTGTTGGAATATTATTTATGGAAATTTTTGAGACGGGTGATACTTGTTGAGTTCTAACCAGTAATTTCAAACAGCCTCGAATGAACGCCCGAAGAGGTGTTTATGCATCATGATTCGGCGGTTTTTTCGTAATAAGGGTCTGATGTGACCTTAAGTGCAAGGACGGTGATCTGAGTAGTCATCCTTCTGGAAACAACTCTGACGTCACGCCTCTGTTAGAATTTCCAACACTAAATACTTAAAACTTTGTTGCAAGATTTATTTCTTCACATAATATGTCCCACTGGAGCCTGGCGTATGTCATAGCTACATATTCAGCATCGTGTAGGACAGCAATGATAAAAGAATGTGTTTACACATCAATTAATTATTTTTCCTTATGCCTTACACCATTCTCGTCAACTTCGAGGTCATTAGATTCGAAAAAGGTCTGTTGGCAAGAGACGGGAAGGAATTCAGCCATGGCCTATTGAAGGAGTCATCCCGGTATTAACCTGGATTAATTTCGTGTAACCATGAAAAACTAATACCTGGATGGCCGGACGGGGATACGAATCCGTGTTCCTATGAATGCAAGGCCAGAGCGTTACCACATATCCACTACGCTCGGTCAGATCGATTAAATTAATCCAGGTTTCTGTTTACATTTACCGTGTTATTTTGTTGCCGATGTAGCTCTATTGACCAATGTCTGAAGTATTATGTATATGTCTCCATATATTTGTGTCTAATACAAATTTTGTTTGGTGGGTAGTATAAGTGGAAACTTCTACTTCATGCAGTAACGTCTGAGATGGTTATGGCTGCGGTGCGTTTATGATTCCCTCTTCGTTGAAGTGGGAATACTTGCTGTACATTCATACAGAATAATTATTTATAAGGTACTGGAATTCAGGCTGCTGCAAGTGGCTTGTTTACGTTGTCTGCTTTCTTAAAATAAAATCAGGATTGGCCGTTTCAAGGGTAGGGGCGCGAGTACACTGGTCTCAAATTCGGGATCTCCGGTTTGGATCCAGCCATGGCTCGGCATGTTTTAATTAAGTACTTCGTTGGTCTTCTCCACTGAACTGAAAAACTGCTGTTTGCTGAGCGTCAGTTCTAACACTGTGTGGACACAATTAAAAATAATAATAACTGACTTAAAGGTTGCGAAGACCGAATACATAAAAAAATATTGACTTCAACCACGATTGTAAAGCAATTTGAAATTTCTTTTAGTATTATAAATTCAGAAAATATACACTGAAGAGCCAAAGAAACCGGTACACCAGCCTAATATCCAGTGGCGGATCCAGTGGGGGGGGGGGGCTAGGGGGCTGAAGCCCCCCCCCCAAAAGCACCAAGGTCACCCCTGACGACATGGATTTTTTTTTTTTTTGCTCTACAGTTTTAATAAGGGCAGCAATCCAATCTGGAATAATGAGATTTCTGTCGCTGAACCCCTCCTCCCCCGAGTCAAGCCCTCCCCAAACCAAATCCTAGCCCCCCCCCCCCCAAACCAAAATCCTGAATCGGCCACTGCTAATATCATGTAGGACCCCCGCGAGCACACAGAAGTGCCGCAACACGATGTGGCATGGACTCGAATAAAGTCTGGAGAAGTGCTGGAGGGAATTGACACCATGCATCCTGGTGGGTCGTCCAACACATCCTCTTCCATGTCTGGCGGTCACTCCAAGATTTTTCCTCCACCACTTGGCTCCAAAAAAATTCATTAGCCTCTATGTCTTTCTTCGCTTAGTACATCCATCCATCTTTCAACTGGTCTTCTTCCTTTCCTGCTGTTCAGCAGTGCTACTTCAGCATTTTCCCCTCCTCCCTCATCATAACATGACCCAGCCGCTGCAATCATTTCTTATTAATGTCTCTTGTAATGCTTGAACTTGTGATCTCTCCCTGACATTTCCATATCTGATTCCCTTGTGAAGTTTTCCATCCTTCTCAGAAACCTCATCTCTGCTGTCCATAATCTCCTAATATCTCTCTTTTTCCAAGTTCAGGTTTTAATATCTTTTGTAAAAATGTGATCAATGTTCGCTTTTTTTCTTCTTCTTCTTCTTTTTGCCGAAATAGCACCTCTGATTCTTTAAAACCTGAATCTTTCATGGTTACTTGTTATAACTCCTAAAATTATATCGAACCTTACATCAAAACAATGTTCGTACACTTTATATGAATGACCCTTTTTAACCTGATTAGCCCTCATCTCATAGACCAACAACTGTTGGAAATATTCACTTGTGATATTCACCAAAAAGATGGTTAATATAGTATGGTATATGATAGGAATATGCAAATAGATTAACAAAGGCAACGTAATTGTGAACATTGTCATTCATCTCCTGCTCAAGTGTCACTAGATTCTTGTCTAAACTGATGCCCGCATTCAACACAGCATCCACTACATCAGCATGACAATCAGATTTCAAATAGCCTTGCACTTGCATTCACTGTAACCTCACCATCTGAGAGGAAACTTTGTAACACTCATTGTAATCAAATATAGTGGATATTTTTAATTCAGATGGCACAATATATTGTTGATTCACAAATCTGAACATTCATCTGTAAATGGTTTAACATTGTAAGGTTCTGTGTCACCCATTTCAAGAGTTATGGGTCAGTCATCTATGTTATTACTAGAAGCCTATGACTCTAGGTACACTTTCAACCATCGGCATTTTTGAAGAAAAAAAATGAAAATTGAAGTTGCGTGATTTGGGTCATTTAAATACAGTTTTACTATTTATTTGTCTTCAGTCCAAAATATATATATCGAAATGGAGAAGAATTATTCAACCACCTGTAGGAAATCCAAACTTTGACCCAGAAGAACTTTTATTAAATAGGATAGGAGGGTGAAGAGAATGCTGGGAAAGTACAGGGCATATATTGGTGATAGGGCTTGGAGGGTTATTGGTTGAAGATTTAGGAATAATGCATTGAAGGGGAAAAATGAGAATGACCCCAAGCTGGTACTTGATTTCATGCCTTATGGAGTGGGAAAATTTCTTTTGTGGATAATGGTGTCAGGGACTGGAACTAATTACCAAATAAAGTGTTGAATAATTTACCAGAAATGGTGATGGAATTTGAAATTAAAATCTGGAGATCACAAAAGTATATTGAGGAGGAATTTAACACTCAAATTATACAAGATAATAAAAAATAAAATAAAAAAGGAGTAATTAGTTGACTAAGGGAATTGCCACCATAGCATGTGCTTCATCGCAATTAAATTAATATTAAATGAAGAATGGACAGACAGGTATGTGTATATGGTGAAAATATTAACATTCGTAATGATTTTAATATTTTTTCTTCATGCAGTAGTGGGGTAAGCATGTTTAAAAAATGCATTAATCATCTGTTAATTGGAATGCTGACAGGTTTAGCATGATTTATTACCTTCTGTAAATGAGATATTCTATTACCATTTGATATATCTGTGCTTAGTAAGTATTTAATTAAGGAATTAAAACATTGTTCTGTATTTTTGTAATAGAAGTTTATTTTCTAAAATCATTATACCATTAAATCACATTTATTTCTAACAAGATTAAACAAAAATTTATTAAAACAAGGAAAGTGTTTAATGTGATACCTCTAAACGATCTAAGCATAAAAAGTCCTGTTTATAGAACATGGTACATCATTGCTGCAATTGTGTCAATGAAATTTCAACAGAGCAGGTTACATTATTTTCACAATTTTTTAAACAAACACTTGACAAAGGTATCTCCTTCCATTGTGTAAATTCATGTTAGTCTTATCATATGTTTGATAAATAAATCCAATAAACTCTGGACATATAACGTAGAGAATCCTGCAGGGATATTTTTAAAGAACTAAAAATACTGACTCTACCATGTATAACTTATTTGAGTGTATCTGCTTCCTGAAATCACATCAGGAATATGCAGCACTAAATAAGGAAATACATAAACACGAAACGAGGAATAGGAATAATTTTCATATAGAATGGCACAAGAAAGCTCTATACCAAAATAGTGTACTCTACCAGCCTAAAATTCTGTACAACTCTCTTCCTGAAAACATAAAACAAATATCAAATTTACATAATTTTAAATATAAGCTAAAAAAATTTTTATTAGTCAATAGCTTCTATAGTGTCTATGAATATATGAACAAACACGATTAAGTTATTTTGTATTGTAACTTGTAAAACATTTAAATATTCATTTAACTTCAGTGAACATATGTATTGACTGTGCAATTTTAAGTATGATAATTATAATAATGATATGTAATCCTATATTGTGTGAAAAAATTATATTGTAATGCTTATTGTAATTACTGATGACTTGTCCTATGTCATAAATTATGACTTCATGGAACAAATAAAATTCAAAATGCAGGTTTCTATCCAGCTCACTGAGGAGACAGCTTCGTGAACTTGAGTGTGATGTCTCCCTTGGGCTGCGATAAGAACTTGCCAGTGTCAATTGGCACTGGTATTGGTGTTTTTGAAGTTGGACTCACATTAAAGTTGTTGAGAATGTGTGTCAGGCCCACCTTTATTTTTATGTGAGCAAGCCGCATACCTGTAAGGGACAGAGTCTCATATCATTACATGTTTGCCACTCTTGTTCTTGCAGGTCGCTACAGGAATTATCGTCTTCCTTGAATCAAATAAATGACATTGGTATCTATGCACGTGGATGTACAATATTGTGCAGAACAATGCTTATCACTACTGAATGACCTTTTTTTTAAGCTGTTTAAATCAATGGCCAAAGATTACATGCATATGGTCTATGAATGCTTAGTATTGAAGACTTGAAATAAACACTGAAACAGTACCAAAACTTTTTTCCTAACCCTAATCCAATTAGAAGGTTTTTTTTTTCTTTATACGATTATTACTAATCTGTTATTGTTGGGGTTTCACGATAGTTGGAATATTACACTGAAACATGATTATTTGCTATCTCTAATAGCCATGATAACCATTAAGAATGTATTGGAAAAGTTATTTTGGGAAATGAGTGAAAATAGAAACTTGTAATTTTGTACATGCTTACCCGTGTCCCATAGCAGTTTTATTACTTCCATTAAGGTATTGTAAAGCACATCATTACTCTGCTACTATTGCTAAGTAACAATCAAAGGAATGATACGTAAACCCTAATCTGGTGTCAGAATATGCAGTGAAATACTCGAACCAGTCATGTATTTTAATAAATAATTTTGAAACTGGTTAAGATGTATCAGAACTTATTAGCATTTACATTTTAATAATTCACATTTAACTGTATGGTAGAATGTATGTAATACTTCCATTTAAAACTGTGTCATATATATATATATATATATATAATATATAGCTATTATTTGGGTTCTATACATTCCAAGTGAAAAAATGAACCCTTGTGCATCCACTCATTTGTCAGTCTTGTCACATCTTCACAAATTTTTAACTCTTCAAATTAGAAATTGTAATTTTATACTTCTTTAGTTTTTCTAATTTTTCCATGACTAAAACATAAAAATTAATAAGCAAAAACTTGGGATATGAAAATAATTAATGGGTTCTTAGTGGGGACCTGAAGTAAATAGTCCCTTTCGACAATCATCATGAGTATAAAATGAATGCTGGCAACCTGCCAAATCTCAAAATGTTTGGAGTTTTCTTTTATTCTAAGAATTGTGGAAGATTTTGTTGAAAAACCATATAGTAAAAATTCCTCCTTTCATGCGAAGTTACTGATCTGAAATTCTTTCAGAATTTTCTGTTATTTGTTCCCTGCTGTTAAAGTTTTTTTTTTTTTCCTGGAGTTTATAATTTTGCAAAATTATTAACTGAGTGATTTTGAAAGATTTGAGAAGTGCTTCAGTAGACAATTTTTTTAACAAAAAACCATGTGTCATTCGACTGAGAATTTCCTGAACCCGATAATAAATATGTCATTAAAAGTCATTTTTTGATAATTTTTAATATTTTACGATAACCCTCAATATATATATATATATATATTTGTGTACCAATGCTGCAGGAATCCCCTTCTTTGGTAAGCAGTGGTTTTTTTTTATCCTATCCTATGTTCAATATATCCGCTTTTAGCGCATTTGTTTCCTAACAATATATATATCTTGTTTGGTCTTTGATTAACAATTACCATCTGAAGGACATCTTTTATTTGTGATTTGATTTAATACAGAAACTGTGGACATATTTCCCAACATAAATAAAACTGGCTGTATGCCTGCCAATTAATTTGTATATAAATTCTGAAACATTATTTCATTCATCCAAATGATTATAAAATTCTCCTAGAAGTTATAACCTGAACAATTGGAGGAAACACATGCTAGTGAGTTTTTTAGTCTATTACCTGCATCTTTTGAATCTTTGACCAAATAGCTCACACCAAGACATTAAAATATGCTACTGCATTTCTGACATGCCATAGTGTTCTGCATAAACAGAAACCGTTTGTTGATAAAGAAACACCATATTCTCTTGATGGTGTTATGCACATCTAGTAATACCTAATAACGAAAATAATGCCAACGTTACAGGATGGCATGCAGTGTATAGATTACATTGGATGTGCTTGTTTCGATCTCATGTGAGAATAATCTCACAGACGGGGAACCTTAAATACAATGCTTAACAAACCAATAATATTACCAACTACTGATTACAGTAGAGTTACTTAACATTACATAAGAATAATCAGTTTACAGTATGAATAAATTATTTTACTTGTAATTTTCAGAGGATCCTATTAATTGCTCCATTTTACACAATTCCAGAAAAATATTGTTCACCAAGTCAGTGGCTGTCACTGATGTTTCACTGTCTCCGTTACCCCAAAACATGTTTATTTCTCAATCCTTATCAGTTGCTACACTCCAAGAAGAAAAATTCTTCCAAGTAAAACGATGTCTGAACCAAAAGATCATTTAATTTGGATTTAATGTTGTCAGTTTTTTGTACTCACAGATAACATTTACTTTCTCTGGTAGAGCATTACACCAAAAACGCTCCAAATGTACGAGAAACATGACTAGTAATCCTTGTGGACGTTATCTCAACTATGTTTGTCCAAACTGAAATCGAGCATTCCTGATTTTTTAATACAAAAGACATTTGGGATTATATGCATTGTGTTAATATTATAACTATACCACAATTTGTAAACAGTTTTCTGAATAATGTTCCTGTGATTATTTCAAAAATAATTATTCTGGAATGTTTTTGTGACATTAATACACTCGGTGTTTGTGAAGAGTTAGTTCCTTCATGAGATGTCATAAGTGAGCAGCAGTGAAAATATATAAAATGTTTCAACTTCTTCATTTCCATCTCAGATATTCTAGCTGTTAGCCTCAAAGGAAAGGTTGTAGAACTACATTTTTTTTTTTAAGAAGCTGTTGGTTCCACTTCTAATTTTCAATATAAGACACCAAGAAGTTTTTTAAAAACTTCTCTCATTAATTGTTTTTTTTTTCAGGTAATTCATTACAGTTGTCTTTTATTTTATTCTTTGTAAGAAAGAGAAATAACTGTATCTTTGTTACATAGTAAGTTATTTGTAGTGAACCAGTTGTTCATTTTATTTAAAATATAATTTTCTGTTTTCAGTATTTTGTACTGATGGATCTAATGTCACCTGAAATAGCAACATAGTTTTTTTCTATCATTTAACATGTGTAGGAAATCATTTTAAGTATTATTTTGCTGAGTAATCAAATTTTACATAGAAATGTATACACATTTTTGTACTTTGCTTTTTCAAATATCTTTGAAAACACTGATGGAAGTTATATGGGCTTATTGTATCCACGCTTCCTATAATGTGGTTTGATTATCAACCTCTAGAGCAAGTCAGAAAAGGTAAACAGTATTTTATGGCTGAGGGATTTAATGGTTTTTTCTATTTTGGATGGTTGGTAATAGAAACATGCATTCTACTTCTGAATACAATTATCAAAGGCGTGTTTTTCTTTTTTTACAGGGATGGTCAGTTATAAATGATCCTTTTATTTTTTACGAATTAATAATTGAAAGCAGATCCTACATAAGAGTATCGTTTACAGGTTTATTATTTGTGAGATCTGTGATCATAAAGCAATAACCATTTTTGTATTCACCTACTATTGAAAGAAACATTAAAATCAAATAGTGCAAGGGTATTAGTAATCTGTTCAGTAGTTCCATTATGCTAATGGGTTCAAGTACTGAACAAAAATGCTCTGCTTATATTTCAGTAATTCTGATCATATAAAATTTGCTGTTATGTATTTGCAACGCTATTGTCGTTGAAACAGTTCCAAGAAAAATCGATCAACATAAAATGAAAGTCATATTTGAATCTATACTAAGAGGGCCCAATGTAAAATGCGCGCTTCGTAACAATCACTGACACTGAAGTGAAAGTTCAGATGTATAAATGACAATTTAAATTGAATGTAAAACCCAGATTTGTTATTTTTCCTAGTCAAACCTGGCGGTCCTAAAGAGCGTACGAATGTAAATGTTTTATGGCTGTCAGCGTATATGTTGATAAATAAATTAATAAGTCTGTTCAGATTGATTTACTAAACAAACAGTTGCATTCAGTTCCGAGCAGCTATAAAACTGCTGCAGATTCGGTATTGACCACAGTCGCCACGGGCAAATTACCCAAAATAAAGTCATTCAACGGAGCTACTAGCATGCAAATGAAACATCACTCCGGAATACAGTTCACACATATTTATTACGTAAATGTTCTCAAGCTACTACAAACCGTAGAAACCACCAAATGAATAATGCTAATCGAACTTCGTAAATCTGAAGATTGTCAGGCTCGTTTAAGCAATGAACAAGACATTAATTATCGCCACAACCAACACACATGCAACGGCAACACACTTTACTGCTCACAGTTCCTACTTATTACCACTTTGCACTGAAATTATCACTGCCATTAAGTCTGTAGTCACTCTTAATAAAGTTTCTGTAGCTGACTCACAGTTTATTAGTTCATCGAACAACCAGTTATTAGTCCGCGCGCTTACACGACAATACAATCTCGCGCCATCTTCCCTTCCACTACTCTACTCGGGTCTCCGGTAAGGATCGATCTATCGATTGTTCCGTTACAAGGGCCCAATGTAAAATGCGTGCTTCGTAACATTCACTGACACTGAAGTGAAAGTTCAGATGTCTAAATGACAATTTAAATTAAATGTGAAACCCAGATTTGTTATTTTTCCTAGCCTAACCTGGCGGTCCTAAAGAGCGTACGACAGTTGCAAGTTTGTGATGTTCTCGGAATGTACTGTCACACTCCAACATACATAAAATCTATACTGGTGCAAAGGACAGCTTTGGGTCCTGTAAATAGTTCAGAATAGACTGAGGTAAACAACATCTACAGTTAGGCCCTTGCCATCAGACTGGTCCCTTTTTAAGCTGAGGGATGGTGGTGCTTTCGTGACTTTTTAATTTATAACTTTGTAGGTCAGTCAAGAAAAGGTCTAGTATATGAACTTTCACTCCATTGTTTTGAACAATGAGAAGGAAATCACTCAAGCAACTATGTCGGCATCAAGCTGGATGTATTTAGGAAAGCCTGCATGGCTGGACCGCAATTAGAACTTAGGTGATCCCAAATTTCAGTTAATGTTTTAACTATTGTGTGTACCAGAAGTAAGAGAAGTAAGAAGAAATGCAGAATCAGTTAAGCATCTGGTGCAGCCACTCAACGAACTACACATGCCAACTAGGAATGTTTTGAATGAGCAACCGATCATTAAATGAACTATGGAGATCAAAAGCGAGCGTTTGATCGCTGAAGATTGTTGACTGAGGCATTAGTATGAAAAGCGCTTAATAAATCATCTCTTAATGACTGCAGTTATGTGTCACAAACAACTGCCCATAAGTACAAAAAATAAAACTTTTATTTTAGCACTAATTGTTTCCAAGTAGATTGAATGCACCAAAGATTACAACTTATTACCAATTATCTCTGCATGTTTACGAAGCTAGCAAAAAGACTCTACACAAGCTGGTCCTGATATATTTTTTATGTTGTGGGCAAGCAATTTAATTCTTTCTGAGTTATTACACAGTTATGTAATGTTAATTGTAATTTTTGCATAAATGATTTTTGTAAAAGTATGTAGTTTCATGTTGACTTCTCCAGGAAATAGACACTGATTAAAGAGTCAAATAATTGTTAAGATGTATGCATGATATTCAGATATTCATGTAAGTACAATGAAGCTAGGTTTACTTTAAAAGGATTTGGCTACAAAGCCAAGCAACAATACATGGTTACAAGAGTTTTTGATAATTTATATACAACTGCCTAGGATAGTGGGTCATATGATCGAAAGATATTAACCATATGTAACAATAATATGAGGAGTTGTACCGCCGTAACTCACCGATACAGGTCCTGGGTCCCTCCCCAAAAGGAAGATAGGTGAAGCTGGGCCTGTTCTCGCTAGACTCATCGCTAAATCTGTCTGGTATGAAGCGGAATGGCTCTGACCAGTATCGTGGATCTGTGTGAAGACCTTTGACTGAGATCACAATTCCTGTGCCCTCAGGAAGCACCACATCTGTGCCCGGGATCTGATATGCTCTGGTTGTCCGACGGTCCAAGAAACTCACAGGTGGATATACCCTCAGCGTCTCTGTTCAGTAACAGAAATACATGCCATTAAGTAGTCATCACTACATTATTTCAAATGATTCTCTTTATCATTTATTCCTATTATGAAATTATCTTGTTTTGATTATTTACCTGGGTTAATCAACATGCAAAAAGTATATTTGTACTAGGTCTATAATTTGTGCTTCAAACATGATTAATAACTTTTTATTAGAGGAACTCATAAGTAACAATTTCAGATTTTTTCCTTCCTTATTCTTTATGCACACTGCTCCCCTGAAAGAAAATACCTAAGTTTGAACACCTCCAGGAAAAGAAGGAGGCTGATTCAAACGTAATGAATCAGTCCTTGTATGCATTGGAGATACGTGGCTCAAGGAAAGGGAACTGAGAAAGTATTTGGGTGCACGGCAGTGCACCCGCCAAGTTGATTTAAGGGCGGCACTGCCTACCCTATTCTCGAAGCGATTCGGGACATTTTTGAAGCTCCATTTCTTCGGTCGTATTTATGCTACATGTCTAAAATTTATGTTATGCATAGATGTCAGCAATCTTAGCAAACGTACTAAATCTTATTTCGTTACTGTTCTTAGTTCGGTTGTTATTAGGATGCTAACTACAGCGATTTTGTCACTCACTCACTCACTCACTGACTGACTGATGATCATCAAAATTCTAAGGCACTTTCCGTAGCCGTAGAAAGCTGAAAGTTGGTACACAGATAATATTTTACACACATTTTACAAGAAAGGTCTGAAACTCGTAAATTTCCATATTCCTACCCCCTTAAGTTCCCCTAACATAAAATTGCTTTCTACCCTAATTACTTTATAAACCTCAGATTTTCACAGTAGAGTTAGCTTACTATGTTTAACTAAAGTGTTTAATTTTACTTCTTTCCTTTTCTTACTTTGGAAGTTATTGAAATTCCAAATTTTATTTCGGCACAACACCCCGACATCAAAATTCCACCGTACTTCCAGCAATCCTAGATGCACGTGATTTGGTGCACATATATGGTTTCATCCCTAAATCATAAGAAAAATCTGATATTGGAGTTTTCCACCGTATTTATATAATTACAATCCCAAACATGATAAATCCTGGCACATATTTGCGGCTTAATAACTTTGCTCGGGATGAAGCTATAAACCTGAGATTTCTATACATTATAGAGGCAAGCAAGTTTAACAAGAGTCTTAAATTTTACTTTGTTCCTGTGATTAGTTTGAAAGTTACTTGTTATTTATTTGAGGTGGTAGCTAAACCAGCGGCAATATTCATTGCTCGGCTACGGCGCACGTTAATTGTTTGCAGAGACTGGGGCATTGTTGGTAATGATATTGCTGATTTTCCCTGTATTTAATTTGCAGGTTAATTGATTTGTTTTGGATGAAGCTATATGCTCAAACTATTGAACCTGTCTCATGAAGAGAATCGATTTTCAAAATATTCAAAAACAAAAGAAGGTGCGGGGATTTCTTTTTTTTTTTTTTTTTTTTTTTTTTTTTTTTTTTTTTTGAACGTTTCAGCGATTGTAACACATTGTTCATCTGAGAAATACGATTGTCAATCTAACCTAACAAAATAACTTAGATAACTGACTTTCTTTTCTTAAGAATCGATACTGCATATTCACCATTGCCATGAGCAGGCCTGGATGACATTAGGACAGAACAAATTAAGCACTTTGGCTTAACAACAAAGAAGTGGATGCTTCAGCTCTTTAATAACTGTATGAGTAGATGTCAAATTCTAAAGATATGGCGGAAAAGCCGAGTGATTGCCTTGCTTAAACCTGGCAAAGAAGGAAACAGTCCAAATAATTTTAGACCAGTTGCACTTTTATGTCACCTCTACAAACTGCTTGAAATAATGATATTAAACCGGCTGTTGCCTGCAGTTGATCCTTTGCTTATTCCTGAACAAGCTGGATTCCGCCCGGGTAAAAGATGCACAGGACAACTACTAAATCTCACGCAGTTTATAGAAGATGGATTTGAAGCTCGTAAGGTAACAGGGGTGGTATTTGTTGATTTGTCAGCAGCGTATGCAGGGGCGTAGCTACTATGGGGCTAGGCGGTGCAGTGCACCGGGGCCCTCACGCTCAGGGGGCCCCGAAGCATACCTGAAGGGGCCCCAAAGCGCACCTCTAGGGGCCAGTTCAGGGGGCCCCTATCGCACACAAAGCAAAAAAAAGGTCGCCCGTCTGGCCTGAGGGCACAAAATAAATTTTTTGCACCGGGGCCCTTGTTGACCTAGCTACGCCACTGAGCGTATGACACCGTCAACCATCAGTTACTACTAGTCAAGTTCTATAATCTGACCAGGAATTTCAGTCTTAGCAAGTTCATTGCTACTCTTCTGCAGAACTGCGGATTCTTTGTTGACTTACAAGGACAGCGTAGCCGTTGGAGGTCACAGAAGAATGGTCTACCCCAAGGAAGTGTGCTAGCCCCATTATTGTTTAACATACGAGTATATACCAATGATCAGCCTATACCACCCAAATGCAGGAGTTTCGTGTATGCTAATAATCTTGCTCTGGTCTCACAGAGCAAAGACTTTGAATCAGTGGAGAGCATTCTTACCAACGCTCTGGAAGATTTGTCAAGGTATTATAGCACGAACCAGCTTAAACCAAATCCTACGAAAACCCAAGTATGTGCTTTTCATTTAAGGAATAAAGAAGCAACTTGTAGGTTAAAGGTAACATGGTCGAGGTTCGAACTAGAACACTGTGACACTCCAAAATATCTATGAGTGACCCTTGACAGATCGCTTACATTCAGAAAACATTGCATGAACTCCAAGCTGAAAGTTTCCAGTAGGAACAATCTCATAAGAAAACTGGCTGGATCGCAGTGGGGCAGCCAACCTGAAACAATTCGAACTTCTGCATTAGCACTGTATTATTCGGCTTCAGAGTATGCCTGTCCTGTATGGCACAGTACAACCCATGACAAACAAGTAGACTTTGCACTTAATGACACGTGCAGAATCATAACAGACTGCTTAAAATCAACTCCAGTCGGATGGCTCCACCGTCTCGCAGTAATAGCACCACCTTCTGTTCGAACGGAAATAGCAGTGAACAAGGAAAGGAGGAAAGTGAACCATGAATAATACACTCCTGGAAATTGAAATAAGAACACCGTGAATTCATTGTCCCATGAATGGGAAACTTTATATACACATTCCTGGGGTCAGATACAACACATGATCACACAGACAGAACCATAGGCACATAGACACAGGCAACAGAGCATGCACAATGTCGGCACTAGTACCGTGTATATCCTCCTTTCGCAGCAATGCAGGCTGCAACTCTCCCATGGAGACGATCGTAGAGGTGCTGGATGTAGTCCTGTGGAACGGCATGCCAAGCCATTTCCACCTGGCGCCTCAGCTGGACCAGCGTTCGTGCTGGACGTGCAGACCACGTGAGACGACGTTTCATCCAGTCCCAAACATGCTCAATGGGGGACAGATCCGGAGATCTCGCTGGCCAGGGTAGTTGACTTACACCTTCTAGAGCACGTTGGGTGGCACGGGATACATGTGGACGTGCATTGTCCTGTTGGAACAGCATGTTCCCTTGCCGGTCTAGGAATGGTAGAACGATGGGTTCGATGACGGTTTGAATGTACCGTGCACTGTGCAGTGTCCCCTCGACGATCACCAGAGGTGTACGGCCAGTGTAGGAGATCGCTCCCCACACCATGATGCCGGGTGTTGGCCCTGTGTGCCTCGGTCGTATGCAGTCCTGATTGTGGCGCTCACCTGCACGGCGCCAAACACGCATACGACCATCATTGGCACCAAGGCAGAAGCGACTCTCATCACTGAAGACGACACGTCTCCATTCGTCCCTCCATACACGCCTGTCGCGACACCACTGGAGGCGGGCTGCACGATGTTGGGGCGTGAGCGGAAGACAACATAATGGTGCGCGGGACCGTAGCCCAGCTTCATGGAGACGGTTGCGAATGGTCCTCTCTGATACCCCAGGAGCAACAGTGTCCCTAATTTGCCGGGAAGTGGCGGTGCGGTCCCCTACGGCACTTCGTAGGATGCGACGGTCTTGGCGTGCGTCCGTGCGTCGCTGCTGTCCGAACCCAGGTCGACGGGCACGTGCACCTTCCGCCGACCACTGGCGACAACATCGATGTACTGTGGAGACCTCGCGCCCCACATGTTGAGCAATTCGGCGGTACGTCCACCCGGCCTCCCGCATGCCCACTTTACGGCCTCGCTCAAAGTCCGTCAACTGCACATACGGTTCACGTACACGCTGTCGCGGCATGCTACCAGTGTTAAAGACTGAGATGGAGCTCCGTATGCCACGGCAAACTGGCTAACACTAACTGCGGTGGTGCCCAACCGCTGCGCAGCTAGCGCCCTTCGACGGCCAACACTGCTGTTCCTGGTGTGTCCGCTGTGCCGTGCGTTTGATCATTGCTTGTACAGCCCTCTCGTAGTGTCCGGAGCAAGTATGGTGGGTCTTACACACCGGCGTCAATGTGTTCTTATTTCAATTTCCAGGAGTGTATCATCGACTATATGGGAATATCCCTCACAGGCAAAGACTGAAGTCCATGAAAAGTTTCCTAAGCATATCTCAGGAAATTACAACGACAACTGACGAAGCCAGATTACGACTATGGGAAGCTAAGGCTCACCTTCCGCATGGCTGGGGAAGAGTGTCTGAATCTTTGCCACCTGGTTATGACAAGGGATGGTTGACGTGGAAGTCTTTGAATAGGCTGAGATCAGGAGTGGGGAGATGCAAAGTGAACTTAGCAAGATTGAGCTATGCTGAGATCAATGATCAAGTGGGACTGCGGGGAAGACCAGACTGTCCATCACATGCTCCAGTGTCGACCGTGTCCAGCATCCTGCTCGGCAGCTAATCTGTATGAAGCCTCAGAAAATGCACTGGAAGTGGCCAAATTCTGGTCTAGTATAATTTGATGCTTGTGATTGTGTAACTGTATGTATCTGATACGAAATAATAATAATAGCATTGAATGCATAATTTTACAGCGTGGTTCAGGCCTCATTTCCACATAAACGCTAACTCGCTTTCTTTTGGTACTAATCTAAAATACATATGCGCCATAGACATGTATGTATAATTTTACAACTTGGCCCAGGAAGTATTTTCACGTGAACACCTAATGTAGTTGGTGAATAGAAACATGGCCTCGTAACCAGGGGCGGATACAGGGGGGAGGGCTAGGGGGCTCAAGCCCCTCCCCCCCAAATGTATCTAAGTACATCTCCGACATTGTAATTTTGGAGAATTTTTTTTTAACTCTACGGATTTGAGGCCACATGAGACTATAAATACTACTTTTTACCCGACTCAAGCCCCCTCCAACCCTAAATCCACTAATGCCAAGCCCCCCCCCTCCCCAAAACTAAAGTCCACTCAAGCCCCTTACAAACCAAAATCCTGGATCTGCCCCTGCTCCTAACAATCAACTTCGCCATACAGCATATTTCCTTCTTGGGTCCCTGGCGTTGCGTCCTTGCCTAGATCAGCAAGTATAACTAATATCTTATATTTTAATTTGTTCCTGTGCTCAGTTTGGAATTTACTAGTAATTTTGTTTATGGTGGTATTGAAACCAACGGCAATTGCTCGGCTACGGCGCACACTCACTGTTTTACGAATATTGATGTCTTAAATTCTGAAATGTTCTTATCCAGTGATTTTCAAATGGAATAATTACATTTGAGCGGCGATTCAGAACAAGCGATAAACTTACAAAAAGAAATGAAATCCCACAAAAATAATTCTTGTAAAAATAGGCAAAGTCTCGTGTTCATGTAGTGACAAAAAGTTATGAGATCTTCTTCTGAGCCAAGTCTACACTTTACAGTGTGTATTCACTTCACTTTGTGCAACAGAATGGTTTCTCTCGGTGTCATAGATCAATTATTGAGGATAAAAAAGTCTGATGACTTGGCCATTTATTTATTTATTTATTTATTTATTTATTTATTTATTTATTTATTTATCAATCTTGTTCCATGGATCCCTGCTGAGGAAATACCTCTGGGATGTGAAACATGTCATTGTTGATACATATACACATAATATGAGTCATATCATAGTAAATATATACATATTTTACAAATACAAGAAATAATAATAAACATACATTTTTGCAACTGAGTTTTGCAAACGTCATAATGAGTACAATTAATTATTTTCTTCAAATTCTTGAATGGAGTAGAAGGAGTTGCCAATAAGATAATCTCTAAGTTTTTGTTTGAATACATCTTTATTATCTGAAAGCTGTTTTATATGATTAGGTAGTTTATTAAACAGATGTATCCCAGAATAATTAACTCCTCTTTGTACTAATGACAGAGATGTTTGTGTTTTATGCAAGTTATTTCTGTTTCTTGTATTGAAACTGTGTACCTGTGAATTAGGTGTAAACAGGTTAAAATTTTCTATGACAAAGCTCATGAGAGAATATATATACTGAGAATACATTGTAAGAATATTGAGTTTCTTAAAGAGTTGTCTGCAAGAAGTTCTTGGTTTTACCCTACACAGAAACCTAATAGCTCTTTTCTGTGCTATGAAAACTTTTTTACTTTGTGAAGAGTTTCCCCAAAAAATTATGCCATATGACATTACTGAATGAAAATATGAGTAGTACACCTGTTTCATTAATTCTAGATCTGCTGTTAGAGAAAGTGTTCGTATTGCAAAGGTGGCACTACTTAACTTTGCCAGTAGTGTAGTGATATGATCATGCCAACAGAGTTTCTGATCTATTTTAATACCAAGAAATTTTATACTCTCTGTTTCTAAGATTGTGTTGTTTTTATAGTTTATACATATATCTGGCTGTGCATAGTTTTTTGTTTTAAATCTAATATAATGTGTTTTTTCAAAATTTAATTTTAATGAATTTGCCTTAAACCAATTTGCTACTACTCTAAGTACTTCATTTACATTAAATTCTATAGTACTGTTTGGTGTTTTACGCACAGTCAGGTTAGTGTCATCTGCAAATAAAACACTCTTAACTTTGTCGGATAAATTTCCAGGAAGGTCATTGATGTATAACAGAAAGAGGAGGGGACCTAAGACAGAGCCTTGTGGAATTCCATGTTTTATTTTCTCCCAGTCTGATGAAGCATCTTTACTTATTTTAGAATCAAAAATTGAAACTTTTTGCATTCGGCTTTCAATGTATGATTTAAACCATTTACCTGCGGTCCCAAAAATACCATAGTATTCCATTTTTTTCAAAAGTAATTCATGATTTACACAGTCAAATGCTTTTGCAAGATCACAAAATATTCCTACAGGATTCATTTTATTATTCAGTTCCTCAAATGTGTTATTTAAAAATGAATATATAGCCATTTCTATGGATGATCCTTTTTTGAACCCAAATTGTGAATTAGTTAGGATATTATAGTGTGTAACATGTTTTATTACTCTTCTAATGTAAGGCCATTATGCAGGCCATGTTTTAGTTAACCTATATAAATACCTTAAATGAGTTGCTTTATCAAACTTATAAATACTTAAAAGCCAAGATTTCCCTCGCTCTTTTTCGATTTTGACAAGTATACATGATTCCCTCAATTTCGGTAAAAATTATGATGTGCATAATGGCCAAGTCATCAGATTTTTTTATCCTCAATAATTGATCTATGACACCGAGTGAAACCATTCTGTTTCACAAAGTGAAGTGAATACACACTGTAAAGTGTAGACTTGGCTCAGAAGAAGATCTCATAACTTTTTGTCACTACATGAACACGAGACTTGGCCTATTTTTACAAGAATTGTTTTTGTGGGATTCTACTTTTCAGTTATGATTAGCAGCTGTAGAAGAAAACAATGTCGCATCATGACTTCACCATGAAGCAAAATGCTACGGAAAAGATGTCTGGTTGGAAAGTATTAAACAAAACAGAAATTGAGGGACTCCATATTCTCACTGATAGATATCACAGGTATACAAATTATAATAAACGTTAGGATAGAAAAGTTTAGAGATGACAAAAGAGACATAAGGAATCATAGTTAATAAACACCTGATGTGAGCCGCAGGTTATAAGCATTAACTGTTTTGGGATACATATGAAACTGGAAAAAAAGAGATCTTACGAATCTTCGTTTGTAGGTGTAATAATTTAATGTATTTGAAATATTTCCACAGTTGTACAAAATGGCGCCCCACAGCTTCGAAATAAGTATGACAACATTGCACTAACGACGACAGTGTAACACATGTATTTAACAGATTTTTATATCATGCAGTAACTCTCCACCAATAATAAACAACCGTTGTGATATATTTTATGAGAAAAATAAGTTTGTAATATCGCTCAAAATCACGAGCTTCTTTTAGGATGCTTGGTAACGCAATGGATATTGCATTAACTAATAGGCTAATTCATTGTCCTGGTTCACGCCTACAAAGGAAATAGTTTTTTCCCTTTCTTTATGAAGATATCAAAATTGATGCGACATTCTTCAGTATGAGTAGTTATTATCAATCACTGTAGTGATATCTGAAATTAGCGTGAATTTAAGAAACAATTTTTGTCTGGCAAGATACAAGAAAATTTTGTAAAATAGATTGTAATATTATTGGTTATGTTGCAACTAGAGTCGTGCAAATGCTGTCAAGGCTCGCTCTGTTTATTGCTGCCAGCGCGACCTCTGGCGGCCAAATGCCGGAAATACTGTACAGAGGACCGAGCGATCCTACTGTCAGGCTCAAGCTTACGTCCAAGCTCGGTCCTCTGCACAGTTTTTTTTTTTTTTTTTTTTTTTTTTTTTTTTTTTTTTTTTTTTTTTTTTTTTTTTGCTGTCGAAAGACCGATGACAGCAAAAAAAAAAAAAAAATCAGAAGAACCGAGCTTAGACGTAAGCTCGAGCCTGACAGTAGGATCGCCCTGTTTAATTTTTTTTTTTTTTTTTTTTTTCGTGCTGCATAACGACGAAGTGGCGCTGGTACTCGTTCCGCACAATCGGAACAGCCACGAACTGCATCACAGTCTTAAAACCACTAAATCGAAGAATGAATTAACTGAAAAGTTAAAGAGTGGAGAGCATATGTCTTCTTGTTATTCTCTACATGTTGGAAAATTCGGGTACTCTATATTAATGAAAAAGCAAAAATCGGCAGATTGCACAATATTTCTGTGGCGATGTTCCAGCATTTCATAAAAGTAGATCAGTATTTCCCCTGAACATATGAATAATCTTTTTGTTAGTTTACAATCACTTATGAGAGTGGTATCAGTTATGTCTTAAAAGTTAGTTCAATGTTGTGCATTTGTAGTTACAAATCCTTACAAGATGACACATATATACGAAGCTTCCGTAAATATCATAATTCACTGAATGTGGATTCAGGACTTTTTGTATATCAATAACTATACAGTCTGTAGATAACTTATTTATGTTATGGTTTTTGTTGTACTGGGTTCTGTTCTCATGGTTTGTAAATACTTCGGTTACATAAGTTTATCATACATATCATAGACATACACGTTACACTTTATGTCTATTATGATTGAATTGACAGAACTTACACAAAATGTTGGTAAGTAGTCACTGTTATACTGTAGATTCCAGAATGTCACTGCTGTAAAATCTTGTCCAGTTTTCTACTATGTATCATCTTTGTTACACGGTTCTGGCGAGGAAGACACTATGCACTGTTTCTGCATTACCGAGTCTTCGTATGTCCACCAAACCTCGTTTGTCCGCAGGGCCTTCGTTTGTCCACCAAGTCAGGGAAAGTCCCAGCGGACACAGGTCGCCCGAGTAGAGACGTCCAGTCGCAGGAATAACCGAGCGAGTTCGAGTGTAAGTAGACAAGGCAATTTGCATGAAACTAGTTGTATCAGTACTTTCATTTTCCCACTTCCATTGAAGCATACATCATTCACGTTGAAGTAAAAGTTCCTTTATCCTTCCAGGCCTGAAGCTGCATGTCGTTAAAGATGAGTGGGAGTTCAAAGGAAAACTGTCGCATTAATCTTATATTTATCTAGTGTTATGTTTTATGTTCCTATGAAAAATGTCAACTACCATTTTGTGATAAGATTTCTTTAGGGGCATCTTGGTCGACAGGAGTATTTACTATGACACGGTAGTTAAACGTCTGTGCACAAAAACTCAACCATTAATTTTTTTCATATGTGCATGAAGTTTATAACCACAAATTTCCAACAGGGTAATAATGTTTTAATCAGTTGTAGAAAATTTTACTGTACCAAAAACTGTTTATGAAATTCACGTTGCTAAGAAATAGTGAAGACTGAAGAAAGTTATATCAATTCTGAGATGTAAACCTTTTTATAATAACAGCTCACGACAGAATACAAAATTGGGATGATCAACATTAGAAGCTAGTGCCGTATCTACTTTTATATCAAATTCCCAAAAGAAAAAAAAAAGTTGTCAGATCATGTACTAACTGGCTCCAAATCAGGACCTCATCCTTCTATAGATGCTTGAGCGAACATCTGAGGAAGGCATCCAGGGGTACCATGCGAAAAGTATTTTGTGCTCAATCATGTTAAGCTAAAAAGCATAAAGAAGAGGAATATATATGTATCATTAATCTGGAATGTGTTAAATTGCCTGCAACTATGAAAAAGGCTTTTGCTTATAACTTGAGTTTGGTCAGGGATTGAGTATCTCAAATTATAGTTTCACTTTTCTGCATCATCCCTAAAAGATTGTAACACTGTATATTATGCAATCATCGTATGCTGTAGCGATAAAACAATGTGTAGCAGTTTCTAAACGATAAGATTTAGTTGATCTCCGTACACTCACCGCTGATGAGGTCTGAGAGCTGCGTCATCTCGTGGAGTGCCTCGTAGGTAAGCTTTCCTTCGTGCTTCGACAGCACTTGCCTCACATGCTGCCGAGTTCGCTCCTGCAACTGCTGGTTGAGGGCCAACTCGTACAGGGCATACGAAAGTGTCACTGAAGTTGTTTCGAAGCCGGCTGCCAGGAACGAAACGATCTGTGCCACCACCATCTCATTATCGAACTCTGCAACAACAAATGAGATCATCATTCTTCGGTTTGCTCAGCTGAGGATTAAATGATAGATAACATCAAATATGAGAGGAGATGGATTCTTTGAGGAGTACCAATAAATATACACAAATAAACGTGAAAGAGGCAACCGTGCATGTAAATAAAGCAACGGTGCAAAAATAGGAGCGAGAGTTATAACCCCTGTCATATCATTGATGACGAGCGCCAGTTTGAAGAGAAATGCTAATCTTATCAACAACTTATATCAAATTCCTTCCCTGATATTTCCTTACTTTAAGATTCCTGCTGTTCATTGTGATCTATGTAATTACCGAAACAACTGATCTCAACTTTAACTTCAATAGACGCCAAGGAATTTTAGTGTCACCAGTATATGGGTATTCTTGACTACTTATCTACGCCTAGCCCTCTCGCCTCGCATTCGGGAGGACGCCGGTTCGAATCCCCATATGGTCATCCAGATTTGGATTTTCCATAGTTCCCCAAATCCCTCCAGGCGAACACCGCGACGCTTCCTTCAAAAGGCCGTGACCAAATTCTTTCCCGTTCCTTGTTCCCAGTTTTTTCCCACCTCTAATGAAAATTATGTCAACGAGGTGTAAAGCCATAAGCAAAAAAAAAGTAGTATCCGTTGGGAGGAACTGACTTTGTAAAACAGATAGTTTCTTTTGTGAAATATGGTAATGATAAACTGAATGTTAAAAAGGGGATACTGAATAAACATATCAGAGAACTGTTTGCAAGTGGGTCTATTTCCTGGTGGAGTAACTTATGTTTTTAGTAAATGTTTATCCTTATGACTCCTATTTTTACTACTTATTATTCTGCTAAATAGAAGAGCGTGGATTACGATTGTTTAGAAGACAGGCAGTACAGTGTCCACTTAAAGTTGCAGGATACCACGTATACAGGCTCACTGATTTACTACTGCATTCCAATAGTTCTCGCCAACCGATAACTGTGTTAGTTTTGAGATTATATTCCATCTCTACAAATGTATTATTTTAAAAAAGAAATTCAGTGTGATTTGAGGATACCCCTTTCCTAGAAATATGCCTTGTTTTAGATTAAGATGGATTTCGCTTAGTCATGTTACAGGTAAGCGGAGTTTTTGTAGATTTACAATATTAAATAATTGCTGGGTCGACTTCACTTCTCACCACGGTTGTACCATACCTAAAACAGAAAATCTTTTCACACCCTGTCAGGCGGAAAGGTTCGTTGGGGAATTAACTACACTTTAATTTAATTTAATTTTGCCTGAACTGTGAACAGCTAAGTTCATGAACATGTGTAGCCTTCTGGTACCTATAATATTAAATACATTGGCCGCCACGCATTCGTATTAAACCTCAAATGCGAAGGGTAATAGTAATAAAGTCACTTGACACAGATTGAGAGTAACACAATACTTATATTCTTGCAAAAGTTCACTTGTACATTGTTGGTACCAGATACGTCAATAAAACATCGAACAACAGTCTCATTGAAGATTAAAGATTAAGCACAATCCTACGAGAAGACAAACACTCACTGAGTCCACCTAACATTAGTGAGTATTACGGCATGTTGGAATTTGACTGAACCGCTACAACATGGAACAATTTGCTCCGGTAACTAGCGCAGAGATGCGAGATCACTTTCCGGTGAAAGAATGAGACAATTAAACTTGCTGCAAGATCTTTTATAGACTTCTCAGAGACTATGACGTCAGAAAATTTTTCTTTAATTAATATCTCCAAAAGTACTAAATGGTTTAACTTAAAATTTTTACAGGGACTTTCTATTATTATGTTCTATCTGTTTTAATTTAATTTAACATTCAAAAATGTTTCTATAATCTTAAAATTAAAATCATCATGTGACCAACTTCGCAGAATTTTTACGCGCTTCAGCAACAATCCGCGACAATCTATCTTTAAAAACTTAATTATTCCGACGAATTCTTATGCTTTTTACCGAAATCATTATATCTTCGTAATCGTCTCGATTTGGGATATCTACTGATGTAAATTTCAAATTAATATTCCTTTTAGATAAAAAGTTCATTTTTTTCTCTTAATTAAAACTGCTAATTAAACTTTGCCAAATTATTTAATTTTACAAAATATCAGGAACAAAGCTGACTATAGCTGGTTATAAAAGTTCAGCTGTAGATTTACTCGATTCAAAGATATCTCGAATCTTAGTTTTTTACTTTTCTGATCGCGTATTTCAAAACGTGAACAAACCAGAATATCTCTTAAAATAAACGTTTCCCGATATAATAAATACACTTTAAATTGATTCTAATGATGAGTTTTAACTGTGAAAATAAATTCAGGGAAATTTCTTCAAGTTGACAATTACTCTTCTCGAAATTTATAAGTCCATCCTAAGCAACTTTACAATCGATCTATAGAATATTTTACTACTGGAGGTAGCTAGTGGGAGTGCTTTTGGTGAACTAAACGATACCTAACAACCCTTGTGCCTGAAATCGAGCGCCAGCTTGAGGTCATGGTCATCTTTTCCCTTCCCTTCCATGCACTACTTTTCATACCTACTCCAATATCTTTCCATGCCTCATCGCCAGTATACGCCCTGTACACTCCCACGACCCTCCTCATCCTAATCCTGTCTTGCAATGAATCCCATTCCAGCTCCTTTATCATATCTGTCACTGATTGCATTTTCCGATAATTTCCAGAAACAAATCTAGCAGCCCTTTTTTGCAACCTCTCCAATTCCTGTATTTGATACACAAAATTTGGGTCCCATACTACACTACCATATTCGAGCAATGGTCTCACCAAAGTTTTGTAACCCAATTCCTTTACTTCTCTGGTGCATCCCCTCATCATTCTCTCCATGAAACGTTTTCCTACCACCTGTCCAATGTGTCCTGCCAAGTTAAGCTTGTTATCAAATGTAATGCCAAGATATTTACATTTCAAGACTTCAGCAAGCAATTCTTTTCCCACCTTATATTCATAATTACCCTTTTGTTTTTTATTTGTGTATCTAATAAGCTGACTTTTCTTTGCATTTATCTTTATCCCATGTTTACCAACCCAACTAGATATCCTATCCAGATCACCCTGCAAATGTTTATAGTCCTCAATCGTTTTGATCCTTTTATATAACATTATGTCATCTGCAAACAATCTAATTTCAGATGGTAAATAATCAACACACTTATTCATTAGAATAATGAATAGCAATGGTCCCAAGATGCTACCCTGTGGCACTCCCATTTTTACTTCCACTTCCTTTGATACCACATTTCCTACCCTAACTTTCTATTTTCTACCTTTTAAAAATTCTTCTACCCAGTTAATCACTTTCTCATCCACTTCAATAGTTTTTACCTTATTTACTACCATTTTATGGCTCACTCTGTCAAATGCCTTTGAAAGATCTAGTGCTACACTATCAATTTGGCCTCCCTTGTCCATTTCATCTGAAATATCTTGCATGTATCCCACCAACTGAGATTCGCATGAATATGCTTGCCTAAACCCATGTTGATCACTTGAAAACCACTTACGCTCCTCACATATACGTATTTCTAATGTGGTTGCAGATCAATCTTTCCATTAATTTACCTACCACTGATGTCAAACTGATTTAAACAATCATTTAAGTGATAGGCGTGATCTTCAATTTCCTGCTCAAGAAAACTTTTTCCTTATCCAAAATAAGTGAGATAGACAAGTTTCCTGAGTGTCATATAGTGCTTAGGACTAAGGGAATAATGAAACAGATTTTTGCACTGTGTAGATTGCGCACTATGTCTTTCTGTAGTGTCCGCCACAGACTATGCTTGACACGTATTTCGGTTTATCTGTTGGCTCATCCATGAATCAACAGACGTGACCTTTTCCTTGTGGACCCACGTGAAGTGTAATTGCGTCCATTATGTACTCTCAAAACAACCGTGACACTGTGGCGCGGGGAATTCCGAATTTCACATCCATTTCCGAAACGTTACGACCCATTTATCGGAATCCAACTATCATTCTGCCATCAAATTCGATTAAATCAAATCTCGCATCCATTATCACGTTAGTATAGGCATTTTATGTTTATAATCTTTTAACACGATGTGTGCATCACCTGCACATTTGCATCCCGCTATCCCATGACTTGGCAAGTCATTGTATGACAGATGTGCATCTGAAACAAGTATAGAACAAGAAAAATGGTTATTACGTGTCACAAACTGAGATCCAACGACATCATATGGAATGGCTAGATCAGTGGTATAGTCTGGGAGTTGTGCTTTTTTATTATATACAATATTTGCACTAATGCTTTAAAGTTATAATAAATGATTAGATTTATCGACATAATCATCTGTGTGTTGTATTTTATTGTTAACTCTTGGTTCTTACTTTGTATTTCTCATTACATTGACTATGGACTATGAAGAAATGAGATATCTGTTTGCATTTATTTTAGTAAGGTGAATCAGCAGATGAAAGGGGTGGCAGATACCACACCATAGAGCCAGAGTTGTTAGATCTTGTAATATTATGGTAACATTAAATTTTTCAATTAATATGGTTAAAGGTTAAGCTGTACGTATGATCAAACAGTTGTTATTTTTGTGTATGTGATATACGAGGGAAGTTGGAGTCCACCCGCGGACCGAGCGTGGTGGGCGAGTGGTTAACGTTGTGACCTCTCATTTGGGAGGACGTGGATTTGATTTCCAGTCCGGGCATCCGGATTTGGATTTTCCAAGCCTTACCCAAATTACTCCCGGCGAATGACGGGATGCTTCCTACAAAAGGCCATGGCCGGATTCCTTCCCATTCCTTGTTCCTCCAGGATAGTTTCTTGTCACCTTCCAGCCAGTGGAATTTCAATGGAGAAGTTTCCTAAGTACTTATGTGTCTGTAAAATCCACCGTAGCTAATTCCGACTTCGTGATATTTCCGAACTTACACGGATTTACGGAGAGTAAGCTCAAAGACTCAAGTGTTAGATATGGATCAACATACGTGCATAAATAGAGATGCATCAGATTAGTGTTCTCGCTCATAAACCCAGATGTTTCAGGAACAAACACTCTATTAGACGAAGAAGTCCAATAGACGGAAGGAAATTCAATGAAAAGGGAGCCTGGGGAATCTGAATGAAGAGTTATGGTTTGAGATAGAAGAACGTATGTGACTAGTAAGTAAGAGAATTGTTTATTTGAAATATATAATTTCCTTATAAAATTGTTCAGTTGTTCGGGAGATCGAAGAAATGGCTTTGAGACGTGATTGGCAGTGTGGAACGTCCCTGAGGTGAAAGCAGCGCCTCCATAGACTTCGAGGTAAGAGACGTCCATTAATTACGTGAGGTGAAGGTGAAATAGGGGGGGGGTCTTGCGAAATCCTCACAAAACCTCACAAAGGGGGAGTGGTGGGGTCAACGGAAATTTCACGAAAGGTTTTGAAATTCATATAGGACTGTAGACCTAAAAAAAAGAAGTCCATAAATGACCCAAAAGTCGACTTTAGGGGGAGTCCAAAATCTGTCCTTAGTGGGGGAATAATCGCCCTTGGAAGCATGAGACTAAGGATTGCAATCCCGCAGTGTTTTCAATCCCGCGGGATCCGCGCGGGATTTGTGCCAATCCCGCGGGATCCGTGCGGGATTGGTACAAACAGTTTTTTAACGCATATATTTAAAACATAGTTACTTAAAACGTTAATTAATTAAATAATAATTAAATTAATAATTCATTTTTAAAGTTAAATGATAACAATTAACAGTTTTGATTGGCAAAATGACATTAAAACTTTTTAGCATGTCTTAAGTATTTCGAGGTTTTACATTTTTGTTTTTTAATCTAAATCAATTTTTAAATAAATAATAAAAATGGAAAATATTGTCTTCGGTCATATTATGTGCCTTACAACACATCACATAAGTTTAAAAATATGGTTTGCTTAGTGGCAAAGTTACCAGAGGTTTTTTTTTAAAAAAAAATAAATAAATAAATAAACGTTCCATAACACCGAGAAAAGCATTCCATTTCACAAAGTGAAGTGAATATACTCTGTAAAGTGTAGACTTGGCTCAGAACAAGATCTCATAACTTTTTTTCACTGCACAAGCACGAGACTTGGACTTTTTTTGCGTGATTCATTATTATATCTCCTGATTCCTTGATTGATATTACAGATGATTCAATGTTATTAAAAGAAACTACTGACCAACAAGTAAACTGTCAATTATTTCAGATTTACGAGGTGGCGTAACGACGTTTTTAGAGTGGAATTTATTATTTTTTGGTAAGAAAGGAGACTTTCTGGGCGAATGATTGCAGTGAAGTCCTCATAGGTTGTATCTACGGATTTCATTGCAAACACACGAAATTACACACATGAGGAAGACAGCGGAGGCAGCCGTTGAAATATGGTGTTCCTACAACACAATTCGTCGATACACCCGTGAAAATTTCATTATAACTTTTTTTTTACCTTTAGTCGAAATAAAACAAGAGGAAGAGGGATTAATCGAAAGCCTGAGCGGCACATGTAAGCAGGTGGCTTTCGTCAAAGAAATGCATTGAGGCAGCGGCCAAAACAACAATAAGTCAAAGGATATACAATTTCCTTTTGATAGCTGTTAAATAAATAGGTAGCCTACGCGATCGTTAAAATTACGATAACAGTAGTTTCATATCAACGAAAAATCAAATTTTCAGCCACAAATTAGGAAATTGTCACAATTACTTTATCTGCAAATACAGAAAATGGGAATAATGAAACAGTGAATAAAAAGCTGTAACCGTGTAGTTCAGATAACGTCTACGACACTTAAAAAATAATTATATAGTTAGAAAATCATACTAAATACACACCATAACTCAAATTACAGAAATGTGTACTCGAAACAAACGCAAGTTTTGATGAATACGTAAAAGTGTATTTATTTACTTAGGAATGACGAAGGTTGACAAAAACAAACGCTTGTTCACTTGAGTCAAATGCCAACTGCTCTGGTACAGCAAACAGTGCAATACATCCGACAGAGACCGAGTGGGGCAGCGAGTCACGCAGACTGACACGCGCTTCCGCCGGATTTTGCGGATTGCGGATCCGTTTAATTTTGTGCGGGATCCGCCAGACCGTCTAATGATGCGGGATCCCGCTAGATTGCGGGATCCCACTTTGCTGGATTGCAATCCCTACATGAGACCTAAAAAAAAGGTCTCATCTCAAAAGCTACGAGGCCGATTAGTAGGGGGGAGGGAGGGTTTCCGTCAAAATCTCACGTTATTTTAGAGGGGTGGTCCCAGCAGATCTCACGAAATCTCACCAGAGGGGGGAGGGGGGTCCGCCAGTATTACGAAAAATTACCTCACGTAATTAATGGACACCCGCTAAGCGAAGGGAGTCGCAAGGGGACTGATCCAGCGACTCCGTTCGAGAACGGAGGTCTGATTAACTGGCAACAGATAGCTGTCACCAGATACAATTCATTTGTGTTTGTTCTCTTTAGCTCAAATAGAACTTAGAATCTTTGAGGGAAGTGTTGGTGTGTTGGTCCATGCTGAGTGCTGTCTGATTAAGATTAAAATAAGTTCTCCTGCCCAAATAAAGGCCCTGGCAAAGAGAGTTCCTGTTAAGATTTCTCAATCTAGATAACAGTTTATGAAATTTAGCCTTAAGCATGTGATTCCATTGTCTTCAGTTTGTAAAATCAACGCCATGCCTTTGTTTTGTGATTCATTATTATGTTTAATAAAAACAGTTCATTTTTTATAACAACTTCCTTTATGTTATCCAGGGTGATAGATACATTTTGTATGTTAATAATTGTAGTTTTCTGGTGTTGACATGTCATGTAGTCAAGAGTAGTGTTTTGAGTATCATTTGCCACTAACGAAGCTTAAATCACTCTCGTGCAATATTTATTTGAGTTAAAAAATTAAATTGCCAGATTATGACAGTTTTAGATTATATGTAATATTATGGAATTTACTGAGAGAATCCCATTTATTTCAAATAAATTTTTTTGTACTACCCGAGATTGTCAATATTAAACTAATACATAAATTACGATGCCAACATAACCCTCTCTATTACAATGTGGAGCGTTTATCTAAAGGTTAGAATGTTGCATGCCAAGTGTCTGCGAAATTTATTTTCTATATGTCCAGTATAGTTTTGTATGTGGAATGTATAGTTTATAAGGTGACCTAGACGACTGCTGAGTACAATTACGTGGCAGCAGGACACTATGGTATAACGTGGCGTCGCCTTCACTTGCACAGCAACACTAGCGGATTCTTGGTTACTGTTATATGTAACTTTTCATACTCTATACCGATTCCAATGTTTCTTCAAGTAATTCAGATCACAAATAATGAGGTAACTTAGGTTTCAAACCCGTTATGCAAGTAGCAGGAGAAAGGAGTACTGTTCTCCCATCGCGATGCTTTACGAGATCTGTTGAGAAAATTGTGGGAACTTATTTTTTTCACTCCTGGAAGCAAGTAAGATGTACCATGTGTCTATTGAGTTATATTAAATTTTCGAGCTAATGTGAGGATTGTTTCTCACCGGTAGAGTGTGATTGTGTGAAGATCCTGTATTTTCATCTTACCACGAAAAAAAGAAATCCATCATTTATTCATCGGACATGGTGAGTGAGCGGTAACGATCTGCCTTCACATTCGGGGTGACACAGGTTTGAATCCCCTTCCGGCTATCCTGATTTTGGTTTTACAAGATTACCCGGGAAGCAAAAGAGAGAAGGACTGAACCAAGAACATAGAGGAGAGTGTTCCTCGTAAAATGAAATCTGAATAACCAGACCATTAATCGAAGTCAGAATAGTGAATTTGATGGACGTAATTTGGAAGTGACAACATGTTGCTTTAACGTGAGGCACTTACTGAGCGACTCCTGGTTGTCACCAGCTTTCTTCTTGGTGTCTTGTGGTGATTCGTCCTCGTCATCAGACAACTGTTCATCCCTGATGCGCATCAGCATGTCGACGATGTCTCCACGAGTTATTCCTTTCTCCTTGCGTTCCTCCATCAGCTGTGAACAGGGACAGAATTTTGTATGAGATAAATAATGATCTGACAGCTGTACCCAAGCTTATTATTTGATAATGTCGCTAAAGTTTGGCATAGAGTGCAGTTTCCATCTTAGTATTCTTTTGCTTGTGATGGAACCATATGTGTTATGGATACAATGGTCGGTAAAGCTGTTTGAAAACAATATACTGATTGCTCATTTATCTTTCATTTATAAGCAGTGAACACTTTTATAATGACTATGAAACTTTCCAGTTTCAAGATTATGGTGAATACTAAAGATCGACCTACCCCAGAAATAATGTCACTGCGCGGGGTAAATATACCTCACATGACAATTGCATTCAGTGCTGTCAACTCTAAAAAATATTTTATGAAAGTGCCAGAAATATGCTAAATTTTCGGAAAAATGTTGGGAAAAAATGCCAACAAAATTAAAGGCCACATTAACATGCTTACCCCAAATAAACTCTACCACTAACAGCTCTACCATGAACGTCAATACCATTCAACACTTCTACCAAAATGAAATCCTATCAAAAAAAACTATAACAATAAACAATTCCACCATATGTTATTTCTACCCAGTAACATCTCTACCACTCACGAACCCTGCAGCATGAAAACTCTACCATAAACATTTCTACTGTGGGAATCTCTGCCAAACTTAATTCTACCATAAACATGTATAAGTTTTTACAACTTTTACTCTCTACCAGTTGCGAGCCTACCATTCAAATGTCAATCAAATCATAAACCTACCAAAATAAAACTTTATTAGAATAATTCTATACCCCCAAACATCTTTACAAAAAATCCTACCTTAAGGTAACTTTACCATTTTCTAAAACTACCGAAAAATAACTCTACCATAATTTTACCCTACTTGTTTCTCGTATCATGCAATGAAAAGAGCAGAAAATCTTAATTAGTTTGGGTCTGGAAGACACATATCATGATATGTAAATTTTATCTTGAAAATTATCTGATATAAAACTTAAATATTTTAGTTAAAAATAAGAATATACAATACATGTTTAATGCTTTATAATAACTGAATTAATTAAATTTGTTAAAAAAAACTTTGTTAAATCCATTTATGGAGATGCTTGCTTTACACTAGTAAAATGTATAAAACAATCAACTTAGAATTAACAATAATAACAATTTGTTGTGTTAGATTATTCTAATAAATAAATGAACAATACTAAAATTTTATCACTCCAGGAAAATCATTGACTTAGAAAAAAATTGCTAAACGTATGCTATATCCTAAATTGATTTTTTTCATGCTAAATCAGTAAAAAATATGCTGAATTTAGCCATAAAAAATCTAAATTGGCAACAATGAGTGCATTGTTCACAAGTATTTTATTCAAGCCAACCTACTAGATACGAGTGGATGTCCGCAATGAAGCGAATATGTGATGGGCACGAGCTCAGATCATGTAGTTAAGATTATGGTTCACAGGAGATATTGTGTGATGTAAGCTAATGCCTGGATCTAAGCGAGATGAATTAATCAGATGTAAAGTTCTACCAGAAACTAGACTCACCACATTAAAAGAAATTGTTCGCATACAGTATAAACCCGTGACATGGCTGGTGTAAAAGAAAGTACTAATAAAAACGCGTCCGCTAATAACAGATTTAACATCCTTACTGACAAATGAACTATGCTCTAACGTAGGTGATATAGCAGCGACGGGGTTTATAACTAAGAGGAGAAATAAAATAATACATCTTATCAGAAAAAGCGAAATAACTACGGGATTTTGTAGCAATACTGAGTATTTTCTTAATCGTTTGTTGAATAACCAAATTTTAGTTAGCTAACAGATGCCGAATAAAACGACGAATGTTAAAATCAGCTTAACTGTCATGCACTACACTTTTTCGTCTTTGAAATATAAGGCTTTCACTGTATTTGCACTTGAATTTAGCTCCAGTGTTACGAAATTATTTTTTCCAACTATCGTGTTCCGAAATTATACAAATGTGGTATTCTTTATGTCGCCATTCTAATGCAATCTATCAAATTACCAAATTTTTACACATAAAAACTAATATATTTCTTTTGCTTCTGGTTTTATGCCTCATCAACATCGAGACAATTAGAGACAGGAAAGAACTGGGGGCAAAGAATGGGTATGAATTCGTCATGGCCTTTTGAGGGAAACGTCCTGAAATGAATTGGGGAAACCATGTAAAACCCAAATCTCGATGGCCGGAAGGGAATTCGAAGCTGCTTCCTCCCAAAAGCGAGGCCAGAGCGTTACCCCTCTGGGGGGAATCAGCATGGCGTAACATATCACTATGCAAAAGAAAACCATTTAAAAAATATTATTAAACACATGCATAGTGTTTGGAAAAGATTGATTAGGGGAATTTTACGTGTTCTGGAACTACTGGACTTCCAATGGTTGATATTCACTATAGTTCTACCACTTGTTCCTATCGATATTATCTAGGCGTGAAAACATGCTTTATTTCTCCTTGATGTCTATATTTCACTTACCTGCACAGTGCTCTGCTGTACGTACTGGACATCTGTTGTGGATTCAACCTTGATGCCGAGCAACACCAGGAGCTTTGGCGCCAAGAAGACCATCGCCTGGATGATCCTCCCAACCACGTCCTCTCTCAAAAGGCGTCGCAGGTGCTCGCGAAATGGAGTGTTCCCATCACGCAGCGATCCGCAGTCGAAACCCACAAATACGGAACACACAACATCAGTGGTGAACCGAGACATCATCTCTCGAACATCCACCTCACTACCTGCGACATTAAACGGATTATCATAGAAACCATAGTCATCACAGCTACAAGAAGATTCTTAATAGGGAGTATGGAAGTAATGACATGAGCCTTATAATTTCCACAATTTCCTCCATCCTCCAAGTGATAGAGATTTTTTTTTTTTAAACATTTCATTCCGCTGGCTACTATAGAGCATTGGGTCTTTCCAGTAAGAATGTATGTGCAAAATTATTGTTACTTTATTTATTTTTGTAACATTTTAATCCTTACACACTATTTTCTGTATGGGAAATGGCTGTGGGAGTCGTTTTGACTAGTTTTGTTTTTAATTTTGTGGTGTTTGCATTATTGCTGATACTAACTGCGTGTACAGTTGTGTAAGTATGTTTAAATTGTCTCTGGTATAACAATTGTGGCAACTGCTTTGTGGTCTCCCACAGCTGACTGTTTGCAGACTGTCTGACGAGGAATTAGTGTCGAATTGGCGCATCGAGTGTGGGTTTCAGGTCATCATCTCTTCTTGGCTTTACTTGGCCTGTTCTGCTTACCTGCCGCTGTTCTCATGATGGGCTTCCTTTTCACTTTTTAGCTCGTGGTGTTTGGAGTTTTTTCCGCTCAGCATCTATCATAACATGACTCATATTGACCACCGCAGTTGCGATAGATCCGGTCTCTTCGATCTCTTACACATTCTACAACGTGGAGCTGCCCTTCACATCGTAAGCAACGCATCTGATTCTTGCAGGCAGATCCCCGTGTCCAAAATGTTGACATTTAAAACATTGGAATGAAGGACCTTCTACAGAGCCTCGCCAGATCGCTAAATAACAGCATCTACGTCGGTGGTTACATTTGTGTATGCTAAGATATCATCTCCCATCTCTAACAGATGTTGGGTAATATTATCAATACCAGGCTATTTCTTTTTTAACACACACAACTCCATTATATCATCGGAATCGACTTCTAAAACCACAGTCTGTTCACACATGTTTACACTAAAAAACTACTGCTCTAAATTCCTCAACTTTACGCGTATCAGCAGCTAATACTTTAATCAGACAAGTAGCTTAAAGTTCCTACCGTTTTCATATCCTGAATAACTTCTTCTAAAATTCTTAAAATTTGGCCAACTCCATCACTGCCCTCACTACCGAAACCTTGCATATATGTAGGAGACTTTAACAGCCGACATACATCCTGGGGTTTCCCAAATACTGATGAAACCGGAGAGAAACTTACTGTGCGGTGCGAAAGTCAAGACCTGTATCTCAACTACGATGCTAAAGAAAAGAAAACATTCCATTCTGTTGAAATTTCCAGTTGCATCGTTTAGAGTCATCTCTTCAGATCTTGCAGACATGTCTTCACGAATACGTATTTAATTCTGCTATTAATTTTTTGTTTAGTTGTCCTTGTGCTTCAAGATAACTTAGTCCCACCTTACCTGACGCGAATATACTGTCATATCTGAAATGCTTGTAACACCACAACTCCAATGTGTATTGCTTTTCTCACATCAAATTAAAAACCCCAACCTTGTAATAATGCAGATTAATCCAACGTTGCAGAGAGCGCATATATCTTGATATCTTAAATATTGTTCGCTCTCTTTGATGTGTTAATTCCTTTAGACAGAAAGTACTTTGAAACCTAACATCGTCAGAACCGAAGCTAAACGTAATGCAATATAGTCCCAGCGTTTTTCTTAATTTATCTAATATTGTCCTGTTCTGGATTTTCCAACATGCCCTCACGCGTTACATTATTTCCTTCCTTGACTTCTCAACATAAACGACAGAAATCTACAGATGCAATTGGAGCAAGCGGATGAGATGTTGATATTATATCCATGCTTACCTTTGTCGGCTTCGTCTCTTAGGAAGCGCGCTAGTTCTCTTCCGATAGCGTCAACTAGCGGGAACATTCTCTTCAGTTTGCCAGACGTGAAGACGGGAGTAAGTTTGGAGCGCAAATCCTTCCACCTGGAAAACAACCAATAGTTACTGAGCACCGCAAACACAATTAAAAACGAGTCACTGGCTCCCCTCCAGTTTCTTAAGAGTTAATCGTAAGTAAATTAATAATGCTAGTTAGTTAGCACGGCTGATAATCTACACAATAGGCGACCGAACTAAATCCCGTATCTCTCAAGGTCACACAAAGCAACATTAAAAGGTGAAACATCTGAAGATGAAACTGAACAATGGCACTTTTCAGAACCAACTGGCCAGAACGTTTGGATCCAGCGCTTATATTCTTCAAATAAATGCAGAAGGATGAACTATTGGTAAATGTGAATATCTTAGTAAACTAGCTACTGAACTCAAAATCGACATCTTAGCTGTTCAAGAAACCCACAACTGAAAAAGATTTGGAAAGCAGTGACAAGATTGCAGGGTACAGAGTGATAGCGAGACTTCCCTCTCCTATACACGGATCAGCCATGTATGCCAAAAGTAACATTTGCAATATCTCGGAAGCGAGCTGTCAAAAATTCAATGAAATAGAAATAATTACTGCCAAACTCAACAATTTAACTGTTGCATCAGTTTACAAATCACCTCTTTCCAACTGCCCTCACTACCGTAACCTTGCATATATGGAAGAGACTTTAACAGCCAAATACTGATGAAAACGGAGAGAAACTTACCGTGTGGTGCGAAAGTCAAGACCTGTATCTCAGCTACGATGCTAAAGAAAAGAAAACATTCCATTCTGCTAGATGGCAATCTTATACCAATCTTGATCTGGTTTTTGTTTCCAAAGATGAAAGAAAGCCTTCATACCACACAAAGAAAGTCCTTCAGCATTTTCCGAGAAGCCAACACAGGCCCACACAAATCAGTGTTGGTATCACAATACCTGTTATCAGATCAATTCAGAAACCAAGATTGAATTTAAAGAGGGCAAACTGGGACCATTATACATCTACATCTACATATATACCCTGCAATTCACAAAATTGTGGGTGGCAGAGGGTGCTCAGCACCAAAGCTAATCTCTTTGCTGTGCATTCCAATCCCTAATGGTACGAGGGAAAAAAGAATTCATATAAGAATCAGTCCGGCACCTTATTTCTCTAATTTTATCTTTCTTGTCCTTCCGACTCAAATAGGTTGGTGGAAGAAGTATTTCACTACACTCAAAAGTGAAAGTGGGAGTACGCATGTTTTCCAATAAGTTTAAACGAAACGTGTGTCGTCTATCTACCAGAGACTCCCAACCTAGTCTACTAATCAGTTCTGTGACGCTTTCATAAGGACTGTAGCAAACGGTCACGAATTATAGCTTCGAGGTAGATAGTAACTTGCGATAGATATTCCCAAAAGCGAAAAACTACAAGATATTTGTAGGTATTGTTATTGCTGCAGCTAGACGAAACATCCCTCGAGGGTACAGGAAACAATACATTCCATGCTGGAATAAATCCACACAAACTTTGTATGAAAATTATCGAAAAACTGGTGACTCTGAAACCGGAAAAAGAATATTAGAAAAGCTTAATGAAAGGGGGAAACAGAAATGGAAAGAGCTAACTTCTCAAATGAGCTTTACTCTCTCTAGTAGAAATGCGTGGACTCTCCTTAGAAAACTGGATACAGCGTCAAAAACATGCAAAGAGGAGCCAGGTATTACACCAACTGAAATGGCATTTCACATCAAAACAAGAGCTGACAAAGTCCCAATAGATCTTGCCATGAAGAAACAGATGGAGACAGAGATGATTGATATGGATAAAAACCTTCCAAATAACCCTACCATTTCTAATCCAATCAGTCGCGAAGAAGTTGAGAAAGCCATCAAAATGCTAAAAATAAGGATTGCTGCAGGATTAGATGGCATTTTCCCAGAATTCATGAGATATCTCGGCAAGCAGGGAAGAACTTGGCTCAAGAATTTCTTCAGCGATATCCTGGACACTGGGATAGTCCCCCCAGAATTCAAGATGGCTCACATCTTGAAGATCCTCAAACCAGGCAAAGCAGCAGATGATGCTTCATGCTATCGAGCCATTGCTCTACTAAGTGTTTGCTAAAAGCTTCTAGAACGCTTCACCCTTAACCGTGTTCAAGGAATAATAAATAACATAACACCAACATACCAGATAGGTTTCAGAGTAAAACGGAGCTGTTGTGAGCAAGTATTAGCAATGACATCATATATTAAGGCTGGCTATTAGAAGAAGTTAAAGACGTCAGTAGCCTTTGTCGATCTAACAGCGGCATATGCAGGGCCAGCGCTAGGAATTTCGGGCCCGGGGTAAAATGGGTGACCTTTTTTTTATTAGCTCTACACACTGGCCGGCCGACAATGGGCGGATTCTTGGCTTCATGGCCTGAGGGCCCCTACAGTCGGTGATGGGGGCCCCCCATCAGCCGGCGGGCCCGGGTACTTTTGACCCGCTTACCCCTCCCTAACGCCGGCCCTGGGCATATGATACAGTTTGGCTGGATGGACTAATACGTAAACTTAAAAAACATATACCCTGCAGCAAACTAACATCAATCCTGAAGAATATGCTGACCAACCGGTATTTTAAGGTCACTGTTGGGCATAAGATAAGTAAGTCATTTACAGTAAAAAGTGGATTACCTCAAGGGTCACTACTAGCTCCATTGCTCTTCAACTTGTACACCAGTGACATGCCAGAAACAACCGGCAATAAATTCTGCTACGTTGACGACTTAGCTGTCGCTATCCAAACTGCCACATTAGAGGAAGGTGAAAGCACTCTCTTTAACGACTTAGAATCCTTGAATGCATATTATAGGAAGCGGAGACTTTGTCCGAACCCTATGAAAACATAAGTATGCGTATTCCACTTGAGCAATAGAATAGCACACCAGCAGCTCAAAGTTAACTTTTGCCATCAGAGATTGAAACATAATATCTGTCCTCAATATCTTGGCTTCACCTTAGACCGTTCCTTAACATTAAAAAAAAACTCCTAGAAAACACAAGTCAGAAACTTAAAACACTAAACAACATCATGAAGAAGCTAGCTGGTACTTCGTGGGGAGCTGATGCGGACACACTACGAACAACCGCTCTCACCATGGTTTACCCTGTCGCTGAGTACTGTGCTCCAGTGTGGCAACGTAGTGCTCACACTACAAAAATCGATGTCCATCTGAATGAGTGTTTGAGAGTAATAACTGGCACACTAAAATCCTCCCCAGTACCCTTGTTACACCTAATCAGCAAAATACCACCTCCAGAGGTAAGAAGCCAAGAAGCAATGGCACGTGAGCTGATAAAACTACACCATCCTGACGATCCTCAGGATCTCCTAATCCACGAGGTCCTAAATGACTTAGCCCCCACTCGTCCTAAATCCAGAAATCCAGTATGGCAAGATGTATTTGACTTTGATGTTAAGGAAAAATGGCGACAAAGGTGGAACTCCTCATCTGTGAAACATCCAGATATTAAAGATCCAACAACTGGACTTCCGGTATTCCACCTAAATAGAGATCAGTGGATCAAACTAAATCGCCTAAGAACAGGCCATGCGAAATGCAACGCCATGCTGTTTTAGTGGGGTCTTCAGGATTCTCTTGCATGTGACTGCGAGGCTCTTTCCCAGAGTGTGGAGAATATCATCAAAGAATGCCCTCTAAGGAAGTATGATGGACCATTTGAAGACGTTTTCGGAGCTACAACTTCCTTCATAGAATTGCTGGAAAAACTGAACATCAATTTGTGAACGCTGCCAACGTTCTAGTCATTGTATATATTTATATGTATTATATTAGTGGCATAGCCATACGATAAATAAATATAAATAAATGCCCACAAATGCTTCACTGGGCTTACCGATTAGGAAATAGTTGATGCAGAAAGCAGCTTCACTACTTACTTTGATCCATTCGTACCAAACAGAGTCAAGCTAGTTGAGCGATCGATTTTAGAATCGAACCGCGCGTTCCGACTGTAGAAGGCGGAGAAGTCAGTGTTTAGGACCGTCGCAACGAGCTCGGGATCCTTGATCATGAGAAGCGGTTGGTCGAAGGCGAACAGACCCATGAAGCGTTTTTCACCTGCCAGCCGGTAACAGTCGTAAATGGGATCACCCATATGCTGGCTGCCCATCACCACGCTACCCATATTGCCTACAAGTAGCTTCGGCTTCATGGAGGGCACTCCAAGACTCTTCCAGAAACCATATCTACGCGTCGAGTACCAGTAGAGAAAAGGAAGCAACAGTAGCGTGGCATCAAGCAGCCAACTGCCCGTCACAAGAGTCATCTTCAGAGTTCACTTTTACTCCTGCAATAAACAGTATAACAGCACATGAGATTTCTAGTAAGAAAATTATTTTTTATATTTGTAACATGTAATTTTTTTGCTATGGTTATTATTCACATTATATATGTACTATTAAAAATGACATGTTTCACATCTCAGTGATTTTTTCCCAGTAGCGATCTATGGAACAAGATTAATAAAAACATAAATAAGTAACAAACTGCAGGCAGATTAGTATTACTCAAGTCTAATCCAAAAATCTTTAAGTATTGTGCAAGACTGTGAACTAAATAGGTTTAGATTACAAATCAACTATTCACAAAGCTCATGGTCATAATTATTCATGTTTGAAAAATGTCAATAATCTACCAGCTTACTGCTTATAAGAACTGTAATTCAACTGTAGTAACTTTCAGTAAATAATAATAATTTAATAACAATGCAGTGCTGCATTCAGATAAATCAGAATAATTTCAAGTAAATAAAAACAAAAATGTTAGAATCATTGTTTGAAGAAACAAATTTAACTTGAATACCGTACAGTAGAAAATAATAAATAATAATAAGATCAAGGTATTACAGTGCTGTTTCTGCGTGTTAATCAGTGATATGCGGCTCACAGGGAACAATCATATTTAAAGCAGATAGTTTGGATATAATTTGTAGTGGGAAATAGCAAAGAATAGGTCGGGTTAAAATAATATAGACATTTTAGTTTAACATCTCATAAAATTTAAACATTTTGTTAGTTTAAATTCTTATTTCATTTTCCCCTTAAAAACGAAATTTTAGCTGCAAACCACTGAGCCACAGTCGAGATGCTGAGAATTGATATTTATATGAATTCTTTCTCCCCTTGTGGCATTCGAGTGTGAGATACCCCCGTAAGTTGCACGTCTATGTTATTCACAGTAATGTGTAAGGCGTAGAATTCATGCCACCCATATAAAAAGATTTCCCAACTCATAAACATTAGCAAAGTTTAAAGAAATACATGCTTTGGCATGGAATTTCATAACGTGTTAGGCAATAAATGGATATAAAGTGAAGAATTAGGTAAGAAGGGGGGGGGGACAGTATGTGAAGGCAAGAGAGGCCTATGACATACATGAAATAAAACCATAAGTACTGAATAATGTATTATTATAAAAAAATATTTTAAAATTTCAATAAATCTGTATCATTTACCAATAAATTATGTTCTTCATTTATCGAAACCCCTACCCACAATTTTGTATATTACTTGAGTATGATGGAGTAGTATTGTATCCTTATTACGAGTATGAAATACTATAAATCGAGAGAGAACATACCGTAGTTTATAACTGACATATCACAAGAGGCGCGCAAGAGCATGACCATGAAGGGTAATAAGACAGTTGAAATTGTGTCGTGGAAAGCTGCCCAGTCCACTCACACTAGGACTAGCACCTAACGGAATCCGTTGTTCACCCGCGTGGTGTGTTGTGTCAGATTGAGTGGCCTGCTGGTGCGCCAGGTATAGCACCTACCGTTATTCCCTGCGGGCGTGTCAGAATTGAGGCCAGCCGAGAGGTGGCAGCCATCTGTTGGCCGCCAAATGAAATAGTGACGTCACACGGGCGACACGAGCGCCATCAGTTGGTGCTGCCCTCGGGTGGCGGAAAAGTGAACTTTTTGTGCTTCAACTGTCCTTATCTACCTACTACTGTCCGTACGTGTTATTATAATTCTGTTTGGCCGATTTTTTTGATTTATTTTTTTTTACCGTTCACATGTTTTAAATATAGTATGATGTAAATTTCTTCCTTTGACTATGAAGTAAAAACTTAGTTACAAAGGATATGTACTTCGATTGTCATCCATCATGTCCAGTTATTAGAGATACACTCACTGCTGAAAATTATGTGTAAGGGCTATTTCCCTGCACACCTGGTTTCTTATTCCATCATTTTTATTTTATTTTAAATCTTAAAAATACTGATCCCACTATTACTAATCCACCACGAAACTACTTTTTCTCTTTATGATAATTAATTTTAAATTCTTTCAATGTTGTTGGTAAACTGTTCATCATTTTGAAGTGAAAACTACTGTAATCGCGCCACGCGATGTTTGGCTGGTGGTAAATCTATGAGTTCGTAAAAAGACACCTGTTGCGCAAAAGCATCACGCCCACCTGTTGAGCGTATGATATGCGCGGTGGACGTTTTTCGCAAAATCTTTATGCAAACACAGTTTTTATCCGAGTTGATGGAATTTTGCATACCTATACTTTAAAACAAATAGAAAAACACTGTTGATGTTTACTTTACAGAAATCTAAACCCCCCTCACCTTAATTTCTGTCACTGTTGTACATACAAATCCATAGTTTTTTATCCGATTTTGATAGTAGTTAGCTCAAGTATATTTCAAAACAAGGCGGTCTGGTAGCTCAGCGGTTAAGGTGCTTCCTTCTGAAAGTTCTGTTTCCGGATCGCGGATTCACCCATCTGGCATGGTCAACAATATGTAACGCATAACAATTTCCTTCCATTGTTTGCGTTTCAAAAATGGAGATGGATTTACTTTTCTTAATTATTCTTATCATAATTAATAGTTATTAGTATTATTATCTTGAACGGGTGAGTTTGAAAAAATGTAAATAGCGCTACTTTCGATGAATATAAGTATTAACCTTTCCTCTTAGTCACTTTTGTACATATATTCCGTCTTTGTTGTAACGTGACGCGCTGTCGCCACGTTACAAGGTGCATTTTTATTATATATGTCATAATGTTAGAGTAATTTACATAAATCTTGGGCGACCACCTAAATAGATTTTTGTTGTATTTTTATAAAGTACGCAAGATTCCAAGTGAGGACTGTAATGAAATGGTGAACATACAGTGTATCTCGGTAAAGCGAATATTAAAGAATTATTGAGCTGTATAGGATTGAAGCTAATCGTGGTCTTCCCGAACCATGGCGACAGGAAGTCGAGGATTTAGGGATTTGACAGACCACACATTCTGCTCCCTGGGGGTGGGCGGTCAACAAGGTCACTCACCTGGCGGGGAATGCCTGCCGCCCGAACACAGTGTCGTCCCCGAACGCAGCCGAATATGTCCGACTTCTGTTAGATACGCTGGGCAAATGAGATATCGGGGATATCACGTGACATTAGGTGCCAACCTGAAGATTCAATCGAAATGAGCGTATAACTTAAAATCCTGGGAATTTATGTTATATGTGAGCTTCGAGACTACAAGGGGCGGAGCGAGAAGTTTCCTCGCGAGAGAGAAGAGTGACGAAATTCAATTCGATCTTCGAGTCCATGCTATGCGAGTCTAGTCTGAGGTTGACTTGGAAAGTTGACTTCTTTCGCCAACTGCTGCTATACGACTTCTGGCTGCCGGCTTGATGGAGCAAGCTTATCACGGCAACACAGCCGGTAATGCGATGACGCGCATTGTCAGACCAGAGATGCCTGTAGCCGACTTGTGAGATAGTCTCACATACCGTGGGTCCGCTCCAATCACCGCAGACATCAGACGCAGAACTACAATGGTAACTTATTACGACCAAGCCATCTGATTGTGCATTCCGTGAAAAAGAACCCTTAAACGACTTTGAGAGGATAGATCCATGTTCTCACTTTGTAATTGTAAAAACCCCTGAGCTAGCGGCATAATTTGCCAGAACTAGTTATGTTCGAATGATATATTGTTCATTCTGGCGCCCATGATTTACTTTTTTTAACTGTAAAGTCACAGTATTATGATTCCTTTGTCTGAGGTCATAACTTGTATTTTTCATTGTTTCCAATTGTCACTATTTCTTGCATTTTGATTCTGAGATATATTTAAAAGTAAATATACAATTGTTTGCTTGCTATGACGGCTAATTGTACCTCTGAGCGTTGCTTTTATGATTTGCCAATTTGTGTTAATATTAACGGTAAATTCGATCAGACTTGTAATCGCCAATGATAAGAAAATAAATGTCATATTGTGGCAATTTTCCTATATTCCAACTAACATCGAGATTCTTGCAAAATTAAATAATTTTCACTTCTTCATAAAAATTAAAATTAAAAATCCTCTTTTATTAATCATAAAGGTATGAAAGATAATTGTAACGTAGTTTGCCCACTAAGGCACCCACCACATTGTGGAGGATAAATTTAAGGAGTTATTTTTCTTAACCATATTAATTTATATTTCGCAGCGTTCTTTCGTAAAAGCCCTTCCTACTTACCCTCGAATTTTAAGCTTATATGCCATAAAGGGTTCTATAATGCTGCGGAGCTATGAAGTGGGACATAGTCCATTATCTGTCCTACAAATATTTTTTCCGTGCGTATGTTAGTAAATGGTTTTAACATTTGTCTTATAACTTGCCTTTGCTAGTGAGTATCCACAGTTTATAAACAAAGCTATGGCGGCTATCAGCGTTATAAGTAAAGTAACGTAATTCCTCAAAAATCAACGGATTTTGTTGTTTTAGTAATTATTTTGACCAAAAAGGTTTTATTCGTAATTATTCTAACTACTAGCCCCAAAGCCCGTCAAAAAGGGACCGTGCACAAACTACGTGGCTCTGTCCAGGGGGGGGGGGGGAGGGGTTGGCTGGAGTGTTACGCTAGGCTACGTGGGGGGGGGGGGTTCCGAGCCAGACCACGTAGCTTTCTTTTCATAACATTTTTCACAGTTAAACTGAGGAACAGAACTCACAACAGCATGTGAATATTTATTTCCCTCAGTTAATTATCTCCGTATGTAATTTACAATAGTCTGACAAGAGAAAACAGTAGAAAATATCTTCTCGAATCAAAAGGGAAAAAAGCTACGTGCTACATGGGGGGGGGGGGGTTCACAGGAGGCCAAAATGGAGCTACGTGGTTTGTGCACGCTCCCAAATGACGGGTTTAACGGAGTGTTATGGTAATTTATTTCCCTGCAGTTGCTTAACTAAATAGGATTGTTATAAAATAAAATTCAATGTAATTCATAGTGCATTGTGCTGTAGCAAAAGGTTTCCGTTTCCATCCTGGTCCAGGTTGCATTTCAACCTAACCACGTACGATAAACTCGCCGCCAGAAGAACAATACTTCAATCTCACGCATATTATTACATGAACTGTCTCTCGTTTTAGTGGCAATAATGCATAACGATATACATTTGATCAAAACATTTCTTTTTTGTTATCCATGATTCAGACTGATGAATGGCTGACAGATTTGCTGCAATAATAAGATCAGTAATATTACACACTAAAAGCAAAGGAAATTAAACTAAATCTTATAAACTTACACTATGTCACGTAATATTTGTTTTAAGTGTAGTCTAAGATGCACAGATCGCAACAGTATGCAACTATTTCTGTTCAAATGAATTATTAATTTCACTAATAGGTCACAGTTTAAACTATTTTGGGGAAAAAACTAAATTATTCATGCCCTCTGCCGTAACGTCAAATGCCAGTTGTAATTTGATCCATGCTAACAATCTAACCAAAACTTTCGCCACATTGATGCTCGAAATACAAAGCTTTAATCTTACATATCTACGGACAAAGAATTTAAGGAATACTTCCATATATGAAAAGAATATTACCTAAATATAAGCATCTAATGATTGATATGTCGATTTTAACGCAATACATACTTTTATTTCAGTGTTGTGTCAGTTAATTCATTCGCGGATGCTTGAAAATGTTATTAAATAACTCGCATTTCCAAGAATAATGACGTAAAGCGTGACGTAATTGCGCGACGTCATAAAGTTACATCATGCCGTGACAGACGACGTCATAGCTGACACAGTTACTTATTATAATATTAGATTAGATAGAACTCCGAACATCGCCTCGCCTCTGTGAGTTTCTTGCGCGTGGTACTTTTTTTTTTAGTTTTGGGTAAAGTGCTGGTAATTGAAGGTCTATTATATCTTGAATTTAGTGTACCACCTACCAGTTATGCTGTCCCATGAGGTACGAGGGCTGTCTGAGAAGTCCTCAGCCTCGACCATAGATGGCATCAGTATCTATGTAATTTTTTCTGTGCAAGTTGGTTCATGTGCCAGACGCGCCAGCAAGAAATTGCAAGTCATTCTACGTTGTAGTTTGGTCTGTACAATTGTTTGATGCAGGCGTGGTGCAGAGTTGTACCAGAGATGGAAAAAATCAAGTATCGTGCAGTTATAAAATTCTTTGTAAATGAAGGTTTAACGCCATCCGAGATCCACAGAACATTTTTAAAAGTGTATGGGGACTCCTCTCCTTCATATTCGACAGTTAAGAAATTGGCTTCTGAGTTCAAACGTGGCCGTAGCTGTCTCGAAGATGATGAACGAGAAGGACGTCCGAAAAGTGCAGCAACTCAAGAAATCATCCAGAAGGTACATAATATGGTTTTTCATGATCCACGAATAAAAGTGCGTTAGATTGCTGAGACCGTAGGGATATCAAAAGAAAGTGTGGGATACATTTTGCATGAAGTATTGCATAGGAAGAAGCTTTGTGCAAGATGGGTGCCGCATCCGTATGAGACTTTCTGAACAGTGTTTGGAGCGTTTCAACACAAATAAAACTAATTTCGTGCGTCGATTCATAACTATGAATGAGACGTGGGTTCACCACTACACGGCAGAATCAAAACAGCAGTCAAGGCAGTGGACAAAAGCTTGTTGTTCAGGTCCAATGAAGGCCAAGTCGGTTCCATCGGCAGGGAAGGTGATGGCATCAGTTTTTTGGGATTCTAAAGGTGTTTTGTTCATTGATTACCTTGAAAAGGGTAAAACAATAACTGGACAATACCAATACTATTCAGATCTTTTAGACACCCTTTATGAAAAAATTTGTGAGAAAACGCCCCGTTTGAGGAAGAAGAAAATCATCTTTCATCAGGACAATGCACCTGCCCACGAGAATCTTTTGCCAATGGGAAAATTAAGAGATGTGCACTACGACGTGTTGGAGCATCCACCTTATTCCCCAGATTTGGCTCCCTCCGACTTCTATCTATTCCCAAAACTCAAAAACTTTCTTGCTGGTCAGCGTTTTTATTCAAATGAAGAGGTGATTGCAGCTGTTTATGGATATTTTGCAGGCCTACCAGAAAGCCTCTTCAGGGATGGTATAATGAACTTGGAACATCGTTGTACTAAGTGTATCAGTGTTCAGGGAGACCATATTGAGAAATAAAAATGATTTTGTAAATATCAAATTGGTTTTATATTTTTAGGCTTAGAATTTTCCATAACGCCCTCGTAGTCGTGTCTAGAACGAAGCATAATCGAAAGGCTACGTTTCTCGCGAATTCTGTGCTAGCACTCACTACCGTGTTCCTTAACCCCTTACTGCATACGGGGACATATATGGCACATACCATTTTCTTGATTGTGGAACTCACATTTGAGCAAATACTTTGAAACTGCATGTTGGGACAGATATATTACACAATCAAGAAGAACTGTGCAAATATTAAATGCGATCTGTTGAGAGAATAAGGAATTATGAAGTATGAATTTTTGGTTTGCACTGTGAGCAGTTTACATCCAAATTCGGCCATACAAACAGTTGTATTTGATACAGTAAACATTTGATTTCAGTGTTTATGCAATTTCTAGTATGAAAAGGACATCTGTGGACAATTATAAAGAGGTAAGTTTATATATTTCTCCAGTCTAGCTTTTGTAAACAAGCTGGCCCCTATTGAGAAGAAGAAATACGGACAACAATACTCCTATTTTATCTCGAGTAGCAGTTGCAGATGTCCTCTGGCAAACAAGGAAACCTTATCCAAGAAACTGGGTAGGACAAAAAAATGAAATCCACAAAAAAAACAAAAACAGCTGGACAGTAAGACGAAGAGAGAGCCTGCGGCAGATCTTCCGCAGAATCAGGATGGGATATATCACATGCACGTCTGTTTGGGAAACTAATTGTTGCAATTATCCAGACTGCAAAGGAAAATCCTATACAGCTTGTCTGAAGTGCAGTGCAACATTGTGCTTGGACAAGGAGAGAAACTGCTTCATCGAGTTTCATAACAAATAGACTAAATGGAAAGTGAATTAGTGCTATTTGCGATAAATGTGTACTCTAATGAATAGAAATTGAAATTATTTTACGTAAATAAACTAAGTTATACTATTATATGTATATATTTTATACATTTTCCAAATGTTGCATCATCCATCTCGAAACTGGTATCACAACACGTTAGCCATTATTGCATGCTGTCCCAAATATGGCACAAACCCTTAAATCAATAATAATCTCCCCCAAATAAAATTTGGAATTTTTAAAGTATTTATCTTGAAATCACGGAATTGGACTTTACAAGTGACATTTTTTTCAGAAAAATAAAAAAATCATGCAGTAAGGGGTTAAGGTGGCTAAGACAGTAGCGGAAAGCACAGTCAGTAGGAACCCTGTGACCACGTCATTACGACTACACTGAATTATTATTGTTTAATATATCTATAGCTGTAAGTATGACGTGTTGCGCGTATGATATTATTATTAATAGTTTTAAGTTTTCACTTCTGTCAGCAGTCCCCAATGATTGCCATTTGTTTTTATTTGTTCCAATCTCTAACTCCCTTACCTATTAGAAAAGAAAAATTTCCCACTACATTTTACCTTAGATCAGTTTGTGGGCATGGTCATCTTTTCTGTTTCATGCACTATTTCTAAATCTTCTACCAATTTCCTTGTAAGCCTCATCACCGAAATATGCCATATCCATTCCCAACATTCTTTTCACCAGGCTCCTATCATCCAATAAAAATCTATCTCCCCTTCTTTGCATTCCCTTAAGCTCGTGTATAAGATACACAAAAAAATGCCCCTATTACACCACCAAGTTCAAGCAAAGGTATGAGCAAAGTTATCCTTAAGAGATAAACCAGTGGATTGCTCTTCTGTGCAATACACATAAATAGCTGCTAGCGCCATGACTTAGTCTTAGCTTGCTGCAATTAAACATAGGCCATCACAGATCACTCACCAGGCTGTGTAGAGAAACCTTTGTGGATCTTTGAACAGAGAGGAGCCTTATATTTGACTGACCCTGACTGCAGCAGGCAACAAACTGATTAGAGGCTGGCGGGAAGGGAGGGGAATGACGCAGTGATTTTAGCCCAACAGCAGAGGCGGCCTTAGGCCAGGTGAACACGAGCGTCATTTCACGCGGCGTGCACGCAGAGATGCCGTGCTAGCGGCTTGAAGTACACAGGAACAGATATGGCAGTGAACACGCACCAGCCACCCAGCGGTCGTTTTTTCCTGTTCTCGCCCACCAAGCCGCAGCCTCACCGCGCACGCTACTGCGGTCTCCTAGTATAGAGATGGGTCGTTCGCGAGTGAACCAGTTCTTTACCGTAGAACAGTTCTTTTGAAAGAGCGAGTGAGCAGTCGCTCACTAAAAACGAACGGTAGTTCTTCTTGGAAGCGGTAATGACGGTGGTGTGTCGGTCTCGATTGAACTTAACTTCAATTGAGTGTGCGCCAACAATAAGTTGTTTTCGGCTTTGCCACACTCACCCGACCCATGTTTATTCTTACTTCCACGCCGTTCATTGTTTATCCAATCCGCTCTGAAAAAATAAGAAATCCTCAAGATCGAGAAGATCTCATGTGATTTGTCATAGTTCATTTTAACCTGTTTACTTCTAATTCACAGGTACATAATTTCAATACAATAAACAGAAATAACTTGCACAAAACACAAACAAAGAGGAGTTAATTAATTCTGGTATACATGTGTTTAATAAACTTCCCAAGAGTATAAAACAGTCTGCAGATAATAAAGATATATTTAAAGAAAAACTGAGAGATTATCTTATTGCCAACTCCTTCTACTCCATTAAAGAATTTGAACAAATTAATTAATTGTATTCAATATGACTGTTGCAAAATTCAGTTTGTAATGAAGTAAAAAGTACAGTGTTATTAGGGATTAGGCACCAAGTGTTCATCTACATCTACATCTACATATATACTCTGCAAATCACAAAACTGTGGGTGGCAGAGGGTGCTCAGCACCAAACCTAATCTCTTTGTTGTGCATTCCAATCCCTAATGGTACGAGGAAAAAAGGAATTCATATAAGAATCAGTGCGGCACCTTATTTCTCTAATTTTATCTTTCCTGTCATGCCGACCCAAATAGGTTGGTGGACGAAGTATTTCACTACACTCGTAAGTGAAAGTGGGAGTACGCATGTTTACCAATAAGTTTATACGAAACGTGCGTCATCTATCTACCAGAGACTCCCAGCCTAGTTTACTAATCAGTTCTGTAACGCTTTCATAAGGACTGTAGCAAGCGGTCACGAATCGAGCGGCTCTTCTCTGTACTTTCTATGTACTCTCAATCAGCCCCTTACGGTATGTGTGAATGTTGACGGTGCGACGTGTCTAACAGATACGTGACGGAACAAAAGCGTCCAGATTTACACGCACCATGGGGGACTGACAACGTTCTAGACAACTTGGACATTAAGGGAATTTATAGCCACCATAAATAACTAAGGCCTACTTTCTATTTTCGCACGTTTCGGAAAATACCCGCCTAAAACTGGTGCCGACGAGCGAAAATATACCTTAGTGCCGTTTCCTCGTAAAGAAGCGTTTTCTGAGAGGGGGGGAAGACGATCCAGCCAATAGAGAAGCCGCCTCAATTTATTGACGTGTTGGTGTTTTTTCTTGTTTGTTCTGGGGCCAATGAATTGCTGGTACTTTGGCGCGGAGTCCTGTGATTCGCCAAGGGCCGGACGAGACATCGCATTGCAAGATGTACAGAGTCTAGCTTGGAGCGGAAAACGGAGAGAAGACACTCTGGTTGGGATCCTCATCTGAGACAGCAGCAAGTGACCTTCACCGAGGCCGGAGCACAGTATGTTCCGAGGGCTGGAGACACTGCCACCACGCGGTGCGGTCGAGAAAGCTGCACGACCCCATGTGGCTATTGACCTGACCTGTGGACAACGGTAAAATCTACGATCACGACGGAAACTAATGCAATCGTTCCACCCAGTAATTTGACCCTGAGATAATGCTCTAACTGTTTGACTTTAAAGACATTCAATGATATCAAGGGCGTATCCAGGATCAGAACTAGAGGGGGGCAGGATTTGAACTAGGGGGGGGGCAACTCATTTTGGTTTCGAGGAAGTGGGGTGGGGGTCTGACATTACAAAATCAAACTCAAACCTATTCAGGAAACTGTTTTTATCATTGATTAATATAGTAACCCAACTACTTAATCTAAGGACCTACTATGTAGTTAATTAAGATAGTCAGTTAGTTTTTTATGTAAACATTAATTGTCTCGGATTTTCAATTTCAATAATTTTGTTTGTCAATATCTCATGGTGTTCTTTCACGAAATTTCGACGCACACTCATCAGACATAATCCAGTCAATCTTTCTCTCCCAAAGTGCTCCTGAACTAGTTCTTCACTCGTCGAAGCGTACTGAAGGCAACTTAATTTTTCTTCTGCTGCCCCCCTCTGCCCCTCGCTGGATACGCCCATGAATGATATGTAATTGTTTATATCAGAATAAAAACAAACTTCATATTTGCATAATTTCACAATTACCAATTGTAATAAATTGTACACGCAATTTTCAGTTTTCCTATCAATTACAATAATATTTCATGTGTTTAGCTGAAAATTAATTATTATTTTGATATTCTAACTTGATAATTTTGTTATTGATGAAACAGTATGACCCAGAAATCACTGTGCCTGAAAGAAGATGTTACAAATTGTAAAAATTAATGTTTATTGTTATTATCTTTATTTGTCTTTGGAACGTATAATTGCTTTTACTACGATTATGACTCATATTGTACGTATGTGTATTAACGATGACATGTGTCACATCCCAGAGGTCCTTCCTCAGCAGGGATCCATGAAACAAGATGATAAATAAATAAATGAATAAAAAAAGCTAGTTCGTTCGCGACGTTCTCCGGTTCCAGCGCGAAAGAGCTAGTTCGTTAGAGTCGTTCTCGGATCCCAATCGATCGGTGCGGGAAGAGCTGGTTCGTTCGCGACGTTCTCCGATTCCTGCGCTCAGCACAGCGCGGAGCAGTGCCACTGGGGAGCTACTTCTTTCGAATCTGACGTCCCGCTCCGCTTCTCTTTGTATATTACGACTACAAGCGTGCCTCGTGAAAAATTATTCTCAAATGCTCGACAAATTCGCATTGAAAAATGAAGTAGGCTGCTGAATGGCCAAATAAGTAAAATTTTATTTGTGAACAGTAACCTTAATTTCATTTAAAGCAGAAAGTTCATTAAAATTGATTGTACTTTGTGTCTGTAAATAAATTAATGTCCTATCCTCAAACTATCTCTCAAATATTCCCAGCAATCCGAACAATATTTCATTGACCCTTTGAAAGGGCTCTTCTGCTTGAATGTAATCCGGTAGTTTTTAAGAAACAAAAATGTTTCAAAATAAATACAAAAATAAATGAAAATAACCGATGTGAGATTAACCTAAGAAATCAGTGTAAATGTAAATAAAACGAACAGATACTACACTCAAAATGGATGTAACTGCTCTTTTTGTTTAAACTGAGCTAGTGAACTGGTGAACAGTTGAAAAGAACTAGTTCTTTTCATAGCGTGATCCAATTCAGTGAGTCACTTTGCCCACCTCTATCCTAGTACATTGTGTCCAACGGAGCGGTGCACACGGGCGGCAGAACACGCTAGTGCGGCAAGCATGGCAGACGAGTTATTAATTAGTTTTAGAAAATATTGACAACGAACATTTTATTTGTGAAATTAAGACTTATCCAGAAATTTCGGACACCCGTCAGAAAATTATCATAATCGAATCAAGAGGAGAGTTTGGACCGGTATATGTCGGATATTCATTGAGGGATTCGAGGAGAAGGACGAGAAAGGCGAAAATGAAAATATTTAAGTAAAATATTTCGTGTTTATTATAATTCCAGTTTTACGTAAAGTATTTACAATCTAGATTTTATGTATCATGCCTATAAAAATTATAGAAAATTGCTGTTGTTAACACAAAAGTTCTTAAATAAAATTCCTTTACCGGGGTAAGGTGCCAACATCAGAAACAAAATATGCTACTATCGTGTTCCTTGCTTGGATAGACAGCTAAGTAGTTCCTCTTGTTGGAACTGAGGCGTCCTTTCCGATATTGAGGAAACCTATACTCATTTCGTCTTGAATGTTGTACTCATCTCTGGTTCTTACAAAATTATGAAGTAAACAACACGTCTTTATCAATAGAATAAACAAATCCAAATTTACATTAATTGTTTTAGGAAAAAATGTCCATTTATTGGACAGAATGCCAAATGTACTTTCTACTTTTCTCCTGGCGCGTGAAAATCTGTAGCTGAAAATCCTTGGTTTTTTTTCTGATACAACTTTACCACCGTAAGACCTCATTATATTTGGTGAAAGGTAAAATGCTTCATCACCAACAAAATAGAAGGGCATTTTTGGACCTACAGTGCCCAGCAGAGGTTGTCCTCTTGGAATGTTTATTTAATTGTTTTCAAGCTTCTTATAAAAATAAGTTCTTTGGAATAGTCCTATACCACTAATAACTTCTATCCTGTGTCCTTAATAAATTATTTTTAAAGATAAAGTACGCTTCTTATTATACGCGTCCCTCGTTGTCAGTGGGACACCTACTGCCACCTGCTACGTGTGCATCGGATGTCGCGTACACGCGACGTGAAATGACGCACGTGTGCACCGGGCCTTAGGGTGTGGCGAGCAGGGCAGTCGCCCGGGGCCTCGCTCTTGTAGGGACCTCGCGCAACAACCCGACTAGAAAAAAGTTTATATTTAAGACTTTTATGTTATTCATAGATATCAGTTACATCAATAAAAAGTTGGTTAATTCATAGTAAAGTATATATTAATAGTAAAAAGTGCCTAAATAAAATTTATCATTCAGATTTAAACAAAAACACATTCGTATAAAAGTAAGATTAACAGTATAGTTATTAATTATATTAGCAGTAAATAATATTTTTTGTAATTTGACTGTAAAAAATGATTGAAAAATTCATTAATATTTAAATTTCGCGCCTCACGCATCAGAAAACTCACTTGACGCTCGGTTTTGTTACTTCGTTTTTTCGATTTACGCTCGGGGAATTCTCGTGCTTCATTTCGTTTGTAAACTCTTGTCACCTTACGCTTATTTTGCTAGCAGCTGTTAGTTCGAGCCACACTTGACCGATACTGGTCCGCACCGTCACCGCACCGACAGCTGGCCGAGTGACGGCGGTGTCGCGAAAACTGCGCCCAGTGAAATTTGCGGCCAGTGAAATCTGCGGCCAGAACTCTCAACAATGCTGTAGCGGTATGTTGATTATAGAATAGGATCAAACTGGTTGTATTGTTAAAAGCCGCCCCGCTGGCGCTTTGAGGGGATTGCTACGTTTGTAGTCAATGTTTCTAAACAGCAGGTTGACACTACAGATGTTTTATAGTTTATAACTGTTATTAAAATACAAGTTTTATTCTTGCTTAAAAGACGTAGAAAAAAATTGTAATAACGAGCCAGATACTTACAGAATCGTAGTAGATCTCCCTTTGCCTCACATTACTAGTGCAGGAAAAAATATTCTACCATCAGCAGTTGTGGGTTTTGCATTTATGACTTCACAACCAAAACAAGCAAAATCTATACCTACCATGAAGGCACTGCGAGAAAAGGAGGCAATGTAGTTTCCTCTTTCCGAAATCACTTCATAGCATACCTCATCCCCCAAACTGTAAAAGAAACCCAACCGTTTTCCGACGGATCTACAAGGCAGAACATGAATCATAAATTTTTACGATTTCTATTTAGTTTTTCATTGATGTGTAAAGCAACAATCAAGCGATATTTTCCAGTGAGAGGTCACACTTTTCTCCCGTGTGATCGTATCTTTGGTGTTATCAAGAGACGATTAAAATGAATGGACAGAGTCTACACAACTGATCAATATTCAAAAATTATTAATCGAAACATTTGTGTGTCTATTAAAAAAAAAACTAGCTTGGCTGTTTCGGGCGTGTAATGTAAAATGATTTGTTCACGTAACAACTTCCAGGCCAGGATTTAGTGAGACCAGGTCGGGTGGTCTAAAGGGGCGTTTAGAGTGATTAGGACGGCGCGGCATGACACAAAGAGAACAGGGATTGGCCGCAGATTTCACAGATTTTAGGCAGTGGCGTAGCTAGGTTGGTAAGGGCCCCGGTGCAAAAAAAAATTTGGGGCCCCCATGTCGGACGACCTTTTTTTTTTTTTTTTGCTCTACCAGTTTTCTTATTTCATTTTGTAAGCGCATAAACCATTCACCCCCATCTTCGTGTGAAACGTAATTTTTTACCCTATTGATTCCAGAAGATATTTTGCGCTGGCTTCTTTTGCCAGACCACCATTAAAATTGTTGCGTATATAATGAACACGAACAATTACATTTTATAATTATAAATATTATCATTCATATGGTTACACTAAGCACAGCCAGGGATCCTTTTTTTCTTGCGAGATTTCTAAAAACCATTCTTCTCATCGCTACCATCATTGTTCATTAATTGATTACGTCACTTAAAAACATCAGTATACGGGTGTCTGTTACCAACAATGCCCCACTATCTGCAAAGTGCAAACAATGGTTGTGCGCCTGGTTTAACTACCACCTCTAGTAAATCATGAGTAACTTTCACGTAGGAACAAAGTAAAATTTAAGATTTTAATATAGCTTCCTGATCTCTATGCATTAATCAAGCATATAGCTTAACCCAAAGATAAACTGCAAACATGTGCAAGAATTTTTCATTTTTGGGATTATAATGAAATAAACACCGGGAAAAACATCAATATTAGACTTTTCTTACGATTTAGAGATGAAACCATATATGTGCACTACATTACTTGCTTCTAGGACTACTGGAAATACAGTGTAATTTTTATGTCGGGGTGTCGTGGTTGAAAAAAAATGTTGAATTTCACTAACTTCCAAAGTAAGGAGAGGAAGGAAGTAAAATTTAGCACATTAGTTATACTAGTAAACTTCTTGTAGAATCCAATTCTGAGGTACATAATAAGGTTATTAGAGTAGAAATCGGTTTCACATTAGTTGTAGACAAGGGGAAGATATATGGAAATTTACGAGTTTCAGACTTTTCTTATATAGGGTAAAATCGTATTTGTGTACCAAATTCGAGCTTTCTACGACTACAGGAAGTACCTCAGAGTTTTGATGATCATCAGTGAGAGTGTGCCAAAATCGGTGAAATTTGTATATGAATAACATCCTAACTAGAACAGTAACGAAATATAAATTAGCATGTTTACTAAGATTGCTGATATACAGGGCCGCCGTAAGCGGGCGTGCAATGCGTGCACCGCACGCGGGCGGCACATCGAGGGGGGGTGGCAAAACGAGCGATCGACAGTCGCCGGCCCGCGATAGTTACCACTCGATTGTCGCCGCGACGAAATTTGCGGCGTATTATGTATCCGGCGACCTTTTTTTTTTTTTTAGCTCAACAGCTGCTTCGGGCGGCCGGCGACACTTGGAATGGTAACAATGGAGGCGGCAAATAATGTTCAAAGGGGCGGCAATCTCACAGTTTTTTTGACCCGGTTCGGAAATTTCCTAAATCCACCACTGGCTGTAGTTAGACAGGGGCGGCATAATCAGTATTGCACGCGGGCGCTGAAACAGCTAGCGGCGGGCCTGCTGATATATATAATAGAAATTTGAGACATGCAGCATCAATATGCCCGAACAAATAGCGGAACAGCAATGTGCCGATAGCTTCGAGAAAAGGGCAGGCAGTGCCGCCGTTGACTCGACTTGGCGGGTGCACTGCCAGACCTAGATAATAATAAAACAATAAATATTTTAATAATGCAATAGATTTAAATTAATAATATAGTTGTTAGGCTATAAAACGAAATAAATAAAGATTAAAAGGTTTTATTATATTAAGATTCCATTACAGTTGCCTTCTTACTGACCACAAAATAAATTATAATTTAAAAATGAAAACACACTTTTGTTAGTAACGCACTAAAAAGTACAAAATAATGCAATTTACTTAAAATATTTTTTATGATACATACTTTTTACCCTAAAAAATCTTGATTGCTCATTAAACGATAAAAACATAATTTTTTGTTTAATACATTATGCTCTATTAATAAACTTGTCACCCATTAATGTTCAATGACTATTTTGTAAAGTGTAGGGCCCTTTGTCGAGATTAATTAAAAGTACATACTTTTCAGAGAAACTTAAGCAAAACGGTACCAGATTAATGTATTGTTATCCGAATTACATACAACTGCAAAGTTTCAAATTGATACGACAGTTAGAAGTTGGTTAAGACCGACTTTCAAAATTTGTTAACATACATAGTTCATCTGTTAGTTAAGTACAGTGAAGCTAATAAAAGCTTATTAATAAAAATTTAATTTATAATCTTTTCCTAGCTTTAGTTTTCGCGAAAGTATCAATTACTTCTGTTAAATCCAGGCTTGATGCAGCCTTGTTTTCAATTGCTATTAGCGATAATGTCGGAGTCGAACTTGACCCACACTATTTCTTAAATAATTCTTTATAATTTTTAATTTACTAAATGATCTTTCAGCTGTTGAAGAAGTGACAGGAATTGTATAAAATAATAATATTGCTGTAAATACTTCTGTAAGGTCACATTCTAGCACTCCATATTTGGTAATTATTTCCTTACATAATTGGTCAACAGTCCATGCCTGGGTCAATTCAGGTAGTACTAGGTGGTAAATATTAAGAAACTGAAGAGAAAAATTGGGTCCTATTATATCAGAATATTTACTTTGGAATTGATCACATTTTTCTAGTAAAGTTGCTTCATCTACAATTAGTAAAAATTTTGATGTTAGAAAACTGAATATTTGACAGACTGTTCTCATACCAGTAAAACGTGTATTTAACTGAGCTATTATTGTGTCTAGTACTTTATTGAAAATGTTAATTTTAAATATTTCTTCTCTGTTTCGTAATCGGTGGTCAGAAGCTAATTCATCAAAATGTTTTTTAACTTTCCTTTGACGTTTCTCTTGAAAATGGGGATTTATATCATATTTTCTTGCACTTTCACTAGCTTTACACATGAATAATTCGAAATCATTTCTATAAACTTTCAATTTTGCTTTAATTTCTTCTAAAGCTCTACTTGCCTCATCCAAATCGACATCGCATTTTTGTAAGGTTTTGGATGCATAATTGATATCATTCAGTATACAATACATTAATTCGCAAAGCAATACGAATTCAAAATTTAACATTTTTGTTTTAATACTTTCTGCTTCACTACGCTCATCTTTACTAGGACTCTTAAGGATTATTTCTGACAATGCTTTGATTATATCAAAAAAACGAAGCTTTATTGCAGATATTGTATTGACCCTACTAGACCATCTAGTCGGACTTAATTTTTTTAGAGTGGTTTCTGATTCGCCAGTAAATTTTGAGAGTAGATCCCAACGCTTAATGCTATTTCCAAAAAAATTATACAAGTCTTGCATCGTTGCGAAAAAAATCTGTATTTCCACGCAACTGCTAACGGCATCATTTATCACTAAATTTAAATTATGACTGGCGCAATGTACATACTCTGCGTTAGGCTGAATATCCTTAATCCGTTTTTGTACACCATTATAAATACCACTCATCACACTGGCTCCATCATAACCTTGACCCACACACTTTTTTAAATCAATATTTTTTTCGGTAAATACTGTAATTACCTGTTTGACTAAATCTGATGCGCCATGTTTGATAACTGAATAAAATCCTAGAAACACTTCTCTTACTTCTATATCGACTGACTGTTCATTTTCCGATCTTGTTATTACTGCATACCTCACAACAATGCTTAGCTGGTCTACCTTCGAAATGTCCTGTGTGGTATCCATTACGATGGCGAAGAACGGAGAAGCTCTAATTTGTTCTAGTAGATGATTTTCAAGTTTGTTACCCAAGCACTCAATCATTTCATTTTGAATTGTTGCACTCAGATATCTTGTAGATCCTATAAACATAAAAAACATGATTTTTAATAAAGTTTTCAAATATGAGCAATATAAGGGAAAAAAAATTAAAATGCAAACAAATTTTTTTAGAAATGAAAACCATTACCTTTGGGCATATCCAAAACTTGCCGCAATATGTGATCATATCGGGCGACAAGCTCTACAAAGGACAGAAAATTTCCTTGGTATCCTTCCTGACTTGTGTCCTCTCGGTGTCCTCTCAAAGCCAAAGAACTCTTTGCTAGAGTAAGTATGATATCGAATAACCTCTGAAGAACCAATTTCCAAAATGACGTTTCATAGCGAATTTCGATTTCAAGTCCCTTGTCGATAGTATCAGTTCTCTTCCAAAGTTCGTATACACCGCATGCTTCGGTATGGCCACTCGAAAAGCTGTGTTGTTTAATTCTTTCTGATAAATGTCTCCAGTCCCGATTGCCCGTACACCATACATTATTCCTTTGCGAAGCAAATAACCAGCAGGGTTGACAATAGGCAGCATCTAGTATTTTGGAATAACAAAGCCAAAAACGATTAACTTGTCCATATTTCGAAATTGAAACATAGTAAGATTTTGAAAAACACCTATTGTTCTGATGGGGGTCTTTTGGAAAAGGTCCTGAAGGCTGTAATGGCCCCATGTCAAGAATTAGACGTTTCTCTTTATCACTTAATTTCTTGTTTGTGAAGTTTCCCAAGTCATAAGAAGTTCTACTTACATTTTCCAAAAATGTAGAGGTAGATGGTCCTCTATTACCTGTGCCATGCAGACATGGTCACCGGCGGTAACTTTAGCTTCAGTTGTTGTCGAATCTTCATCAGTACGCTTCTCAACCGATACTGCAGTGAAATAATTTGAGTCTCTATCAACAGATATATTTGTGCTGGAAGTACTTGTAGAAGGCTGACTAAAAAATCTGTCAATTTTGTGTAATTTTTTTTTACTGCCTTCTCGTTGCTGGCGTTGTTTTCGCTTAAAAGCACCACTGGGTTTCCTTCTTTTATCCATAATTTTAGTTTCCTAAATTATGCGATACCACATAACACCGAAGTCCGAACGTACTTCAATAAAAACTTTGGAAACTAAACATACAGCTTATTCGTGCGCGCTCGAGTACTCAATGACGTTGTTAGAGGAGAAACGTAGGGCCACACTTGACCGCACTGACCCCGCACCAATATTTTTTTCTATTGTTGGCGCTAACTCGATTGAAGTTGATTCAAACGACACCGCATTGCCCTCCAACACTCGGCCCACACACCGCTGTTACCTACAGGAGTTACTTTTTGACGCTTACGATGTGGTGTTAAAAAAAAAAAAAAAAAAAAAAAAATCCTGTGCTGTAGGAACCCCTCAGAAGACTTGGTAGAGCCTAAAATAGGTCACCCATCTGATCTGAAGGCCAGTGGGCCCCCCTCAGCTGCGCTTAGGGAGCCCCTGAGCTGCGCTTAGGGGCCCTCTGATGTGCGCTTGGGGGCCCCTTGAGCGCAAGGGCCCCGGTGCACTGCACCGCCTAGCCCCATAGTAGCTACGCCCCTGATTTTAGGTTGGCCGCAAATTTCACTGGTCGCAGTTTTCACATATCCGTGACGGCTCGCCCCTCTCGCGTCCACACTTGTCACTAACTCGTCCCTGTGACGGACGGGTTCCTACTCAGTCTTCAGCCTTCCCAAACGTTTTCGCGTGGTTGTTTCACGGAATCAATGTTCAAAAATCTCCGTTAAAGTGAGTTGCGTAAGATACTTTATAGTCCTCAAAAGTAATAAAAACATCAAAATACTTTCTTTACCTGACTCACGTTATATCGTCACAAAGGGCACCAACAACACATAAAAAAATGTATTTACAGCAGTGCCATCTCTGTGTCGGTCTTGTCATTTCATCTTACATGGGGACCAAGCACAAAATTAAGATCTGATTAAAACATTAACAAGCAAATTCATGTTTGATAGTCATGGTTAACCTGAATTTTCTGAAAGTCTATATTTAATTAAAACTAAAACATATTTTCATTACTTGCATAAACAACTGGATTACTTGGTTTCGCCGGCACACCAGCTAAGATATTTCGGTGTTTGTTGTGTTGGGTTTGAGGCTTCTGAAAATAACAGGAGTTTGAGGAATGGTTCTGAATAAATGAAAAATAAATCTACATTTACTTAAAAAAACATAAAATACGATGAAGTGTTAGAATTAGTAATGAATTGTAATTATATCTCAAACGCACCATAAGACACATTTGTTTGTAAGAACATGTTGTTGTAGAAATTGAATGTTTCTAAATTTGTTGACCGTATTTAAATATGTAAAATATTTAAACGAGTAGCAGTTGAAGAGACATCATGTCACCCGCAGTCTACGGCCAAAACTTTTTTTTTTTTTAATGGCATTGGCAACGGAGGCCATACAGCCAGCTCAATGTAATTATTAAAGCTTTCAGTGTAGAACGTCATCCAGTATATATATTGTATTTTTCAAATGTATGGACGCCACAGGACGGACAGGACATTCACACAGACACAAAACACTTAAACATCCATGCCTGCGGCCGGATTCGAACCGGCGGCCTTCGGCACGCGGAGATAGCACTCTAGCCCCTACGCTATTTTGGCTTCGAGGCTTGGGAGGGCCCCCCATCAGCCGGCGGGCTCGGGTACATTTGACCCGCTTATCCCCCCCCCCCCTCCTAACGCCGGCCCTGCTTATAAACTAACAATACAATGTGCTATTCGAAAAAAAAAATTCATCAGAAGCAGAGAACAGAATCTTTAAAATGGTACCTAATTTATCGATTTTGATTACGAATGAAATAGGGTTTGTCACGAAAAATCTCATTCTAGAAATATTATATCAGATGATACTAAACAACTCTACACAGATTATTATCATTATTATTTTGTTCCAGAGCTGTCCATATCAGCAACTCCTCTAAACTGCATTAATCTACATATAAGACAGAACCGTAAATACTTCAGAATTACACTTGTGTTATTAATAAAACAAACTTTCTGGTAATTTCATCAATAAATGACATACATGGATGTTCGCGATTATCATAACGATTTTCACTGTGCATGTTGTTATTCCGAGCAAACAAATTAATCCCTTCAAACTTGTACCCGACGTTCTGCAGTCATTCGCCACTGAGCCAGCTCGTATTTTGATCGTAGTCACTACAGCGCTAGAAATCCTTTCACTACAGTAAGAATAGCGGGACAGGAACACAGGGCTTACTAAGCAAACCGTATGTTATGCTGGACTTGAACCGGCGCGGGCGCCCATGGAATGGGATAGCAACGAGCTGCCCACTGACACACTGTTGTTCTTACATATATTGAACTTACATTATCAGGATCTTTATGATATGGACCTGTTGCCGAGATATCTCGAACCAATGTTTTATGTATAAGGAACAAAATAGACAGAACAAAGGAAACAAGAACACAGTGAACGTATGAAGAGGTTTTGGGAAGAGAAGAGGAAGAAGGCAAATACAAACAAACAAACAAGAACTGAATAATCATGAATAATTTGAGTTTAAACACCGTCGTCAAGGGCAATAATGACTCAGCTTAAATATACGAAGTTAGTTTGAAAAAGGAAAGCGTCACAGCCAAGCGGACGAGGTTCTTTTATAAGGCTGCAGAGTCAGGTTCCAATTCCCGCTGTCTTTTTTTTTTTTTTTTTGCCGCCATCGTTTTTATCATTTCTGATACTGTTATAACGACAATTTCAGTTACAGAAAAATCGAAATCCATGTTTATCAAGTTTGACAATCTTCGTATAAGTTACACCGAAAGCCTAAAGTAATGAAGAAAATATGTCACTGACTTACATCATACCGGAATTGAACATACACTTTCCGTGTAATGCAAGGCGCGAACATACTTTCGAAATGGAAACAGAAAAATCTGCACGATTGTAGTTCTTCAGTGTGCTGATGTAAATGTAGAACGTAAACCGAATGTTTGGTATGTTCTTGTGACTTTCATATTACGACTGGGAAATGGGCGAGATCACATAAATTGCAAGGGAATAATGACACTGCGTGTTATTTGCTTTCGCTTACGAGACAGAGCCAGTCACAGTCATTGTGATACTGCTAAAAGTCACTTTGCCTTTATCTCGTCAGAGTGATTCAGCCAAATCACCACTACTGATAACAGTACCAGTGCGGCCCCGATAGAGTCGAAAACTGTATAGTGTGTCGTATTGATTGATATCAAACTCACGTCTAGCTGTGTTGTAGCATTCAGAGATAGCTATAGCGGCATACAAGGCTGGTGTCATTGAGTCTCGACCATGAACTATTCCCAACATGGGTGGGGGGGGGGGGCGTGAAGACATGACAGGAGGAGAGGGGAGGGGGGGGGGGGGAGGTGGCTTAGCCGCCCGTGTAGACGTTACCTTAGCTTTACACCAGCACAACTAAGAATTATGTCCTATTCTAACATCAGATAATTAGTGAGTTTCCACTGCCATTATTGTACTAAAAACAAAGCATTTTTCCTTATTAATAATAAAATTGTGTCGTATTTGGAGGGAGGGGGGGCGTGGAACGACTCTTTTTGACGGAAGGGGAGCGTGGTACGAAAAATGTTGGGAACCCCTATCCTATACATTATTCTCAAACTTCATACACGTGGAGAAATTTTTTGTTTTTGTTGTTTATTATTTATTTGTTTGTTTTTGTTTCAATGGCTTTTGGCATCTAGACCATACAGACAGCTCGATAGTAATTTTTCCAGCTAATTAGACACTTCACAGGACGGACATGACATTCACAGACACCAAAAAAAAAAAAAAACCTCAGTGAGGTCAGTACAATTTACACGATTAGCTGTTGGATTGGAAAGTAAAAATAAATTTCTCCTCAGAAATTTCTTTGTATGAAACCTTTTAACTTTTTAACCGGAAAAAATCGAGCTAACAACGCGAGAGAAAAATCACTTCGAGTCAGATTCCGTTATATAATTTTGCAGAGTTTTCGAAGCAAAATCGGGACGCCGAGTTTAAGTCTGATTTGATGCCCCGGTAGTCCTGCACTTATAGAATTTGAGGAATTCCTCGACAGATTCCCAGAGGTCCTATAGCCCTGTGCATGACCCACTTGCTTCTAAAAGTTTTTTTGGGCTCTGGTCTCCGTTTCAAATTGCGGTGGGGCCAGGAATTTTTGAGAGTTGTTTTTGATCATACGAGCTACGCCAGGTGGTTTCGTAGTTCGTATTCCACATTAAACTGTAGGTTTCATAGGAAAGGAAGTGGCCATCCTACCTTTTAGTTATCCCTTCTTCAGAAGGCTCCAATCTTTAGGTTATGGACTAAGGTAGTGGCAGTACCCCATATTTATTAGGATCATCCATGGTATTTTTCGAAGTATATATCACCTTAGTTCCTTGAATTTCGGACAAAATTCTCTTGTTGATGGCAACTGTTTACTGGATTTTGGCACTAATATGGAATGTACGAAGACCCGAGAGTTCTATCCAATTGTTATTTAGGAAATCGCGAGGAGAGATGAATCTAAGTTACTCCCACGAAAATCTTACATACTTATGTAGTCAAGAACATTAAAACGTAGTGAAAAATTCAATGGTGTCACGATTTTCAGAAATGAGTTAACTACTGCTGATAATGAAATGTAATCACAATTAACACATTGCCAGCGAGAGGTAGGTGTCTGAGTACCATTGTTGAACGCCGGTAGAAAGCGCTGGCAAATCAACCTTCCTCTAACATCAAGCTTTTATCTGCGTGTTCCCTAATGTGGACTAATAGTTTTATCAAAACACTTTTAACGCAATTTGAGTACCTATTATGATGCGTTTGTATATTTAATTGGATGTACAATACCTGTAAACATTTCGACTGCATGAAGTAATTTACCTCAATTGCTAATCTAATTAAATCTGAGGACACCTTGCTCTCTTAATTTCTCAGCTTTTCGGGTACTTTTGACCGCTTACCCCCCCCCCCCTAACGCCGGCCCTGGTTCGAGATAATAGCATGATCAAAACAGCCAAACAAACAAAAATTTCATTGACAAGTGATTCCCTAACAGAGTCACAAACTCATATTTTCTATATGTAGACTTTCTCCCATTTATAGTTTTATAATAGTTGATTAAATTTTATGTTATAGTGGTGAATCAATATACAGAAGGTAGGTCCATTTGTTTATAGAGTATGATAGTAACCAAATTATCATGAAATATCTTTTGTAGTCTGCAGATAGCATTCCTGTTCACTATTATTATTGATTAAAATAGAATGTGTGGCTCGATTACACTTCTGCATACATAAATTTTTTCTTTAAATTCCTTATTTTATCCATGCTGGACAGCACCTTCCTTTTTCTATTTATCCCATTCCTTTCTTCCCTTGGATACAAATGAAAACTTCCTCACTCACTTATGTCTAACTTTAAAATTAAGAGCATAGTCATCTCTTTGATTATCCATAATTCGTTGTCCAATAACCATCTAGGCGTCAACATTAGTGCATGCCTTGTCTTCATCCAGCTCTCTCTTTTCCTCCTATTGTCTAGTTACTCCATACCCAAACAGAAGTTTTGCATCTATGATAAAGAATCTTCCAGAGTAAGCTTGCCTTTGATGCAAAAGCCGATTTCAGTATGTTGATACTCAGAGGACACATCCATAACTATGCATTTCACAAAATCATTGCATGGCTTTTATTTTATTTATTCATTTTAAGAGCCAAACACATTTCGCAAATTTTAGTGATACCACATTCCATAATACAGCACAGATATCTTTTTTTCATAAATCCCTCTACTGTTCTGATTCAATTTTCCAAATGCACATAATCAGTACATAGCATGCCACATCTCTTTCAAACCATACCCCCCTTTCTTTGTATTCCTCTACTATAGTTCCATTCAACAAATTTAATACGTCTGAAACCAATGGCGGATACAGGGGGAGGAGGCAGTATCTAGGTCCACCCCTGACATCGTAATTTTGGAGATGTGGAGACTAAAGTCTTCATATATATGCTAGAAATAAAATAATACACCTTATATGGCTTAGGTACTAATGACCGTGGCATCTATCATGTATGGATTTGACGTATAAATATTTCTTATGTTATTTAACAGTCTGCAGATAATAAAGATATATTTAAAGAAAAACTAAGAGATTATCTTATTGCCAACTCCTTCTACTCCATTAAAGAACTTGAACAAATTAATTAATTGTATTCAATATGACTTTTGCAAAATTCAGTTGTAAAAATTAATGTTTATTGTTATTCTCTTTATTTGTCATTGTAACATATACTTGTTTTTACTATGATTATGACTCATATTGTATGTACGTGTATTAACCATGACATGTTTCACATCCCAGTGATCTTTCCACAGCAGGGATCCATGAAACAAGATTGATAAATAAATAAAAATAATAAAAAAATTTGTTTTAGAGCATACAGTGAAGTGGCAATTTCCACACACACCTGGAAAAGTACAATAGTAGCACCGGTACATAAGGGAGTGGTGAGAAATAAAGTTGAGAATTACAGGCCAATCAGTTTGACATCAGTGGTAGGTAAATTAATGGAAAGATTGATATGCAACCACATCAGAAATATATGTGAGGAACGTAAGTGGTTTTCAAGCAGGCAACATGGTTTCAGGCAAGGATATTCATGCAAATCTCAGTTGGTGGGATATATGCAAGATATTTCAGATGAAATGGACAAGGGAGGGCAAATTGATAGTGTAGCACTAGATCTGTCAAAGGCGTTTGACAGAGTAAGCCATAAAATGGTAGTAAATAAGGTAAAAACCATTGGAGTGGATAAGAAGTCATTTGCTGGGTAGAAGAATTTTTAAAAGGTAGAAAACAGAAAGTTAGGGTAGGAAATGTAGTATCAAAAGAAGTGAAATGAAAATGGGTGTGCCACAGGGTAGTGTATTGGGACCATTGCTATTCATTATTCTAATGAATAATTGTGTTGATTGTTTACTATCTGAAATTAGATTGTTTGCAGATGACATAATGCTGTATAAAAGAATCAAAACGATAGAGGATTGTAAACAGTTGCAGGGTGATCTGGACAGGATATCTAATTGGGTTGGTAAACATGGAATGAAGATAAATGCAAAGAAGACTCAGCTTATTAGATACACAAATAAAAATAAAAAGGTTAATTATGAATATAAGGTGGGGAAAGAATTGCTTGCTGAAGACTTGAAATGTAAATATCTTGGAATTACTTTTGATAACAAACTTAACTGGGCAGGACACATAGGACAGGTGGTAGGAAAAGGTTTCAAAGTTCTGCACTTGTTGGAGATTGTGATGAGGGGATGTACGAGAGAAGTCAAGGAATTGGGATACAAAACTTTGGTCAGACCATTGCTCGAATATGGTAGTGTAGTATGGGACCCTCATTTTATGTATCAAATACAGGAGTTGGAGAGGGTGCAAAAAAGGGCTGCTAGATTTGTTTCTGGTAATTATCGCAGAATGCAATCAGTGACAGATAATAATAATAATAATAATAATAATAATAATAATAAAAATTTATTGTCATTAAACTGTCATAGCCATAGACAACGTCAAGAATACAAATATGAAAATACAAACAAGACAAAATTCATAATTAAAAACAATTTAAATTGCACACTCCACACACAATTATTTCATATTTCCACATTCATAGAATTCATTAACTGAATAAAAAGGATTAGTGACTAACCAGCTATACAATGTCTGCTTAAATAGATTGAATGGGGCTTCAACCCATTCTAGAGGTAGTTTGTTAAACATTTTCATACCCAACACTTCATAACTGTTCAATGATTTCGATAATCTACAGTAAGGTATGTCAATGTGCCTATTATTTCTCGTACTGTGACAGTGTAAATCTTGTCTAAGAAGGTATTCAGCTTGGTTATTTTTTGTGTGCAGGAGAACAGTGTAAATGTACAAGTTTATTACCGTTAATATTTTTAATTCAATAAACAGTGGTCTACAATGGGCAAATTTTTCAGCGTTTGACATAATCCTAATTACCTTCTTTTGAAGGACCAAGACATTCTGAACATGTGTACTATTGCCCCAAAATAAAAGTCCATAGGATATTACACTCTGACAAAAAGCAAAATACGCTGATCTTACATAGGCTGTAGGTACATGATTTTTTAAATTTCTTAACAAGTACACCACTCTAGACAACCTTGCACTAACGTATTTAATGTGTTTATCCCAAGACAATTTATTATCTATAACAATACCTAAAAACTTAACATAACCTACATAGTCATCTACTGGGTATTCTCTTAGACTAAATACTGTTTGTTGTGTTTTAGTCTCATTGAGCAAAAACCCATTAGCTCGAAACCAGATTGACACTTGGGATAGGGTATCTTTAGTCATGGTTTGAAGAGTTTCAAAGTCTGAACTTACAGTAAGAAAAGTGGTGTCATCAGCGTATAGAATGGAGTGGGACATTATATAAAATGGCAAATCATTTATCATTAAAATGAATAACAATGGTCCCAATACTGAGCCTTGTGGCACACCACACTTGATTTCAGTTATCTGGGATCTTGCCTTTCCAATACATACAATTTGTTTACGATTACTAAGAAATGATTCAAAGATATTACCAGCTTTGTCACTAATGATTCTGTAATGAAGTAATTTATTAAGAAGTAAATCGTGGTCTACACAGTCAAAGGCCTTACTGAGGTCGCAAAAAGTTGCCTGAGCAAAGTTTTTCTCCTCATAAGCACTTAGAACCTTCTTAATCAAAGAGTCAATAGCATGAGCAGTAGATTTGCCTTTCCTAAAGCCAAACTGTACAATAGAAAGAATGTTGTTGTGCTCCAAATAAACCCCTAACTGTTTATAGATAACAGATTCTAGTACCTTAGAAAAAACTGGTGTCAGAGATACAGGGCGATAACTAGATGAGCAATCTCTCTCTCCCTTCTTATAAATGGGCACAACTCTAGATAATTTTAACACCTCTGGAAACACACCTTCAGTTAAACATTTATTTATACAATAAGTGAGAGGAAATAATATACAACCAATTATCTTTTTAATCATATTACTAGAAAGGTCATATATATCTACACTATCAGATGGCCTAAAGTTATGTACAATACCCAAAACATCATCTGGTGATACCTCCGAAAGTACAAATTTATCTTTCAAAGTATAGTTTACATAATGACATTTTATGAGATCAGATACAGTTTCCTGGGGTCTCACAATGCTGCCACAAATGTCATTCACCGACTGTTTACAAAAGTTATTAAATTCATCTGCTGTTACTGCTACAGCCTCTTTTCGTTTGGTTTTGGCCACTGAGTTTATCACACTCCATGCTTTCTTACATTTATTATTGGATGACTCTATACTGAATATGTAATGTTGTTTCTTAGCCTCATTGACTGCGTGTTTATAATCCTTTCGAGCTCTTAAGTATCTTAGCTTAGTCGTATCTGTTTTGTGTAGTCTATACAAATCTAAATACAATAACACATTGTTTTTCATATTGGCTAGTTGCGGTGTGTACCACACATTGTTATGCCTATGTATATTTATTTTACATGTATTGGGATTGACTTTACATTTGTACTGTGGAAAGTTTGTCTCAAAAATATTTATGAAAGCACAGAAAAATCTCTCAAATGCTACATTAGCAGAGCAGTGACTAACACTATTACACAAATCTTTCCAATCATAATTCCCAAGTGAGACCATAAAATCAGACATTTTATCCTGCGTTACTGGTCTTGTGATGGCCACCTTAGGATCTTTGTGCTCTTTGTTCTTCAAATTAGGCATATCTATTTCAATCCAAACTGAATCATGGTCTGAGAAGGCAAAAACAGCCACATCAGAACATATTAAATCTCTGCTAACATTTGTAAAAATATTGTCAAGACAAGCATTCTCCCTTGTAGGTTTACAGTTAGAAAAACTGAAATTAAATTGTCTTAACAGATTTTTAAATTCATTTACATTGTGTGTATCTTTTGTCACATCAAATGCAGCATTTATGTCTCCACCAATCACTATACTGAACTTTCTCCACCTAGTACTAAGAAAAAAATTTAATAAATTCTCAAATTTTTCTAAAAAGGTTAGTGGGTCACCACTGGGTGACCTATAAAGTGATACAATAACTATTTTTAAATGCTCGAAATATATACCTGTAGCTTCAAAATGCAATTCGCTACACAAAAAACCTAAATCTAATTCATTACTAGCGTTCATTAACGCTTTCTTAATATAAATCGACACACCCCCATGAATCCGCTGTACCCTGCTAAAACTGTTAACTAACTGGAAATCATCTAATACATGAAAAGAAATTTCATTACCCTTGCACCAGTGCTCACTCACACATAATGAATCGAGCATATTCTCATTAGCAAAATCGTTTAAAAGTACATGTTTTCCTCTTATACCTTCAACATTGAGGTAACCTATCTTAAACGAATTCCTAATGCTAACTGTGTTCTGACTTAAGTTATTTTCCTTGACTAACGTCATGGGCCTAGTAACCTGCTTATCATTGGACTGGTTCTCCACAGTAAATGTTGATAAACCAGCTAGGCCCACATCTAGTTTGATAAATATGATAAAGGAGCTGGAATGGGATTCATTGCAAGACAGGAGGAGAATGAGGAGGGTCATGGGAGTGTACAGGGCATATACTGGTGATGTGGCATGGAAAGATATTGCAAATAGGTATGAAAAGTAGTGCATGGAAGGGAAAAGATGACCATGACCACAAGCTGGCACTCGATTTCAGGCACAAGGGTGTAGGAAGATTCTCTTTTTTAGGTAAGGGTGTCAGGGATTGGAATGATTTACCAAGAGAAATGATGAATAATTTACCGAAAACTTTGAAAGAATTTAAAGATAAAATTTGTAGAGGGCAAATGTAGGTAGGTGCAGGATAGGGGGGAAGATGGGTGTGTAGGGAAATTGCCACCGGAACCTGTGCTCCATTGCAATTAAATTAAATTTTCCAATTTATTGCTTTATTCATCTTAAATAGTGTTTTAGTGGTGTGTTTAATGAATAAACAAAATGAAAATTAATTTTAAAAAACCGTATTTTAGGTAAAAACTATGCCATCTAACATGTATATACCTTCCATTTTAGGGTTATTAATTAAACTCTAGTTGAAAATCGACATCAGGTTTTATGAATCAAAAGGAAAAATACTAGACTTAAAGCAAAAATTGAGCAATTCCTTTAGGCTTTTTTATACTTTGGTAGAATACCAACATTGGGTATTATCAATCAAAAACTCAAAAATATTAAACTTAAACAAAAATTGAACACTTCTGTTAGGCATATTAATTGAACTTAGAAAATCATCGTCGAGTACTATCAGCAAATAAACAAAAATTGAACATCTGTATTTGGCTAAATAAAAATCAACATCAATCAAAATGAATCTAAATCAACTAATTTTTTAAAATATTTATCACTAGATTTTGCTTTTTTCACAAGTTTTTCTCCGTTACTGCTTTGCACAACTGATAAAATTTCTGAGCAAGAGACTTCAGAATTGATTGAGTTTTAGTTCAGGCTATATCAAATCCATCGACATTCTGTTTCGCTCTTTAGTCCATAAATTGTTCAATGGGCTAAAACTTCTCTCGTAAAAGGCGTTGCTTGTTGGAATTGAGAAAACAGAAGCAACTATTTTCCTTAAACTTACAAAATAATTAGAAAAGTTTGTTATAAACAAATTGGCCTAGATTTGATCGTTATCAAGACTTTTGGAAGGACCTCAAAAACACCTCTCAGACATGTGAACTCTGTATCAAGAGAATCAATGTTAACTGCATTTTCAAAATCCCAGGAAATTCAGAGAGTATTTTCCTGTCGATTTCAATTCTTCTGATTTAAGGGGCAAAGGCTCAAACTTTTTGTACATTCAATCCTCTCGCTACGAGCGCGGCATGCATGGCTCGGCCTCTTGGCCACCGTGGCGAACTGAGTTTGAGAAAAAAAACTAGTATACGGGACAGTAACGCATAATTACTAGACACGGGACCAGAAACAAAATTCCGGGACATTCCTCGATTTCATGGCAATCTGGCAACGCTAGAGTTCGGAGCAAGTACGAAGGTGGGTCACGGGCGGATGCGCAGTAGGCTGTGGAGCTGTACCACGTGACTCACAGCCAATCGCGTGTCAGTGACTTTCCTGTGTTCGTTCTGTGCGCGTCGTGCTGTGTTCGTCAAGTTTACAGTTTATTTCACTTATAGTGTTCCATGTTTAGTGATTATTTTGCCCTCATAGTGTTCATTATGGGTGATGGTAAAGAATCACACTAAGTGTTGCACAAACAAGCAAGAGGAATAGTGTTCCGTGTGTATCAGTACTTGAAAAGGCAGTCTTTTTTTGAGTCCGCGCCACCATGTGGGGCGAGTCGCGCCGTTGCCAAGTGCCAGGAGCAGACGGCTGAAGCTTGTGGTGTTGGTTTGAGTGACAGAAGCAAATTGGCAGCATCGCAACACATCTCCCCTCTCTCTCTGCGCAGAACGCGAAGCCCACCCGCCTTGGTACGTGCTCCGAACTCTAGTGCCGAGTGATCACGCTAGTGTGCATTTAGTTCTGAGCAGAAATTTTTGTCACTCTTGTCAAACTTCGATGGAGATTATCAAGCAAATTAAATAATGTGTGTACTTGTCTATTATTCAAAGGTGTAATATATTCGACGTATTTTAAGTTTGTATGAGCCTTGGTTACATTTCCTGTACAATTTAAGAGCTGTGTCTAGAAATGTTGCAAGAAAATCAAGGAAAATAGATCGGATGCATAATATGTGGAGAAACTTTTGAAAAAGATTGGATTCAGTGTTATGAATGCAAATGTTGGTCCCATGAAGTTTTTATTTATAAAGATTCATCAGATAACCACCATTATTGTGATTTTTTGGGGCTAAAAAGCAATTGTGCCACCACTGATTGCTCTGTCCGGGGCTACCCGACAAGTTTTGTGTTACCAAAAAATTAAGTCCCTAGTAATTTCCATTTAATTTGGTAATAATAATATTATGATTAGTAACTTTTAACTAATATGATTGTAGAAGTTCCAGGTTTAATTTTAAGATCAAAATAAAGACAGAAATTTTTTATTGAATTTTCATTTGCAATTGATATAAGTAGTCCACTGGCTATCTCACCTTCCTCTACATGTTACAGAGAGATTAGTCGACACTTAATTCCTTCCTCAGCTTATGTTGTTTTTATTGAACTAAGGTATCCTTAAAAAATAAAAAAATGGACACTTGTTTAGTAGGCGTACTGGTATCAGTACAAAGTAAATGTATCAATTTTTGTTTTTAAAGCAATTAGCTATGAGGTCTACAAAAACCCTCAGTATTTCAGTTTCTCCATCACATATGGGTCTACTTCATTCATTTCAAATGAATCTTTAAATCTTTATGTGTATATTAATTCTCTTAGTTTGTATTATTTCTATATATTCATACTGACAACACATAATGGAAGTAACAGTTAAAAATATCAATGCCCATTGCTTGACTCAAACTGGCAACCTCTTCATTTGGGACCAACACGCTATCCCTAAGGTTTGATGGAACACACACCACTCCGATCAAGGTATGAGGGTGGTCTGAGAACTTATCGGAATGGAGTTGAAAGAAATGATTTACTTCAGTGAAACATTTTTATTTGTCAATGTAGTCTCCCTGTACCCTAATGCACTTGCTCTAGTGATGTTCTGTCTCAGAAATTAGATTCTGCCAGGTCTGCAAAATCCCCATCAACTTTGACTGTCAGATCTTCATTTGAAGAGAATCTCTGTCCACCAAGGAAACTTTTGAGCTATGGGAAGAGATGGAAGTCTGATGGAGCCAAATCAGGTGGCTAAAGTAGGTGTGGTAATAATTTGTATTTTAGTTCGTATCTTTTTGCCATGGCAATGACACTTGTGTGAGGATGTGCATTGTCTCAATGAAATGTGACTTTCTTCTTTGCGATACCTGGCCTTTTTTCTCATATAATTGTTTGACTGGTAAGGAGATAATACAACAACAGAATTCCTTTTTCATCTCAGAAAACTGTCACAGGGACCTTTCTGGGTGACCTTATTTCCTTCACTTTCTCTGATGGTGGTGAATCAACATGTTTCCATTGCTTTGACTGTTGTTTTGTCTTTGGGTTATAGTAGTGGACCCAAGTTTCATCTATGGTCACAAACCATCGCAAATTTTTTTGTTGGTTTCTCTGAAAAGAACTTAAACATTGTTCACACATTTCCACTCTAGTGAGGTTATGATCTGTGTAAAGAGTCGAGACACCCATCTAGCACATAATTTTCTCATCTCCAATTCTGATTTTAAAATGTGATACACCCATTCAGATGACATCCCTAGAACATCAGAAATTTCTTGCACTTTAAGTTGGTGATATTCCATGCAGATTTACAATAATTTCTGGATTAGTGGCACATCTTGGCAAACAACTATGTGTATCATCATCTAAGCTGTCCCGACCAAGTTTAAACTCATTTGTTCATTTCGAAATATTTGAATATGAAGGAGCAGAGACTCCCAGTGTGTTCTGAAAATTGGCATGAATTCCCTTTGCTTTCGTACCTTTATTTACTGATCTCTGCTTGAATCACGATTTTTTTCATCTTCACAAATCACTGCATGGAAACAACATAAAAGAGATGTCTGCACCTTAGATCACTACCCAGAGCATTCATGCATCATGCATTTACTCCTAAAGGATGACCTATTATTGTGCGGGACCTCATAGTGGGATCACTGACATCTGGTGGCGATTCTGAGAACTTTTCAAACCATTTGCACATTTGGTCTGTAACTGTTGATCCTACTTGTCCCAACTCTTCTGCAAACTGGCACTGGTGTGGCTTAGACATTCATCAGAGAATTTCAAATAACCATTTAGTCATTCCATTTGTATTTTTTTCTTCTTCTTTGGCAAACTCTGACTTTTAACTATGGCAAGTGCAGGGTGATAGACTACTCTATCATTTCTATACAAGTGTTACCTTACAATATTGCATCCTGTTGTTCTAGTTAACTTTGTAAAAAAAACAGAGTTTCAGTTTTATACATATGTATCAGCTGTGACTGATGAAAGTTGATTCAGTAACACTCTGCCACAGGAAGAGGATGGATGTTGGTGTGATTATAAGAATATACTGATTCCAGGAATGAAGATACTTTTTATGAAATATTTCAATTTTTGGAATGAAAGTACTAATATGCTTGATAGCAAGTAGAAAGAGGACAAATAATGTATGGAGAGAAAGTAAAGTTTGTCCAAATAAAAAATAAAGAGTGCTCAGAATTAGTGTACTATAATACAGATGTAAGGATGTTGAAGAGGCTGATAAAAACATAACATAACAGAGTAAGGAAGAAACAAGGAACCATGAAACAAATAAACAGGGAATTAACAGCAGTAAAGTCGGAGTATATTTATAATTTTTTAATAACCGAGGCAGAATGACAAAACTTGAAGATTCTAAGGAAGTCGTAAAAAATGTCACTCACTATCAGTAACTTTGTTAAAATTTAAATCATGCACTTTGCTATTTACATTTTTACTTCAATATCATTTCAAATGATTTTTTTTTTCAAACTTCAGGTGAATTCTCTTTATTTATGAACCCTACTTGACATTCTTTGATGTCATTTTTTTTTTTTAAATCCATTCCCACCCATGACCATCCTCTCCCTCAATTGCCACAAATAGTGGCAGTTCACATTGCACTTGCACCCTGTGTTTTCTAAGTTGCTATCCTGGTTTTAAACACTAAAATTTTTGTGTTTCATTCTCTATTCCAATTTTTATCTTTCATTTCAGAACTTTATGTTCCATTTGAATATAAATACAAGAAAGATGGTAATATTTTGTGGCATTTTTTTATTTCATAATATCTTCAATGACAATTGAAAATATCAGTTTGATACATCAACATGCCAAACTATTTACACAATTCACAATTTTGGCCACTAGATACATGGAAATCATGTATTTATTCATACTCCAATTGCCAAAATTTTAACATGTATAAAAGAAATTTACATTGAAAAATGAGTAATCACATGTGGAGAAAGAAAACAATTTTACACAATGTTTACATAATATACATTTTTTGGTGTGATATAAAATTTTATCTACACAATATGTAATTTAATCCTTATCTGTAGGTAACACATAGCATACAACTGCTTCACAAAATATATAAATATGAAAATAGACATCAAAGTTTACTACATATTGTGCTGCAGTAAACAGATAAAATTTTACAGCTCATTGGTAACATAAATTAGACTCTACACTACCAACATTCAAAATCCAATTGCTACAACCTACAGTCTGTTAACTACTGAAACCATGCCATTTCATATTTTCTGCAACTTCCTTGCAGCAGGGTGGATGGTTTACAAAGATTTACTTTACTAAAGAATGTAACAATAGATTACAGCAGATGATTTTCTAACTACCTAAATAACTCTAAAGTTTTGTAATTGACATTTTACATACACTAATATTTTATTCATAGATAACAACTTATGGAAACATAATAAATTAACAATAAATAAATACTGAAATATTGTTTTAATGGCAGAAGTATGTTCGCCATCTAGAGAGCAATTGCTGAACTTCATGTTTCGAATTTGGACATTGCTGCAGGTGTTCTCATTTGATCATTAAAGTTCGACCCACATGTTTTTTTTTTCTTTTTTCTATGTAGTTCTAGCTTCTAAAAAAAAAGTAATATCATCTTTGACAATTAATTTAAAAACTGCTCCCCATGGTGATCATTGAAACTTGTGATGAGCTAGTGTTGCTAATACGACTTCCCTAAATTTAATTATGAATTTTCTTTACCTTGTTTTAACATAATCATCTGTGTTAGTGTTTGCACTCCCTGTATTTGTCATCTCTATTATTTTTTACAGTGAAGTATATTATGTAATTTAATTAACTAATTTCCACTCACAATATAGTTTGGAATTGTTTAAAAATATTGAAATCTATATTTTTACAGTCATTCACAGATGTCTAATCTATTAGTTAGATTAGTAACATCACAAGGAACCCTTGTTTTTACATGGTTTGTAATCTCACTGCCAACTGGATGCACAGGACGTGTTTAAATGCTAATCAGTATGAGAACTAAACTTCTTCCCATAATTCATTCACTTACTCAACCTTAGAGAAAAAAGAAGAAAAGGTTATAAAGCCATTCAGAAGGATTACATTTAAAGAGTCCAGAGAAATCCATCTGACAATTAATGCACATTATTATAATGGTTATTAAGAGCATTCATAGAATGTGTCAGAGCATATTTTCCATAGGCATTAATTAATTCAGTATTTTTATTCTTTTTTGGAGGCAAAACACATTGCATTGCAATAAAATTTCCCACAGTTGAAACAGCCATCTTCTGTAAATAAATGACTTTAATCATGTCTTTTACAGGCAAGATAAATTAATTCTAATGTGATGTAGCTGAAACATAAATCCCACAGTCAAAAAATATCACACTTAAATTGGCCCCTGTTGTTCTTCACAGTTCAAATAACACATTACAAAAACATCAGCTGCACTTCTGAGGATTTTAGCAGATTTATTTTTGAGAAACCACCATCACATGGAGGGTATTGACTCAAACTCTTCAATCAAGTATGATGGAGTAGAATCTTCATATTGAATCTAGAGCTCCTCCAGTTAGCATGGTAGCGTAGTGATTCAGAACCTGTAACAGTCAGCATTAAAAACTTTCCACAAGTTCAAATTTAAGTTTCAACTCTACAAAACTGTATTAGTTCAGTTCCCAGATACCTTCTAGATTTTTAATAAGCTGATAATAAAATACTAAAATTCAAGGTAAATATATAAACCATAATTTAGCCATCATATTAATTCTTCATTTGTCTAATATCATTTATGAGCCAATATTTCATATAATTATCATATAAATAATTTATTTTTTTTAAAACTCAGATTTTTAAAATAAGTATGTCATCAGTTTTATTTGAAATTTTTAGTCTACATTGTGTGTTTGCTCAAGAAATTTTAATATGTTAAATGGAAGTCCAAAATAAATTTAATTACAGTTATTATTGAATGTTTTATTATTTAAAAGAAATTTATATAGGCATGAACTGCTAGTAACAATTAGATCTTTTACACCCAAATTACATCACAGAATTGCTGTCTGTGTATCACGTGAGTTTGTAAATAGTTTTGTTTTCATGAGTGTTATGATGAAAGGTGGTTATCACTTCTTTAGCCTTTGTCAGCTGCTATTGAATCTCAGAGGTCAGTATTGAAACATTCCTATAGTGAGACATATTTTTTCATTACAACAAAATCTCACATAAAATTCTATATATCTAAATAATAGTATAAGATTATAAATCAAATTTCTCATGTCAACTAAGACTGTAAAAGCATAGGCAACCATATCACAAGTGTTTTCAAATCTAGTCCATCATATAATAGTGGATAGAGGATCACTATTTTGGGGCTTCACAAGGATTAAAGAGCAGTGATAGAAGGCCATGCCAGGAAAGTGTAATAGTACAGCAGGAATGGTGCTACCGAGAGTGGTGGATGAGCGGTACGCTCTAGCCTCGCATTCAGGAGGATGCAGGTTTGAATCCCCGTCTGGGCATCCAGATTTGGGTTTTCCATGGTTTCCCCAAATCACTCCAGGTAAATGCCAGGATGCTTCCTGCAAAAAGGCCATGGCCAAATTCCTTCCTGGTCCTATTCACCATTCCTTTCCCACCTCTAATGACCTCGATGTCGACATGTTGCCACAAGCAAAACAAAAATGTTGCTGCAATGTGAGGTGGTGCATATATTTATATGGCCTATGAATTGCCATGGTAGTACCAGACATAACTCTAGATGGTTCTGTGGAATTGAGCAGTGACTCATGGGAGAGAAATGGCAACAGTCAGGGAGTGACCATTGAACGGTAATGGGCCATATAGGGCTGACACGTAGTCATGTGCAAATGGTCTGCTGTTTGAGTTGTGCAGCTTATAATCTCAGTCCGGGTGACGAGTGTGAATTTTCTTCCATCAGTATTGCAATCATCTGGTGAAGGAGTCTGATATAGAAAAATTTTGGTTGGTGACTCCTGTGGGGATATTACTTTGAAGTGGAAATAAATTGAGTTTTCAATCTGAACTGTGATTGTACTTTTGTGAACGCTGGGTTTAAATCTTATACACTACCCTACCACCCTCACGAGTGCAGTTTACGGCCTGGCGACTGCATAGGACAAAAACATTCCTAAAGAGATATAAATGAAGTATTGTATGTGCAAGAGACATTATTAATCTCACTTGAAAAATATACAAGTTCATATTGTTAGCTTACAAGTGGCTAGATAAAATGTAAGCTGTAGTACAGAGAGTCTACCGTGGAAAGTGGTGAAGAAAGTGCAACATGCAGGTTCTGAGTAACAATGATTTGTTACAGTTGAACTCAGCTATGGGGGCAGGTAAACATGGGGACAGAGGTGCCACTTGGTATGTCTATCATGGTAGTTGTGCTTGTGGATATCATTGGTAGACAGGGTTTTGCTAGACATCAGGTACAACTAATTACACTGATCAGCAAAAACATTATGACCACCTGCTTATTATTGTGTTGGTCCATCTTTGGAGCACAATTCAGTAGCGATTTGGCATGGCATAGATTGGAAATGTCCTTGTTAGGTTTCCAGACTTGTCTGGCACCAAAAGTCTACGCACAGATCATGCAATTCCCTTAAATTTTGGCCCAGTGGTTTGTGGGCATGGGGTCTGGGAACGAGTATCTCGGAAACGGCTAGACTGGTTGGCTGTTTGCGTGCTACTGTAGTGAGCATCTATGCAGAGTGGTTGAAGGATGGTGAAACCAGAACTGGGCAACAAGATCGTGGGCGGGATAGGTGTGCTCCAAAACTTTAGTGCCTGCACCAGCATTATACTCTGCTGTCAGATCTGCCACAGATAACTGCCTACCCCATTTTACAGAGTGGGCAAGCCTCTGACCTCCACGATCTGTGATGAGACATGGATGTCCACCACCTTATTGCCTAGGCATGATTTCACTTTCATTCAACCACTCTGCATAGACGCTGACTACAGTAGCATGCGATAAGCTGACCAGCCTCGCCGTTTCCAAGGTGCTCGTCCCCTGGCACCGCACCCAAAAATCAGCAGCCCATAATTTAAGGGAATTGTGTGACCTGTGCGTAGACATCTGGTATCAGAAAAATGTGGAAACCTAACAAGAACTTTTCGAATCCATGCCACACCAAATTGCTGCTGTATTGTGCTCCAAAGATGCACTAACCACTAAAAAGTAGGTGGTCATAATTTTTTGGCTGATTAGTGTAGATGGAGCTACTTTCTAACTTGTTAACCAAAGCTGTAAATAGAGGCACCTGTAAAGCACCAGTACAGAATAGAGAAAGTAGTAATGGTTCAGAGAGATAATAAGAATGGAGGAAGAAATGTTTATTAAAAAAGAGGAGAGTAACTACATTAGGGAAATGAGAACACCAAGGATGTTGATAATAAGAGGACACAGTAGAGTGAAGAGACATATAGGCAGTAGGGAACACTTGAAACAATTAAACAAGGAAATAATAGGTGCAAAGATACAAGCTGAAGATGGGTTTATGAAGAATATTTCTATGGCTATGTCAGAAAAGTGATGGGAAGAGAAAGTATTCAGTCAGTTATTGATATTGATGCAGTACAAGGGCTCAAAGATATTAAAAGGCAGAGACATAACTTATTTAATGAGACCATTGGGAACAATCATTCAGGGATGGTAGGGGATGAGTAGAAAGAAGTTGACTAAATATTTGAAATAGATCGTGAGGATATTTTTATGGAAGTATTTAAGCTAAAAATGCATAAGGCATTCAAATTGATAATATTACTGGGGATGTACTAAAGATAGGGGGATACTTCATTGCACCGTAACTTGAAATATCTTTAGATTGAGCCTGACGACAAGGTGGTTACCAGAGTACTGGTAAAGAGCCATAACAGTAGCAGTCCATATAGGTGGGAGGAAAAATAAGATATATACATAGAAGTCAATTAGTTTGATTACAATGGTGGGTAAATTGATGGAAAGCTAGATATGCAGCCACATCAGAAATGTACAAAATGTTCTTGGACCTCCCACCAGGATAACTTATTAAATTGACACACTTCCCCAGTGAGAGGCTCAAGAACATTTTATAGATTTAATACAGTGGGAAAGCCTCCTATCATTCTTCACATCAGAAATATTAATGAGGAAAGTAATTGGTTTGTAAATCAGTAACGTGGGTTTAGGGTAAGATATTCATGTGAGTCTCAGTTAGTGGATTACATGGGAAATATTTCTGGTCAAATGATGGGGCAGATCAAATTGACAGTATCACATGATATCTCCAAGGTGTAGTGTAAACCATCATTCATAGTGAATAAGATTAAAACTGATGGAGTGATGGAAAGAACATGCTGATCAGCAGAGTTCTTAAAAAGTAGGAAGCGAAGATTTAATGTAGGAAATTTGATATAAGAATAGTCAGAGGTGCCACAGGGTAGTGTATTGGGATAACTGCTGTTACTTATATTAATAAATATTAGTGTTGGATTACTGTCTGAAGTCAGGTTGTTTTGCAGGTGATATAATGTTACATATCAGGATTAAAAGGTGAGAGGAAAGTGAACAGCTGCAGGGGGATGTGGAATCTAGACAGGATGTCTAGCTAAGAAGATCAACATGAAATGAAAATAAATGCCAAAAATATAAGTTTATTCAGTACGCAGATAGTAAAATAATGGTTTTGTATGATTATGGAGTAGTGAAAGAAATTCATCGTGAGGAAATCATGAAGGATATAAGAAAGCTGAAAAAAAAAATAAAGGGGCTGGTGAAGATAATATTACTACTGATATCTTAAAGATAGCCGGATGTGACATTGTACCTTATCTTGAAATATTATTTAAATTGAGTCTGGATACTTGCTGCTTACCACAGGACTGGAAAAGTGCAATAGTAGTACCGGTACATAAAGGAGGGGTGAGAAATAGAGTTGAGAATTACAGGCCAATCAGTTTGACATCAGTGGTAGGTAAATTAATGGAAAGATTGATATCCAACCACATCAGAAATATATGTGAGGAACGTAAGTGGTTTTCAAGCAGGCAGCATGGGTTCAGGCAAGGATATTCATGCAAATCACAGTTGGCGGGATATATGCAAGATATTTCAGATGAAATGGACAAGGGAGGCCAAACTGATAGTGTAGCACTAGATCTGTATAAGGCGTTTGACAGAGTAAGCCATAAAATGGTAGTAAATAAGGTAAAAACCATGCAGTGGATGAGAATGTGATTTGCTGGGCACAAGAATTTTTAAAATGTAGAAAACAGAAAGTTAGGGAAGGAAATGTAGTATCAAAAGAAGTGGAAGTAAAAATGGGTGTGCCACAGGGTAGCATATTGCGACCATTGCTATTCATTATTCTAATGAATAATTGTGTTGATTGTTTACTATCTGAAATTAGATTGTTTGCAGATGATATAATGCTGTATAAAAGAATCAAAATGATAGAGGATTATAAACAGTTGCAGGGTGATCTGGACAGGATATCTAGTTGGGTTGGTAAACATGGAATGAAGATAAATGCAAAGAAGAATCAGCTTATTAGATACACAAATAAAAAACAAAAGGTTAATTATGAATATAAGGTGGGGAAAGAATTGCTTGCTGAAGACTTGAAAAGTAAATATCTTGGCATTATTTTTGATAACAAGCTTAACTGGGCTGGACACATTGGACAGGTGGTAGGAGAAGGTTTCAAAGTTCTGCACTTGTTGGAGAGAGTGATGAGGGGATGTACGGGAGAAGTAAAGGAATTGGGTTACAAAACTTTGGTCAGACCATTGCTCGAATATGATGGTGTAGTATGCGACCCTCATTTTACGTATCAAATACAGGAGTTGGAGAGGGTGCAAGAAAGGGCTGCTAGATTTGTTTCTGGAAATTGTCGCAGAATGCAATCAGTGACGGATATGATAAAGGAGCTGGAATGGGATTCATTACAAGACAGGAGGAGAATGAGGAGGGTCATGGGAGTGTACAGGGCATATACTGGTGATGAGGCATGGAAAGATATTGCAATAGGTATGAAAAGTAGTGCATGGAAGGGAAAAGATGACCATGACCACAAGCTGGCACTCAATTTTAGGCACAAGGGTGTGGGAAGATTCTCTTTTTTAGGTAAGGGTGTCAGGGATTGGAATTAGTTACCAAGAGAAATGATGAATAATTTACTGAAAGGATAGGGGGAAGATGGGTGTGAAGGGAAATTGACACCGGAGCCTGTGCTCCATTGCAATTAAATTAAATTAAATTAAAGAATAGCTTGTAGAAGACCTCAGTGTAAATGTCTTGATATAACATTTGATAGTAAACTGAATTGGGTGGATTGTAGGGAGAGGTTTCTAAAATCATTCATTTATTGCAAAGGATAAGTTGGGGATATTCCAGGCAAGTGTAGGAACTGGGTTATAAAAACTTGTTCATACCACAGGTTCAGTATGGTGGGGAACCCACATTATGGACATCACATACAGTGGCTGGTGGGCTGCAAATGAGGGCAGTTAGATTTGTTTTTGGAAATTACCACAGAACTCAATCAGCAACTGATACAATAAATCAGTTTGATTGGGAGTCTTTGGAAGACAGAATGTGAATGACTGTTGGCAGTGTAGAGGGTATAAATTGACGATGGAGCTTCTACTGACATTGATAGAAGAATTAGTACTCATATATGGAAGGGAAGAGATTATCATGATAACAAGCTGTTTCATGATTTTATGTGACTTTTTTTTTTTAGTTGTGTCAGGGACTATGTAAATTACCCAGGGAAATGCTGAATAATACGAGATTAAAGTCTGTAAAGGGCATAATTAGGTAATTAGATTGTCCTCAAACAATTCTAGATTAAAAATGTATCATGATATCTGAAAGTAGCTTTGTAGCTCATGGGGTGTTTTCCATTAAAATGGAATTAAATTAAAATTTCAACAATTACTTCACCACTTTGCTGTCAAAAAATATTCGGCATATGTTTATTCATTCAGCTTAAATTTGACATTGTCATTCATTAGTTTTTCTGCTAGGCAAACTCTTTTAAAAAGTTTTTGGTAAGTTATTCAATCTTCCAGGTTGGACATATGTAGGATATCATTTGATGCTAACAAGCAACAATGGTAAACAAAAACTTAAATCAAATTGATTTTTACAGACCATTGCCATATTAAGTAAATTTGATACTTTTTAGAATAAGGTTTTTAAGGAATCATTTTGATTAAATTATCCAAATTACAGAAAAATTCAATTCTAAATTTCAAAGATGATATGTTCCCAACAGCTTAAATGGCAACATATGCAGACATCATATCAAAAATGATTTCAAAACATCAGGAACCATTTGAGCCTTAAAATTTGAATTTTCTATTACTCTAATATCATGGGTGGAAGGAGTACAAGAAAGGAGATTGATAGAATTAGGATAGGGGAGAAGTGGAAGAGAGGGAAAATATCTTTTATATAAATACTCAAAATTTTGATCATACCTTATATATATAAACATACTGTTCCTTTGTCTTGACAGCTCCCGCACGGTCCCTGCGGAGACGGTAGACACAGCGAGGAACGTCAACATTTCGAGTCTGCTCGAATTCACGTATGAGTATATCACAGGCTATGACAGTGCCAGTGCGTCCCGTTCCGGGACTGCAGTGCACTACGTGTGGACCTGGAGCACCACGCATGTGCGGCCTGGCCTCTATCAGGAAGGCAATCAGAGGGCTGGGGTCCTCGGGTACACCTTGCTCTGGCCAACTTGCAAACCACATGTGTGTCACCTCCCTCCAAAGGTTGGTTTCTAGATTCTGGTGACAAAGCAGTTAACACAATAAAATCTTTCGTTCTGCATATATTGATAAGTGACAACTTTTACAGTGCTAACAGGGGGAAATTAAAATTTTTATCATAGTGTTCTGTGCTTAAATGAATTACTGAAAATAAATAATATGGTTAATAGATAAATCATTTAACTAGCTGCTTATATTAGTATAGGGAAAGGTTAAATATGGAGTGTACTGAAAATGAAATTTACTCAGGAACAATGTGCCAGGTATAAATGTCATGAGACGAGACATTATTATCATGGAAAGGAAAGATAAAGTAGATCAACCACTTGCCAAAGTCAAAGGAAAGTGGGCTGCAATTTAAAAAAAAATCAAAAAAAATCCACAATTATGAAAAATATCTTCATATAACAGTAGATTATTAAGTACATGCCTAGGTTTCCATGTGTGCCCAGTCATGTGGGTGAGTTTCAATTTAATTTAATTTAAATGTGATGGAGCACATGCCGTGCTGTAATTTCCGTATACAGTAGAGCATTGATGCGGAAGTGGAAGTAAAAATAGGAGTGCCGCAGGGTAGCGTATTGGGACCATTGCTATTCATTATTCTAATGAATAATTGTGTTGATTGTTTACTATCTAAAATTAGATTGTTTGCAGATGACATAATGCTGCATAAAAGGACCAAAATGATAGAGGACTGTAAACAGTTGCAGGGTGATCTGGACAGGATATCTAGTTGGGTGGGTAAACATGGGATGAAGATAAATACAAAGAAAAGTCAGCTAATTAGATACACAAATAAAAAACAAAAGGTTAATTATGAATATAAGGTGTGGGAAGAATTGATTGCTGAAGACTTGAAATGTAAATATCTTGGCACTACATTTGATAACAAACTTAACTGGGCAGGACACATTGGACAGGTGGTAGGAAAAGGTTTCAAAATCCTGCACTTGTTGGAGAGAGTGATGAGGGGATGCACGAGAGAAGTAAAGGAATTAGGTTACAAAACTTTGGTCAGACCATTGCTTGAATATGGTATTGTAGCATGGGACCCACATTTTGAGTATCAAATACAGGAGTTGGAGAAGGTGCAAAGAAGGGCTGCTAGATTTGTTTCTGGAAATTATCGCAGAATGAAATCAGTGACAGATATGCTAAAGGAGCTGGAATGGGATTCATTGGAAGACAGGAGGAGGATGAGGAGGATAATGGGAGTGTACAGGGCATATACTGGCGATGAGGCATGGAAAGATATTGCAGTAGGTATGAAAAGTAGTTCATGGAAGGGAAAAGATGACCATGACCACAAGCTGGCACTTGATTTCAGGGCACAAGGGTGTGGGAAGATTTTCTTTTTTAGGTAAGGGTGTCAAGGATTGGAATGAGTTACCAAGGGGAATGATGAATAACCTACCGAATATGTTAAAAGAATTTAAAGTTAAAATTTGAAGAGGGCAAATGTAGGTGAGTGAAGGATAGCGGGAAGATGGGTGTGTAGGGAAATTGCCACCGGAGCGTGTGCTCCATTGAAATTAAATAAATTAAATTAAATTGATCATCTGAAATGACAATTTTTCGAACAACCAGTGGGGGATCCAGGATTTTTGTTTGGGAGGAGCTTGAGTGGATTTTGGTTAGTAGTGGGGGGGGGGGGGGCTTGAGTGGATTTGAACAAGGTACTTTCAGTACCCCAATCATACACTGTACCCATTTGAGTCAAGAGACAAATCTGGATGTAATCACAAATAGATATTCAAATCTAGTAAAATCAACATATTTTTTTCTATATAATTTATTTTTGTTATTTCAAAACACAAATGTACTCTTATATGATTGAATACATTATTTTCATTACTTCTAAATTCAGATGCTTGTGGTGTATAATTCGGGTATGGAAGGTCCCCGGTTCAAAATCTGGGACGAACATCTGATGAGCTTACAGTAAGGATGAAAAAATGACACTTTTCTAAAGCAATCAGTAACACTAAAACAACATTTAGTTGTAAAGGACCAGAAATTTCTTAAGCTTCTCCATATCACCCAGCCCGACACCGGCCCCGCTTCATCAAAAATTAAACCAAACTAATTATGGCCTACACACGGTGCGGTGTCGTTTGAATTCGAGTGACTGACAACAATAAGAAAAGTGTTGGTCGGTGACAGTGCGGTCTCAGTGTGGTCTATTGTAGCCTGACCTTTACTTTACATGCAAGTTCAAACTTGTAAATTTGTCGCTTAGGTAAAAACGCCGTTTAGTTCATTGTTTCTTTTATTGTAAGATGGTCAGAAAACAAACACTTTTTTTGTTAGCTAAGCAACGCTAGGCAGAATCTCGAATAAAGAGAAAAGAATAATATATGTTGCCAATGTAAACAAAACATCTGCTATACATCCGCATTAAAAATTGAGGATGTGGATGCAAAAGTGGATGTAGGATTTCACATGAAAGTTCTGCACTTGTGGATGCAGATATCTGTTACATGCCTAGTCTTATCTACTTGCAAGAATAGTATTCAATACCAAAATACTGTGTTTACATGTGTTGGTCTTTCTCTTGTGTTCATCAACCCAACTACCTTCATTAAAGAGAAGTGCTGGTTTTACTTTCCATATCCTTCCTTATTCTCATTACCTTTAAGCATTTTCCTTCACATTTTTAGAATTATAAATGATAATATTCATAGGAATTACAAATTAGTATACGGAAATGAACCACCAAACACCTTCATATGATGGTGTATGGTGTGAATACTTATAAAAGACACGACCTTAAAGTTTTTTAATATTTATATCCTCACAAATTACTTATGTTAGTCATATTCCTTCCCTTCCAACAGTAGTATACCTCCAGCAATAGGGATTAACAATTTGGTACCTTCTTCCTCCCTCCCCCCTCCCCCCTCCACTACCACCCATGCCATGCCACTTCCATTCACCGGGCATCCCTCATTGTGTGCACAGCTGAATCTGCCTAGTCTCACTTAGTTACAGGAAAAAGGTTTACCGCTGAAATATGGCGTTACTTGTATTTGTCTTTTGTGTTCATCGTTCTCAGCCACCATCATCTGTTGTAAGTGTTGGGTCTTACTTCCCTCTCCTTCCTTAGTTATGTATCACTTATCATAGATGACATTAGGACATCATAAACACATGAAAAAGACATTAACATACATAAAATATTGTAATTAATTGGCATATAACTGTTTTTCAACACCTGGTGGACTCATTCTTCTGCTGAGGAAGATTTATATGCCTGACATTTAGAATGTTTCATGTGTGTTTGTGCCTTCATCCATAGTAAGTGGTGGTTTATTCCCCTATTATAAAATTTTTGTATTGAATGGATAAGAAGAGGTACCCTCCTCATAATTTCAATGTTTCTTGTGTCTGCTAAAGAAGGGTTTATATTTCAAAACATTCTGTGTTTTGTTTCTGCACTGCCCTTCTCTGTTCTTTATAAGTAATGGTGTGGTGGAACCAAGCTTTAAAAAGTAAACAGTGTATCTGATGACAATAGACAAATTAATGAACATTTGTAAACACCTTACTACTGAAGAGGTTATGGAAAGGGAAGCTCAGTTTACCATCCCGATACTAAAAACAATGAAACAAACCATTTATAATAATATTCTGTACATTTCTAATGGTTCCAGAACGTTTTAATAATAAATATCAAAGTGATAATAAGATTTGGTTAACAGTCCCACGTTGCGACTTTTCAAGAGTAAATTGTAGTTCATTGGGATAATCTCAGGACCTTAAAAGTACATTTAAACACATCCCGTAATAGTTTCTCCAATATTAAATAAGTTCTAAATAAGGTCATAAGCATTTAACAAAAGATAATAGCAAACCTAAAATGTGAATGATACTACGCAGTTAGCCGGTAAGTCAGACATGAATTTCAGCTAAAATAATATATTTAAATAAATAAAAACTTTTGGAAAGTACTTAAAAATTAATAAAGGAACGTTGTAAAAGATATAACTCGGGCTGAAAAGCTGTAAATAAAAAGTTAAATTGTAGGATGAAAAGTAAGAAAATTACCGATTCTAGGGAAGTCCATATCTTTTAAACTACCGAACAGATTGGGATAATTTTTACACCAGCATAATCAGCACAAATGGGAGAGCATTTCTAAAGTAGCTGGAAACCCGAAATCTAAAATTTTTGACAAACTATTTTTTTGCTACCAGAATTTGAAAGAACTGCTTAATCCAATGTAGCAACACTCCCCCAACTAAATAAATCTATAACTCCGTTCTGAAGCATTTAAAACATTATTGTAAAGAGACACTAAACACGTATTTTTGCGTGATCTACACACCATGAATTTCTGGTAAACATCGGGAGATAAATCAAAAATTTCTGTGTCTATTTTGACCACTTTAGTCCTAGTTTGATATAGGAAATTGCGACGCCATGACGCTTCAGTCTGGCCTGGATAGTGAGAGAAGCAGGACGTATGCTGGTTAGAATGAGGCGAGTGAGCCTCGGATGACTTAGGCATGAAACGAGTCTGTAACTTGGCGGGCACAATGGACGATAGACGCCATCTTAGAAATTTTCAGTGGCGTGGTAAAGGGTTTGAAATTTGAACTTTAATTTTACCGGGGGAATTATCGGTTCTGGTTATGCTTTGCAACTTGCAATTTTCGTGTGATGATATTTCGATGCCTTGCTAACTGAACATTTATAATACAGTGACATTTTTGAATATATGTGAATTGTGAAATCTTCAACATGTGACTTTCATTTCTATAATAGTACCTTTTGTAAGGTATCCCTCATTATATTTTCAATATTCAGTAGGATTTCGGTCGAGTTTGGGTTAACTGTAGTATCCGGTACCACACTTTAAATCAAGTTAACAGCACTTCTGGTATAATAAAGTGAATAAATAATCCATAACTAATGTAAATAACACCTAAACTGCATTAAATCAACGATATTTCAATAAAATAGGTAATCTCATGTAGAAGCAAGATCTTAATAACAGATACTAACGTTGGTTGGCGAGATGTTTGAACCGATTTAAACGAAGTAAATGTTGGATAATTGCAAATAATATGCATAAATAAACCTTTTATCATGTTTAATACACATTATTTCGGAGATAAATAAGTAATTTCAATAAAGGAAAAATCTAACCCATAAATTTTGGCATATTCCAGTTTTAGTATTTCTGAAGAGATTTCAGTACAGTAAAGACAATAAAGAACCTATATTACACAGGCCTAGACTCACTATAACTATAACTTCAGAAATAAATATAGTTTAGTAGGATTTTTAAAGAAATAAACTGGATGATAAAATAACAGTCTGAAGCAGAAATGAAAATAATTCATTGTGATAAAACTTGACCATGTTAAAGCTCCAAAAACAGCAATAATAATCCCTGAGACAGCCTAGTAGATAAATTAACAGGTTTCTGATAGTTTTAAAGCATCTAATAACCACAAGAAGTAATTATATTGGATTTTTAATACTCATTTTGCTTAAACAGTTCACATACATAATTTTGGTCTTTTAAGTAGTTTCAGGATTTAAAAAGTAGAAAAACAAGTAGTAAATAAAATAATCTTTCAATTTTAATAGGTTTTAAATAGTTTCAGTCTGTAAAATATGAAATATCAGTGAGTAAATAGACGCCGGTAAATCGATTAATTTGTCCAACTTTCAGGAATAAATTCCAGCACTTTAAAGCCATTTCAAAAGCGCTAAGAGCATGTAAATACCAGTTTACACCCATAATTAATTTTCTAAACACATTTTAAGACATTTCACTAACCTGTTGAATGTTAATCCGATCACGAAATAATTTGTTACAGACACTGCACACGTAAAATGCTTCAACACTGATTTTAAACACTGCCACACAATATAAAGTAGAGAATAAAATAAAACAGTCCGAAAGTGAAGTAAATTCAATTTAATCTGATAGTTTCCAACACTTTAAGTATTTTTAAATATAATTTTAACACGTAAAAATTGAACACCCAGTTTTGGCAATTTATCATTCAAAAACCTACTTGAATTCCGGGTTATAAAATAGTTTGCCGGGACAATCCATTCTTTTAGCTTCACACATATTAATTTCACGCAATTTAAAGCCATAGTACCGATGTTATAATTTTCCTAACATTCACTCGACATAAAACACACGTGTAAGTCACTAAATAATTATTGTGTCTCAGATAGGGCACTTACAAAGATAAAATAAACTCCAGAATACGCAGTTAAATGCAGGCTTTACGGTGATAATTTTTCCGGCTCGCTAATCCATAAACTTTCGGAGTTATAAATAAAAACATAAATTATAGTTACATTTGATTGTTAGAATTAATCAGTTTACCTTATCTCAACAGAATTAAATAAAGTTCATATGTAGAGACAGGCTAAAATCAGGAATAATATTTTAACCATAATTTCAAGTTAATTACTAAAGCCGATTTTTAAATAAGAAAATAACAGGACACTGATTTTGGTGGTAGGCGAGTAACACATCCATATTTGGTAATTTGTTAGAGCGAATGCATCACGTGACCCCCCAAGCTAATATAAGGCAGCTTAGTCGCGGGATTTTCGTCGGTCGTCTCCAGTATTTTTTGGAATTCGGTGGTGAGCGCACGGTGTCGCGAGGTCCGCGCGGGCTGGCGGAACAAGGATGGCACTGAACCAACCTGGACGAAGGAACTTGTAATAGCAGCCATGTTGTAAATTTTTGGTGAACAACTTCTAACCATGCAACTAGTCAGTTAAATTCAGTTTTGGGGTTTTTCTCGCGGTTTTGCTCTGGAATCTCAACTTGCAATTTTTGGAAAAGATTTATGTCCGATAGCCTTTGCTAACAGTGTTTTATAACGTTTATGTGGAAAATTTTGAAGAATATATGACTTTTTGATTTCAGTTGAGACTTTCATTTATTAAGATAATACCTTTCTTGCAGAAGGTGAAGCCTGCAAGTGGCGACTGTGGTCCTTTGAACTGTTAGCTTTATTAATTTTACACGGTTTCATAACTTTAGAATATCTTGGACAACATCTGGCTCAGGTGACTTAGCCGATACCTCAACCCCAGTACTCGGCTACGCCCTGACACTTTCTTGCAGTAGGTTTAAAACTGTAAGTGGCGACTGTGGTCATTTTTAACAGTTAGCATTTTCCAGAGGCAAAATACGGTCAACAAACTATTTTAAGAACTTCAAGTATTTTCCAGTGATAAGTTAGTGAACTATAGTTGAGGAACGTAAAGCTGATATCTGACCCCCAAGATCCAGTTAGGTTCCTTACACATTATGTGGGAAATGTAACTTGCAAGATATCAGGACACAAGTGAACATGCATTTTTCGGCAGCATAACACAGAACAAGAAGTAATTCTTTTAACACAGGCTCGAATGGATAGCAATAAATGTGTTCCTTAGCTGTAGGGATTCCAGGCAGGGAGATAAGGGTTGCTTGAGTCACAAAGCAGTGACCACAATGCCAAACGTCAGGTTAAAAAAAATTCACCATTCCAACTAACTGTTTTACAGGTTTCTAATAAGTGAAAAGAATCAGATGGATGAGATCTTGATAACATGACATGAATATCATTCTGGACTGCTTTAAGAGCAAACTTATATGGAATGTTTTTCTCTTCCCATAGTCTAACACAAGTGAGTTGATGTTTGATTAATTCCTTGATTGGTTTGCCCAATCCCTTCTGTGGCAGGGCAGAGAAACTCAGTAGCTGAACCATCAACACTGAAGGCTGCTGGCTTTCTGCTATCTGAAGTAGGAGAGTCAGCTAGTGAGCTCGAACTATAACCTTCAACCCTGTAGCTTGCTGTCCTTCCTAAAATGTCATGTCCTACTGGCCAGCTGACAATGACCATCCAGTGACACATGCTAAAAAAAATAAAATCTGTTCACTAAAAAGACACACCCCTTGATTAACAGCTGTGCTGAAAGTAATTCTTTTTGCTCTATCAAAAATTTATCCATGACTAGCCAAGAACTAATTGTTGTTTATGTCAATAAATAATTGTTTGATTTGTTAAAATTAAAGTAAATAAGGCCCAGAGCTATTATTTGTAAAATATATTAAATCAGATTTTTCTTGAGTCTTCCCAATACAATTATCCCTATTCATATCAATTTTCATATATATCATTAAGAATTAAATAAAAAGAAATTCCTTGATTAATATCACCTGCATAAAGTGATGATTACAGATGTTTCAATTGATTGTCTTTCTTTCCATATTTATTTTTATGTATTCATATATATATGTATTTTTTAAAAGAAGATAGCAGGTTTGCTTTATCTGTAAAAACATGTTGGAAATTTCTATGACCATCACAATGAGAGTGGGAGCAGTACATCAGAATAGCCCATGGTTACTGCGTGTATGTGATACCTTCAGACTAAAAATAGGTTTGTTGCATTTTTCTTAAATTTTATCATGACAGTTGTTTGATTAAAATCCTTTTTCATAAAAATTATTTGTGAATGGTCCCATACCTTTATCTGAAGTGTAGAAATAATGTATTTTTCTTTCTCTTCTCTCTTTTTGAGAGTTATCTGGAAATCTCCAAATAGTCTGTGACAGTCAAGTACTTCTGACGGTGGGAGATAATCAGCACATTTCTCCTGAAATAAACATAATGATGATAACATGAAAAATAGTTATTAAAATAAATAAAAAATATAGGGGAACCAATATTTACCACAGTTGATTGTAAAAAAAGAAAACATGAACACAGAACCATAATATAATTTGATGGTGTGTGCTTTACTTCATAAGTAGAATATGGAATGCGTAGGATGGGAGTTAAAAAGTAACAAAATGTTGTTTAATGGTGTGAAAGATGGAGAGGGTGGCAAGGGAAATTCAGATTGGTACAACAGTATGAGAGAAAGGAACGATACGAGATATTTATTGAAGAGAATAGTTGTAAATTAAATGTATAGCAAAAATAAATACACATAAAATGTAGGAGGGGAGGATGCCGATAGTAGCACTGCTGAACAGCAGGAAGGGAAGGAGACCAGTTGGGAGACCTCAGGCAAGATGGATGGACCAAGTGAAGAAAGATGTCGAGGCTAAAAGAGTCATGTGGAGAAAAGTGATGGAAGAAAAGTCTTGGAATGACCGCCAGGCTTGGAAGAGGATGTGCAGGATGACCTGCAAAAGTGGAAACGTCTGATGATGATGATGAAAAGGGAGTCAAATTCAATGAAACAAATTACAAAATGTTTCTCATAAGCCAGAATAAAAAACACAATTTTCTCAGCTTTTACCACTTATAAGATTTCAGGCCCACTGGTTTCAATAATATCATGATGTATTATAATAAATTTAAATCTATGTCTGAAATAATTTCTCTTATTTACAGAAAACTCTCTATAGGTGTGAAATAGCATCTCCCAGTTTGTGGTGTTCAAGAAATATTTCATTGATTCATACAGAAAAAGTAATCAGTTTCACAAAACAAACTGCAGACATCCTCACAACAAATGGTGAAAATAAAATCTATGCAATCCAAATACTTAGTGAAGCCAGTCCCATCATTTTAAAAATTCTTGCCTAATCATTATAAATATCAACAGTAATATATTTCATTCATCTTCACAAATAAAAACCCCCCCACACAATAGTTTTCTTCAAAGAATCGAAATTTATGTGTAGCTATCCTCACAAATCCATTTTTCACTTTTATATTAGAATCATTCTCCCCCTTCCCCCCTAAATTCAGGAATACTAGGATAGGTGAAATCATATATTAATATTTTGGTTCTAAATAACTTTATTCCTTCAGAAAAAATGCTTTTAGGTCTGAAACAACTTTCCAGCAAATTCTGTTGTTTTGTACAGAAAAAATAATCAGTTTTAATTAAACAAATTGAAACATGTTTATGACATAAAGAAGGAAACTTTTAAAATGAAGAGGAATATATCTTTCAAAATTGGGGAGTGAAAATCTTCCCTCATGAATTTTGTTCACTTCATTCATGAAAATTTGTTGGTTTTCCCTAATTTTTCAATTTTCATACATAAACCTAAGCTAAATCTAGCTTAAGTCTGGAAGAATGTATTGAAAAAAGTGTCTAAAATTTGAGGGTGAAATTTGCTGAACATTCCCATTAATTCCACAGGAACTGCTACTAAATTTAAATAGCGCAAGCATGAAACAAGTATTAAAGTTGCAATTCCTATTTAAAAGTACATGCTATGATAGTGTTCCATAACAGCAGCAGTTTTTCTGAACTTGAGCAGGGTTTTGTAGCTCAATTCCTTGACTTCCCTGGTACATCTCATCACCACTAAAGAAGGTTTTTGAAATCTTTCCCTATCACCTGCCAATTTGAATTTTCTAAAAGCATTTTTAAGAATGGGATAGGGGTGTGGGATGAATCAGCTTGAGATGTCTACTTTTCTTTAACTAAGCATTCATTGCAGATAATTATTGATTTATTATTCTAACAAATACTTCAAAATTAATATATTTTTCTCGGGCTTCCAGCCGTGTTAATATGATATATTAACACGGCTGGAAGCCCGAGAAAAATATATTAATATTCAACGCCGTGAAAAATTATGATCCTACTTCAAAATTCTTTGGAACTTAACAATTTATGTTATCAAGTTATATGCTGCAATGAAAGCTTCATAATGTTATTATATTTGTGACAGTGAAAATCCTGTTAGGCAATGTAAGGAAGGATAGATAAAATGAATCCATTACCCATCACATATGAAGTCACAGGGCTGCAATGAACACATAAACAAGCTCACATTTTACAGTATTTTTGTTAAAAACTGTGAGTCTCAGTGCATACACATCTGATCACCTTGCCACATATCTCATATCAATGTATGATTAAGGTTTTAACTAAAATATTGTAAAGTGTGTTTGTGTTTCTGTGTTCATCGCAGTCTTTCTGCTTGCATCTGTTATGAGTGATGGCATTATTTTAGTTATCCTTACTTAAAATTCATAGTGTCATACTTAACTCTAAACTAACAATCTAGAAATACATGTAACTGCAGTAATTTATCTTAACAAGAAAGCAGAACTTACAGAGCCATTTTCTACAAGATTGGTTAACATCAATATGACTTTTGTTTGTTGTTCCCAAATCATTTGCCAAAAATCAGTTATGGTTGACTGTAGAGGCGCCTGACAAGCAATATAAAATTTTTCTTCACCCTTTGGACCCTGAAACAACAATGTACACAATAACAATACAAACTGCACTCAGTAAGGAAGGAATTTTTTAACAGAGTTAATCGTTTCATTTACAATACCTATAAGCCAGGAGGCAGCAAAATGAATGACAACTGTAAAACTGATGCTGCGTATACTATAGGAAATAATTTCAGACAAAAATGAAAATAACTATGCTAGATTTATTATTTGTAGGAAATGAAACAACAAGTCACTTTTAGTATAATTTATTTCAAATAGAAGAGCATGAAATAGTTAAGTAAGCGCAATGTTTTTGACATCAAGACACCATACAGTATGAAATATCACCTCTCACAAATCTTTAGAAATTCTTCTATATATATTTTATTGTTAGCTTGCCATTTTTTTAAAAAGTTTAAATAGTATGTAAATGTAAAAAGTTAAAAACAAAAAAACCACATGGTAAGTCTTCTGTTATTTAAAATCTTACTAACAGTAAACATGAGTTGTCCACACCTATTATTGTCCATGATTAATCTTTTTAATAAACAATGTTGTAGGACCTGCACTAAAGCAGGGTTACATCAAAAAAATAAAAGAATTGCTTACAGAACTTATTTTGTGCTGATCATGTTTCTGAATCATAAATCAAAGTTGATAAGATACAAAAGTAGAATACTAGCAGTGGAAACTAATTTACTGTGAAACATGGCATGAATAAAATAATTGAGAAATGAGATACTTGGAGGAACTAGTATAAAACAGGATAGAAAATTTCGTTGAGGCTGGTTGAGTTGAGTTAGAAGTGGGTCAGCCAAATCTTTTTGAAGTGAAATTTTCATACAAAGTATGTCTTACTTATTCTTTTAAATGTCTTTAGTCTTGGCAATTTCATGTATATTAAATTGCAACTCATGAAATACCAAATCATATCTTTGTTTAATGCCTCCTACCGGTTTTGTACTTTTTAAGACATCCTTCATGTGAATCAAACAGAAGCCTGGTACAGCCTTATTCAGCAGTCCATTTGTGTACTTCTACATTTAAGTTTCTTGTACAGTTGATACCATGTAAATGCCAACCAAATATTTACCAAATTTTTGTCTTAGATTTAATAATATTGTGGACACTGGCTGAATAAAATTTGCTGCCAGTGTCAAGGAAAAATGTGAACCACATGAAAGTGCTATTGAATTTAGCCTAACTATAGTATTGTTTTCATCTTGTGTTATTAATCTTAAAACTATAGTTGGGATTTTCCTAATAATTCAACTCTCTCCTGAACTCTCCTCAACTCTCTACTAAAAGTAAAAAATTAAATAAATAAAAACAATAATTTAAAATTACAAATATATTATTTATGATTAATTTTTTTTTAAATCTGATTCAATTGATCTAATAAATGCTCTTCAACAAAATTCAAGAAAAAGTTCACTTTCAGCCTGTATATATTATGTAATGTTGCCTTTTAAAAATGCCAAAAATGAAGGTGAAAAGTCTTCAAGCATTTATAAATTTTATTAAATGTTAAAAAGTCTTGTACAGAGAATTTTAACCCTGCATCGTATCACCTGATGTCCATATAAGACATACATCTACTGTAGACAACTGCAATAAAGAAATTTTTAGACAAAGTGACTTGCATGCTTGAAACATATGCCAACATAACAAACATCTAACAAAAATACTTAGTTGTCAAGGCTTAAAAGTTTTCACAGCTCTCTTATATGACAAAATATTGCAAAAGATATGATCATTCAAATTTCTTCACAAGGATTGCAAGCTTCTTTTTTTGGAAGAAAGAGTACTGTCCCAAAAACTTAATAAATTGGATTGAACTAAATCTACATTGTGTGGATAGTAGGATAACCATAGGCCCACATCATCAGTAAACTTTAACAAATCGAGCGTGTTGTGTGAATGTTTAACGTTCTGGCCTCGCATTCTGGAGGACATGGGTTTGAATCCCCGATTTGGGTTTTCCATGGTTTCCCCAAATCACACCAGGCGAATGCCGGGAAGCTTCCTTCAAAACGGCCATGGCCGAATTCCTTCCCGTTCCTTGTTCCCAGTACCATCCTCCTCTAATGACCTTAGCCATCAACAAGGCATAAAGCCATAGTTTAAAAAAAACTTCAACAATTTGGCAGAAGCTCATTAAATTGGTTTTATTGAAGGTAATAAACTGCTGAGCAACACTGGGTGCTTTAATTTGAACAGAAAACTAAAATTATGTATCAGAAGTTGAAAACAAAGGTTTTCAGTATTGCATGAGGTTTAGAGCATGGAAAATCAGTTTTAACTTGGTGTCAGTAAAATAGACCCTAGTCCAGAAAATGTACATTGTTGGATTCCTCTATTTTTTATATTTTATACTGTTGTTACTTTTGCTTTTTTTCTTTCTTTTTTAATCAAGCAACCCAATGATTTGTCCTTTCCTCGCTGTTTATCTGCAAATGTGACAGTGGCTTTTAAAGTATAAATGCAAGAGGTAAATTAATGATTAATGAAATACATGAAACATGAAAGTGCCTGCAGCTTCTCAACTGCACCATTAAAATTAGGATAAAGTCAAAAGTAATATATCATACCCTGACATAGTTGGCATTTATATAATCAGATAGTGGATCCCCCTCCTTTAGTGTAAGATGAACTCTTGTCTCTGGAAGTGGAATTACATTGGAATAACGATTTTTAAGATCTGCTCCATCTGGCAGTTCATCAGTGGTAACTGTAACCTGTGGAATAGCTTCAAATTCTTCACGCAGTGCATCCAGATCTGAGCTGAAATTGGCTAGTCCCGCAAAGTTCATGGGGTGTGTTGGAGCATTCTGAAAATAACAATGTGATTAGTTAATATTATAATTTTTTTTAGATACATCAGTGTCTTGAAATGTAAATCATACAGCACAAAAAAAATTCTGTGCTTTAGACAACCAGCAACCAGTATTTCACTGATAGTTAAGATACCAAATGTTCTTGGATGAAACATATTAAAAATAAATATCCCATTGTCACAAAAAATAAAGAAAAATTTAAATTCAGCTAGTTATTACCACACAATGTTGAATAATTTTATGATAAACATATAAGTTATCCATATATATTATGTTAGTAACAATTTTTCTCTCTGTAGCTCTATTCAACTTTGTTGAATGTTGGATTTATTCATCTTTCCCTCTTCATGGCCTGTCTGGAACAGGTGTCCTTAAAGAAAATCTTTCCAAAACCCCCCATGTTGCTCAGATACATAGATGATATTTTCATGATCTGTATACATGGGGAAAAAAACCTTCTGAATTTCCTGAACAACCCTGATTGCTTTAACACCTTGCACTTTGCATGGGCCTACTCTCACACCCATGCCACTCTCCTAAATGTTCATTTGTCCTTTTCCTATGGCTACTTCAGCTGCTTAGTCAACAACAATCTACAACAGTATTTTTATGTTGTCATATTCCATCTGTATCATACCAAACGCTTACTTTCCTACAGTCTTGGCATCTGGGGTAGTCATATTTGATCTAACAAGTGGTTTTTACACAGTATTCACACAACATATCCCAAGCACTGATATACCACAATTACCCATTGGGTTTAGTTCACAAACAACTTTTAAATGCCACATCACAACCTGTGCAGACCATCGACTACCCTAAAAACTTAAAAAACAACCTTATTCCAATCCTAATCATGCAGTCCTTCACAGGCCTTGACTCTGTCAGCTGAATCCTTTGACAAGGTTATGATTTTATTCAAGCCTGCCAAAAAATGAGATCTGTTTTCCCCAAAATCCTCCTTATCCTCCAAAAACTTTTTCAGTAGACCACCTAACCTCATCCAACTCCTAGTCCACAAACCTAGTCTTGCCTGTCCCACCACACAGCCCTAAGGTTCTTTCCCAAGGAATGGATGCCACTGCAAGATTGAAACATACACCACACTTCCATTAAACAACTTTCACCATCCCTGTCATTTAGGATAGCTTTCCCATGATATGACACACCACTTGTGGAATCTCCTATGTAATATTCTAGTTAACCTGCAACCACTGCCTGGATTTGACCTCCAATCCACTCAAGTGACAGTATTCACCCAGAAACCAAATCACATGGTAGATGTCCATGTAACTTATTCCAATGATGTTATTAATTTTGTTTAGAAATTGCACAGCAATGATGTTGCACCTAACCTCTATAAATTACAGCCATATTCCGGATTTATCCACCACTCCGCCTCCCAAACCATCCTGTTTGAGGATTTCTAACCTAGACACTTGGCTCAGCCAATTTTTGTCTTCTTCTTATACTCATACAGTATTGTTTTTTAAATCTAACAATCCTTGCCATTGATCCTTGATCCTCATAGCAAACATTTTCCAGTTGGTTAGAGCTGCATTTAACTGCAATGGTATGCACATTCCTTTGGCAATTTTCCTATTCAACTAATTACCTTTTCTTGTTATTTTTTTATTACCATCTTATGTATGGTACTTTAAATGTTAAATTTTTCTACTTTTCGATTTATGATTTTCAATTTTAAATTCTTTCAACACTTTTGGTAAATTAGTCATCACTTCTTTGGTACAATAATTTATTCAAATCACTTACGCTCTTATCCACACTTTCACTTTAAACAGCCAGTTTCTGTCATCATTGTTTTCACCTTCATAGTTTCCAGCTTCCTGTGTCATCCATGCCACAACGTTTATGAATGTCTTCATCATGCAGTTTATCTTATATTCTTATGCAGATTGTTTTTTCAGAGTGTACATATGTCATTTCCCAAATGTTTTTTTCCTTAGCAATGTCAGCTTTTGTTTTTAGAGTAGATGTCATTATAGAATGTATAACTGCTTTATAGATTTTTACTTTTAATTCTTGACAAAGGAATTTGTTGAACCATATATCATTTAAGTGAATATGATTTGATTCAATACAGTGTATTTATTGAGGGGGAGAGGGAGGGATAGAAATAGAACAGGTTGAGATCTTTGTTGCCTTATTGGTTTGTTGCATCAACTCTCATGTTAGTATGCAATTACTGGTAGGTTCATTGTACTCTTGTGTAACAGAAACACATTACTTGTTCAATAATCTTTCTGTAAAACTTTAATTTGAATTCTGATGGTACAGTGTCTGTTGTATCATTCTTTTAGCTGTTGATTTTGTAGCTCGGATTGCTGACATGCATTGTAGAATTAAAAATGCAGTCTTTGTAAGTGATCATTGTTGGAGAACAATACTGTACCACCAGAACAGTGTATTATTTCTTGTTTCTTTCTTTCCCATTCATTATCCCATTTGCAATACTTATGTGTTAATGCAGATTTATGGTTACATTCTTCTCTTCCTTTCCATAGTGCCATATTATTAAAGTGACCAGATTTTAACATTGGTAAAGCGGGACACCATTGAAGGGGGGGAGGGGGGGGGTGTTGTTCTTGATTAAAAATTTAGTATTTATGGAGCAACAAAATTTTTTATATAATGCAAAAATAGTATTAAATATTTTTTTTTTTTAATTTCAACATAAGTACAATTTGCAAATATATTACATTAAAAATTACATAGGTATAGCATGGCTTTTTTCTTATTTGAGTAATTTTTTTCAGTAGATTGCTGTCATTGTTAAATTTTTCACAAGACTTTGTTAAATTATATTTCACACATTATATGGCCTTCAAAGTCTCAGCACTTAACTGTGATTTTTCTTATGTACACACTTTATTTACCGTTGTAAAAAACGCCTTCAGTCGCAGCATTAACTCCTGTTAAGGACAGCGCATATTATACAATTTTAGTACATTATTGTACAGAACATGGTTTGTTTCGAAATGATGAAATATTTCTAACCATTTGTTCTCTATTGTGACTTTTGCTGAAGACCAAAATTTAACATTTTCCTTTATATTTTTTTAATAATGATACTTTATTAAAAAGATCATTTTTGGAAATATTACTATACAGAAAATTTTGAGCAATATGATCGAATGATTTTTGCACATCATTCCAATTAAGTTCTGAATTTGCCATGATGTAAGTCGTAAGTGTCACTTTCAAGGCCGGCACTAGACTTTTTGATGCCTCTATAAAATACAGTACAAATAATACGAGTACTGTCTGCTAAATTCAAGAAAATTTATGTATTTATGAAATAAATTAATTACCTAAATTATCTGAATAGCTGATTTGATGACATCACTTGTTTAACTAGCACTAGAACTCAGCACGATGTGTCTGAGAGGCAGTTACAAAATGTTTTCTTTGTTGTCTCTGGTTTTCGTCGTTGCCAGTGTCAAAAATGCCGTTGTTCATTAAATCTAAACAATGGTGGTTGAATGTTAACAACTGATCAACAATGCGACCTTCAATAAGCAGTTCTTGATAATAACTTCTCGATAATCAGTTCTGAACAATTATTTGTTTTTATTAAAGTTTAATTTTATAAAATTAAGAAAAATATATATAAAACTCCTATCCTGACGAAATAGCCACATGGCCGCCGGAAACCTTATGTTCCCTTCCCATTCTCCCGCCATTCCTTAGCTTTTCATGCATTCTTTCAAAAAATCGGGACTTTTTTAAAACGTCGCGGGACGCGGGATGAATTGTTAAAAATCGGGACTGTCCTGCCAATAGCGGGATGTCTGGTCACCTTACATATTATTAATTCTTATCACTTTATGCATACCCATCTCTCCCCTTCCTCTTGTTTTGCAATGAATTCCAACCAGTTCCTTCATTGCCTAGGTCAGTGAATAAAATTTATGGCTAACTGAGGTTTGTATTATTTTGTCAAAAATAATATTCTCAGTAAAATAAGAGTATAAGGGAGGATTCATTATTTACCATAGATAGTGGCAGGTTGTTTATATGCAAAGAGATAACTAAGGACAAACATAAAAATTTGAAATGTTTGGCTGAAAATTCTCCCTTAAAGTGTACATGGGTTGGAATTGCAAGCCAACCAGCCTTGTTATTAACGCTTTCCTTTTTTTCCAGTTGATTGACTACTTTTGCCTCTTATTCTTCTTGTTGATATAGAACCATCATTGGCTATTTCTTACATACTAAAATACTGTATATATGTTATTTTTCTGTTATAGACTTCGTCATAATTGTGGCACATATGCCTCACTTTCTTGCAGTGATATGTACGTAGATCCGAATTCATTTAACACAGGTGATAATAATTAAAAAATAACTTTAGCAGATATATGGAACATGAGACATATTCTGCATGCAGCAAGCAGAGAAATTATTTAACCAAAAGTTCACATTATAATTTTTAGAAAGCCATCAGTTAAAAAGTGATTTACATTAGTTTAAAATGCCTGCAGTAAATGTAGCATACATTAAGCTCTTATTCTAGCATTTTAAATGACAAGCCATGCTTACAAATCGATATCCTGAGACACACAGAATTCCTGTACTGCCATAACTTTTATTGTTTTCTTACACATATTAATTTCATTTGTGAAGAAACGCAGTTAAAATTTAATAGCATTAATATAATATGGTAATTTGTTTAATTAATTTTTAAAATTAATTATCAGTTCAAAATTTTATTCACATTCAGTGTTAAAAATAAAATACATTTTAATTTAATTTAATTTAATTGCAATGGAGCACACGCTCCGGTGGCAATTTCCCTACACACCCAACTTCCCGCTATCCCTCACTCACCTACATTTGCCCTCTACAAATTTTAATTTTAAATTCTTTTAACGTTTTCGGTAGGTTATTCATCATTCCCCTTGGTAATTCATTCCAATCCCTGACACCCTTACCTAAAAAAAGAAAATCTTCCCACACCCTTGTGCCTGAAATCAAGTGCCAGCTTGTGGTCATGGTCATCTTTTCCCTTCCATGAACTACTTTTCATACCTACTGCAATATTTTTCCATGCCTCATCGCCAGTATACACCCTGTACACTCCCATTACCCTCCTCATCCTCCTCCTGTCTTGCAATGAATCCCATTCCAGCTCCTTTATCATATCTGTCACTGATTGCATTCTGCGATAATTTCCAGAAACAAATCTAGCTGCCCTTCTATGCACGTTCTCCAACTCCTGTATTTGATACTCAAAATGTGGCATTTGATGCATAATGCCAACAAGTAGCAAGTGGAAGCAGTTTCAGACAGAATTTAGATTCATTTGGAAATGAGTACTGCTAATGAATCCAGAAAATAAAAGTAGATGTCATAACTGTTCAAGTGTGCATATGGTAAGCAAAATAATTCTGAATGCAAAAGGGTTGACTGTAAATCTGTTTTCCTCTGAATAATTTTTCCTCCCCAGATTTTCCTTTGTGTAATTTATAGATCTTACTTTTCTTGTGACATTGATCCTAAATATTTTCTTGCACAACACCTATACCACATCATAACATTAAAATATCGACCTGGCTTGTTTATGTGATGTATCTGAGTTTCATTTCTGAGTTACCGCTGAAAAAGAACTGTTTAGAAATACATCATTGAAGCATCCATATACGAAAGCCATGCCTGTTGCAGAAAACATAGTTTCTTTCATTTTTCATGCGAGCTTTAAACTTGAATTATTTGTTGTCATAATGACTGCAAAATATTATCCTACCTTACGGCATGAACACTTTTCGTCAAAATGGTAAAGGCATATGTCACTTTCTGAAAAGAAATGCACCTGAAAAAGTAAATTTTAAGCTCACAATGGATCTTGTTCAGGCTCAAACATTTATAAGTCATTACAATTTTAATATGTATAATTGCATTTCTCCAGAGATTTTTTGATAACATAACACTGAAAAATCAATAATGTATAAGTGATGATTATGGCTAAGAGTTCAGTAATCAGAAATGTTTATTCAAAGTGAAATTATGGCCTAGTTTGTTAAAACTAGCCTATAATTTAAAACTAGTTTATACGAAAAGCTGTACTGATGAAATTTGTCCCAAATAACTATAATTTAAATACACATCTCATGTAACGTGAAAGTCTAAGGATCATATTATCACTATTATTATTATTATTAATTACACTTTATATTATTATGCATACATTTACTTTGAAATTCTTTCCCTGTTTGAGATATACTGTTTAGAACCTTTTCCAATAATTGATTCCAGTTAATCGCTTCAGTCTGGTGGATCAATGGTTAATGCTCAAGCTTTCAAAAGCTCAAGATCAGTTCCCTCATTCAAATTCTACTAGTGTCATAATGATGTTTAGAGTTGTGTCTGATCATATGAGCCACACCAGGAAGCTCTGTGGTTCGAACTTCAAATATTTATATATATAAAAATCTCGCGTCACAATGTTCGTCCGAGATGAACTCCGAAACTACATAACTGATTTTGATGAAGTCTGGCTTACTGTGTGTAATTTGGCCCAACTTAAAAGATAGGATAGTTTTTATCTCGATTATTAATCTTAATATTTACTATTTCGCATTAAATGTTCATTCAATGTTTGTCATAGGACAATGGTTTGTAATTATTTGTAAGGGCTGTAAGATTGAGCGTTCTGGTGCTAAGTGTTTAAGGCATCTGACTGGAGGTCCAAAGGTCTCTGGTTCGAATCCCTGTGCCCGCGGAGATTTTTATACACATTTAACTCGGCCTTAACCTCCGGCGCAGCTGTGGAATGTGCAGCCAATAGAAACCCTGTCACCAGGTTATTACGACCGCACGAAATTGTTATTATAGTTCCATAGGTATCTAACAGATGGCGATGTATTAATTTATTGACACATCACTTGGTTATCTAGGTTGGGTAACTATCCAGTAGATGGCGTTGTGTTTCGATTTATTTATATTACAGTCTACTCCACGTCATATGTGTTTATGTATGACATAACCCAGTTTCGTGAATTTTTCGTGTAGTATCATTATTATAATAGTGCTGTGTATTGTGTTGTAACATAGTAATTACACACATGGATGTAACATTGAAGAAAACATTACGATAAATTCAAAAACGTGTAAGTATTTGTTGCTTGCTTCTCATTTTTCTTCTTCTTTTCGTTATGGCCAGCTAGGGACCACGTGTCAATTTCAGTTCTTTCCCTGTTGTTTTTTTCTTTCTTCTTCTCCAGTACTCCTTCATTATTGCACTGTGTTTTCTCTTTCTCTCTTCAGAACATTTTGCACCCATTTTTTTCTCCTCTCTACCTTGGAATCCTGCCATATTCGAAATCTGCTTTAGAAAATATTTTCTTTCCATACTGTTCATTGCTATTATTTTGTTTAAAATCTTTCTTAACCTCTTGAATCCCAAAAAATATTTTAATACTTTTTTTTGTTAGCCTGGTGTCATCCATGCAATAGATGTGTCGAAAAAAATCATTCTCCCTTTTTCTGACTGATTCTGTTATTTTTTGAATGTTATTATTTATTTCCCCATTAGTTCTTATCTTCCTTTGTACTGTATTTTTCAATGGACCCAAAATTTTCCTTATAATTCTCCATTCCAATACTCCAAGCATATCCAATTTCTAATTTAATAGCGAGCAGTCTGGTGGCTTATTGGTTAAGGCGTCTGACTGGAGATCGAAAGGTCCCCTGTTTGAATCCCTGTCTCGGTGGGGATTTTCATGGGCATTTAACCCAATTTTTCCTTCTGGCATAGCTTGCTGTGTAATGTGAAGTACACCCATGATTCCTCGCTCTACTTTTGCCGATGAGATTAACGCATCTTTAAAACAAGCGTTTTTATGGCGGAATGTCGAAACACTTCGTTTGACCATGAACATGCGAGTATAATTGCAAAATGTTCCATCGGCACAAGTATTTTGTAAGCAATTGCTGGATATTGGAAACAGTGAAATAGAACTGCATCGAAATACGCAATACATCAAATTGCCAGAAAAATTCTGCACTGTTGTTCACTCAAAAAATGAACTAATTGAGAGTGTGTTTCCGGATATATCAAATAATTACTCAGATCATAATTGGCTCAGTAGTCGTGCTATTTTGGCAGCAAAAAATGTTGATGTCAACGAAATTAACTTCCAGATACAACAGTTGTTGCCAGGTGATCTGATGTCTTTTTAATCAATAGACACTGTTGTAGATGACAATGAAGCAGTAAATTTTCCAACTGAGTATTTAAATTCTTTGGATAGACCAGAAATGCCACCACACAATCTTCTGTTAAAGATTGGTTCTCCGATTATTCTACTTCGGAATTTAAATCCACCTAGATTATGCAACGGTACATGTTTGGTCATCAAAATGATCACTGTAAATGTTCTTGAAGCAACTATTTCGACTGGAAAGTTCAAAGGAGAAATCGTCCTGTTGCCACGTATTCCAATGATACCATCAGAATCTCCAATACCATTTAAAAGGCTTCATTTTCCGATTCGTTTGGCTTTCGCTATGACCATAAATAAGTATAAGTTTCAAGGCCAAACAATGTCCGTTTGCGGCTTGGACTTGGAAAATATGTGTTTCTCCCATGGGCAGCTATATGTCGCCTGCTCACATGTGGGGAAACCATCAAGTCTATTTGTATTAGCAAAAGACAGGCTAACAAAAATATTGTACACCAATTAGCCCTCTGATAAATTAAAATTATAAATTGTAATAATTTAAAATAATGAAAATAATTATTAAAAATGTTTAAAAATCAACTTCATCTACCTCATTTATAAAACTGAAATTTCAATTTATAAATAAATAAAAAAAAATTTATTTATTTTTATAAATATCAATTTTTATATATTTTCAGTTAAGTAATTTGTAATAAAATGTAATTAAAATTTATGTTCGTTTGTCCTTAATTTCAACTATCTTTACCAATTACTTTTGAATTTTCAAATCGACTAAAACGTTTTTGTCTTTATTAGTGAATATTAATTTGATTACATTAGGTAGTTTAGAAGAACATTGATCCAACGTACTATAACTACTGAGTCACAGCAACACGTGACCGGGTCAGCTAGTTAAATTATAAAAAGGTGAGTCACTGGGGGAACTTCTCTAGTTGTCCCAGGCTGTCAGAATAAAATTCAGGCTGCAAGGGTCTCTGTTAATTTATAATCTAATCGATACAGTAAATTGTATGCTAAAAAATATAAATTAGAAGAATATTTTGTTTAAAAAAGGTTACCATCTACATTTGCATATATACTCTGCAATTCACAAAATTGTGGGTGACAGAGGGTGCTCAGCATGAAAACTAATCTCTTTGCTGTGCATTCCAATCCCAAATAGTACAAGGGAAAAAAGAACTCATATAAGAATCAGTGCGGTATCTTATTTCTCTAATCTTATCTTCTTGTCATTCTGACTCGAATAGGTTGGTGGACAAAGTATTTCACCAGATTCGTAAGTGAATGTGGGAGTACACAAGTTTAAATGAAACATGCGTCGTCTATCTACCAGAGACTCCCAGCCCAGTCTACTAATCAGTTCTGTGACACTTTCATAAGGACTTTAGCAAGCGGTCACAAATCAAGCGGCTCTTCTCTGTACTTTTCTCTATACTGTGAATCAACCCCTGACGAAACGGATCCTAAATGGCACAATGGTAGTCCAAATGTGGACGCACAAGAGATTTGTTTGTTCATTACAATTTTTCAAGATTTGACCTAGGAATCGCAGCCTAGAATTAGCTCTACTTACTAACAAATTAATGTGTAAGTCCCATTTCATGTTTCTTTGTATTGTTACTCCCAAATATTTCACAGAAACGACCATATCAATAACTGAATTGTTTAACTTGTATTTCTGAACAATTCGTTTCTTTTTGTTAGTTATGCTCATTATCTTGCATCATACAACCTACCGTGTCATTCAGATATTTAGATGATATTTTTATGATCTGGAATTATGGTAAAAAATCTCCTCCTTGACTTCCTGAGGTCTCTGAGAAACATTCACTCCCTAAACTTCATCTGGTCCTACTCTCGTACAAACATCACCTTCCTTGAAGTAGACATCTCTGCGTATAATAGCCACTTGCACACTGCGACCACATCAAACCTACAAATCTACAACTACATCTCCAGTTTTGATAGCTGCCATCCATATCACACAAAACACTCCCCTACAGCATAGTGGTGATCACACATATACACACCAAGACCTACCACATGACTGAGCCAAGGATGAACCAGGTGGGAAAGGTGGGATGAGTGCAAAGGATGAGGAGAGTAGGGCCTGCAATTGTAGGGCAGGGGTGGAGGTGGCCAAGAAAGGGGAGGGAGGCTGATCAACGATAACTGTGGGAGTGTATAATCTCTATAACAAACAGTCAGAGTAAAATAAATTCTCTAGCTTAATAAAACATAAAAATATATAAAAAATGTATTAAAACAAATGATATAAAATTAAAATATATAAAAAATAATTGTAAATTTACAAAACATAAAAGACAGATTTAAAGTTGGGGTTTTAATGGAGGTTGAGGCCAGGGGCACGCCTGGTGTCAAGGGTACTTTGGCAGGCTTGTTTCATCTGCAGAGTATACAATACAATACATTCATCCCAATATAAGAGACTAGCTCTGTGGGATGTGGAAAGTTGTCAGTTTTCAGTTAAAATTTTTCACAACAAAATAACACATGCACAGAAGATGTACAGTCATAGCATACATGGTACATTAATTATGTCAACTACATTTGTACAAATTACTGTCAGTTATTTTGTAAATACCTTAGAAATAAATTCTACAACAGAGTAGAAGGAGTTGTCAATTAAAAATTATTTCAATTTTTTCCTGAATTTAATGTTATCATCTGGTAGACATTTAATATGTATTGGGAGCTATATTAAGGATAGTAGCAGAGGGAAAAACTCTGACATCTCTCACTGTAAAATCAATGTTGAAATTGTCAAGGGAATGTGAGCTGTCATGGGCTGCCATTGGATGGTCTAGGTTAGCAATATTAACTGTTTTCCTGTGGCTGTTCATCCTGATGGACAGTTGATTAATGGTGAGGCCATATAAGAAACTCTGCAGTTAAGGCATGTACAGTAAGTTGGTAAATCAGGTGTGTAGTAGTACAAATGGCATGTCCAGTGCCCAGTAATAGGAAAACCAGTGCCACATTTACACCTAGGCTACACACACAAAAAAAAAGAAAAAAATTAAACACATCCAAAGAAAGTAACCTATTTCTGAATGGTTTTAGCACCAAAAGCCCTGAAATGCTCGTGAAAACCGAAAATAATGTTCCCAAGTGCACAGTTCAACTTCTGAAGAATGGGGGTATTGTAGAATACATTTCAGTGCACCTAAACCAAAAAGTAGGAACTATGCAGCCCAATAATGAGGACTTATAACCCTTGTAACATAAGGTGGTCAGGGCGCATGAATATAGATGGAAGTCACTGCCATACATGTGTAATATGAACTGAAATTCCCTAGCCTTCATGTCCAGAAGGTTAGGTAAGATGAATTCATTTTGAATATGATGTAAACAGCGAGTAGTGGTGGCAAGTCCAAGTTTTAATGTTTTGTTTGAAAGTAAGTATTTATTTTAAAAAATTACATTAATATATAATTTAGAAAGGTGTATTTAGAGTTAAATGTTAATTCTATTTTTTAATTCATTTTTATTTAATTTGTTGTTTTAGGTCACTATTTATTTCTTTTAAAACTTTATTTCAGCATTAAGGAATCTCGATCGCTCGGTGTGGCGTGGAAAGGCTCTGATTTGTAAAGCAAAGTCTAAAACAGTTGAGTCACTGTCTTCCTGTTGACATGCGTGTCTGAATAATCAATATTGTATTTTTAATCTTTCTCTGTTGAGTATTTTGGTGGTCTTAATGATCTTTCATTAATTGCTTTATTTTGATTTGTAGGTCTACTCTTCATATTGTTACTAAAACTTTTGAGTTTGTAATTTTATGGGCTTATGCTGAGGGTTTTTGGTTGCAGCAACACAACTGCAATACGACATCTATGGAACAACAGACAGAAAATTAAATGTGCGAACATCACTTTCTAATGTCATTCACTTCAGTCTCGGAAATGAGACAGAAAGCTGGTTTCAAACTTTTGGTTTTTCAGTAAATTTTCCTCATGTATTTTTACCATCATTACAGGGCTATTAATTTAATAATAAGTAAGCAATATAAGTGCCCCACCACAGTTTTAGCCAAGGGGCCTACAGATCCTAAATGCCACAGATTCCTCTGTGGTACTATTGGTATAAGTAGTGGTGGCTAGATGAATGCTGAAAGTTTTGCAGTGAGACCTATTGCATACGAAAGATTCATTTATAAGTCTAGGAGAGTCAGAAGATTAATATTTATGGACCAAGATATTCATCAGATTGGGTGGTCTGCTGAAGCAGAGAAAAAGAGTAGAAAATGAAAAATGAAGCCATTAAGAATATAAATGCCCTAGCGGAGCATGCTTTTGACCACGAGCACATGATTGAGTTTGACAAAACGGTAGTGTTGACCAGGGCCTCCACTTTCTGGGACTCAGTCATAAAGGAGGCGTTGGAGATTCGACTGAACGACCAGAACATAAATAGGGACGGCGGGCTCTTTCTGAGCGAAGCCTGGAGGCCCATTATTGACGACCTCCGACGAGAGCGAAGCAGGACACAACACACCGTCAAAAGCGGCTAATGACACCAGTCAGGCACCGCGGGTATCCGCGGACTAGCTGTCGACCAATCGGGGGGGGTCTCCCACCGGCCGGGACCGCTAGCACTGCCTGGTGGGGCAGGTGTGCTCTGATTGGTCGGACGCCCCACACGGGCAGGTAGATAAGGAGATGCGTCGAGGAGTTAAGTCAGTCGACGCGGTGACAGCCAGCTTACGACAGCCAGCAGACACCGATACCTGATGAAGACAGCCGAGCTTGCTGTCGAAACGTCGTGTTACTTTGACACCATCCGGCTGAACACCCGTGAAGATTATATTTCATCACTACGCCGGGAAAGTCTCCACTCACACATAAAGAATATAATCAAGATAAAATTGAAAACAAGACAAATAATTTGGATTAGAAAATCGTTTATACAAGCTTCAACTTTAAGTAATAGTGACTTCTTGTTACAGGCACACAAAGATATAGATAAAGAAATCAAAGAGAGAGTAATTAGGAAATTGCTCAAAGTTATGATCATTTATGTTGCACTATTTCCAAATTTTGAACTAACATTAACAGAAAAAAATTACAGTTTCACTAGTAATTGCCTATTTTGGAGTATATAGCAGGATGATATTTACTTATTTGCTCATTTACAAAATGCAATTATTTCACTTAATTAAAACTTGAGTAATTGGAATTTTTCACAGCAAGATTAAATGCAGTGTTTAACATTACATTCAATGTTGAGTTCAATTCATAAATAAGAGCCTGGAATTATTCTCCAACAAATACAACAAGAAACTTACTGGATCATCAAATGCAGGGTTTCCATATGACCTTTTTGATGCTCTATGGACACCCTTGCGACGTGATCTGACACTGTCATACACAGATATGCTGTCCACACTGTATGCATCCAGTGAAACGGGAGTGCAACGTTGTCCATAGTTAAAACGTTTCTGACGACGGCGGACATACACCTGGAAACATGCAGAGAGAAAATGCCTTTAAACATGGAAAAACATAAATAGATAGAAGAAAATATTCAACAAATATAATAACTTAATAAAAAAAAATCTACAATATTAAGAAAAAAACATGCTTGAACACATCTTCCCTAGATATTGTTATTAGTTAATTGAAGGAATGTTGTGTGCCATACCTTCATTCCAAGCCATCAGTGGTAACTACATACTCCTCCATGGTAAACTGCTGTGAGAGTCTCAGTTGGATTGGTTTCATTGTCTTTCTGATTATGTTTGATATTATTATTGAGTGTTGTTCTTTGTGTATTATGTGCTGAATGTGTGTTAAGCCTGATGTGTTATTCACATTGTGCTTGAAAATCAAGAAAGTAGAGGATTAAACATCGTGTTGGCCCATCAGGTTATCATTGTGTTGCAATGACCATAGTCAATGGGAACTTATATAATTCTCTCTTCTAAACACTAGATAAGATTTACACCATTATTGTCTATTTTGTGGTTATAATATGAGATATCATTTTTTCCATTATACACAATAAAACCATGTTAAATTTCACTTTGCATCATTCCTTTCTTTAAAAAAGGCGCATTCCCTTACAATTTGTAGATCTCCACTAGGTTATGTAAATCTATAACTTTTGTTTTGTAACCCTATGGTTATTATCATTTTGTGAGTATCAGTTACTGTTAGAATGATGATGTGTGAAGATTATCATTGCCTAAGGAGAATAAGAAATCTCACTGTCAAGGACCAGGTATTCTGCATATTAAAGTTATCTTGGCATTATAGCCTTAATTATCTGATCATAAAATAAGATAAACTATTTTTTACTTAGGGCTTCACGGCTTGTCCATACTGAGGGCATTTGAGTGAGGATAGGATTGGGGACAAGGAATGGGAATGTATTCTGTCATGGACTTTAGAAGGAGCAACTTCAGCATTTGTATACAGTGATTTCAGGGAACCATAGAAATTCAAAAACAGGATGGCCAGACTGAATATCGAATTTATTCCCTCCTGAACAATGTTAACAACTCATCCTCCAGACTTAGTGTGTAAGGAAGGAAATCAAAGTTCTGATGTGTGCGAAAAAGTTATAATAGAGGCCACTGTAAAAGATATCAGTGTAACAATTCTAAGAACACATTATTAGACCATGCTACAAAATAGCAAATAATTTCTATTTTACTTTTATGTAACCAAATATAATCATCTGTTGTTTGAATTACAGTATTATAATACTACGGGAATGAAAGAGAAAGTTTTGACTTACCAAAGTTGAGAACAGTTGGGTAGGACAGACAAAATCAACAAAACACACAAATAAACTGTTTTGGATAATCCCTCAGTCACATGAGCAGGAAATTAGGCATACAACAAGTTCAGTTGGTGCATATAATTTGAATTGAAGTATCTACCATGAACAGACACAGCAGCCTTTCTAATACTTTATTTTCTTCTTGACCACTAAATGTTTACTCAGAGAATTGTATTTTTTGTGAATGTGTTATTTCTTGTCTTCAAACCATTGCTGCTTTCATGTTTGCTAAGAAATGGTTTTATTTTTTCTATTCTTTCAATTTTATGGCATTTTCTTCTGATTATTACTGTAGGAGACTATTTACTGTAGTAAATTATGATACTGGTTATAGTGTCACAGTATTGAATCAAGTTGTACTAGGCAAATTTGATAAAACCAGTAATAGATGCCATTTACTACTTCCAGCAATATAAACAAACTACATCATGACAAGCTCATGCAGAAATTAAAGATGCAACACTTGTACTTTGAATTAAATCCAAAATGTCACTCAACAAAAGTCATGCTAAATATAACTGCATCCTAGTAATTTTTCTGCTCTGCAGAGTCTACGCAAGTTCTGTGGTTTCAAGCTTCACTACCTGCACATGGGAAGGCATTTGTTAAAAACGGGGAAGCTTCCTCCTTACTGGGTGGGCTTGGTATTTCCATTTTTCTAATGCAGCAGAGACAATATTAGGGCATCTGCCCACAAACTGGAAGAAGAGATTTTTAATTGTTATATAACTACAATGCCAACACTAGAAGATGAAAAAAATATTTAAAAAATTTCAAGCATATTTAATTTTACAAGGTACGGTACTCAAATAATTCTGCTCATGATCTCCTTTATTTTTTCAGATTCTCCCCTTCCCTCACTTATATAACCAAAATTTTTATTCAGTTTTACTAAAAGAAGTGCTGATGTTTAAATAAATGTCATCAATTTAACCCAGTACCTCAAAACAACTTTTAACCTCAATGAAGACATCAAGTCTTTTCTTTCATAAAGAAAGTTATTGGAAACAAAATGATTTATACAAACATGGCAGCTGTAAATAAGTGAGAAATCATTCAGGCATGCTCTCTTCTATGAGGTGCTACCCAAAATATCCAAGAATTTCATCGTACTGCTATTCCACTATTATATGTCTTGAGGTACACACCTTAGATACTGTGGTATAAAGCTGTGTCATTTTTGGTGTATGCAGTAGTGAGTTGTAGTGGTGCATGGCAGGATGTGTTTCAGTGCTTCTGCAAATTGTCAAATAGATAACGTTAAGAAGCAACGGATTTGCATCAAATTATGTTTCAAGTTGAAGAAAACTGCAGGTGAAACCTACTGCATGCTGACAGGCATTTGGTGAGAGTGCACTAAGTCAAGCGAGAACATCTGAGTGGTTCAAGCACTTCAAGGAGCACAGAGAATCTGTGGAAGACGACAAACATTCTGGTCGACCGTCAACATGCACAACACCGGAAATGATGAGGAAAGTGCGTGACGTGATTCACAAAGACAGAAGGCAGACAATTCACGATGTTTGTAGCAGACTTGGGCTGTCATACTGTACATGTCAACGAATTCTAGCCGATGAACTGAACGTGAGACGAATTGGTGAATTTTGTCCCTTGCCTTCTCAGCTCGACCAATGAAACCTCAGAATTCAGACATGCACTGAGACGTGTTCGAGAGTGTCCAAATTTGTTATCCAGAGTCATTAGAGGTGATGAATCGTGACTTTATGGTTATGACCCGGAAATGAAGCAGCAATTATCACAATGCAAGGCCAAAAAAAGCTGATAATTTTTTTGGTATTCGGGGAATTATGCATAAGGAGTTTGTTCCACCTGGTCAGACTGTCAACGGGCAGTTTTACTGTGAGGTTTTGAGGTGAATGAGGGAAAATTTAGGCACAAAAGGCCAGATTTGTGGAAAAAGAAAGACAATGCACCTGCGCACACCTCGCTCATTGTGAGGGAATTCCTGACCCAAAACAACATGACAACGGTCCCCCATCCTCCCTACTAACCAGACCTAGCCCTGTGCAACTTTTAACTGTTTCCAAAGATGAAAATTGCGTTTTGGCTCCATTTCAGACATCCAAGTGGAATTACAACAGGTCCTGAACACCCTTCACCCTGTGGACTTCCAGGAGTGCTTCCAAAAATGGGAACAACACTGTGATCATTGCATACCTGCCTGAGGTGATTGCTTTGAAGGTGACAGAATACATTAGGATGTAACTATATATTTCTGATTTTTACAATGAAATTCTTGGATATTTTAGGTAGCACCTTGTATGTAGTACACTGTATGACTGCTATGAAAAACATTTATTTTATTATTATTTTTTTTTTATTTTTTTTTTTTTTTACAAATGGACACAAGTATAACCATTGTGTCTATTTCTTAAATGAAAAACAAAATATTTAAATTTCATTCCACCTACCATCAGACAGAAAAGTAGAAACAGGCTTAATGTACCAATGCAGGCCACCACAATTGCTGCTAACAACCCTGGTGTTATCCCTTCTGAAGTCACCTCCTGGTCAGCATCAGTATCTGGATAGATTGGATAATCTTCAGTGCTATTTGAACCATCCACAATCAGCTGCATCCTCAGAACCTGCAAATTTTAACTTCGGTGTTATGCACAGTATTTTTAAGTTCTAATAAAGCAGTGAATTGTGTTAATAGTGTATTATTGTATAAACTATTTAGTCTAATTAGTTTTAATCTAAAATGATGTACATATGAGCACGTAGATCTGCTGTATAGCAGAGAACCCTTGATGATGATGACATATGAGCAACAACTTTTGTGAGTAGTTTCCTTGTTATAGCATACATATGATGAGACATTAATATGTCACTCTTTGATAAGGGAATCTAGCAGAAATGTAAGGGATTAGGATACAAATTCTTGGTCAGATTTTAAAGGTAGATGGAGCAGGATCCATAATGTGGATATCTAACATAAGAGTAGAAGGAGATACAAAGCATCAGGGAGAATGGAGTCCATCACATATTTCATTGAGATTACAATGGAAGATATCTTAAAATCATTCTCACTGAATCTAGAAGCAGGGAAAATATCAGAAACACAAATATATGATATTTCATGTGGCTCTTAATTTTGTAAATGACTAAATAAGATCCACAATAAGAATTATTTACATGTCACTTTCTTGATTTTATAAACCAAAATCACAGAATTTCTCTATTTTCACATTATTCTAAACAAATTCTTTGAAATTTTTTTCACTGCTTGAGGCAAATTATTCACCTCCACCATCACATTCATTCCAGTCGCTGACTTCACTACCTTCCAGCTCATGTGATAGATATTGTGTGCTAATTTGTATTTATAGTCATATTTTCCCTTCCACACACTGCTCCTACTTTTTTTTCAGTAACAATCCAGGCCTCATCTCCATTGATTGCCATAAACATGCCATCCTCTCCCACAAACTCCAATCAGTCATTGTCTGTTTACCTGATTAAACACGAGAAGATTATGATCAACTAAAGAGGGATCTGGACAGGTATCATGTTTGTTAGATCAACATTGAATAAAGATACATGCTGAAAAGACTGATTCTTTTAGGCAGACAAAAAAAAAAGGTTCCATGATTTTGTAGTGGAACGGAAATAGCTCATTGAAGGCATAAAAATATAAATACCTTTTGATAGTAAACTAAATTGAGCTGGGCACAATGGATAAATGGTTCTAAGAGGTTTTAAATGTGTAATTGCTATTATTGGATCTATAGGCAGTAAAACTGGGAAATTATTACCTGGAAAATTGGGATGTAGCTAGGTATATGAAACCAGAACCACGATTTTGGTAGTTTCAGAGTTTAGAAATTGACAATGACAGTATGATTACTGAATTAGAAGTCATAGGGATAGTTAATATTTAATTAAATCAATAGATTAAAACATGGTAAAAGCAGGATTGCCTGCTAGTATGACACTTGATTTCAGTAATTTAATGGCTCAAAATTTCGAAATAATGTCATTATTAGTAACTTTAGAAGTCATTTGGAAAATTAATATGATACTTGATCCAAGATTTGAGATGGGGTATAAAATTTGGAATATGTTTTAACATGTGGCCTCTAATGACTAAAATAAATGGGAAGGTAGTATAAATTTTGCAGAATTCAGGATCTAATGGGAAAAGTTATAGTCTGAGGCAATATTTATTAGATACATGGAGCATAAAATCATAACTTTTTATACAAGTTGAAATTTGGAAAAAGGAATAATTTTAAGTTTTCTCCACAAAATCCTGTTCATGAGAAACTTGTGGACAATATATAAACATGCATGATAAATAATGATAATTGCAGTGAAAACTGTTTATTATCTGCAAACTGTTTTACATTCTTAGAAGTTTCTTAAGCTGATGTGTCCCAGAATAATTAATACCTTCAGTACAATTCATAATTATGGCTGTGTTTTGCACAATTTTCTATATATATAACATTACTCAATAATGCTGGCACTGTTATTCTCCATAAGCTGTGACCGTTTCTAATACAGTTTATACTACTTGAATCAGATCTGTGAGTTGCTAGGTCTCTTTAAATCAGCTTCCAAGCTTTTAATTTAACATGTAACAGCTAATAGGTGAGAGGTTGTACAGTCAAATAAAAGGTCACTTCATTTAAAACTGTACATTCTGAAAAATTTTGCAGCATAAATGGTATCAGTTGTAAGCCTAAGGAAACGGATCTGATCTAAACCTCTGTTATTGAAGACAGCAGGTAAATTCAATTTACTCCTTTAAGTCCACTTTGATGAAGCTTTCACAACTCCCCCACAGTTGGTGAAAACTTAAGAAAATCCCCTTCAGTTCATGATAGTAGTTCACTTTCGACTGCCAAATGTTACTGCTGGAAACTGCTGCATTCCTGGGCCGGGTGGGCAATGAGGCCTGGGGGCCCCTGCAGCTGGTGATTGGGGCCCCTCATCAGCCAGGCCTGGGTACATTCGACCCACTTACCCCCCCCCCTCCTCCCCCTAACACCGACCCTGTTCAAAACTGTTTCCTGGTTGGCTTTTTATAGCCTTGGCTGATCTTTAGCTGACTCATAGAACAATGGTGTATTCCTGTGGGGGAAAACTATTCTCTGGTGAATTACCTAAATCCCAAATTTTCGTGGTAAACTAATTTTACTCGAATTTTCTGGAAATTTTAATATGTCATAGTTTAATTTATTTATAATCTTTTAATTCATGACAAATTTTCTCATAGGTTTACTCATTTAAGGGTTAATAATTTTTAAAAGTTACACATGGTGATGTCATAAAGCTTTGATACTAAAATTTTGTTTTTCTCCATTTAAATCTGGAATTACTGCTATATTATTATTATTAAATGAATTTCTCTCTCTCATTTAAGCCTGCTTTTAACCTCCTAGCTCTATTATTTAAAAAGATCAAATTCTTTGTTTTTGAAATATATCCTAAAATAGAATTTTAAGAGCATACAAAATACATCTTAGAATGATCATCATTCTATGCTTTCTTAGTGAAATGAATACAACAAAATTCACTATGACTGAAAAACAACCTTATTTGAATCTTATGTTTTTTTACGAAAATGGTTTAGAATCAATTTTGTAAAGTTCTTTACTGTTAAGAAAATGGTTACAAAATTCTTTACTATACAACTATATGTAATTAGCCCCCTTTTAAATGGTTTTAGCAAGATAAAGGATGTATAACAAGGTTATGCTCTGAGCTGAAAGGTACTTTACTATTGACAAAATGATTATAAAAGTTATTTTCTATATGAATTATGTGTAATAGGCCTCCTGCTAAACAGTTTAGTCAAGATAATAGGTGTATAACAACACTTAAGTATAAAAATAGGAAAATATCCTACCTGCAAAGGTAGTGGTGGGTGATTTGTGTCCCAGATTCTCTTTAGAGCTATACAAAGATCACGATCAAATGTGCCTTTCTCATCTTGGATATAAACATTGAGCACATGTTCTTGTGTAATTTCATCACAGTGCACTGGATGTCCCAGCATGATGATGACCACTTGATGTGATAATATTATCCTGTATGCAGAGTACTACACTCAGAAATAATATAAATTAACACAATCTGAATTACTTATTTAATACACATGTTTCTTCATAATTGGATTAACTATTTACTGCTTTTGGTCAGTGGTACAAAAACAACATGTGTCTGAGAGGGCAGAGAAATGTTTTTATCACACCATTAATTTAATTTTAATTGCAATGGAGCGCACACTCCAGAAGCAGTTTAAGATTATGCATAAAGATTTCATTGAAACAGTATAACAGAAATCTCTCTATCTTAATTCACTGTCAGTTCTTTTTCTTCTGATTTGTATCTGAACAAATGTCTAAAGAAGTGCAAAGATGTAGTTTTCATTTTCTGTGTTGTAATTTCCATGCGTGTCAAGACAGATGAAGCATTAAGCTAAAACATTTTCATTTCTCCATATGTTGGTTAATAATGACACATTTGTATATAACAGATATCATGAATGAATTAACCAGTACTTAAATCAGTTTTAAGGTCAGCTTTATCATCACAGAACTAACCTTTTAGTGTAGCGTTGCAGTAGTGATGCAATATTGCTGCGAAGCTCTCCTTCATGGCGGCAAACCTGTTCTCCAGATGCCAGAAGGGTCAGCTGACAGTATGTATCCACTGTGGTTGTCTTGTCAGGTATATCATATTCATTTGGGTCTAGAAAATAATCATGAGTTGATTTTTTACACTTATGATTTACGGTCAAGATTTTATTTTTTTTTAAATCAACTCTTTGTTGAATTTGAAGAAAAAAAATCAAAAGAAAACCTATTACTTCATTTTATTTTAACTTGACCTTAATATGTCCCCTGGACACTGGAGTCATTGAAGATGATATTTAAAAAACATTACACAGCTAAAAACAAGATAAATAGATATGACCTACATTGCAGATGACTTACTGGAGAGTGATTGGGGAGCAGGGAAAATTTAAAGTACATGTCAATGTAAGAACTATATGTTTGTAAGCTATTCTCTTAGTGAAATATGGTTACATTATTTTTTGTTGTTGTAGCAGCCCTCCTGTTTATAGTTTCCAAACTGATATATGAACTCACTTTATTATTTGATGTTCATATTGCCTCAAACAGATATTTCCTAGTCCATTGTAAAAATTTCAACTTCATTTGTCAGAATGGAATGTGATAAAACCCTTCATTTGGATTTTAATAAAACAGTTTTATTAGTATTTAATTTAATTGCACTGGAGTACACATACTGGTGGCAACTTCCTACACACCCACTCTTCTCCTTCCTGTACCCGCCAACTTTCACCATTTGCAAATTTTAGCTTTAATTTCTTTCAGCATTTTTGTTAATTTAATCATTTCTCTTGGTAACTTATTCCAATCCCTGACACCCTTACCTATGAAAAGAAATCTTACCCCACCCTTATGCCCGAAATAAAGTGCCAACTTTTGGAAATGGTCTACTTTTCCCTTCCAAGCACTACTAATTCTTACACCAATATATTTCTACACCTCAACAGCAATATATGCCTTGTACACTCCCATGACTCTCTCCACCCTTTGATCATGTGCATGGCATTTTCTAAGGTGGACAGCCAGATAGTTACTGTCAGCTCTGTATTAACCTAAGAAGATAGCACTGCATCTCATGAATATAGGACAGCAGCCAGTCAGTATTTTTTTTAAAATATTCAGTAGTACACCTACAAAATTTTATTAGAATCCATAACTTAAGAATATTTTGACTAAATTTTTTGTAACTTTCTTCTTCAAAACATATATTCCAAAATAACTAATAACTTTATACTAATACCTTATATATTATGAAGACTGTCTTAAAATATGCAAACTTTAAATCTGAAAATTTCAGATGCGTAGTACAATTGTCTGCGATATTTAGTCAAAAAATTTGTGTTTATTTCCTTAAGACCACAGCTCATATGTAAATGGCAGTAGCTTAGGAATTCATAATTAATTGTATGGTTCTAACATGACGAAAATCAGCTTGGGAATATTCTACAAGACTGAAACCATCTAATGGACTAGATGGCTCTGCTCTGATGTCATTCCCAGCAAAATCCAAATCATAATAACCTGCACATTTACAACTTGAGTCCTCATGGATAGGGCCAGCAATTGAATTTTGGGGCCCCAGGTAAGCATTCTTAGGCCCCCCAGCTCCCCAAAAAATGTTTATTTCCAAGGATTTTTTTTTTTTTTTTTTTTTTTTTTTTTTTTTTTTTTTTTTTTTTTTTTTTTTTTTTGGTATACAGTCAGAAAATTTTAATGCAAAACTGTGTTCAAAGTCCTAAGTGCAGATTTTAAAATTGGGATTTGAGTTCTATTTAGCTAGGCACCCTGGTCCCGGATACTTTTGTCCCACTTACCCCCCCCCCCCCTCCCCGCTCATGCCGGCCCTGCTCATGGGTAGCCCCAAAGAGCATTTTCTGCCAAAGAACATTCAATAAAGCTTGGCTTGACACGTATGAAATTAATTGGGACACACACTACTGTGCCATTTTATTGGGTATGATATTATTGGGAAATTCAATACTGTACCAATAATAATACTTGCATTGAACATTGTTGATATCTCTCTTCAATTTGGCTGACATATAAATTTTTTATGAATCAGGAATTATGGCACAAATACACATATTCATGTCATCTGTCATAAATAATAACAGACTGTTGACTAAGCTGCTAGTTAATACATTAACAGTCTTTTTTGAAAATATAATAATGATTCTGATGAATGATAATGAAAAATATGTATCCTCTTATAAAATGTCAGCTCACATTAGAATTTTTAAATTCCATAGTATTCTCGTTGTGTGTAAGATATTTCTTCAAATCATTCATCAATTGTGTCTCGCATTTCCTGGAGTTAAGAAAAGCACTCACTTTGCCAACTGTTCTCACTAGTGAGGTTAAGACACAACTAATTTGCAATCATCAAATGTTCGACTTAAACTGTGAAGAAGCGGACTAGTTATCAAAGGTGGTGAAAACATGCTATAATTCTTGAATTTCTATTTAATTGGAATGAAGTGCACACTGGTAGAAATTTCCCTACACAATCATTTTCCCCTTTACTGTGCCCACCTACTTATGCCATCTACATATTTCAACTGAAACTTAAGTATTCCACGGATGACAAAATAATAACAGATTATCACCAGTTTAAGATCATACCTGTGAGAAATTAAAACCATCAGAATTCTTTCATTATGTTGCAATCATTGTAGTCAGTGGTGTATTGGCGACTCATTCATCAGTTAAACAGGATTATATTTAAAATGATTAACTTTAGTTATTGTACCTGGTTCTGTATTTGGGCTGTTAGTTGTTGTTTCTGGCTGCATAGTAGTTGTATATACAATCATCTTGCTTGTTGTTGTGATATCATCACCGCCTGCCTGGAAAAATAGGAAACATAAAGCAACAAGTTTCTTTTACATTTGCATTACCTACTACTATGTATACAACCAATTTTTAAGAGTTTACAGTTTTCTATTGATCTATCTGACCTGATTTAGTCTCTCTTCTCAGCACAAAAAAAAGAGCGTCAGAGTTGAAGAAAGTTTAACGATTTCTCTTTTTCTCCCAATTCTTTATATTCATTTATTCAAAACTTTGATAATTTTAAAATCACTTTTATTTCATTTTATTACATTTATAAAAAGTAATTATCCTTTATTTAAGATTTTTTCCTGTAAAAACCATCCTAAATTCCTCTCCAAACTTAATCGATTAGGGATTGCAGATAATTAAGCTTCTGTTGTCTGTTCAACTGAAAATAATTTCAAATTGCTTAGTGAGGACAAGTTTTTAAACTTTCATCTAATTTCAATGCTGAAGTTTCTAAAGAGACTGTGCCATAGTTAGGAGATTTTTATTCCTGAAAAGCAAGTGCACTATTATATAGGCAAATAATCATTAAGCATCCTGCATTTGTTGCAGCTGTTCCTCCTTCTATTATAGGTGGGGGAATATGACAGAGAGAAGTGAAAATATCACTTCAGTAAGAAGCAACTCATTTGAACTCTAACCGTTAACTGGTTCTTTGTCTTGGTTGCCAATCACTTGTAATAATGCCAAGTGATAAAGGTATGTTAGCAAATAATTAACTCTGTAGATTACTGTTGATTTGAAACTGATATATTCTTAAAGTTTGGTTGCATCACTTGGTACCAGCATAATGGAAAAGCATCAGACTTCTTTCCAAAATTTAACCATTGACAGAAACCATTAAACCATTGAAACAAAAGATAAGCAGCTTCCAATGAAACCACACTAGCTCAAAAGTTCTAAATCATTTAAAGCGAGACATCACTTCTTCCAGGTGTTGAGGAGGATTACGTTACATCCTAATACTGCCACATTCCCTCACTCCAGTCTGAAACATAGTGCGACCTACTCACAGCTTTGGTAAGTGATGGTTATTCTCCCATCCAAATATTTAATTTACCCTGCTTTATAGTGCCTTTGTTTCCTAATCTATTAGTATAGTAGGCTTAATGTAGCATGTAACGCTGACGTCATGTCACGCCATTACGTCATTCTATGACGTTGCACTATGACGTCACGCTTTACGATATTATTTGTGGGAATGCCCATTATTTAATAACATTTCCAAGTATCAATGAATAAATTAACTCACAGAACACTGAAATAAAAGTATGTATTGCGTTAAAATCGACATATCAATCTTTACATGCTTATATTTACGTAACATTCTTTTGATATGTAGAAGTATTCCTTAAATTTTTTGTCCATAGAAATGTAAGACAACAGCTTTGAATTTCGTGCATCAATGTAGAGAAAATTTTGGTTAGCGTATTACTTCGCATGGATCAGAATTACAAGTGGCATTTGATGTTACAGCATAGGGCATGAATAATTTAGTTTATTTCAAAATATTTTAAACTGTGTCCTATTATTGAAATTATTAATTGGTTTGAATGGAAATAGTTACACATTGATCCAGAAACTGTGCAATCCTACACTACACTTAGAACAATAATACGTGGCATAATGTAAGTTAATAAGGTTTATTTTAATTTCCTTTGCTTTCACTGCGTAATATTACTGAGTTCACCAATTGTGTCAACCATTCAAACGTTTTACTACCAGTCTGAATCACAAAAAAGAAATGTGCAAAAACTCTTGAAAATTTTTGATCAAAATTATATCGCGATGCATTATTGGCACTAAAACGCGAAACAGTTCATGTATTAATATGCGTGAGATTGAAGTATTGTTTTTCTGGCGAGAAGTTAACGTGGTTAGGTTGAAATGCAATCTGGACCCTAATGGAAACTGAAACATTTTGCTACAACGCAAGGCACTAGGAATTACACTAAGCCGTGAATTGTTAGACCACTGAAATAAAAGTATGTATTGAGTTTAAATCGACATAATAAGTATTAGTAGATTTTATTTATTTAATAATAGATTCGTTTTATGTCAAAGTATTCATTAAAAATCATTGGCCACAGATATGTAAGAGATATTTTGTCATTCATTGTTAGCGGCAATTTTGATGGATTGTTATTAGAACTGGCACTTGACGTCACAGCAGAGGGCATACGTACTTTATTTTTTTAAATAATTTTTTTTGTTTTCTTAAGCGCTCTGTTACTTAAATCATTGCTTTGTTTTAACGAAAGTAGTTCCACACTTTTCAGATCTACACAATATAAACTACATTCAAACTAATATTACGTGAAATGATGTAAGTTGTTAAGATTTATTTTTAATTTACTTTGCTTGTACTGATGCCATATTTCAGCCGCATGTAACTGTGTCAGCCATTCAAAGGTGTTAGTATCTATCTGAAAAATATAAAAAAGTAAGATGGAAGAACCCATAAAGATTTTTGTTTTAGTTAATATCATGATGCATTATTACCACTAAAATGCGATAAAGTAATGTTTCACCATGCGTGTGATTAAAGTATTGTTTCATTTATTGCAAGTTCAGTACGTGGTTAGGTTGAAATACAACCTGGAACAGAATAGCAACGAAAACCTTTTCTTACAGGACAAAGCACTATGAATTGCACTGAATTATATTTTATGACAATTATATTTATTTAAGTAATCGCTAAAAATGTAATGCTAGAATGGCATATTAATTAACAGTTGCTTTTTTTTTAACGAACTCATTACTTGGTCTGAATGAAAGAAGTTCCAGATTGTTCGCGATGTGTGCTACTTAAACCACAATTAAAACTAATATTACGTGACATAACTTAGGTTTTCAAGATTTATTTTTAGCATCCTTCGTTTTCACAGGGGTCATTATTTCAGGCGTTAAAACATGGACCTTCATCATAGAAAATAAGAAAGTTGTATCAAACTGTGAAGATTTTGGATCAAGTTTGTATCGCATGATGCATGATTGGTATCGATGCATGATGACATTCACATGCCATACAGGGAAAATATTAATTTGCGTGTGAATTAAGTTTTGATTTTCTACCGGCTATATTGGCGAAGATTGTTGTTAGGCTGAAACGCAACCTGGACCAAATAGACAATGAAACTTTTTGCTACATCACAAGGGATGAGAAATTACAGAACATTGAGCTTTATTTTATTACAATTATATTTAGGTACACTACTAAGAAGAAATCAGTTAATCCGTTAACCCCGTCATTTTTGACGGGCTTTGTGGCTAGTAATATATATAACAGATGACTGACATCTGTGTCAACTTACCTGAGGCTGTTCACTGAGTTGTGCTTCTTGTTGTTGCCACTCTTCATCTCCTTCGTCAATGACTTGGTCCGATCCAACTTCTAGTGGAGGTGTTGGTGGTGCTGTTCTGCTCTCTTGAGCTTGTTCCTCGGTAGTGCTCATTCCCAAGTCATGTCTCATGCTTTCTGGCAACTCTGTCACTGCCCCATCCTGCTGCTTCTCCACCTGCATTTGATCTCCGTCTTCAATAAAGGCTGGTGAATCATCAGTCACTACAGAAGTTGGTTTAGATTCTGAAACTTGCCTGTCTCCTTCTTTTGGTACTGTTGTGGCATCAGTAGTAGGCTGATCTGGAAATAATAATAATTAGGACATTTTAAAAATGTATAATTGTCTTTGAAAGTGGCAGATTATTCATCACACTCATCAATCTGAAATTAATTATCTGCTGATGTGCTCATAAAGTCTTTTTACATACTTTTTTTATGGCTTGTAGTTTATTTCACACTAATAAAGTCTGACAAGCTTCTTACTAATTAAGTGTAGTGTGTTTCCACATCATTAGTGAGCATCAAGATAATAATGATACTATCTTTTAGGATATGATTCAAGATGCAGCCCAAAACTTTAAGACAATGTCTGTCAAATACTGGTATCTTTACTTACGTACAAATTAAATTCTTATTGCAATTTTATGATTCCCTACTGGAAAGTTTCTTTTGGAAGTTATCTTCCCATTCACTGTACTCTGATTTTTTCCCACTGTTTGAAAAAACTGTCCTTGGAAATTAAAACAACTGAAAAGGTATAGCAGAAGGAAAAGGATTTTAAAACAAGGATACAATCACTGATATGGTTCTTTGGAAATTATGATAAAAATTATGGAATTGACATTTGATGTTACGTTTGCTTAATGGATATTTGATTCAATTATTTGGATTAGTTTTCACTTTAATTTTATAACTATTGTCAGTTTTAGGAATGAACTGTTCCATATCCCTAATACTGTTTTCATTTTGGATTATAGTGAACACATTTATTCTATTCTGTTCCTTTTTGTAAAACAGGAGTGATATGCTGCATTTGCATAAAATTTTTGCAAACATAGGCGCCGGCACTATTACTTTAAGGGAGGTGCACCTGTTTTTTTTTTTTTTTTTTTTTTTTTTTTTTTAATACATTATACATAACACTTATTAACTAAGGATACTGAATTTATTAACAAGTTGTTGAACAAATTTGGGCAACAACCTAGGTACCTTAAGTTATTATTCAAACAGTGAATTTAATAATAAAATTTTTGTTTTTTAAACTTTTTCTGTGTATTTTCTTTCATAGCAGGGGGGTGCAAGCGCACCCCCTTGCACCTCTCTCCTGGTGCCATGTTTACAAATCTCATAAGCTAAGATATATTGCCACTATTCACAAACAAATTTCAAATTTTTATATACTATTTTTCTCTAGACTATTTATAAGACTTCAGAAATTGTTATAAATTTTGATTTGGTTTATAGCTATAGTTGCATTCCATTATTAAAAAAAATTGTTGTCATACCCTTACTCCTTTAGCTGTAGTCTGCTGTAATTAATTACTCTGTTCATTCAATAACCAAAACAAGAATTTTCAAATAAAACCTCCAGTTAATCAAAGGTCATCGGAGTGTCGATATCACTTGATCCACATTTATTTGACCATTAGAGTAATAGTGAGAATATTACCGTTACCTGATGAGTAATATGTTTTCTCCTGTGTGTCTGTTGTTGTGATAACATCCTCAAGGAACCATTCAGTTGGCTTTGTTTCACTTTCACCTGCCACTGTCCAAGGACCTGAATCTGTAATTATTACTGGAGCATGTGTAGTACCTCCAAATGTTGTTGTTTCTGGCACAGAGGTGGTTGTTGACAACTTGATGGGAACCATGTTTTCTTCATCACTTTCTGCAGGAAGAAGAACCATCTTGGGTAACATATTTCCAAAACAATCTGAATGTTGGACAATACTTCATCTATATTTCACATGATAGATTTTAAGCTAAGTGTAAAAGTAATAGAAATGATACAATTTCTTGTCTTGGCTTAGATACTAAATTCGGTGCTACAAATCATAACAGAGCGCTATATAACTAAAACTGTCCTTGGGATTGGAAAGCTGATACCAGCATAAGGCATTGTTTCAATGGAAGTTATTCCTGAATTTCATAATGGTTGATTGTGAAATCATACTAATGGCAATTTGCATTGGATTTAATGACAGGATGATAAGCCTTCAGAAATAAGATTTGATAGAGTTATGTGTAACTAACCCTTCTTTGTATTTGTAGAGAATTTGAATCTGATATCCTATGTCTAATATAAATGTAACCACTGGCACATCAGAACTTCAAAGAGGTGAACTTGCATTCTCAAATATCCTGGATACCAAACACCCCCCCCCCCCCCCCACACACACACACACACACCACCACCACAACCACTGATAAAATTCTACCCTTTGGCCCATCACTCATTAATATTAGAATTATCATTGTTATAATTTTACAAATTTCTCTCAAATTTACTTATCGTTTGCTTTAACACACTGTACCCTTTTGTTTTACATTTTAATTTCACCACCACCTGCAACATATATATATCTGGCTTCTGTGAGACAATCTTCTACAGCATCCACCCTCCATAATGTTATCCTGTTGACAAACGGCCAAGACTCAAAATATACAGTGTTATTTGTGTGGGTGTTTTTTTTTTAATGTGTTCACACCATGCAACCATCATCTAAGGTAAGTGGTGGCTCATTTTGCTATTCTATTTTCTAATTCCTTTTCACTACTTAGTACCTATTATTTCCTGGTTACTAGTCTTTCCTGTCATATACAGTAGGTAGTTCACTTCTTACCAGTTCACTCCACCAACTCCTTCCCCACCCTTTCTCCCACTGCCTAGCCAGTCATGGTGTAAACTTCAGCTTGTACATACCTCCTGAACCAAATGGCCCATTCCGTATCACATGAATAAGGTTTAAAGTGAAATATTGTGTATTTTTGTTTGTCTAACATGTTTTCCACTTGTCACAGACTTCAACTTTGGTGAGTGATGGGTTATATTCCATAACCTTTATTATTTATAAAAGAAAGTAAGGGTCAGAGATAGACTCCCAGCTAGTTCATGCCATACCAGTCTGACATCAAAATGTTTGTTATGCTTATTCCTAGATTGTGTGAATCTGCACCAACCTGCCATCATTTAGATAAGAAACATTTTATCCTCTGTTATTATTTGAGCTTGGCACCTTTGTGTCCTATAAAACCATTTGTCAATTTCAATTGCAATATACTAGCTCATAACGAAAATACACTCAACTTGAAAATCTATCACTCTGTTTATGATAAAATTCAAGTCTGTTTCCTGAAACTTTAAGAATGTGATATCTTAGTTGTTTTTCTTGTCAATTACAAATATTTTTGACTTACAGAAATAAAAATAAATTTAATTGGCATGTGAGCTGACAAAAATTTTATATAAAGTTGTCTATACTATTCTGTTTTTTTTTTCTGAAATTTGTATATATTTAAAGTGAAAACATGAAACTGCCTAAGTATTCATTCAAATAGATGTTAGCATTCATGTGAAAATACAGTAGCAACCATAAGTATTAAGTCTCCTTTCTTTGGACCCAACATATATAAGAATACAGGCACACCATGACATTATGCAGGATTACAGTTTGCATCATAAGTAATAATATTGCTAAAAATAATAATAATAGCAAGATGATGAAAAATAAATATTATAATATGGATTCAGTTGAAACAAAAGGTACTGGGCAGCAAATTAAAAATTAAAATAGTCAAATCATCAAATTCACTTTTCTTTCTTTCATCAATTTAGAACCCACCATCACACCACTCTACTCTGTCACCCAACACAACTAACAGCACTTCATCCTGGATGTATTCCAGATGATAATTTTTTTACTATTGGTCTCCATTCTTATGGTAAATTTATTAAGAATATATCACTGTTTTAAAAAACTAATAATTTCTAAATATTTCTAGTACCTTTTGCAGTTTTGCAGGAGGTGTTAGTTTCACAATCATCAAACATATTTGGTTTTAATGGCATTGCAATTGATGGAGTGGTGTTCTTGATATCTGTTTTGTTTGGTGCCAAAGTTTCCAGCCTTAATAGGGTGATCCTGTAATCAAGAGTTATTAGTTTTGTAACCATATTACAGATTTTTTGGAATAGAAACTACCTATAACTGAAAAATCATCTCTCTTGGAACTTTATTGCTTTCAAATTCAACTGAAATACATCTAAAATATGTAGAAACATGGAAAATCCTCTCTAAAATATTGATAACCCTAATTGTATAATGTAACTGAGATTTCGAATTCTGTAGACACACAGAAAGTGTTTTAGAAATGATGCACCTGTTACGCCGATTGTCAGTAGTTGTTGGTGGAACAACTGTAGAAATTTCAACAGGCACAAGTCTGTCCTCATCATCATCTACAGATGTAGTATTTCCACTGACAGGTAGCTGTTTTTCAGACAAGTTTGAAATGATGTTCATAGGCTCTTCTTTAAGAACATATGCCTCTGTAGTTTGTGTGTAACTTGCATTTAGTTCTTGTGTTGTTATTGTGCTTAGTGATAGAATTTTTGCCCAAGGATTGCTGTGAAATGAAACATGTAATCAACTTCTCATTTGATTTACTAACCCTACAGTTTTTCATCAACTTTAATCATTTAAAAAACATTGTAATAATTATTCTTTGTAACAGTTCTAGCAAACAGCCAACTTTCTGTATTAAATACCTATAATTAAATATAATTACTGTGTAATAATGAATTTATCATAGCGTCCACTTCTTAGTTCTTAGGTAACATGATATTTGAAACTAAGACTTTTGTTTTCTTAACCTGAAAGTTTTCAGATTTGAAATGATCCTTGAATAAATTCTCAACATAATGTCAATGTAATGTTTTGAAAGAGATGTTGCTTTTCAATTCACCATTTTTAAGACTAATATCTGATTCTAAAATCAAGGTTTTTAGCTATCCATGTGGGAAAACATGACACAGTGCAGTATATCTAATAGAAAGTTGATAATTTCCATCTATTTTGCTAATATATCAGGTGATTAGTCATTACATTGTAGTCTATTGACTGGTGAACCATAATAAAACCTCAGGCAGGGGAAGATCGGTGTGTAGGGAAATTGTCACCGGAGCATGTGCTCCATTGTAATTAAATTAAATTAAAAAAAGGTAAGTGTGTGGTACCTGTTGGAAGAGTGGAAGCTTAGACCAAACAATGAAATTGTATATAAATAACTGAAAATTCAAGTGGTGCTTTTTCTTGAGTTGCAGTTGAAAATAAGTCAGAGTAGAGACTGAGTATTTGAAAGCATAAAGAGGTGATGATAGGTGGAGATTTTAATAACACAGTTTCTTCTTGAATTATTAAAATAGTGAGAAACTTTCAGGATTGATTTTGATAGTTGTAACTGTGAACCAATCATTAAAATCATTGAAGTTTTTTGAACTGGAATGCTAGGTGTGGGATACTGATAATTTTGCGTACCATCAGTTTGCTTGCAACCAGTGGCGGCTGTACCTTAAGTGCGCTCGTGCGCTGAACCACCAATCCAAAAGATTTAAAAATGACAAAATATTAAGTACCTGCTTCATCTTTATTTTTATATTACCATTTTAATATTTATTTTTAAACATACAAAAACAAAAACGTATAAAAAATTAAATCTCCAATTATGGTGAAACAGTTTGAGCGCTTTACTAAACTATTAAGACTTATTTTCCTGTAAAGACAAATTCTCGTGCGCTTCGGCGAGTGCACAAGGACTGCTAATACAACTTGTAGGTGATACGAGTTAATACGCCTGATGCGTGAAACAAAAGATAGTTCATAGAAACGTACCGAGTAATGAGTCGGTTGTCGAGCGCCGCACGTGCGAACCGAGGATTGCCGAGAGCACCCGATGTTTGACGAATTGGCCGGCCGGCATGGGCGCGCGCAAGGCGACGGCAGCCATGATTGACATCTCGTTATTAGACTATCAGTATAGTTTCACTGTATGTGTGACGCGCTAATAATTGTTTATTTATATTACCGTAAATAATTGTTTTTAGTTTTTGTTTCGATTTTTTTCGAGAACTTTTATTCTATACTGTGTATGGTGTTAGTGAAAATGAGCATAAACATTGATTATATTAAAGAAAATAACAGAACTTTTCAAAATAAAGTGAACATAAAATTGGCCGGACCGCCACGGCCCTTTTCAAATTCAAAACAAGAGTGCAAATTGAAAAATAAACCATTTACACGAAGTTTTAAAAGTGAAATGTATAATAGAAAGAAATGGTTATGTGGATGTGAGCGTCTTAATGCATTCTTTTGTTTTCCTTGCATTATTTTTGGCGGAGAATTGATTTGGACAGAAACAGGAATCAAGGATTTGACGCATTTGAGTGAAAAAATGTAATGAGTTTGTCTGTGTTAGGCACGGTCGACATTCGTAATCAGCTAGATTCTGTGTATAGAAACAATATCCAAAAGTATAATGAACAAGTTGATAAAAACAGGTATATTTTATCACGTCTTATCGATTGTGTCAAGTTTTGTGGTGCATTTGAGTTAGCTTTGCGAGGTCACGATGAAACTATTGAGTCTAGTAATGCTGGGGTGTTTCGTGGATTAATAGACTTTGTATCAGAGTTGGATACGGTCATGAAGGAGCATCTCACGTCATCTACAGTTTTCAAAGGCACGTCAAAAACTATTCAGAACGATATTTTGGACTCAATTTTATGTGTATACCACAAAGAATTGTCCAATATTATAACAAAATGTGAATACGTAGCAGTTCAAGCTGATGAAACTACCGATGTATCGACGACTATGCAGATGGTAATGATTTTAAGATACGAAGAAAATGGACAGGTTCACGAACGGTTTTGGAAATATCTTACGCCGCATTCTCATACTGCTGAAGGACTTAGTTCTGTTATTATAAGAGAATTACGGGAACTTCAAATAACTCCGCAACAATTAATAGCACAATGTTACGATGGCGCCGCTGTAATGAGCGGGAATGTTGGTGGACTACAGGCTAAAGTAAAAACCGTCTATCCAAATGCTTCATTCGTTCATTGTTACGCCCACCAACTAAATTTAATAATAGAAAAAGTGTAAGTCAAAACAAAACCGTACAGAAATTTTTTGCTAACCTTCAAGCTTTTCCAAAGTTTTTTTCACGATCACCGAAGCGTACAGATGTTTTGAAAACTATTGTATCAAAGAAGATTCCAGCTGCTCCGCAAACGAGATGGAACTTTAATTCGCGGACCATTGCATCAGTATATAGCTACAGGGAGCCTTTAAAAGAATGCATGACCACCATTATAGAAACGGAAAATGATACCGATTCTATAAATCAGGCTGATATGCTTCAAAGGTATTTGAACGACAGTACTTTTTTATATTGGCTTGATTTTTTTCAATCTATTCTGCCACATAGTGAAATTTTATTCAAACAAATGCAAAAAAGAAATATTGATTTGGTTCATATAAAAAACTGTATTAATGATTTTGAAATCAGTATACAAAATGCACGTAACACCATAGATCAACTTGAAGAACTGCCTAAAAAAAGGCTTAAATTGTCTAGCTCTGATATAGCAAAAGAAGTGTGCGATATAATTATTACTCAAGTGAAAGACAGATTCAATTTTTGTAATCATTTGATAGCAGCCAAATTATTTTACTGCGAGAACTTTACCACATACGGTTCTACTTTTCCCGACAAAGATTTCACGATCACAGTTTCCACCTATGCAGCTTTGGACAAGTTGAAAAACGAACTATCAGCAATATACAGTCACGACGATTTCACCAACACAAATAGTGCAATTGCAATTTTACAGTTGTTCTATAATAATGACCTGACTGAATCGTTTTCAGAGTCAATGAAACTATTGCAAATTCTGTGCAATATACCAATGACTTCAGTAGAGAGCGAGCGATGTTTTTCGACACTGAAAAGAATCAAAACTTTTCTCCGAAATACCATGTCTCAGGATCGGCTAAATGCACTTTCTGTGCTTAGTATTGAAAAAAATCATACAAACAATACCCGATTTTAATAAAAAGGTGATTGAACATTTCGCTTCAGAAAAATGTTGTAGTATTGATTTAATGTATAAAAAATAAACATATATTATGTCAATTTTTGTTTTGTTGCATTTTCTAATTTTAATATTTTAGTAAAGTGCACCACCAGTTCGATAACCCACCAGCCGCCACTGCTTGCAACCATTGTATAGTAAAGATGCCAATAAATTAACTAGGATAGTGGAAGCAGGTGTTGGTAGATGAGGTATATACAATGACTGGAAAACTTTTTATAGCTCTTGTTTGACAGATGTTATGCTCTTCGCCTCAATTGGTCTCTTCTGTATGGCACCCTATCCTTATTAGTTTACACATAAACCCAATCCTGATAAACAAAATAAGTATCCCACACTGTATTTCACCCTAAATATTACACATCCCAGCATATAACACTCAATTCCTAAGGTAATTGTACAGTAATAATAATCAAAGGCCTTAGCCACATAGAAAAATATCTTCTTATTAATTGTTTCCAATATTCTGTCTATAAAAGTGAAAATTGATGTCTGCTGAAATTGAATCTTCCTGAGTAACTCATTAATAAGTAAGTGAACATAGATCCTCCTGTACATTTCTTTCACAAACATCTTTGAAATATTACAATTTTGATGGTAAATCTTAATGTACATTAAATTTCTGAGGTGTGCATTTTCCAATACCTGCTGTTTTCATTCGTCTTTATTAGCTTTTTGTTTCTTGGAGCTGTATCCAATGATAGCTTAGATTTGTTTCTCAATTCTTCATCCTTGCTCATTCCTTTCACTTTGGGTGTTGTGAATGATACTAAATGAGGTTTTGAATTTGCAACAAGAATATGATGTTCTGTTGATTCTTCAGTCAATCTAGACTCAGACTTCATGTGTTCAATGGATGCAGATTTCTCAGTTTTATTGTTTTGTTCATCAGATGTTTGATCCTTCAGGGAAGCTTCTAAAGGCTGGAAATATGAAACATAAATGTTTGTACAATCTGGAATAATTTTATTCTAAATTATAAATTGAAACATATAGTGATAATGCATGGTGAAATTCTATAGGTATATTGTTTATAAGACTGACTTATGGAAAACGGCAAAAGAAACGTGGCATTTGTTGGTGAAATTGAGATAGATATTGTGTTTCCATTATTAGGGTGAGGATAGTGGTGGAGGTGGAGAAGTAGACAGTAATAATGGTGGGAAAGTATTCTCAGTGCAAAAGGTGGTAAAAAATAAAAATTAAATTAAAAAATAATTGGCCTAGATTAAGATAGGGCTAAAATAAATTATTATAAAAATAACTGATAGGTTTCCTGGCAGAGTCTTAGCACAGTTTGAGGCCAGGGAGATGTCTAGTCTCAAGGATATGTTGGTAAGCTATTTCTCATATATTGAGTTCAGATAGGGTTGAAGTATTAGGAAAGACATTAACATCTTTCTTTGTAAGACATTTGTTGAGAATGATGGGGTTTGGAATGGTATGTGATGCCACTGTTTGTCTGTCTATACCACTTCATTGTGACTGATAATTCTTGGGAATGGTCAGTTAATGGTGAAGCCTATATAAAAATCAGTGCAGTGGAAACAGATAAGCTGCTTAGCTAGAAATATTATTTTCAAACTTTTAGCAGGATATTTGACGTGGAAAGTGATTTTAATAAGTAAGCTTTAGTTTAAATGTGCAAATACAATGTTCTGAGTTTACCAGAGCTTGTACTGTTTTGTTGTCAGTAGAGTCAAACTTGAGAGGATCTGCTGTAGTTTGTATTAGTTTATCACTTCTCTCTTGTTTATCATCATGGTTCAAATGAAGCAGCACATCATTGCTGGAAGCAACAGGCTCCTGTGTTGTTCTCAGGAAGTATCCACCAGCTTTGAGATCTTTCAGAGCTTGCACATCCTTGTCAGGATTTGGCCTGACAGTATTGAATGGTGACTGCGTCTGCTGAAAAAAAAAAATGCATAAGAATTTCCAGTTGTGTTTAGAGTAATTTTAACCATGCCAGTAAACATGTAACTCCCAGTCATTTTACTCTATGCTTTATGAATTATACTTACAGAATAACCATCTTGTTGACAAGTACATACTGTTTCACTTATATATAAATGTAAGAAAGTCTTAATTGACTATGGAAGATTTCCTTAAGATTAGCACACCACTGGTTGTGGTGTAATCTGTTGCTCAATTTCAACTTTTCTTCCCTGTTGTGGTGAAACTGACAATTTGTCTTTACTAATTTTGTTTAATTATGTTGTAGCATATGAACTGGTGGTAATTTGTGATAGACTCATACTTCATCATTTTATGAAATTTTACTTTAAATTCTTTCAATGTTTCAGAGCCGGATTAAAACAGCACGGGGCGCGTAGCAATGTGAAGAATGGGCTGTTGGGTTTTGCCATCTGGAGCAATGGTAAAGGTTGGACATCTGGCCCCCCTCCCCAGAAGGCACGGGACCCAAAGCATTTGCTAACTCTTGTTACATGGCTAATCTGTTACTGTAATGTTTGAGGTAACATGTTCAGTATATCCCTTAGTAATTTTCTCTGACTACCCCACAATCAAAACAAAATTTTCTGACTACATTATTTATAACACCCAGAATTTTCTTCACCACCTCATTTCTTCCAATGACTTCCAACCCAGCTCCTGTACAAATCTGGCTGCTCTTATTTGCAAACTATCCACCTTCTGTGTTTGATACCCATAATGTTGGCACCATACTACCATACCATATTCAAGCAATGATTCAACAATGACTTTGTGTCCTAATTCTCCTCAACACCCTCTCTATCTTCAAACCTCTCTCTACCAACTACCAAAATGAATTTATTATGAAATGACATTCCAAGATATGTATACTTTGTGTCTTTACAGTTACTCCTCCATCTTTTAATTATACAATACCTCTATTTTTCTAACTGTATACCTGTTAACTGACTCTTCTTGGCATTCGCCTTCATTCCGCATTGACCTGATATCTGTCTAGAACAGTATAGCTATAAACAAACCTGTCATTTTAACCATATTTTATATCATTGTGTTATCTGCAAGCAGAGTAACTTTGGACTGTACACCAACAACAGAATTTGTCATTAGAATTATCAACAGCTATAGTCCCAATGTATTACGAAGAGCTGCTTTCCTTGCATTACTCAGAAAGATTGTCGGAGATACAGGACTCTTTCTTAGAAATTCATGGAAACTGGTGATTTCAATTCTCTAGCAGGAGTGCAACAAGTTTAATGCTTGGAGTGGCACTCCTACGGAGGCATTACTCCCATTGGCCAACTAGTGTACGAGGTGAAAGTGAAGAATTTATATAATCCCATCTGCCCACTGATGACGGACAGTCTAGTTCTTGATTCTTGAAAGCAAGTTACCTGATGAAGACCACAGAGAACATTGTCGAGATGTCATCTTTTCACAACACAATCCAGCTGCAAACCTGTGGAGGTTATATAGCTCTCCTGTTTTCACTGATACATCCTTTGAAAGAGAATTTCCTGATATAATTGTTTCCTACTTTTTAAGATTTCCTGCATTCAGAGAGTCACATTTTCATTTACCTCAATAATTTTTACATTATTTACCACCATTTTACCGCTCACACTATCAAATGTTCTGGCCGCATCCAGTGCTACACTTTCGACATGGTATCTCTTGTCCATTTCATCCAAAATATATTGCATCTAGCTCACAAAATGAGGTTCATGGGAGTAACCTCTACTAAACACATTCCACTGATACAGAAATCACTCTCTTTTCTCAAAGACATTTCTGATCTAGCTGCACATGGAGCTCCCCATCAAATTACCTATTATTGAGGTTAAACTAAACAGCCAATAATTTTCAACACGATGTTTCTCCCCTGTCTTAAGAACCAGAACTGAACATTTTAGAGGGATAGCTTTTTAACCTTGACCAGGAGTTCACAATAGATGATTCATTTACAGTTTATCATTCAAACAGAATATCCTTACATCCACAGCACATATAGTATTCCAAATGTTGGTGATGAGAATTCTTCTTATCATTATTGCTAGCAGGCCAGTGGCTTTTCACCATTATTTGTGCTGCTTGCCTGAAATTCCCATAACTTACAATACTTTACACTTGAGGCTTCAAATATGTACCATTTGCCAAATTATGCACACTATATGCACAAAATGTCTGCTGAAAAATTTAATAATTATGCATTGTGCCTTGGACACATGAACCCTCTGATCACTAACAGTGATAATGAATAAACAAACAACTGAAAAAATAAGCATGTAGCATTTAGCATGTCAAAGTACTCAGTTGTGCACTGTAGTCGCATTAATACATGTTAAACCACCATTTGCCTTTTTCAAAAGTTTTGTTTTGATCGGTCATAGTGTAAATAGAAAAATCAATATGCACTGAAATCTGTTCTAATCTATAGCATCTTTTTGTTACAATGCCTTTCAGTTACCTCATCTCGATGAGAGGAGAGAGCCGGTGGGTTTGTTCTATTGAAAGTGGATGAGATCTTGGCTCCTATTGTACTCTTGATGTCATCAGGTGACCCTGTATGTTGCTCTCGTGTCAGTGGCTCAGATATATTGACCTGAACGAACAACAGAGGGTGATAAATTATGGAAAAATATGGAAAACGGAATTTTAATTGGTACTTTTGCAGTTCTTACCTTTTCTTGGTGGTTCTCTGGAATGGCACTTTGTTCACGTGGAGGTAAAGTTGTAATTTGTGACTCCTCATCTGAATTCAGTTCTTTGCTGTGCAGGAATGCTATAGCATATGACAGCTTGGAACCATTTTCCACCACCAAGTCCTTACGCAGGCCAACTGCAGGTGGTTCCATACCTGTCTCATTGTACAAAATGGATACGTGGTTTGTGAACTCCAGTGCAACCTGAAATAGAATCAGTTTGGTTAAATTTCTCAAATATTAATGTCTCACACATTTCTTCCCCTATATTCTGTAATTGAGGGATTTTAATTTGTTATATGGTATATTTTCCTTTTCAAACAGCTGATTACAGTACATGAAATTTTCTCGGGAAACTAGCCGAGTGAGTATGTTTGTAGAACAGGACATTTCGGCAGTAATAACTCTGTCACCATTGTCAAGTGTCCTGAGAAAATTTCATCGATATACAATGCCAAGAAAGCCTCCACTCTTATAAAGTATCTCGTTCATGATTCTACACAAACTCTGATAACATTGTTCAGTGAGTTCATAACTATTTTTCTTGTCACATATACAATTTACCAAACCTTGCACATTTAAAAGCACACCTCTCATGTAAAATTTTTCACACACCTGTCATGCAATAATTCATATTTGTTGTGAGAATTTTAATATTTTTTTTTCCATGTATCATTCAGAGTATGAACTGCAATAAAAGAATTAAATCTTTCAATTTAAATTAGCCTCCATCTTTAAATTTATTGTCGTTTTCACATTTTTTGGTATGGTATTTGTATTTAAACATTAACTTATGTACCAAGAACTCTGAAGGAATTTAAAATTAAAATTTGTAAATTACAGAGTAGATGGGAGAGGAATTTAACACTCAAATGATATAATTACAAGCGTAAAAAAATTAAAAAAGAGTTTTTTAGACTAAGGGAATTGCCACCAGAATGAGAACTCCATTGCAGTTAAATTAATAATAATATAAATAATGATCAAATTTGCACTGTATTTCACATTTCTGTGCTCAATTGTGTGTACTCCATCTTACAGGAAATGAGTGTTTTTATTCTGATGTCCTTCTTATCATACAGCACTACATTAAACGAAAATTTGATGTAACTTAGGTGTGACAAAAGCAAACAACAAAGCTAGATTTCAAAACAATTGATTTATAGTAGTTTCTCATCATATTGTAATGAAAACTCAAACTGATTTCTCTTTCTAGTGAAGTGTGGTTACCTTTCTTTTATCTGTGTGATAAATTCTGTGTACAACCATTTCATCTTGGCCTTCCACTTGATTTTATATATATATATATATATATATATATATATATATATTTTGACATGAATATTTTAATCATTTTGTCTACTATTTCTCTAATTCAGCTAAGAGATTGTAAAAAATGTATCACACCTCAAAGCATTTTTTGCCAGCTTGAGTGAATGCAATGAGCTCATGCTTGATTTTTGAGGTTGTTTCATGACAATACAACTCACCTGACCATTTGCAGAGTCTTATTTAGACTTTGACAATAGAAGAATAATTTTTAAAAAAAATCCATATGTAAATGATGTAATTTGTGCAGTGTTTCAGGTTTTTGGGCTAATGTTTATATTTTCGTGTTTCTTTAAACAGACAATTATTCTTAAACCACAATTCATTGGTTAGATCTGTAGTTGCTATCTGTTACATTTGTTTAAGTGTAATCTCTATATATGCTATAAATCGAACTTAATACCACTGTAGCCACTTGTCCTAATTCATTATACAAGTTGTATGTAAATGATGTATAGGACCAAATAAAATGAATGAATGAATGAATGAATGCTATGTACGAGGTGTGTTCAAAATACAAGGGGAATTTTTATTTTCTGAAAAGAATTTTATTTATTCGTCTACATCGATGTTATCCCCTCCAAAGTAGCTCCCATTAGATATTATTCACTTATGCCAGCGCTTCTTCCAATCCCAAATATACTCCTGGAATTCGAACTTTGGAATAGCTTTGAGCGCTTTCAGCGATGAATTTTTAATTTCATCTATGCTTGTAAAACAACGGCCCTTCAATGTTCTCTTTATTTTTGGGAACATTTCTGGCAAATTTTGCCAAAAATTCACGAACAAACAACAAATGTGAGCAGGTGCATTATCGTGATGCAAAAGCCATGAATTGTTTTGCCACAAATCCGGGCGTTTTCCTCGGACTGCTTCACGCAAACGGCGTTGAAATTGAAGGTAGTAATCCCTATTGATCATTTGACCTTGTGGCAAGAACTCAGGGCCGGCGTTAGGGGGGGTTAAGCGGGTCAAATGTACCCGGGCCCGCTCAGCTGATGGGGGACCCGATCACCGGCTGTAGGGGCCCCCCACTCGGCAAGTTGTAAAAAAAGGTCGCCCATTTAGTCCGAAGGAGGGCCCTAACTGATGAATTCACCAAGGGCCCCCAACTGGTTACCCTGGGCCCCAAAATCCTAGCGCCGGCCCTGCAAGAACTTTATACAAATGAAAAACCGCCAACTGTATCAAAACAAGTATTATCCTTTTAACAGCTGACATGAGACTAAATTTGTATTGTCTCTGCTAAATATCCAATGTAGCTCAAAATGTACAGATACTTTTAAGACATGTGTGCCAACACAACAACGAAAAAAATCGTTTCAGTCGGACTAATATAACTCTCGAAATTTCCAAATTCCCGTTACTTTTTGAACACTCCTCGTATGTTCTTCAAGTAGCTTTATTTTCTTTGCAGTTTTTCCATTCGTTAATTTTTAGCTATATTAGCCAGTAAAAACTATTGTGGCAATCAGTTGCAAATAAGAAAAATCGGATAGTAAATCCTCGGATTTGTAACTTTCGTTAATGATGTATAGTGGGCTCGTTATATTTCCACTGCAGTCCTGAAATTTTAGATACTGATATATCGACAATGGCTTTTCAGTCACCATGATTGAAGTAGCCATTAGGAAGGAAGCAAGTGGTTTGTACCTTGTTAGCGGCAAGTGTGGCGGGCGAAGTCGTGGCAGCCGTGGTGGCGGCGGCAGGGGCAGCGTGTGGGGGCGGTGTGGGGGCGGGTGGGGCGGCCCCTCCAGGTCCACTGGCTGGGCCAGTCTCCTCCAGTTCTTGGCGCACTGGGTCCACCACGTGAACGCTGCGCACAGTGGCTGCATTACCTGCTACAGGGAACAACTATGCTTACCTGCACTGGAAAAATTTACTCCTTTGTCAACTACAGCAGAATTAAACGCGTTTTGCATTGTTGGCCAGGAGATCCCGAAGGATTGTTCGTCCGTTTGCGTGAGAGAGTTTCGATTATGTAGCAAACCGCTTCTGTCGTCGCTGGCCCTACAGTTTATCCGAATCCCAGAACGTCTTCACGTGGCTCATATGACTAAACACAACTCTTAGAAACTCCTGGACCCATCTTTTCAAAAAAGAAACAAGCGTCTGAATCACCTTATAGTGAAGTAGGTCGAACATTGGTCAAGTTTGACAAAAAGAACCATCAAATGGTGGTAGAAACATGGGGAAACTTATTGAATTAGAGAGTGTATCAGAAATAGTGCAGAATACCTAACAGACTAAATCAGAATAAATTATGTAGTGTGATAATAAAGAAATTTGTAAAGGATATACAGGAAACAGATATGGTTGTGCATTTATCGAGATCTGTAGATGTTTGGCATTAGCTGTAAGATATTGCATTAAAGGAGCGACCCCACACTTAAAATAGAAGAAGATGGCTTACAGATTTACATTTGAGAAAAAGCTATTCAGCAGTTGCAATGAAGTTCTAGAGCTGATTCTAAATCCTAACCTAGAGACTAAGGGAATTGGAATATAAGTAGAAATATATATTTCACGGATATGGCGTTTCCAAAATGGACTGCAGTCGAGAAACTGCTATTCTGAAGATTAGTTAGTGTTTCTTAACAAACGAAAACAATCTCTAAAATCTGCGAAAAACAAATATTTACACAACATAAAATAATATTACCTTCACAAAGACGTTTTAGTCGTTTTATTTGCAAGGAAAGTTAACTAGGACAAAAGTTCGTATAGAAATCGGGAGGTGACGATTACTAAAGTAATATTTCGAAAATCAAAATAATTATACACGTATTTAATCAAATTTCAGAGAAAAGCCCCTTAATGATGATTTTTTTCAATATGTCATAAAAGCATTTTAAACATTTTTCCATACAATTTTGATTAGAGGTGAAATGGGTTCTAAAGTATAAATAATTTGAATAGCCATCACACTGATCTTTTTAAATAACATGTCATTGTTTTATCTTACTGCTCGCCTGATCGCTTCAGCCCTCCCTGTGGAAGTGCGTCTATAAAAACCCGCATCATTTAAAAAATAAAATAGGTCTGCTGAGAAAGAAAAGTCGCTGAACATTTGCTATTCTTTCTGAAGTGGTGCTTATATTTAAACAATGAATAGAATTGGAATATTATTTACAATATTTAGGACTTATAAATAGTGAAAAAATGTTTAGTAATTTAATTTTTTTTTAAAACAAGTTTCTAATCCACATCCTTTCACTCACAGGCCACGCTCGAAATATGTGTGGTGATAAGTAACTTACAGACGATTAATGGAGATGTACTCGACACAATAACAGAACACATCACAGGAACAGCGAAAAGCTTTAGATTTTCTCTGTTGATGGTCTCTACATAATGTGTGGAATTCGCGGTATATTAGAACTAAAGCACATGGACCATTGGCGATAGCTATCGAGTGGAATTGCTTTTCTTTAATAAATTCCATAATGTTTACATTGTGCAGTCCCCCTATTTCATTTCGGATCTCTACCAAATCAGATGATATAGAAGTCAAATACAGTTTCAGTTTAGCAACTTTAATTGCAATTTAATTTTTTGTTGTATTCTTTATGCTTTTCATATATTGGGTTATCTGAGTTTATTTTTATGTTAATTCTTGACGTATATACGTTCATTGCACAAAACTCACTTTGTGTTAAATTAACTTCTACATTCCGCAAGTGATAACGGATTGATAACCATCAGTCAACGTCAGTGTAAGTAATATTTAAATGAAAGTAGTTTGAAATAGTTCTGCAGAAATGATAATGTTGATTTATCATTCATATCAAAACGAAATAGCACCACGAAACGAATTTAGTTTTCAGTAATTTTTTTTATCATTATGGCTTGATATGTAGTACCAATTTATTGGATCATCCAGCAGTCTAAAAAAAAATCAGCTTTATGGTCCTTATTTCACTGTTTGCTTTAAATTTACGAGGTATAGTTAGTTGCTGATCATGAAGCAATTATCAATCTTTATATATAAAGATGAATGTTTGTTTGTTTGTTTGTTCTTCATACAAATCCACAGTTTTCATCCGATCTCGATGAAACTTTGTACACTTATCCTTTGAAACAAGGAGAAAAATACTGCCTACATTTGGTTGAAAAATTATATGTATAAATAACACATGTTGTCTCATAACTTCGAAATACGGCGATAGACAGACACGTTGGATATGGACGTCTCCGTACGGTGTTTCCGCGTAGTGGACTGGCAGCTCAGTGGTTAAAGCGCTTGCTTACGAACGTCGTGGTCTCCGGTTCAAATCTCCGTAGAGGCTAAGATTTTAAAAAATTGTTTTTCATTGTAAGAGTCCGTAGGTTATTCGGATTGAATGTTAAACTGTAGATATTTGAAAGTTAGGGGTGCAATGCGAGGCAAATCGTAGGTAGTCTTGCAATGTTGTAGGTGTACACTTTTTTACGTAATAATGATCCCTCAGGTGTTGTTCGCAGTTAGTGTGTAGTGTGAACCACAGCAATATTATTATAAATACGGAAGTAAATCTCTGTCTTTTTGTTACGTTTTGACGACTAAATGGCTATACCGTTGTGATGGAATTTTATAAGGAAATCTGTATGAAGGGCACAGGATATTTTTTCCGTTATGATTAACAGTTGTAGTCACAAAATTTTGAGACCTTATCGAATGGTGACAGAAATATGTTGGAAATTGATTCTCTTCAAGAGACAGGTTCGACGGTACAATGATATAGTGATAGCTTTGCTGTCATATTATTCCGACTCGATATTGTTTGGGACCAATCCTTCGTTACCAACAACTTTCTATATTTAATTCTGTCAAAAAAAAATCTTAATCCACGCGTACGAAGTCGCGGGAACGAGCTAGTTTTTACATATTTTACAATGAATATCGCTGCTCATAAGGAAGGTAAATCTATAAGACTGGAAGTTACTTACCAGTGTCGGGTGCTCTTGGAGGGGGTGGCCCTTCCTTGAGGCAGCCTGGCCCTCCACCCACGCACGCAGGGGCAGGAGCACTGGCATGTCCACCAGACACCGCCACCAGCCCCACACCTGCAATAACAAACACATCGTCAAACATCCTCGCTGGTCGCCACAGAATTTCTCGCACACAGAACGAACCAAAGTTGGTACGCTGCACCATCAGAAGTAATATTGAAACTGTTAGAGGCACTGAAATGAAACCAGGGGCGCAAAGGCCCTGGTAACGTGGACAGCCATAGTCTGAAGTATGCCCTAGAGCTGCAGGAAAACATATGTATTCAATACTGAGTAACGAATACATCGCCTGACTCGAAGTACCGAAACGTTTCTCACAAATTCATTTCGTTACTCGCATTTGTCTTAAGGCGCGTTCCCATGATCCCTTGTAACGAAGGCGAGACGGGATGGGACTCATTAGCCGAAGTGTAGGGACGACCGCGGGCTGCAGGTTAGTCCTAGCTTACCTCGCCGCCACCTCCGCACCACGTTGCCTAGTGTCGTTTGGCACAGAGCACTTTACAGCAACAGAAGGGGTGCGCACCGCTTCTGCAAACCGATGGCAACAGCGCACCGCTACACACGCCTGTGATGTTTACGACTCAGAGTGGGTAGCTGCGTCTCGTCTCCGCTAGCAGAGGCGGCCCTGTTCCCATGGCGTGTGGTTGAGTATTCGTCCCGTCCCGTCTCGCCTTCGTTACAAGGGATCGTGGGAATGCGCCTTTAGAGATGTCAGTTTGATTCAATAAACGAACGAACATGACGTATCATACATCATGCTGAGATGGAACGGTTGACCCAGCGATTGAACGAACAGGTGTTTGTTTTGAAATTATTTGATTTAAGTGTGCTGCGATTGTGATATTAGATATTATTCTCAGTCTCAAGTATATAATATTCAGTACAGTAAATCAAGTGTTCATTCAGTAGGTTTACGTAAGATCTTTGTGGTAATCTCTTTACTTCAAGTTTAATCAAACAAACAATTTACCTGATCTTACTTTACTAAATGAACAATTTTACTTAAATTTTTCAAAGTACTAACGAAGTCATCCCGTAGGTGACGCGACTCGATTCGATGCTAACGAAACGATCCGATAGTAACGAAGTCATCCCGCACTCGACGCGACTCGATGCGATACTTCATGCTAGTGCTCGATGGTATTAAAAGTAATGAGTAAAGACACGATAGTACCGAGTACTGATTGATTTATTAACGAATACATACGGGTACAGAATTTATCATTACTTTTACAGCTCTAGTAGGCTTAGTGTGCTTGAAAAGTAAGCAATACTGAATAGGTAGGAGGTGGTTCATCCGACACAGATATACGCTACTTACAGAGTTTGAAATATATATATATATATTTCAGTTCTGGGAAATATCCTACTCTGGTCAGTAACTCTTATTCACAGAGCGTATCAACCCACATACACTTAGCAACTTAAGGTCCTAGGCCATAAATCCCTTCCAGTTTACTGCTGCAGAATGCCTCTAAGGAGATGAGAAATACCTACACAGAATGTACCGGTAGAATTTTAATTCTGAAATTTTAAATACCTCCCTATTTATCCAGTCCGCAGAAGACTGCAGTCTTTTGGGGCTTCGTAGTATGAAAGAGTACTCCTATGCATTTTCTCTTTTTTATTTTAGAAAAGCATTATGTAAGACAATATTTCGAGATTTTGTTCCACTTTTTAAGTTTTTATTTTTCTCTTTTAACCTGGTTAATTTTTTTTTCGCTGTTCGATATTTCGTGTCAAACAATTTGATATATATTCCCACGCAAATATAGTCCATAGTTTTTCTTTAGACGCGAAAACTGTTTGTCTGTTGACATCCCTACGCCAATTTGCGTTCGTTGTAAGAATCAAGCCAGGGTATGTGATTCGTGCAGTAAAAGATGACATGGTTAAAGGCATCTAAATCTTGTGTGACAGAAAGAACCTTTCATCTATTGGCTTATAAAAAATATGGCTCCCTCTGGAACGATTTTGCAAAGAGTCGTAATAAACTCGTCAGGAAGATGGAGAGACCATTGAGAGCAGACGTCTGTGCCGTATCGAAATGTGATATGGCGATGAGAGAGAGGAGACGGTACGTGAGTCGTTTACGGAGCGGCTGTAAATTTCAACCTGAATCACGTCGTGGCCGGGTCGGAGGCCATCCGACTGGGTATTAAGTGGCACTTGTAACCAGAGGTCCACCGCCCACCGACTAGTACGTAATGTGCAGCTTCCGGAGAGACAGGGGATGACCAAAGTCGGCAACCGAGAAACCATTCAACCCACCACTTGTAACGGTACGCGTCAATGCTTGGCTGGAAGCACGAAATTGCTTTTGAATCCTATCGTTATACATCGCGTTCAGGTAACGGAGGCGGCCCAAGGTCACTGCGCTCTATCCCCACTCCGTTGCCCTTACTACATGCGAAAAACGTGTCCGCTAACAACTTTGCCTCTCGCCTGCCTGGACACAGTGGTCGGGTTGAAGGGGTAGGCAACGGAAGGGGGTTCTGAGGTGAGGCGTGGAGGAAGGGAAATATGACCTTGAACCGCCAGATGAGAGTGAACAGAGTACAGTAAATTAAGGCCCAAATAGCCAGTAAACAAATGTTGTTATAGAAATGACCATTATTTATTCTTATCTCTTATACTGGTACGTGTTTGTTATTATATTCTGGTGTCCATAAGCAGATCTGCTCTACACGTTATTTATGTAGATATTGCAGATGTAGTTAACAAGGGAGGCCATGTTGATAATGTAGTTCTGGATCTCTCCAAAAAAATTTACAGAGTGAGCCATCAGATGGTGGTAGTTAAGGTTAAAAGTCGTTGGAGTCGATAGAAAAGTGACTTGCTGGCTGGATAAATTCTTTGAAGATAGAAATCAAAGCGAGAGTTGGAAATGAAGTATAAAAAGCGGAGGAACTAAGTATGGAGTGCCACAGTGTAGTGTATTGGGGCCATTGCCGTTCATTGTTTTCATGAATGATTGATTGTATTGACGTGTTGAAGATAGGCTGTTTGCCGATTACATAATGTTATATAATGTGATTAAAACTGGAATGGACTGTGAAGAGCTACAGGAGCAGCTAGCTAGATAGTTAGGCATGAAGTGAAAATAAATGCCACGGAAAGACAGTTTATCGGGTACACAGATAAAAAAAAAAGATTTTCTGTGATTATAGGGTAGTGAAGGAATTGTTTGTAGATCTTAACTGTTAATATATTGGGCTGAACACATTAGGCAAGTGGTAGAAAGAGGTTTCAAAATCCATCATTTACTGGATAGCGTGATGAGCTGATGTAACAGGAAAGTGAGGGAATTGGACTATAAGACCTTGCTCATACCACTGCTATGGTGGAGTGGTGTAGGACCTACATTTTGGGCATCAAATTCAGGAATTTGACGATTTACAAAGAAGAGCAGCTGAATTAGTTTTTGCGGAAATTACCGTAAAATACATCCGTTGAATGGTAAGCTGCAGGAGTCACTGCAAGAGAGAAGGCAGATGAAGATAGTGTTTGGATTGTACAAGCCTTATTAATCGCGATGATGCATTGATAGATATGGGTGGAAGCATTAGGAGGGAAGAGACGATCATGACCGTAAGCTGACACTTGATTTCTGGCGACATGGAGTGGGGAAATTTTCTTTTATGGGTAGGGGAGCCAGAAACTGGAATAAATTACCGAAGGAAATAATGAACTGTTTACCAAAAACACTGAAGGAGTTTAAAATTGGAATTCGTAAAGGACGGGGATCAGGGGCGGATCCAGGGGGGGGGGGGCTAGGGGGCTCAAGCCCCCCCCACCAAAGTATCTAGGTCCATCCCCTTGGAGACATTTTTTTTTTTTTTTTTTTTTAGCTCTACGGATTTGAGGCTCGAGAAGGCTATAAAGACTACCCTAAGGCCGACTCAAGCCCCCCACAAAATCCACTGAAGGCAAGCCTTATGAACCAAATTTCATTCAAGCCAACCCCCCCCCAAACCAAAGTCCGCTCAAGCCCCCCCCCCCCAAACCAAAATCCTGGATCCACCCCTGACGGGGATAGATGAGTGGTGAAAAAATCATGACATGGGAGAGTGGTAGTGCAGCCGAAAAGGATAAATAATTTTTTGAATAGGGGCATCTCATGCTGACAAGCTCTCTCATGTGTGTGTGTGTGTGGATGACGTGTTTGTGTCGCTTTTGAGTGTGAAAGAAGGGACAACGCGAAACACTATGCCAGCCATTTTTATACAGTCTTGCCAGGCTTAACGTGCTCATGTGACTGAAAAATCAAGAGTTCCGTACGCTCTTACACAGCGCAAAAGTACCGAATTCCATACGGATTCAGTACACAATCTGATGATAGGGTTTATGCGTCACGGCCTTTCATACCCCATAAGGCAAAACTTTCTACCACCACCAGTATTCGTACAAACTAACCCCAGGGTCAAGTACCAAATGTAAGGGAACCAAGATAATAAAACAGGATTTAATTTTATTTGAGAATTAGTACGTAAATTTTGTCATTGTATGTGCAAGTTACAACTCGCTCAGAAGCGGCTGCTTACAGCTAAGGCGGACGTGTATCACGCTATGGTCACGAGGTGACGCCGTCGAGTCAGCGGTTTTATGCTTGCTACAAAGCGAGCCTGCACACTCGAGAGGTTCTTCATTCTTTTACGGAACAGCGCACAGGAAACATGTAGTCGCATACAGAAGGTAAGACATGCAGCAGCCTCGGTTGGTTCTCCAAGTCAGTTAGTTTGTTCTCCAGGTCAATAAATTTGGTTTCCGAGTTAATCAGTTTGTCTCTTAAAAGTGTTCAGTCTTTGTTATAATAATTTCTAAAGTATTCGGTTGGTTAGAAGTTGGTTAATGTGTCGTAAAGTAGCTCAACTGCCCCGGTGTAACTTATTTGGTTGATTAGGCTTCCATTTATATGTGTTGGTAGAAGATGCCGCCAGTTATAAGAATTATTCAGTCGTCGTTGCATTTCAGTGAATGTTGTGTATGTGTGAGAGAGCGGCCTATTTGTGTTAATGGTTGTAAAGTAATAAGTGATTTGTAGGAAGCAATTGTTAAAGTAAAGGCAGTAATTACGTGATAACATTGAGCAGTAAATTCAGTTTAATAAAGCAAAGACGTGTCATTTTCTCTTCAGGTCAGTTAGTTGGAATTGGACTAAAATGTATGTTAGGTTTTTTATATTAAATGGTTTGTAACTTATCCGCATCATGTTTGGTCTCAATAACACTCGTAGACTAAGAATCCATAGCCCCACAGATCCTGATATGATATTGTATTGTGTTTCAGAATAATATTGTTAATTTGATGTCTTAAAGAAGAGTGAACGAAGTTTTATTTCCATGAGGTAAGAAAGTATAAAATCAATCGCAGTCTGGTAATCTCTGCGTAATCAAAGAGTACCTGGTGTCAGAATCCTGATAAATTGCTAGAATTAACATCTCCTAGCTAATTTCCTCCTCCCCCCCCCCTTTTCGGTTACAAGTGAAATTAAAGTTAGATGAAAATCTTTAGTAATGTTGGATAGTTAATATAATAAGCAACCACTCGTGCCACACACACCCAACACCTCACAAATTGGTTTTCAGAAGTGTGAATAGCAAACATGTGCGTGATTAAGTCTGAGAAAATGAGTTTAGTTATTACCAACTTTCCGCAGTAAAAATTTGTTGTTTTGTGATTTTTTGTATATTTTGGAGACTAGCTGAAGGCATGTTGCGTGTCTTTACTAAAAAAGGGTGTCTGGAAATATTTTTTGCAAAAGATAAAAAAATTATTTTAAGAGTTCGAAGTTGTTGTAGTTGAGCAAGGAGCAGAAGATGGCGGCGTGGCAACAGGTGGCGCTCACATTGGCGGACAAATGGCGCACGAGACAGTAGACGGCAGAACGAGACGCAATGGCGGCGAGCAGACACAGCCCGAGATGTAAACAAACCAGCCGACGCCAGAATATGTGAAAGTAAGTGCATTTTAATCTCTTGTCAGTATGTAGGGACATCTCTATAGTTAAAAGCATTGTAAAAGATAATGTAATCGAGTTTGTTCACAAGTAATGGTACGCAAGCAAGTAGTGTGCAGTTTGTGGCTTGTCGGGAGTGCGTATTTGAAATCTGTTTTATTGTATGTGGCTAAGGCGAGCATGACCTTTTCGCGCGTAGAGAGGTAATAAGTTGTATTTGTGTGAGAGGCGCGACAGTTGAGAAACCCCTCCAGGGCACGAAGTGTAACAAGGTGAACATATGAGATTAAAAATGATGTAAGAAGCAAATGAGGTTATACGACAGTAGACTAAATTTTTCGATATTGTGGATTGGTTAACTAATTTTGTGAAACTTCCTTTAGAGTGTAAACACGCAGGTGTTTCCTTTTCAGAAAGTTAAATGGCAAAATACAGGTTTAATGTTGTTAGGGAGTCGCGACCCAAAATGCAACTGTAAAACAAACCTATTAGCTTGTCACATCTTAGTTTGCAAGTTGGAAAACGTGCTGGCATATTAACAATCTATTTCCATAGGTTTAGCTAACACTGTTCGTTGTTTTTCTTTGTGTATGGTTTTAAAATTATCGCCATTGAAGGGTAGAGCTACAAATAGCTTAATGGTGTAATACTAAGTCTATTGGTCAAGTTGAAGTGAAGTGTAAGGCATCAGTAGTGGTTAAGAGGCTAATGGTTCACCCAGGTGGTTTGTTGAGGTTACACAGAGATTATGAGTTGTATTGTCTAAGGATGAATAACAGAAATGTGTCTACATAATGTTACCTTCAGGCAACTGTGGTATTTAGTGAAGTGTGGTGCCCCACGAAAGCATGCATGTAGTGAAGTCATACGGCCGTATGTGGAAATGAGGAATATTTGAGAGGAGAGAGGGTTATGAGTTGATGAATGTGTTGTGTAGTCAGTAAGTCTCGCAGGAACCGGAACAGTAAGAGGAGTAAGTATAATGGTGTAATAATTGTTGTGTTGGCCACTAGTGAGAATAATTGTGATATATGGAGTAATGTAATGAAGGCATTCCTAGACAGAGTTTGACATGATTTATAGTAGCAGCCACCAGTAAGTGAGAAATGAGTAATTTTGATTTTGAAGGCACACATGATTTTGGTTATGTTTTGGGTTTTGCTTGCTTGGTTACATCAGTAATGTTGTGTAAATTGATGTAATTTGGTGAAGTTATAATGGGTTCAGTGATGACGGTCATACTTAGTATACCATATCTGGCTGTGTGCAGATATGTCATCACATGTTGAAGTATAAGTAAGTCTGTGGTGTTGATGGCAGTTAGGATATTTATTTGTGTATGACTGAGTTAAGATCTGATCTGTTACAGTGCAAATAGAGAATTATGTGTTGTGGTAAAAGAGTGGACAGCTGATGTGTAAGTGGACTCTGGACATAAGAGAAGTTGCAAGTTAAATTATAGTACCCTGTCATTGAGATGTGATGCAACTGATGTTCCCCAGTAAGGTAGGAAAAGTATTTTATTATGTAATGGTCAAGATTGCCCATGTGAAACTGTTGATATGTGGTATAGAAAATTTGTACAGTCTATGTGAGTGATAGTACACCACCGATATCTAGGTATCGTAACGACTGAGTTTCTATTTAGTACAATGCAGTAAATGATGTGGCGAAACGATTTATTGTTTGTGGAAACACGAGAGTGTAGGCCCAGCTTTAACGTTATCAGACAAAATACAGTGTTCATGTTTGAATGAGGGAACTGCAGACCCCCAAATTTGGCAGTTAAACGAACCTAAAAGTCTGTCGTCCATTTAAACACAGCAGATGTATTATATAAACCTACATTGAATTCTTCATATGAGGGTAATTAACACTTGACTACACTAATATTGTAACAAATTTGCAGTTAAAGCCATGTAATGAATCATTTAGTTGAGAGAAGTGAGCCAGGACTTTGAATATTTGGAATTAAGAATCATTAATAGTATTTTTCTGAAGTTGCATAATTTACAAGTAAATTCATTTTCCCCCTGTTACATTTTGTTGTACTATTCATTATGAGAATTTAAATTATTAACTCTTCTTGGCATATGTGTTCATATTTCAATTATTGTTGCAATGAAAATATCAAGTAAACTTCAAAAGACTGTTCTAAATATGTTAATTTGTTGTGAGTTCCTTTGAAAATAAGATTAAAATTGAAGCAAATTTATTGTGGCTCAATGGTTAGTGCATGTGAATAAGTTAGTGGTATTAACATCCTATTAAGATTTTGGAGTATAGTTGTTTGGTTGAGAGATTTTTCCTGGGAGTAAGGTATTTAAAGAGTTGAGATTTAGCAACCAGAGATATTTGTGTGTCCACAAGTTTTCATCATTGTAATGGCTTATTGTAATGTGTGCAGTGCTTAAGGAATTTTGCAGAAGAATCAGTGCAATCTTTTATCCATCTGATTGAGTGATTGTCTTGCAAGCTGGTATGAGTCACAGGTCTTCCCATTTTGAAATTAGTTTTGCAGTGAATTTGGACTTTAATATATTGTTCTGAGATTTTATTTATGTCATTGATGTCATACTGTGTATTTAATTTATTCTTTGGTTTTCTTATGTGTCATATTGGAATCAAGTTGTCATGAAAAGCAGGCTGTAAAGGGGTGTATTTAAGTTGGTTTACGAGACAGCTAAATGGATTAACAGTTGTTCTCAGGTTTTGACGAGTCCTTTTTCAATGACGTGCTCTTGAAGGTTGCCTAGGCGTAAAACTGATGCTCGTGGTTAGATTTAGGGAGATGGACAGATGTAATAGTGACATTCTAGTTCTCAAGTGACATTATCTAAAATTTGGTTTTGGACATTCATGATTTATTTGACAGAGTGATGGTAAAGTACAGTTGTGGTATCGAGTATGTTATCAATGCTTCACCTATTCTATTTGGCAGTGTTTTCTAAAGTGGACTAGTTAAAATAAATTGTTGTGACTCAGTAAACATTATGGACCTGTAAGAATAAGAACTGTGTGGTTAATTTAGTAGTTCAGCAACGTCTTTCTGGAGAGTGGTGCGTAGAAGCAAAGTTACGTTCTGCGTTTATAATCGTCAGTGTGTAAGAAACTGCAATAACCAGAACTTTTGTTGGTAGCTACTGTTTCCTTACGTTAAACCTTCTCGTCCGTATTAGGCTTATAACATCTAGGTCAAGAGAACTTATTCAAACTACAAGATTCCGCAAGATTAGTACCAGCTGGAACGAGTGACAGATTATGTTGAAGAGAGGTTATGTCATCGTTGGTTTATAGTTCCGCAAGATGTCTGATAATAAAACGAATGGCAATCTATGTTGACATCCAGAAATTATCATCGTTGGTTCGGAGTACAAGAAGAGAAGAAGATTTAGAAGTTCAACGTTTTGAAAATTTATCAGAAGAGACTTTAGCAGTTACAGTATCTATATTTTTGCCCAGCGTTGTCTGTGTTGAAGAATTATATCACTTTTATTTTGGTCTTTGATTGCTATATTGAACTATGTGTGTGTTGTGAAACGTGTGACTACATTGGACAGTGGACAATGATAGATAGCAGTTCGCAGCTTAGTCTGAGAGGGACGGCTGACTGCAGGAAAAGTGAGTTCCTCGAGTTTAGCAGGTTTCGTATAACGAGTAAAATTATGGCTCAGATGTGTATTTTGGACAGAGGGGTAGCACACAAAGCACCATATCACTTAATTCAAGTTGCAAGTCTAAAAAATTTCAGTACATTTTGATGCAGAATTTAGTTTGGACATAATTGGTTCATATTTTGTAACGTTTGTTAATTGTTTGTTGTAAGATTGTTGTTTTGAATTTGTATTGTCACTTCTTAGCCTTCGTTTAGTTTGGAAATTGATGTATTGTTGTGATTGCATGTGATGCACTGTGAAGCCAAGTATTTGAGGCATTGTGTTTTAAGGTAAATGATGTTGAGATATGAGATCAGCAATGTTGAGTAAGAGGCAGTTACTGTTGTGTGATGAGATGATACTGCTAAGAATTAATCAGATCAATCCTATTGTGTTGGGATTATGTGCCATTTTGTAACACCACCACAGGCTGAAGTCGGAGAGTAATTATGAAGTCAGAGAGAGTAATCATTAAGTGAGAAAATAGCTATGAAGTCAGAGAGAGTAACAATTAAGTGAGGAAGTAACCATGGAGGAAGGAATTATATGGAGGAGAAGTGACGTTAAATCGGTGAAGCAAGCACTAAACTCTCCCGCATGGTGGCAGCACCGGCAGCGACCATATGGCGCTTCCCAACAATTAAGGTGTTCACATTGTGGTAGATGCAGTGATTATTTCATTTAGTATTGTGTATAAGTGTTTAAAAATGCCAGCTTGTGTTGCGTACGGTTGCACAAATAGGCCAGACAGGAAAGAACCTGGAATATCATTTCATAAGTAAGTTGAATTGTAATTATCGTTGTTGAAGTGAGCGGTAGACACCGCAAACTTTGCAGCACGTCTATAAATATTTAGTCATAGCTCTCAATGGGATGATTTTGTTCTCAAATTTTTCTTGGTGTAGTGTAGAAAATCAGCAAACTTGCTATTTTGCACATAATAGACTAGCATTATTTTTTAACGAGTGTTTAAAATGAGATTTAAAGGGGCGTGTTTTACTTCGCGATTCAGTGAATTTACTATTACGATTTCTTTCGTCACGTTGCTGATTATACTGACAATGGATGATGAAATTAACTGTTATGTGAGAAGCTGTGAGTTTTATTAATTTTTTAAATAGCTATTTCAGGCCATTGACTTAGGTTATTTTTAAAGCTTCATATAAGACTTGTTTCTGTTTGTAAATACGTCTATACCTATTTTGAAATCTTTCTCATCTATTTATGTCGAAACCGGTTCATGCAGAAATAAAAATGGGCTTCATAAATAAAGAAGTTATTGGCCTTTGAACAAAATCAATTTGGGGAATGTGTTTCTAATTTAGTCTCTTTTTTTGTACAACATTCTCCCCCCCCCCCCCCGTTCTAAATCTAACTGAGAGATAATTTTTTTTACAATTGTCCTAATAAGTAGGGCTGTGAAATTAGACAACACATCTTGATCAAGAGAATGTTCATTAAGGTGACTGAATAAACATTTTATTTCTGGTACCAGCCTACAAAATGTCTGGGTTGCTCATCCCTAGAGTGGGTCCTCTTACTTTTTTTCTGGTCTAGGACACATTTCAGACTAACCACAAGTGGTAGTAATAAAACTGAAATATCCATTCTGCATGTCAACCATGTAATCATTGTGGCTTTGACAGAATTAATTTTTGGTCCAGCCTGCATCCAAACCTAAACCCCTCAATTTGGATGTTGTATATCCCCCAAACTAAGCAAGATATTGAAAACATTTATTCCTTATTATCGAGTTTTTTCGTCGTGTTACATAAGAATCCATCATTAAATTTGACTTTTGCGAAATTTTTCTTCTGCATTTCAACTCAAGACACCTCACTTTTGAGACAGTATATCTCGAGAACTAGGTGAAATATCGAAAAATTTTACTCTTTATTTTTTATTTGTCTCGTCTTTTTAAATAAAAATTCATCATAAAATTTGACTTCGAATAATTTTTTCTTCTGAATTTCAACCAAAACCATTTCACATTTGAGACAGAATATCTCGAAAACTAAGCAGGATATTAAAAAATTTTATTCTTCATTTTTTATTTGTCTCATCGAGTTACATAATAATCCATCACCAGATTGTGGCGTCACGTTTATCCTAGAGTCCCCTTGAGGTGTTTGTACATATTCCCCGTGTTTGTTGGGAAGCGGTCAAGCCCCCACCACTCCGGCCATGCCCCCCCCACTCCTCCGCCGGCCTGCTTCACTCCCATGCGTGGTAAAGGTCTCTTGCGTCGTCTCCATATTATTCCTTCCTCCATGGAAGTAACCATGAAATCAGAGGGTAATTATGAAGTACTTGTACCCAGTGATGTTGATGGAGTTTGTGAACCAGTTTTATGAATTTGTTGGTATATTCATTTGATAAATATTTATTTTGGAATCTAATTTTTTGTTCTGAAAGTTTATGTGGAATAAGTAGTATAGGATTGTGAAATTTTAAGTTGATTTGGAAGAGATCTATAGACTTATTGTGAATATTTTGTCTTTGTTTGAGAATATGTGCATGTTAAAGATAAATTGAAGATGCAGAATCGATTTTGAGAGTATTGGTCTTGAGAATTTGAATGAATTTTGATAATTTTGGATTGGGTGTTTAAGTAAATTTGATTAATGATTTTTTATAAATGTTAACTTTGTGATTTTGATTTGTATTAGAAATTTTGTAAAGAGATGCTCCTACCAGATAGTAGTTCCTATCAGTTTTGTTGAAAGTAAAGTCTTTGAGTTAAGTAATGCTGACAAAGAGAGAGAAAGAGATTAAATGCATCTTGCTTAGTTAAAAGTGGTCCATGGAACAGATTTAATGATTGTGATTTAAGTGGAAACCAAGAACAAGTACTGTCGCAGATTATAATGTTTCAGTGTCTTCGAGATGCGGCACGAGAATAATGAGCAGATGGACCAGTATTCCAAACAGCTGAGAGAGGTCAACAACCCAGGTCAGAGTTTCAGTAGATCATCACCCCAACATCAAATTCCAGACATCCCTAACATCAAGATGATCGTCAGTCCCCCCCCCTCAACATCATCAGTTCCTGACAGCCCTAACATCAAGATTGTCAACATTCCCCCCCCCCCCTTCCAACATCAACATTGATCAGCTGACGTAGTTGTGTAGAAAGCTGTGGACTTATCCAGTAATTGAGTATCGTGTAGAACTCAGTAGAAAAGGAGTAGATTTTTTCAATTTGGTATCATAGTAACTGTAGTTTGGTGAACTTAGAACTTTCAGTAGATTTTGATTTGTTGAGTATACTGATGGACTTCAATTATTCAAGTGATTCTGGACTAATTATTGATTTTGTAACAGTGGCAATTCAAAACTTTTAATTTTGATTTCATTGGTAAATTCCATTTGATTGCAATTTGATTTTTGAATACTTGATTCTGATTATTGAGATACTTTGATTATTTTGGTTGTTTATGTTTACACTTTGAAATTGATACAAACAATTTTGTACACTTTATGATTTTATTTGATGATATTTATTTGACTTTGTGTGATTTTTCTTGAAACTTGAAGGTGAAATTATTGTGTTTTTCGATGAAGTCCGCAGGTTAGATTTTTTCTTAGAAGAGAACATGACACGATCAAAGAGTTTAAATGTTTATCGATTTTGAGATTTTACTATGTGATCAGAGAGGCAGTATGGTTGTGTGAAAGATTTTGATTTGGTTTGATTTTCATATTTTTGATTGGTCGTTTGAATTTCATTATCTTTGGTATTGGTTAGGTATCATCGTTGGTTAGTAGAACTTGGTCTCGTAACTGAAGAGACGTGGACGTCTCTTATCCCGGAGGGAGAGTGATGTAAGGGAACCAAGATAATAAACAGGATTTAATTTTATTTGAGAATTAGTACGTAAATTTTGTCATTGTACGTGCAAGTTACAACTCGCTCAGAAGCGGCTGCTTACAGCTAAGGCGGACGTGTATCACGCTATGGTCACGAGGTGACGCCGTCGAGTCAGCGGTTTTATGCTTGCTACAAAGCGAGCCTGCACACTCGAGAGGTTCTTCATTCTTTTACGGAACAGCGCACAGGAAACATGTAGTCGCATACAGAAGGTAAGACATGCAGCAGCCTCGGTTGGTTCTCCAAGTCAGTTAGTTTGTTCTCCAGGTCAATAAATTTGGTTTCCGAGTTAATCAGTTTGTCTCTAAAAGTGTTCAGTCTTTGTTATAATAATTTCTAAAGTATTCGGTTGGTTAGAAGTTGGTTAATGTGTCGTAAAGTAGCTCAAACTGCCCCGGTGTAACTTATTTGGTTGATTAGGCTTCCATTTATATGTGTTGGTAGAAGATGCCGCCAGTTATAAGAATTATTCAGTCGTCGTTGCATTTCAGTGAATGTTGTGTATGTGTGAGAGAGCGGCCTATTTGTGTTAATGGTTGTAAAGTAATAAGTGATTTGTAGGAAGCAATTGTTAAAGTAAAGGCAGTAATTACGTGATAACATTGAGCAGTAAATTCAGTTTAATAAAGCAAAGACGTGTCATTTTCTCTTCAGGTCAGTTAGTTGGAATCGGACTAAAATGTATGTTAGGTTTTTTATATTAAATGGTTTGTAACTTATCCGCATCATGTTTGGTCTCAATAACACTCGTAGACTAAGAATCCATAGCCCCACAGATCCTGATATTGTATTGTGTTTCAGAATAATATTGTTAATTTGATGTCTTAAAGAAGAGTGAACGAAGTTTTATTTCCATGAGGTAAGAAAGTATAAAATCAATCGCAGTCTGGTAATCTCTGCGTAATCAAAGAGTACCTGGTGTCAGATCCTGATAAATTGCTAGAATTAACATCTCCTAGCTAATTTCCTCCTCCCCCCCCCTTTTTCTGTTACAAGTGAAATTAAAGTTAGATGAAAATCTTTAGTAATGTTGGATAGTTAATATAATAAGCAACCACTCGTGCCACACTCGCCCAACACCTCACACAAAGACTTTTCTTCGTTTTAACAATAACAGCCAGGTGGAGCAATACTGAGCGAAAAATCTAAATGACATTTAACAAGCGATTCTGCACAGATCACTAAAGATCCATGTCCCGGTACCAATAAGATTTTCCATGTGTTTTTTAGGGGTGAAACTGAATGCGTAATTAAACATATCAACAAATCCATAGATTAGAAATAAAAAAAGGCTGTGTTTTTGAAGCCACTTAGAACAGAAAATAGGTTACCGTTGTCAACTTATAAATAATCATCAATAATTTACTGAAGCATTATAACTTATAACATCCAATTCAAATGCAAAATTATAATTCGTAACACAGAGAACCTATGAAATGAACGAGAAATATCTCAAACACAAATTAACTGCAATTGAAAAATCGAGATCCTATAAGTCGAAGCGAATGTAACATTAAAAGACTTTGTTAATTTCAACACGTTGTTCTTCTTAAATGTTTTCACTATGATGAAGATTTTGGCGTTTAGGTGTTTCATTTTTTTACTTTCTTCTCAAAGGGGAAGCAATAGCAGCATTAGTAGCAATAGTAGCAATAGTTTAAAAACTCTCAAACAGATTATATGAAAAGGGTTGCGACGAAAGAATTGAGAAATTATTTTGTTCCCAAGATAATTTTTCTGATGATGTTGAAACAAAGGGATTAAAATTATGGATTACGGAAGCTTGCACCTTATTCTCAAGATTTGTCGTTCTCTGGCTTCTGCTTTTTCTGAAAACTCAAATTTTCGTTACTGATCAGCGCATCTAATTGCATGAAGGAATTTATTTTGAATACATAGTGAAAAATAACGATACTTGAACGCGGTTCGAATAAATATATTGGAATCTATACAGAAAGTGATCAAAAAATACAATCGATGGTTAAATTACGAATTATTTCTTTCATATCTCGGCAGATAAATGTTCATGACTTCTGTATGTCCGTTGGTTTCTTTGCATGTGATGACTCTATCCACTGCACTAACCCTTAGTCACTTCTTTTGTAGGTTGAGCACCAGGGGAAAACCAAAGATTCTTATACACTGCTGAAGTGACCCTGCAGAGTACATGGGACTGCTGCCAAGCGCGTGCCGTCCATTACTCATAGACTCCGACCTTGTACCACCGTCACAAACATCCGGATAGCGAAATTTAACTACCACGAACGTTTGGCTTCCGAGCTTACTGTCCTGAACGTGCATTAGATTTACCGTCAGTTTTTTATGGTAATACGCTTTTCGATAGATGCTAGTTTAGTGTAAATACTGTAACTACGTACACTATCAATCCAGAGTTTTGTAATATGATGAAGCGATGTTAAGGGGGCGTCCATAAATTACGTGAGGTGAAATCTCACCAGTTTGGGGGGGGGAGGGGGAGAGACTGACGGAAATCTCACGACATCTTTCTTAATTTTTGATAGAAAAACCACGCGGATATCGATTTTAGGGGGAGGGAATGACGAGAGATACCGACTTGGGGGGGGGAGGGTATAATAGTCTACGGAAGCAGGAGAGATAAAAAAAAAAATACGAGGTCGGTAAACATGGGGGGGAGGTCCCGTCCAAATCTCACGTCGTCTACTGGAGGGGTCAGACCAGATCTCATCTCACCACGGTCTAAATCTACATATATACTCTGCAATTCTCAAAACTGTGGGTGGCAGATGGTGCTCAGCACCAAACTTAATCTCTTTGTTGTGCATTCCAATCCCTAATGGTACGAGGGAAAAAAGCATTCATATAAGAATCAGTGCGGCACCTTATTTCTCTAATTTTATCTTTCCTGTCATTCCGACCCAAATAGGTTGGAGGACGAAGTATTTCACTACACTCGTAAGTGAAAGTGGGAGTACGCATGTTTACCAATAAGTTTAAACGAAACGTGCGTCTCTGCAAAAACACCTCACGTAATTAATGGACGCCCCGTAACCTCGTGTCAGCGTAGGACACCATCACGGTGCTGGAACCAACTGAGACAACGAGGCAGGGCAACAAACAAATGCTTGCCTCTTAATGTTACCCAGTCTAAAGTTCTCGTTAGCCGGCCTCGGTAGCGTAGGGGCTAGAGTGCTAGCTCCACGTGCCGAAGGTCGCCGGTTCGAATCCGGCCGCGGGCATGGATGTTAAGTGTTGTGTGTCTGTGTGTTGTGTGTCTGTGTGTGTGTGTGTGTGTGTGTGTGTGTGTCCTGTCCGTCCTGTGGCGTCCGCACTTTGAAGACTATAGAAACACTAGATTTAACTGATTCACTGGAAGCTTTAATATAACACATTGAGCTGGCTGTATGGCCTCAGCTGCCAAAAGCCATAAAAAAAAAAAAAAAAAAAAAAAAAAAAAAAAAAAAAGTTCTCCGTTGGCAGAACACGTGACGGTAGATACCGCTAACGACAAATCTGTGTGAAAGCTTTTTATCAGATTGCACGCTGGCTACATATGTCGTGCGTTTCCAGCGTTCCAATACAGCGACTTGCACCACATTGGACAGTACGAATTTAATCCCGTAGCCAGCGTACTGGACATACCATACTGATTACTGTTCTGGGAAATCACGCAAATTCTAGTATCGCATAGCCTCAAATACAGAACAATGACCAAGCATTCGTATCAGGTAACATATTGCTAGATGAAGGGGTCAAGAAGCCTCCACTATTTGCTTAGTTATCATGTCTGATGGCCTTGTAGAGACGTTCCTGTTTACTTTTTGAGAAAATAAATAATACCTTTCGAACAGCCAGCTGTTCTGCGTTGTAGCTACATTCGTGTAACCTTACCAGGCACCGTTATGAAGTTGCTTGAGTTTTAGTGCTGAGAAGCGCAGTCAATGAACGCGCCTATCTTGATATTTTTCTACAGCAGATGACAGGTCTTGATATAGTCTCCCGAGAAGACTATATCAATTCTCAACGCCGAGAAAAACTTCGTTCTTATGTAAGATGACAGGTCCATTATCTCACCATTATCTGGCATCTTCAAAATGTAAGATCTACAACGCTTGAGACGTGCGACCTCATTAGCGAAGGGGAAAAAAAAAAAAAAGAATGTGAAGAAAAGGCACCCTACATTGGGTTATGATGGAATAATGTATTCGGTTTAATTCGTGAATGCGACATAACTTTTGTGACTAGTATGGCAAGGCATAGCAACCGTACCATCTTACACGTTTATTTGTGTTCCACCATGTAACCTTGTAACGAACGGTACATACGTATCGGATTTAAAAGTCTTTAAAAACTTTTGAAAATAACTTCCTAAAACTTTTGTTAATTTATTTGGGCAATATTTGATTATTTGGTTTATTAGTGTAGTTAATAATTTGATCCATTGCCACTAAGGAAAAATAAAGACTGCTTACTGCCACTTGATTAAAGCCTAACAATTTCTAAATTTTCTATTTAGTCCGTTACCGCTAACTCTGCATCTTTTTTCTATACTACGCTTAAAATAGTCTCTATCTCAAATATTAACGCTTTCCGATCTGACTGACCGGTATTAGGGGTATTTTTTTGCATTTGAGTACCGTACTAAATTATCAGCACTGCAAGTAGTGTTACTATACCATAAAATGTAAAGGGCTTAAGTAAGAAAATAAGATGAAAGCTTTTCATTAAGGTACGAATATATATATTCCGAGTGAGTCATTGCCACCAACGGAGCGATATCAAGCCCCAGTGAAATTTCCTGCCGATAGTGATCACAGGGAACTCAGTTATCTTTTAATACCAAGTTCAAGTCTGTTTACATTAACCCAATATCTTTAGAGACTGTTCAACGATTTCAGGAGTAAAATCATGTCTTACTATTTCTATGATGTTCAAAGTTCTATCATTACGATTAATCAACTATTTTAAAAACAATCTGCATTATTGGGATAAATTGTTTGCAGCCATTAATGTTTAGTTGTGGCTGTATCGTAGAATTTGGAAAGAAACACTTATTAATGTCATGTTTTTAATTATAATATTTATGTCTGCATAATTAGTGCACATTTAAATGATTTAATGAATTTATTATTCATGGCGACTGAGCCCTTGCGCAGCTGTGAAGTGGTCATTACCTACTAATTACCTTTACCACAAATAATAATTTCATTACTGCTTGTATTGGAATAATGCGTCACTAAGCGTGATTACCGTTCGAAAAGTTACAGCTCTACTACAACCCGTTCAGTTAAAAAGACGCGGTGCAAGTGTAACGATAGCGTTGCACACCCAAATAGATGAGGAGTGCATTATCTAAAAGAAAGTGGAATATCGCTGAAAGGCGAGGTAGAGAGAAAGACACTGTTGGTCAGGACAGTCACGTGAGGAAAAGGAGTGTCGTGATTGGCCGAGAGACTAGAAGCGGCGGGTATACTAATGAACGAGTAGAACATGTGCTCGGGATTCAGGCTGTTGTGTGAAAATGTTCGCCGAGTATGAGTATTCGGTTATGTGCCGTCCATATTCTAGACTACACTGAATAGAAATCTTAAACAAGTGCGCTGAAGAAACTGTAGTTCTATGTGCTAATCTGCAATCTTGAATATTGACGACAGTCCGATACGACAATGATCATATCTGGTGCCGACATTCTACGTATTGTGATTGAATAAAATGTGCGATAAATGCAGTTCTTGAGTTCGACACTCGAGTGTTATTAATGAAGCCATACATAAATCATTATACCAAGTCACTCTGCTCTATCCCCACTCTATTGCCTACATGCGAAGAGGAAAGAGTGTCTACTGACAAATTTGACTTCCGTGTACCGGTACCTGATTACAGCGGTTTACTTGGAGGGGTAGGGTGCGGGAAGGGACTGAGGGGCGAGGAGTGGGAATATTACCTTGAGCCCCCAGTTGAGTGGGAACAGAGTGTAACATACGATAAGCAAGACATGAATAGGTTGAACTGCTGCATCTCTAGTAGCATAAGTGATATCCAGGCTGCAGTTCTCTTTTGGTCACATACTGCACTACTCGATTGCCCCGATATTCCTTAAATGGATTAAATCAGATATATCTCACATACGAATGAATTTTTTTATTTCCACCTTATTGTTGACCAAGATGGGTGATGAATACACCAGTTTTTCCTGCCCTTGAAACATTTGATGTCTCACAAATTTCACAATTTGGTCACCATCTTTTTGCAGCTTCTGCTGGATATTACAATCATCATACAAACCCACTTAAATGAAGGCACAATCCGACCAAAATAAGTCTGGTCATTATACTGTTGATACAGTTTTTCCGCTAGCATCAATGCTTTTAATGAGTTGGAACAAATAACAGGGAGAGAAGGACTTAAAATAATCAACCGCCACACATGATGGTAAGCGTTTTTGTTATTTTAAGAAACAATTTGTGACAGTAAAAGAAGAATGCTGTTGAATTTTGAGTTCTTACAAGCAGTCTGCCTTTTGTGACTTCCATTTGTTTTCAGAAACGTTTCTAGGCGGATATCATGACCGAATTATGACACATTCTTCAGCTAAAACGGAAACGCCGGCTTGTTTCCTGTCCTGATGGCCTCGCTGGCAGCTAACCGTGAAGTTGACATGTTTGCTATTTCACGTGGTTGCGGAAACAAATGTGCCGGTGTTTTTCCAGCAAAAATGCGCTGCGCTGCAATCTCTGACTTACAACCGCCCCTGCCGCAACTATCACATAGGTTTGCTCGTATTACATCACTCATATTATTTTTTATTCTGAAGGTTCGTAACTGAACCGACTTTTTATTTTCTACTTTTTTCCATTAGCCCCGTAGAATTTAGTATAACTCGCGTACAAGTCATTTGGGATGTCATATAAATTACGAGTACCATAAAGTAAATTCGTGACAGGGTTTATCAGCCCATCTCGTAACAGCCGACTCCAACACGATAATCCCACCTACAGTTTCAAGTGGAATCCGAACTACGGAAGCATTGCGGCGTATTATACAGCAAGCTGTGCCCGACGTAAAGGCCGAGACTGGGATTCGAACCGCGACCTACAGAACTTCAGTCAGACGCGTTAACCACTGAGCCACCAGACCGCTCCATAATCTGATAAGGGTTCGGATCTTTATGACCAAAAATTTAGGGAAATATCCATGCAAATATGACCTTAAAAACGGGTAAATATGACCAAACATTTGAATTTTCTATACATCAAATATGCTCAACCATACATCATTTATTTTATCTATTTTTTTAAATTGTTTTACGCCTCGTCGACGGCTAAGGTCATTAGAGGCGGGATGGGACTGGGGACAAGGAACGGGAAGGAATTTGGCCATGGCCTTTTTGAGGGAAGCATCCCGGCATTCGCTTGGAGTGATTTGGGGAAACCATGGAAAACCCAAATCAGGATGCCCGGACGGGGATTCGAACCCGCGTCCTTCCGAACGTGAGGCCAGAACGTTAACCGTATTTTATCTAGTAGTGTCACTATCAAGTAGACAGCATAATTTGCTTCCGTGTACTCACTGCACCATCGGGAAATTAAATTTTAAATCACTGTTTTGAAGTCACTTTAATTTCACATAATTTACAGAAAAGAACTTGTAACGATGCAATCGAACGGACGCGAATCGAGAGTAGTGTCGGTGAGGGATTATCTTTGATGGTGAGAACAAGATGGCAGGAGTCTATAGTATGCGGCGGCAACGTGTGAAGCGAATGGCGGGAGTGGCCGTTTGTTAAGAACGATGCCGCGAGGACGATTACTTTAAAGGTGCTTGTAACTGTACAGCTAACTGGTACTGTGATTTCAAGAAGTATTTGGAGTGTCAGTGTACTCGAACGGGGACGGTGTTCCGAACAAATTATTGTGATAGTAGCACCACATATTATGTGTAACTACTCGGTTCGAATCCTGCACGCTTTGGAAGAGAAGTTCGATTGCACGGGTCATTGTAACTGGTGGGTACTTCGGCGGTGTATTTTTTTATGTTTATCCAGACAATAAAGGTGTGCTCTGAATGCAAACTTTTTTGTGATTTATGTGGTGACGATTCCTACTCATATTTTTGGTAACTGCCACTGCAGACTCTTTCACGTGATTAATTTTTGTGAATGACTGTAAATTCTTAGAATTAGTTGCGGTATCTCCGCTGGCGACCTGATAAAGACTGAACCTGTAATTATAGGAACATTTAATTAAGAACTGAAATATACGCCGTGTTGAGTAGTGCCACCAGGACGCTAATTATTACCATTTAACGAGGTGCCTTGCAAACTCTTTTGTCTGTTCTAAAATACTCCTCTCCAAATTCCTTTAAATGCTTTGACTTGTTCTTCCAAAGAAGTTTGTTTCCGGCATGGCGGTACTCACTGACCCACTTCAGTTTCAACACTGACAGGATTATTTTAAAAAGTATTGGCGACAATGATACATTGATTGACGCGGATCGACACAGGGATGCTGCTGCTACCGTACTGTCGAGATTAAAAAGGCGGAACATTAAATGCGTTTAGAGAATGAAAATAACGTATAACTTTAATTCTTGACAGTTGAATTATGACCAATTCAGTGACAATTAGTTTTGTTTTAGGAGTACAGTTCGGTGAATAATTATTTTAATTTATTCTCTTCTACAACTTCAAGTGAATTCGCGGTACTACCAAAAACGTACCAGATTTTTCTTCAAAATATGACCATATGACCTTTAATTATCATAATATGACCAAACCTAGGAAAATGGCCTGAATATGCATTTATATGCTATATAAAATACATTTAAATACAATCAGAAACGCTCAGTCAGAGTTTAATTCAGAATTACAGTCCAGTAAGAAGACGGGAGAAAAATATGACTTGTCGTAAGGATATGAACACTATCAGACAGAAGTGCCACAAATATCAAAAAGTTTCAAACTTACGGAGAAATCAAGAAACATTCCATTTTAAATACTATAAACATTATTTATGTTTGTAGTTATTAATCCTAAGTGACAATTGTTATTTTTACACGCTTTATATTAGCTTGACTTGTATGTATGTATGTATGAACGAGTGTAACGGAATTTTACAACTCCATTTTGACCCACTTCCAGATGTCCGAGATGGTTGAAATTTGGCACACATATTAAGAACCGGTGACAATACAAGAATTTCATAGCTATATCCTGCTATTCTCATTACTTTGACAGTAACAAAAGAAAAATGTTTGAAGTCGTGAAATTTTGCAATTTAATTTTAACCCAATTCTAGATGTCCAAATTGTTTGAAATTTTGCTGATGTATTGATGAGTTCTTTTTTTCCTCGTACCATTAGGGATTGCAATGCACAGCAAAGAGATTAGCTTTGGTGCTGAGCACCCTCTGCCACCCACAATTTTGTGAATTGCAGAGTATTTATGTAGATGTAGATATGTAGATGTAGAACTGATTACAATACAATAATTTCATAGCTATATCTTAATATTATCATTACTTTGACAGTAAAAGAGAAAAAATTTGCACACGTTTTAAGAACCGTTGACAATACAGCAGTCTCTTAGCAACGTCCTGCTATTCTCGTTACTTTGACCATCTCCAGTTTCCGGGTGTGATTTACGAGCCTTGGTTGCTGACGACGATCGTCTTCCACTGTCTCCTATCCAGAAAGGTTTCTCTGTCTGCAGTCACTTAATGCGATGTTGAATAGTGAGTATTCGAAACATTACTTCGTACTATTATAGAAGAGTAGTCTTCCACATTTACCCTGCTACTGGACCTCTGGCTGAGCTGCCATTTAATTGTATTTAACTCGTGGAAGTAATAATTAAAAATGAAACTACAACACAAAGATAAAGAGAGATTGGCGAAGAAAAGCCAACAGTAGGAAACATACTTTTGAAACTATCTGAACTAAAAAGTTAAAAATAAAATTGTAGTTTAAAAAACTAAAAACACGCTTTCGTAGTAATGTGAACTAAAAGGTTAAAAATAATCTTTAAATATAAAGATTTTGTTTAACAGTGATGGGATGTCCCACAATACAGGATAAATTAATTTTTTTGAATAAGCTTAAAGAATAAAGTCACTGATTACAAAATTAACTTTAATGTAAACAAAAGCGTGGGGTGCTCTCTACACAACTTTTGACAATGACTCTACCTTTACAAACAGCGAACGACAAAAAATATAAGACAACTTATATAGCACCCCATGCTTTTTTACATTAATGTTAATTTTGTAATCAGTGACTTCATTCTTTAAGCTTATTCAAAAAAATTAATTTATCCTGTGTTGTGGGACGTCCCATCACTGTTAAACAAAATCTTTATATTTAAAGATTATTTTTAACCTTTTAGTTCACATTACTACGAAAGCGTGTTTTTAGTTTTTTAAACTACAATTTTATTTTCCAATATAGTTAGCTTAAATGACTTCTCATTTGTCTACCATTTGTCTAAAAAGTACATATCACTGCACGCTTCAAGCTTTCCTTACTACTGTGTTATGCTTTAATCTGCAGGTGTCTTACGAACGTATGGTACTTGTAACTGTTACATCATGAAGTGCAGGCAATAACAGAACCTGAAACAAGACTGGACGCCTGAGTTGGAACGAGGTGTGTCCGCTTTCTGCAGGAGAAAGTATGGCCTCAGCATTCTGAACAAAGCGAGTACCAGACTGTGCAGTACACCGAAATCGGAATAGCAAGCCACCGAAAAAACATTTTTTTTTTTACTGATCACATCATTAATTAATACAGAACATGAAATAATATGTTAGGGTTAGTTACGATTAAGCTCAAGTGGATATCTACACAAACTGGAAGATGGAATTTCCGATTTTTCAGCACAACTGACGAGAAAGTATCACATTTACCACAGTAAAACAGCTGCGTAATTTGGATAAATCACATGCACTTGACTGAAGTTTTAGTAAATATGTTTATGATTATTGTAAATGATTTTGTAACATTTCATTCCTGAACCATTCCTTTGTTACTATTACACTCACATATGAGCTCCACTAAAGAGAACCAAATGTTACCATCCGTTTTGTTAATCTGAAATCCTTTAATTTAAATCAGCCAATTACCATGGACTACACTAACAAATTTCATCCTATAGATATTTCTACATAACCTGGTATTGAAGGCCAATTAGTTAAAACCATAAGTTTAAAATCTTTGCTTAATAATGGCAATAGCCCTACTAAAAGGAGCGAATCCATATTCATCGTCTCATTGTGTGGTTCAGATTTTCTTATGGCTTTACGTCTCGTCGACGTCGTGGTCATTAGAGGCGGGAAAGGACTGGGGTAATTAACGGGAAGGAATTCGGCCATGGCCTTTTGAAGAAACCATCGCGGAGTGATTTGGGGAAACCTTGGAAAACCCAAAATCTGAATGTCCGACAGGGGATTCGAACCCTCGTCCTCCCGAAAGCAAGACCAGATTACAAATTTTAAACTGTAGGATCAATCTCAATATAGAGGCATAATGGGAAACAACTGGAAATTATGTCAGCAATTCGTATGATCAAAAGAACTTATTTTTGTTTATCTTAAGACGTCAAATCTGAACTAAACGATTTGTGTGTGTGTGTCTGGGGATTAGCATAAACCGGCGGAAGCCAGCCAAGAAATAATGATTTCAGGATGAATTCTCCTGATTGGTGGGCCATTCCTGCCACGTGATTTCAGAAAAACTACTGTGATAGGCGTAGAAGGCTGGGACACTTTTTAGTAATTAACCGTATTTGTCAGTGGAGCATTAATGTAGTAAGACATTATATAAATTTCTCTCTACTATTATTTTGACTACATTGGAGGGCAGCCCTTTAGCTCTTAGGTTCTTTGTGCACTAGTCAAGTCAGTTTTGAGTCCCCATATAAAGTTTTAAGAACGGTATCTAGCCCCTCGCTGAATCTGAAACTAGATTACAAGTCAGTGTAAACTGTCGGAATACCTTTACGAAATGATTATTTCAATCACGCAGTCTGTTAAGCAATCGAACATCATCTCTTTCCCAAGCTGTAGTAGTGTATTAAAAGAACTTCTGAAGGCCTTGGGAGGTGAACTATATAGTAAATAGAGCATCTATTTGCACTCCTTATCATTGTCAGTTCCGTTTCATATAAAGAGTACCATTCGTATTACCGGTTTCTAAATCCTCATTTTAATCTTATAACTAAAGTATTCTTTTTTTATTGCGGTCTCTATGGCTCGTCGACATTCATTAGAACATTAGAATTGGAAGAGGATGAAGAACAAGGTGAGGGAAGGAATTCGGCTATGGCCTTTTGAAGAAACCATCTCGGTATTTGTCTGAAGAAATTTCGGGAAACCATGGATAGTCGAAATCTGGATTGCCGGACGTGGATCCGAATCCGCGTCCTCCCTATTGCAAGGATAGAGCATTAAAAGTTCACCCAACGGACTTGGTTCATTCTTTTCTACCTCTACGAGAAGTCTTCAAATAAAATGTATTATTTGTTCGGAGAGTAACTTTAAATAATACTGTTTCGTTAAAGCACTAGCATCAGCAGTCGGAAGCTTAAAGTACTCTTTCATTTTAGTTATAGGAGTTTTCAAACATCTAGAAGGCAATTCATTCTAGATATCTTCTTGGCCATCTTTAATATCTCTGACCATTTATGAACGCTATTTATGACTTCGTTTCCTTACCAAACTGGTTCTAAAGCCTTATGAATTTTTGACGGTTTCAGGTTTTATTTTCTAACAGATTTAATAATAATAAATTTTTACACTCAAGTATTTTTTAATGGCTTCTGAAATAATTTAATATTTCCTTCTACCCATTCTCCAACGCTATCAGCATTAGAATCTGAAAGATTATTGTAGCATCCCAAAAATGTATCTGTTTGTTTTATATTGCCTGCACTATTGCTCATCCTGACATATGGAAAAAAAACTTCATTTCATATTAACATACAACACTTATTTTAATCTTTCTCGGTAAATGAAAATTAGCAATCCTCATTAGCAAAGCCGTACTGACACTACAAACTGAAGTAATACAATTGTTTCCGTTATGGGATGAATCGGTTCGAGTTGTTGATCTGAATACTGTTGTTTCCATAGTCAGTCCTCCTTGGCCTTGCAGCCAGAAGCTGGCGTGACTAGTGCTTACCCAGGACCCGTAACGTCATGGTAGGCTGCAAGACAGACCTTACTGTGAACTGTATAGCTACACGTAGAGGAAATCTTCCTACCACGGAGCGCTAAAATTTACAGCAGCAGAAGAATTCGTAATCAGAATGTGGATTTAAGATAAGTGGGCTCACTTAAGACTTATGCCACTGACCTGTATTTAAGCGTTTCGTGGCTGTAGTTTTACGGACACTTGTGGGATGCTTAAGTGCTTTGATATAAACCCATTAAAATGAAATCATAAGGTCTTTATTTTCTTTAATTTTTTATGTTTTGATATCTCTAATCTGCAGCAGCGTTAGACAGGTACGGAGAATTGAGATGCTTTCACTGTGTAAAGTGTACCAAGGGGTCGTTCCGGGGTCTTGAAAGACAGTAAGCACCTAACAAATTCGCCTGCCATTCTCCAAGAATGGGTTGAGAGCTGAAATGATAGCCACAAAAAAAAAAAACAGTTTTATACCAGAATTAATCTGAAACATAATGAAACAGATCCATCGAGGTACGGTAGCCGATCAAATATAAACGATACCTATTAAATAGGTGAGGGATATTAATGTAGGAACAGCGCATAGTTTCTACGAATGCGTTGGAAATCTAAATGCTAGATGCTTCTTTCTACAGTCATTTTTTAAATTAAATATTGCGATTGGTGGACAAGAGGCTCCTATGTCATTTACACGACACTTCTCCACCACGAAGGTCTTAAACCTGCAGAAGGTTTGTGCTTGTTGCTTCAGCTTCGTAACATGAAGTATACAAGTGGCACATAAATTCTATTGCTACGGAATAAGAGCAGTTTCAAACCCAATTTTCTCACGTCGTTGCAGGAAGATGTTCAGTTCACACAAGTTCTTGGATAGCTTTGTTTCAGAAAGAGACTCATCTTTCATGCGCTTTTCACATGTGACGATACATTGGTATACCAATACACTCCAGAAGTGGAAAGGGGATTAAAAAATGGAAGCAGAAAAGAAAATCGCGTTTGTTTTCTAACAGGGTTGTTATAATTGTCTTCTGAAATGCTGTGCACTGATTTTCTGTTTGAACTATGTTGCATACTTTTGCGAAGTCTTGGGGAAGGAAGATCAGAAACTCCTATCTGTCCGAAAGACACAAGTTTCCTATCCGCAGCATTCTGTTTCTAGTCGTCTTACTGCGGATATTCGTAGAAGTACGGCGGATAGTTCTGTATCATCTCCGTTGAAGTACAGATTTGTCATCATGTCACTTACATTTGTTTGGATATTTCAAAAAAGATTTTGATAGAAAATGTTTTGCAATGTCGAAGATGTAAGACTTCGTACGCAATTAGCTAATCACAAGCCTTTAAGGAAAAGTAATTTAAAAACTACTAGTGTGATTGGAAAATAGCGGAGGCTATATATCAAAATTTGTACTTGTTTTGTTAATTGTTATATCTTAATCTAATGAAGAGATTTTAAAAATACACATTCTAGTGTAACGGAAACCCTGCAGTTCATGATTCCTTTTACTCTCCTGCGAAATTATCAGAAGGCAACATTGCACTTTATTTTGTGGGAAACCATCACACATGTGCCTGAAATTTATTTGCTTTTGCCTCTGTCTCTGATTCTTAATAGGTATCCATTGAGTGACATGGGATTAGCTGGGTTAATAGTTATTTCCCGAAATAGTATTTATTTAAACAATTCCGTTGTCTTTATTCTATTCGAAGCAGCCACTTTCGAAAGAGAACTACGAGGGTGAGTCAAATGAAAACCTTAAATATTTTTTAAAATATTATTTACTGTGCAGAAGTGGTACAAAGCTGTATCACTTTTCAACATAATCTCCCCCTCGCTCAATGCAAGTCCTCCAGCGCTTACAAAGTGCATAAATTCCTTTAGAAATATTCTTTTGGTAGTCCGCGCAACCACTCATGCACCGCGAGGCGTACCTCTTCATCAGAACGGAACTTCTTTCCTCCCATTACTTCTTTGAGTGGTCCAAACATATGGAAATCACTTGGGGCAAGGTCTGGTGCGTATGGTGGATGAGGAAGACACTCAAAATGCAGGTCTGTGATTGTTGCAACAGTAACGATTCTTGCAAGGAAGCCATCACCTTTTCGTTCAAAGCGCCGAAGAAGTTCTCAAGCATCAACACGTCGTTTTCTCATTTCAGGAGTCAGCTGCCGTGGCACCCATCTTGCAGACACTTTGTGAAACTGGAGCACGTCATGCACAATGTGGTGTGCTGAATCATGACTAATCTTTAAACATGCTACAATGTCATTCAGTGTCACTTGGTTGTTTTCCATCACTATGGCTTCAACTGCTGCAATGTTCTGTGGAGTCACAACTCGTTGTGCCTCACCTGGACGAGGAGCATCTTCCACTGAAGTCACACCATTTGCGAACTTCCTACTCCATTCGTAGACTTGCTGCTGTGACAAACATGCATCACCGTACTGAACCTTCATTCTTCGATGAATTTCAATAGGTTTCACACTTTCACTACTCAAAAACCGAATAACAGAACGCTGTTCTTCCCTGGTGCAAGTCTCAAGTGGGGCAGCCATCTTTATACTGATACTGTGACAGTATTTGTGGATCTGCACTATGCTGCCACCTACATGCCATTCTGCACGCTGCTTGTAGCACGCTTACCAACTTATAGGATAACGGCGCGATTTTTCGATTTTTTATTACAAATTTAAGGTTTTCATTTGACTCACCCTCGTACAATAATGCTATAACTTCATTTTTCATGTGTTAGGACAATCTATTTTAGAGCAAATACGGTACTTTAATCATCTACGATTGGTCCGATTCTGGCTAATATGCAAATTAACAACATACCTAAATATTAGAAGTTTACGTGACCTCGAGAATGGCAACAAATAACCAAAAGTTCACAAGAAATAAAAGAAGGAAAAAATCAATTATTTTCGTCTAATGATTCATTGAAAAATTTAAATCCGTTTGCTAAGCACACACTATTCATGCAGATTTATCGTATTTTGATACAATAAGCAAACTAATGTTTTGAAAGTTGATTGTTTAAACTACAAATAACTGGCACTCAATTTCAGACGTAAGGGAGAGGGAAAATTTTATTTTTTTATGGGGGGGGGGTTTGAGGGATTGGAATAAATTACCAAGTGAGATGTTGACTAGCTAATCAAAAAAACAGGGAAATTACATTCAAAGAATTAAAGAAAAAAAGGGGAATATAGGTGTATATGAAAATTGCCCCCGAATCATGCACTCCACTGTAGTTAAATTTAATTAAACAAAATACCGACAATTTCAGGTCAAGGTCGCAAGAAAGTGTACTAAATATGAAGCTTGGCCTAATTCTGCTCGTCAGAATTGCAATTCGGAATGTTAACAAAAATCGCTAACAGAGACACACAAAGACAAACACTTGTTTTTGAACACCACAACATTACTGTCACCTTATCAAGAAATGTAGGTCTATACCTGAATTATTAGAAAATTTCATTTTAATTGTTTTAACAGATGCTTACATATGCGCCACATTTAAGTTTTTCCCTTATTTCAATCTTCTTGCCATATATCTTTCTTATTATGGGAGAAATGTGGTTTAATTACTGAGTGTGTTGAATGTGGCCTCAAGTGGTTACACCACACAGAATGTCGAACGTTTCCTAACTGTATAATTTCATAAAGATACACACAAAATATGAATTGGTGGAGTATGCTTCCGCACATGCATATTAAATTCATTCCAGCGACCACGATCCGCAAATTAAAGTTTTAAAGCTCCTGAAATTGCAGATTACTGGTGCAGAAAATATTTATCCGACTTTTAATTGCTTAGCTACACTTCTGAAAATACGTATTGCACGTCACCTGAATTAATTATGACTTGCCTAACTAACGGATACACTGTTGCTTTCAGACAAATTGTGAATGAAAGCAGGTCCTTGAACATAATTATTAAAGTAACAAACACTATCATAGAGTCTAAATGGTTGCTTCAGATCTTCTAACTGAAATTAGATTGTTTGCAGATGACATAATGCTGTATAAAAGAATCAAAACGATAGAGGATTGTAAACAGTTGCAGAGTGATCTGGACAGGATATCTAATTGGGTTGGTAAACATGGAATGAAGATAAATGCAAAGAAGAGTCAGCTTATTAGATACACAAATAAAAAACAAAAGGTTAATTATGAATATAAGGTGGGGAAAGAATTGCTTGCTGCAGACTTGAAATGTAAATATCTTGGAATTACTTTTGATAACAAACTTAACTGGGCAGGACACATAGGACAGGTGGTAGGAAAAGGTTTCAAAGTTCTGCACTTGTTGGAGAGAGTGATGAGGGGATGTACGAGAGAAGTCAAGGAAATTTGTTTCTGGAAATTATTGCAGAATGCAATCAGTGACGGATATGATAAAGGAGCTGGAATGGGATTCATTGCAAGACAGGAGGAGAATGAGGAGGGTCATGGGAGTGTACAGGGCATATACTGGCGATGAGGCATGGAAAGATATTGCAATAGGTATGAAAAGTAGTGCATGGAAGGGAAAAGATGACCATGACCACAAGCTGGCACTCGATTTCAGGCACAAGGGTGTAGGAAGATTCTCTTTTTTAGGTAAGGGTGTCAGGGATTGGAATGAGTTACCAAGAGAAATGATGAATAATTTACCGAAAACTTTGAAAGAATTTAAAGATAAAATTTGTAGAGGGCAAATGTAGGTAGGTGCAGGATAGGGGGAAGATGGGTGTATAGGGAAATTGCCACCGGAGCCTGTGCTCCATTGCAAGTAAAAATTAAATTAAAAAAATAAAAAGTAAAGAAAATTTTTAAATACTTACGGAATGAAAGCATAGAGCAGTGATTCCTATAAATTGATAACTGCTGCCCTACGTTTAACGTTTAAAACCGTGTATACAAAACTATATTAATTATCTACTAAATTGTAGTTTTGTCACCATGAACAGTTTGCGTTTGGGGAATTTGGAGGTATTTCTTCCCCAAATTTGTTAATGAACACGTAAACTGGATGATTATTCATAAGGAACACAAGAAGACTCATCTCTGGGTGCTCAGTTTTTATCTTCAATGGTGAAAGGCTTTCGTAATCAGTTTATGTTGAAATTATATATATATGCTCTTTTATTTGACGTTCGGCTAAATTTTCTATAGCGGGATCGTCTTTGTTTCTCTTTAACACTTCTAATGTGTATGATGGATGTTACAAAGCTGTGGTTTACTTAAAATGAAATGGTGTTTAAACACTTGACATGAAAATGTAATCTTTATATCGGCTTTGTTCAGTTTATAAATTGTTTCTAAAGTGTCGATTTCGTAAGATACGACAATAATTTAATTTGGCAGATTTTAGAATAAATATCGAACACTTTTGTTGCTCCTGATGACATGTCTTTGAATTTCGGATAATTATCAGACTACGATTTCCAATGATCTGCCAAATCATTTCACCCGAAACATGTGATAGCTTGTCGATATACAACTTGGTTTACTTCTTTTCTATTTCTTCTAACAACCCCCTGTGTCTGCTGTAATGACTTGGTGGGTGCACGCTAACTTTCTGGACTCGTGTGAGGAAGGGTAGCAGGTTTGGTATCCTACATGGTCATCAAAATTTCGGTTTTCCACTCTTAACTCAAATCATTCCAATAGAATGCAGGACGCCTTCTTCGATAAAGGCCCGATTTACTCTCTGATCTATTAACAAGTTTTCCTATATTGACCTCAAAGTCGCTGGTCTTTAAAAGTCGACGTAAAAATAGTGGATATTTGTTTAGTCTTTCACTATATTATTTTCTATAGATATTCGTAATCTAATTAAAATATTTTCTGTATTTTAATAAAAAGGTTTTCGTGAACATTGACATATGATGCAACCGATGGTAATATCAGCTACTAAATTAGCGGAATCGATGGTAATGGAAGACACTACAGTTATACAAATTCATGTCAGTAACACAAAAACGTTTACAAGATGAGATTAAAAATATATTTATAACAAAATTAATCATTTTCTGTAAACCTTCAAACTTAATTATGATGGGGATTCTACAATAACTGCGACTTTCTATATCTCCAAAACTAAGCAACATATCAAAAAATGGCACTGTTCTCTTTCGATTTGTCTGATCGAGTGACATAAGAATCCATCTTCAAATTGCGGCATCACAGTTATCGTATGAAAGTCAATATGATCATAATGAAAAATGTTAGACATGTGTAATTACAAATTATCACTAAAATCGGTGATTGCTATCTGGGATATCGTGTTGATATGGAAGGTGTCTTCGGGTGATTGTAAACAACGGAAAGCAGGAAAACAAACCACACAATACTCTAGAGCGGTTATTTTAGAATCACTTGTTTAGTATTGTCAGATCTGAATGCAGTTGTTACGGAAAATGTCTGTAATTAATGGGAGTTAGTAAATTGACTTAAAACTGAGGTAGAAATACCTTTTCTTGCTTGTGTCTTTAGTCCCAGTCGAGGTGGGCAAGGACCGGAAGCAAGGAACTGGAAGAAACTTTATAATGGCCTTCTAAAGGAACCATCCTGGAGTGATTTCGGGAAACCATGGAAAACACAAATCAGGATGGTCGAACGGGGATTAGATTCTACGTACTCCCGAATAAGAGGCCAGAGTGTTACCGCTCACCACCCACTCGGTCTACAAATACCTAACCCAAAGTTATGCAGCTAAACATGACACCTAATAGTAAACGATCAAAGTGAGAGCCTTGCCCGGTCTCACGAACGTCGTCGGTTTCCATGGCGGATGATATATCTCCAAAACAACTAAGACAACTGTTGATTTCCACAGTAACTTATTATTTTTTGCTTGTAGATGACTAATTGCAATGTTTTGTGCTGGTATTGGTACCAAGCACCACAGGTATAACGCGTTGTTGATGTGAAATTAAAGAAGGGAGTGGTTGAAATCCGGTGTCGTCTTGGTAAATCACCCAGCAGTAAGCATCACTGTTAATATGTGACGTACCACCAAAAACAAATATAATATACCGCTTACGTGTAGTAAAAAGCGATTGTATGGAAGTATAAGAATGAAAGTCAAGCGAAAAGATGATTTCTAGGCTTATTAGAACTTGCAGTAGCTGCTATACAGGTAACAAAACAGAAATGGCATGGAAATCAAAAGGAAGTTAAGTCTTCATGGTTTTAAATGAGCTGTCTGCCAAACAGTCGACAAATGTTCTTTGGTGGGGATTGACATCTGCAATTGTCTGATGTTGCACGTGAACAAGAAGTGCTTTGTTACAACTGGCTGAATTTTTCTGTCATTATGTTTTGCTACTACGGTGGTTGGGGAAAGCATTCCCACAATGTACGAGAGTGATTCTTTCATTCTCATATCCCTGTTATAGGATGGTCTGATAATAGGATGAGTCTGGTATTGTGTACTATTTCCAGTGGTTCCTTCCTGTATTAAATCAAATAATAAAATAAAAAATGAATTACACTGCTCTACCAAAAGACTTCCGTCAAGTTGTACTTCTGCATCCCATGGCTGATTCACCATGAATAGTGTAGTATGTCCTCTCTATATTTGTATAACGGTACCGACTCGTATTTAAGGCAGGCCTCTGATAAACAATCTGCTGGATTGGAATTGCGAGTCACCATCTCTCGTAGCACTCTTACCAAATATCGTATAGTGAAAATTCTTGCAACACTGGGGCTAAACCACCTGAATGCCAGAAAGTTGCTTAGCCTTAGCGAATTTGGCGAGGGGGCAGTTAATATGTGAACTCTTTAGTGCAGTCCTTTTGACGCGTAGGTATGTCACACCGGTAAATACTCAAAAACGTGTTAAAGCAGCATGGTGATGCTTTCAGATCACGGAGTTGATCTGTTTCCAACTTCGCAACACTTTCTTTGCATGGACTTTAATTTATAAACTAAACATTACTTCATAATTTTCCAAGTGCCATGTCGTGTGGACGTACTGGTTTCCTTTCGTGGACTAGGAAGAGTCCTTCACCTTTAGTTCATCGCTGACAGTTCTGAAAATAGAAGTGAAAGTTCCCTCGGGTCAGCAAGTGTTATTTCAAGAAAACGTGTTCAGCGGGACGTTAGAAGAGAAACATCAGAGGAAAATAATAAGAAGCAAAGCAACTTCCGGAAAAGAAATAATTCCATATCGTTAGCAACTCACTGATGAGCTGAAACATTATAACCAAATTGCACATTGTTACACCTTTGGATTGTAATACAACAACGGTTCGACGTGGCATGGATTCAATAAAGTCTTAGTAGGTTTTCGGAGGTCCAAGCACAGGGCTCTCAATTCCCTTAAATTGCGGGCCTGTGGTTTGTATTCTGCTGGGTGAAATCAAGCGAATTTGTTAGCCAAAATATCAAAATGAACTCACTATCATGCTGCTCAAACCATTGGCCTGGTGGCACAGACATTTATCCTGCTGGAAGACGTGAAACAAGAAGGGATGCAGGTGATCCGCAATTATTTTCATGTAGCTACACCTGTCATGGTGCTTTCGTACACTACCGCTCGTCCCATGGAATCTCAGGTGAATGTCCCCCACGGCATAATACTGCGTCCGTGGCGAGGTGCATGTTTCGAGCAACCGTCCGCATGAAAGGGCTTATCCGGAAACTACTATCGATGTGGTGTAGCAAGAAAAGTGATGCAGGCGACACACGTTCCAGTCTCGATGATCTCGTGGCCACTGCAATCGTAATGACGATATCGCAGGGTCGACATGCGAACATCAATCACCTTGTCGCCTGCTCTGGGCTTCATCATCCTTCGACCACTTTCCTTAGATGCTCACAACAGCACCATGCCAACAGCCTCGCTGTTTTTAAGATGCTCGTCGCCAGACGCCCGACCACTACTATGTGCCTTTGTCAAAGTCACTTAAGTCAGCGGATTTCCTCATTTGCCACACGTATCGTCCCTAGCATGACTCCCCGTGCGTCATTGCTCAGCTTATATACTTTCTTAACCGCAGGACGTACCCGCAACATCACCAGACAGCATTTAATCTTGCGTTGGGAAGTGGTGATAATGTTTTGGCTCATCAGTGCATAATTATATAGCTGAACTTTTTTCTCTTCAAGAAAGTATCTAATGAATCTTTTACGCGATTTTATCCGTATCGTAACACTAAATGGCATTTTTCCTCTTATATTAAATACATTTTGGAATATCGACTTTCAGAACTGGAAAGTTTACCACAGGTCTTTCAAAAATGCTTAGCTGAGAGATAGGAAGTGGTAATATTTTCTTTTGTCGGTAAGGGATTCAGGTACTGGAATAAATTATCGAGAGAAATGCTGAGCAATTTACATGAAACAGTGGAACAAATTATGATAAAAATTCGTGAAATGCAAAAGTAGGTGAGTTAGGGGAACTGCCACCAGGTAGCGTATGCTCCATCGCAATTAAATTAAATGAGAAGCCTACATAGTCAGCATACACAGTCAGCCTTTACAGTTCTCTGTGTATAATATTGATCACAAGACTCTCCATCTTTCACTGTCCGTCCTTAGTTCCTTCCCGCACCCCCTTTCCACTTTCATTACCTCTCTTCAGCTACTAATTCAACTTTGAATCTCTCTCCTAACTCCACTCTTGCATCTTCCACGCAGCAGCTTTCTTCCAACCTTCTTGTTAGCTTGGTTTTTTGCCAAGTTCTTGACAGGACCAAGCTAATGTTTCAAACTCCTTTCGAAGACTACGCAATCGCAGTTCCTTTCTTTCCACACATTCCTTTCTTCATCTCGGGGAGGGGGGAGGGGGGTTTCGCCCATTATACTTCTCAAAACTGTCATCTATATAACCTCATTGCTCTTATCTCCAGTGTATAAGGTATTATACAGATGCAACAAGATCCATGTATCATTAATTAGGCCTTTCTTGCCAAACTTTAAAAAACCCACATTACCACATTTCAATTATTCTAAGTCTTCCTAGTATAGTACGTTGAAGTGTAGGAATAGAATTGCAGCTCTATGTTTCATTCCACGAACTTAGAAATAGAATGCGAGAAGCAATGCTCCATCCTGGTATTGTCTTGTGTGTGTCATTGGGACTAGATAATTAGAACAGGAGTAGGTTTGTAGTCACGAACTGGGAGGCAATAAATTGGCCATAGCCTTTATTGAGGAAGTATCCCGCATTCACCTGGCAGGGTAGTGTAATCGTGCTGGATGGTGAGGCCAGGGATCGAAGCCACGTCTTCCCAGTGTCAGGCCCGAAGCACATCGCTCACCCACCACGCTTTAGCATTCATTCGACAGTAGGCGGAGTAGCCTTGGATGGATGGGGAAGGGGGAACAGGAACGAAATAGTTACCCTGCAAACAAATCTTCAGCATCGTCGGAATTTCAGCTAAATCACGCCACCACCATCACCTTGAGCAGCTTCCAGCCACTGGCTGGTTCCGCTGGGAGAAAAGTCTCTCCAATGTTTCCTTTTCATCCACCGTCTCTTTTCCTCTGTTGTCATCCAATTCACTCTTCTTTCCTCAACACAATTTTAACACCTTTCACTCATCTGTCCCTCAGTGTACCTCTGAGCCTCTTCCCTTTCCGCTCCGTGTCTAGCAACTTCTTTGTTATCCTCTCTTCACATGATCATACCATTGTAACATTGATTTCTCTAACCTTTGTTGCAACGGTTCCTCCCTAATCGTGTCGCTCATTTTTTTTTTATTCCTCTTTCCGTCCCTTCTTGTTTCTCTTATTCTACTCCTCCAAAACTTCATTTCCATAGCTCGTACCCTCCTTTTGTCCCTCTCCTACATCGCCGATGTTTTCTATCAAAATCGGCCATGCGGTATTCAAATTGCGTGCACGCAAGTTTAATGAATGTTTATAACTAAAAATTAATTTAAATTTGATAACAATGAAATTTATCTGACTTTGCTTGTCAGTCATCAGAGTGAAAACACTTAGGAGAATTCCAAAATATAAACATGAACTAGTCCAATTACTGTTTCCCTTAGTGGTAAACGCCTCACCAAAGTCGGGTTACTGAATGCAGGATGACATGGTGGAGGAGTGAGGAACGGGAAGGAATTGAGCCATGGTCTTCTTGAGGTACCATTCGTCTAGACTGATTTCAGGAAATCTTGGGAACAGAGATCTGAAAAGGGATCCAACACAATTCCTTTCACATTCCAGGAATCCAGGTGACCTTCATCGATGAGTTAATTGATAAGCATTAACTAATCAAAAAATAATTTAAAAATAAAAGCAGCCAAATTATATATATGGTAGATATACATATTTAAAAAAATCCTAGGCACCATAATGCACTCAAACCAACCGTATCACTGCTACAATAGTGAAGTATCAAATTACGTATTAGTAATGCTGCATTTTAAATGTTCAATGCAATTTTTACAGAAAAATAGGGACAACAATAAACACTATGCAACTATAAATTCACTGTACGGTCAGTAAATTAAAATTGAAGTTACTGGGGACAGTACTATTAAAGCCTCATAACGAAAGTAACTATCCAAAAGCTGTTAAAATGGTGGAGAGGTCAATTAAAAACTGTGATATCGATATAAAAAACGAAATCTTCCTGTTTCGTATGTACTGTATTACATATCGATAAAAATAATAATCCTCAGGAATATCAGCACTCATTAAAGGCAACGCATGTTGGAATATAAGGCAGTGGGCTTAGTATTTTTAGGGTCAACTTCATACGTCTCTAAGGATGCAAGTATTATAAATTCGTGTTTACAAATGAAATAAAGACAAATGGGAGCTGATATACATAAATGTTTTTAAATCGGATGTCAAACAAAGATTTCTGTTTTGAGATCACGGGCAGGTTTGCTATTTCTCCTGCATCCGCCTTTGCTGAATTGCGACTGCGAGTTACGACTTTTTTGTGGTAGAGATATCTCTAGCTATAAAAATGTTCAACTCGACATGCCATCACATTTTCATGGCACCATAAAAAAACTTTCATTATCCTGTTTACTGTCCTGCAGCGATAACTTCGAAGCGATCAAGTAACAAACAGTGCTATAAACATTTTGCTCACCTGTCGTGCCATTATAAACTGCTGCTATCCTTAATTTTCGTTCAACTTTATAATAGAAATCTTGTCAGACATACTGTGCTCATTAATACGCCGTGGTGAGGTCGTTATAGTTGGCGATATCCTTGTAGGACGATGCGACATTAATTACTTCTAGACCCGCAAAAAGTTTTATCACCGACACCTAATAGAAAAAGTCGTTCCAGGAAAAGAAACCAGTGAACTGAGATACAATAGATATGTGCCATTTTTCATTCAGTCGTATGTAACTGTTTCTGCTCCCATCGATAAAACTGAAAAACCTAAAACTGATACGGTTGGGCGTGGACGATCTAAGGAATTTATCCCACTAATGTGTTATTGATGGATGATCCCCAGTTCTTTTCATGTTTTGAGATTTTAGGTCAATGTTTACGGTCTTTTTTGATAAAATACAGTTTCAGGAAAAAAGTGACGTAAAAGAAAAAATTTGGATATTTATATTTTCAAATTACACCTACCATCCTTTGCGTTCGCTACCGCTGATTCATAGCTGTGGCAATGGTCTCTGGATTCAGTTTATACCAACAGGTTGTTACGTTAACATCTTGAGCAAAGATATATTGTTTCGGCTGGGAAGGAGACTGCGGGAGGTGACATAGCGCGACCTCAGCTCGCTGAGATAACGGTTCCCGGGACAGCATCGACGCAGGAAGCCAGAGAGTCTGCGCCGGGATCAAACGGGACTGCTCCTCTCTGATACACATAAGCAAAGAGCGTGACCTAGACTGTCACGCCGCGAGTGGCAGCACCTGGGAACTACAAATCAAGTCACCCACACACCACTGATTTTGATGATCAGATTACGACCAGGTACTTCTAAATAACTGACCTCCCTCGTGGTCAAGGTCACGATTGTTTACTGACTGCGCCTACCATCCTACACGCGGTCACGAATCCAGCGGCTCTTCTCTGTGCTTTCTGTGTAGTGTCAATCAATCCCTTACGAGACGGATCCCAAATGGCACAACAGTAGTCCAAATTTGGACGCACAAGAGATTTGTACGCCATCTCCTTGTTCATTACAACTTTTCAAGATTCGCCCTATGAATCGCAGCCTAGAATTAGCTCTACCTCCGGTCGAATTAATGTGCAGGTCCCATTTCGTGTTCCTTTGTAGTGTTACGCCCAAATATTTCACAGAACCGACCATATCAAAAACAGAACTGTTTACTTTGTATTTCTGAACAAACGGATTATATTTGTTGGTTATGAACATTGCTTTGCACTTTTTACAATTTAGTGTAAGTTGCCATTCGTCGCACCATGCCGAAATAACATCAAAATCGCGTTGAATTTCTAAGCAATCGGCCGAATTCCTTATTTCCCTATGAATGACCGCATCATCAGCAAACAATCCAGGCCTGCTACTCACTTTGTCACCGAGATCTTCTATAAAAATTAAGAAATGGAGAGGTCCTATTACACTTCATTAAGGTACACCTGATGTAACATCTAGATTAGAAGATGTTTCTCCTTCAACGACGTCATCATCTGGTTTACCAAGGTTCGTATCGTAGTTTGACTCATATCAGTTAACATTTGGTATCAGAGATTTCCTTTTAGAAGATCTTATGTATATATTTGGAGCCAAGAATAGAAAGAAATGAAGATTCTTGGAGACGGACGCAAAGCGGTACAGTTGTTTATCGGGGTGCGGAGAATTACGGCTCGTTGAGTTGAGGTCATTAAAGCCGAAAGATGTTAGGGGTGCGATGGAAGGGGGATAGAGAAACGAGATAAGAAATTCAGCCTTGGCATTTTGCAGTAACGATCCCGGCATTCGTTTTAAGTGATTTTGGGAAACCTTGGAAAATCGAAATCACGATGGTCGGAGCAAGACTCGAACCCGCGTCTCCCTGAATTTCAGACCCGAGAATTAGCCGTTCACCCAACAGACTCAATCATCAGTACATTTTAAGTCGAAGTGTCTGTTGCTTGCCACATAAAATTAACTACACTGCATCGTTTGATGTACCGTTCAATTTTTTTATGGCGTCGACGTCGAGGTCATTAGAGGCGGGAAAGGATTGTGGACAAGGAGCGGGAATGAATTCGGTCATAGCCCTTTGAAGGAAGCATCCTGGCATTCGCCTGGAAAGCTTTGGAGAAACCATAGAAAACACAAATCTGGATGCCCGATGGGTATTCAAACCGCCGTCCTCCCGAATCCGAGGCCAGAAGTATCGTTCAAATTGACGGCTCAAGGGACAGTTGTGGTGCTGTTCCAATGGAGGATATCAAGACCTCGTCGATAGAGTATGGTCAACTGATTTGCCTGAGCAAAACCCTGACGACGGTTTGGAAACCATAGCGATCTAGGAGCGTCCTTTATTTACGTGAACTCAAAATATTGGGAATGGGGAGATCCGGCAAAATCTCGCTAAATCTCATTCGAGTGGAGGGGGGAATTGAGAAAAATCTCACGTCAGCTTTTTATTTCAGATTGCCGTCCTCCAAAGAGCAGTAGACTTAAATAATAATAATTTAAATAAAATTACGAGGTCAATCCTACGTCAGAGGGGGAGAGGTCCCATCAGATCTCACCAAGGGGGAGGGGGGGTCAAAATTTAATAAAATAAACACCTCACGTGATTAATGGACGCCCCAAAAGACGTGCCTCTCTAAGGTCCAGAGACCAGAAGCTAGATTGTTACTAGAGAACGCTTAATCTCGAGAGAATGGAATGGTGGGTGGCTAGATCAAGTTGGCTTACTACAAGAGAGCTAATCGAAAGGGGTAGTACGCAAGAGGGGGAGGGGGTTTGCGCTTCTATTGAAACTTATGCTAGAACTGATAATAAGTTCACTGAAATCGAAAGACCTCCAATTTTAATTCAGGTATTGACTGCTCCACGGAGGGATTGTTGAGTTACTAGGTCACAGGAGAGGCGTATGGCTCAGCCAATAGAAACTCTGTAAATAGGTTCATGAGGCCACGTATAGACGTAAATATTATTAAGAAGATCAGTCAGTATCAAAGAAGTTGTCACGGTCACAGCACCACTGAACTATACGAAGGATATTGTTAGTCGTTAAACGGAACACCATCCCTTTGAGTCCGACGGTCCAAACATATCGACGTTGAGACTGGGACGGTGTTTACGGTCCGTGCAGTAGACCAAACATTTAAGCCGATGCGTGACCTCTGTGCCGCACTTTGTCGCATTAAAGGTAACTTCGTTTGACTGCGTCTGTCGACCTCTTGCCGGAACACGAGTGGCTCATTAGACGGCCTTTGTACGCGTCGTTAGGCCTCTTTGAGGCGAAGTTGTTCCCTCAGGCAGAAGCCCTCACCCTTCCTGGGTGTCGCCTGTCAAAGAGATTCGTCAGATGGAAAACGTGGTCTCCACAAAGTGATCGCCACCTGTGGCAAGTGATATTCACGTCTTGTTAGCAGATAGGTCATTTTCGGCAAACATATTTAGAACAGCTGTTCCCAATTTCTTTGTGGCCACGGAACCCTAATTAATCATAAATTATTTGGCGGATCCTCATTTTTATAAGCATAAGCTGAAAAACCAGTCTCGCATAGGTAAGTCGTCACAAACGGAGGCAGAACCATAATAGCCTTCCCACGGCGTGGTTATGACTCTTTTCAACGAACATTTAATTAATTATCGAACGGAACACGGAACCCCTGTGACCCTTCCACGGAACCCCCATGGTTCCACGGACCAGCATTTGGGAACCGCTGATTTAGAAGACTGTACGACTCAGACATTGGAAAGCTCGTTGTTAAACTTTCGGATAGAAACTGCAATATTTTCAGTGGTTTTTACAAAAACCGAAAATATCGACATAATTAACATAACATCTGAGGGTTTCGTACCGAAGCTCCACACTACGATCTGAACAAATTGCATTCCAGATTGCGAAAATCGTAAGCATCATCTTGTTTGCTTGTTTCATGTTTGTTTTTTTTGTTTGTTTGTTTGTTTTTTTTTGTTTGTTTTTGTTTGTTTGTTTTTTGTTTGTTATTTGTTTTTTATTAAATTTTACTCTAGCGAATGCTTATAGGATTAATCTTTCTCATCTCCCCTATTTTGCGTCTTCTTAACGTTTGCTCTGTTAGATGTAGACAGTGATGGAGAATTTGTTAGTAACACAACTACCAGTCGCACCGGGTAAGATTTACGCCGTTTGTGAATTGTTCAGAACTCTCGCTCCCCGGTTACAACAGTATAATGTTTGATAAATGTTCGTGCTACAAAGCTGAACTTCAGAGCGCCGAGTGCAAATGCAACTTGCCACATCCGCTGCAGATACTATCTGGCTTACTGCCAGCAAGCTCATTGATTCCATCCTCGATATTTTGTATGTGTGAGAAACAAAATGTATAGGATAGTAAGATGCAAACATTCAGATTTGTCAGCGTGTACAATGGAGAGAAATAACTGCGGATAAAGGCGAATATTAGAGTGTTATTGAGGAAATAATCACTATCTGGAAAGAAAGAGATGATAATTAATGGTGTTTCATTATGAAATGTTACCTCTTCTCAAATAGCTAACTTGATTGAAACTTTTACAAAGTTTTCGCAATCATCTAAACATCTCATAAAAAGAATAACCTACCGAGAAATTGACAGAAACATGGTATTCTCATTTATCCTCTAGTAGCATGTGAAGACGAGAATCGTAAATGGGAAATCCTCCCAAAAAATTTCCGTTGGGAAACATCCCTTCTATTTACTGGACGCAGAGATATAAGCCTAAAAGAAGAGTTGCAACACAAAATAGTGTAAATAAAAGATGTAATTTTCAGCAATCATATCCTTGTTCGCCAGTTCAGTTAAAGATATTAGTTAGACCAAGTATGTGGTTGGTGAGTGGTAACGTTCTGGCGTCACATGCTGGGAGAAAAACACATTCTACCAGTTATCCTCGTCTGGCAATCCAGATTTCGAATTTCGACGGCTTGCCAAAAACATCCCCGGAAAATTCAAGGGATGGTTCCTTTCGAAGGGCATAGCCGAATTCCTTCCTGTTCCTTGCACTACAGACCTTTCTCGCCTCTAATGACCTCGACGTCGACGAGGCGTAAAGCCGTAAGGAAAAAAATACATCAGTCAGAAAATATCTCATTGATCACATTTATGAATAATTGTAACGCCAATGGAATTGTTTTATTTTCCGAACGCGTTTCGTTTCATTTGCAAAGCACCTTCAGGGGTTCTGTATTTTTCTTTGGTCACATATGCTTATAATTGTACAGCTTTTTTTTTTTTAAACTGCTTTACGTCTCTCAACAGCGAGGTCTTTAGAGACGGGAAAGGATGGGGGCAAGGAATGGGGAGGAATTCGGCCATGGCCTTTTTAAGGAAGCATCCCGGCATTTGCATGAATTGTATAGCGTTTTAGCATCAGTTATGTTTGTAGCTGCAGTATATATGAAACATGTTGGTTGCATTTTTATGATTATTTGAGTAGCACTGTAATACATTGAGTTCTGATGTCTTACGTTTAGTTACTGTACATCGCTCATTGATCTCATTGATTTTAACTGGACAGCAGAAACGTGAAGATCGCAGAAATTCCGATTCAAAATAATAATTTCCATCGTAAACTTTCTCATACTCACAGAGGGCGGCGAGCAAGGCGTTGGTCCAGCTCATGGTGGGCTGGAGCTGCAGTCTGGAGGACACTCCATGGGCCCCGCCCACTCCAGCAGCCCAGGGGGCTCTGAAACAAAATACACATCACTTCAGCCAGCGAACAAATGAACAAATGTTCATACGTAGCTAGTCAGGCAACACTCTCTGATCCTCAATGTCAAAATAAACCCATTGGACTGCCTCTGAAGAAGACATTCTCAAGTCTTTAGTCGAGAAATGCTAAAATGATTTGAACCAACTGCTCATACCGATAAGCAAAGTATTCTTATGCAACAATCACAAAAGAAACAAAAGCAAACAAAAAAACGAAAAAATGTGATTAACAATGGTGTAATATCGTTATTTTAAGACAGTCTCCGTACCAGGCCAAAAGACAGTGATTTTGATGACATATTATGACATATCGTACATAAAATACAAAAGATCAAAACGAATATTTAAACAACTAGTATAAAAATAAGATCGGATGTGCTAGGGGAAGTAAGTGAATTCTGCTACTTGAGAAGTAAAATTACAACTGATGGTCTCACATTCGGGAGGACACGGGTTCGAATCCCCGTCCGGGCATCCAGATTTGGGTTTACCATGGTTTCCCCAAATCACTCCAGGCGTATGCCGGGATGATTCCTTGAAAAAGCCCATGGCCGAATTCCTTCCCGTTCCTTGTCCCCAGTCCCATCCCGCCTCTAATTACCTTAGCCGTCGACGAGGCGTAAAGCCATGAGTAAAAAAAAAGTAAAGAAATAGTACAACTGATGGCCAAAGCAGGAATGAGGTTAAAAGGAGAATAGCAATAGCAAAAAGAACTTTCATAAAAAAGAGGAATCTTTAAGTTTCAAATATTGATATAGGACTTAGAATGAACTTTTCAAAACTCTAAGTGTAGAGCACAGTACTCTTTGGCAGCGAAGCATGGACTTTAGGAATACTAGAAAGAAAGAAAATTGAAGCATTTGAAATGTGGTGCTGCAGAAGGATGCTGAAAGTTAGATGGACATATAAAGTAAGAAATGAACGAGTTCTGGAAATGATGGGTGAGAAAAAGAGTTTGTGGAAGAGGCTTACAGAAATAAGAGATAGGATGGTAGGTCATATTTTGAGACATGCGGGATTGATTAATTTGTTAGTGGAGGGAACAATTGATGATAAGAACTGTAGAGGAAGACAGAGATTGGAATGTATGGAGCAGATAATTGAGCACGTAGGGTGCAAGAGGTATGTTGAAATGAAGAGGTTAGCGCAAGACAGGAAGGGATGCATCAAACAAGTCGAAAAAACTGATGAAACGTCTCGCTTCCCGCCTTCGCTGCCCAACTGACAACGGTCAAAGATATTAAATGACAGCTCTATTTAGCTAAGTATTGTCAGAACTCTTAAATAAAATAATTGATTTAGTTTAAATCGTCATATTAATTATTAGTTGCTTATATTTATTTAATATTCGTTCGAGGAAGAAGTATTGGTTAAACTCTTTGCCCATATATACGTAAGATAAAAGCTTCCATTTTTGATTAGCAATGTTAGCGATAGTTTTGGTTAGATTCTTATTTATCCTGGGAAAGAACTACAATTTGCATTTGACGTTACAGCAGAGGTCATGAGTAATTTAATTTTAAAAAAATAATAATTTAAATTGTTTTCATGAGTGTCCTGTAACTTAAATCATTACTTCGTTTAAACAAAAGTAGTTCCACTCTGATCGCGATTAATGCAGTCTAGAATACAATTAAAACTTATATTACGTGGCATAACGTGAATTGTTAAGATTTATTTTTAATTTCCTTTGCTTTCACTACTGATTGTTTCAACCGCATGCAACGGCGTCAGCCATTCAAAAGTCGTAATAATCACGGATAAAAAAGTTGTAAGAAATCGTAAAGATTTTGGGTCAAGTTTGTATTGTGATGTATTATTGCCACTAACATGCTAAATAGTACATGTGTTAATTCGCGTGTGATAGAAGCACTGATTTTCTAGCAGCAGTTTTAGCGGAGTTTGTGGTTAGGTTGAAATGTAACCTGCACCAAGATGACAACTAAAACATTTTGCAACAGCTTAAGGCACGAGCAATTGCATTGAACTTTATTTTACAACAATTCTTTCAAAACTGGAAAGACTTGGCTTGCCAGAACACTCCGTTTAACCCGTCATTTTTGAAGGGCTTTGAAGCCTAGTAGTGATTAAAATAACAAGCACAAACGTGATATTACATCCGAAATAGTTTGCAATCATCTGTTATGTTTTCTATATACCGAGTGCGAGTAACTCACCAGCGCGACTGCATACTGGATCGCGGAGGTACAATGGAACCAGAAACCAGGTTCGAGAACTGGCCCCTGCGCGCCGGAACTGACTGCGGTTTCATGAGATTTTCCGCAGCCAACTAGGTGAATTCTGCGAGGGTTCCAAATTTCCTCCTTATGAAACTACACATTTCGCAAAAAAAAAAAAAAAAAAAAAAAAAAAAAAAAAAAAAAAAAAAAAAAAAACACCTGTCACAGAAAATATGTCACAGGAATCGCAGGTAGATGGCAACAACTTAATCTCTCTCCCCTTCCGGCAAGCGGGAGATTCATCAGTCCACCTCTGGAGGATTCACATCCTTAGAGATTCATGATGACTTTAAGAGGCCTCACATTTCACGTTTGAAAATGGCTGACATATAATAACCGAACACTTTTTTTCCCCCTTTTTTTTGCTATTTTCAGTGAGTTATTGAAATTACAGCTTTCACTGGCTAACATGAAATGTAGGCCTATTAATAGGATAAGAAGTCGTGTTGTTTTGCTTTATTGCAATGAAATTTCACTATAGCTGTGGCCAATTCTATTGCCGGGTGGTGTCAAATGCGCCGTTGCGAAACCGTGCGCGTATTAGTAGTAATGGTTTGTAACGTGTTTTAAGTAGTTTATAATTACTATTCTTTGATAAAATATTAATGCATGTCATTTCGTTAAGAAAGTTATGTCATTGCAGATACATTTAATATAATTGGAGGTTTCAAAAGACCTGTTATATATTATTCTATTACCTGCGCAAAAAAAAAAGACTTTCTCGACAGATTAAGGAAACTTATTGAAATACTCGTCTTCTTTATTTGTGTCTGAAAATCCACGTGTTAAATTTTATTTTCAGTTTGTATATTTATAACTAGAATCAAAATTTTATTTTGTTATCCTCTACACTGAAAAACTTGCATAATTAGCGACAAAATTATTTGATTATATATTACCACTCATCACTGTCGTAAAATTCGTGTACTGTCCTCCTGACAATCTCCCTGTCAAAGACGCTAAGTGCTGTATTGTTTCATATTTTTCTTTCGAGAAACAAATGTAGGTTCTGTACGCGCTCGACAGTTCTCAAACCGACATCACAAGCTGCAGTGCAAATAGCCTGTCCATTCCCTAAATTGTTTCGCAATATGGTTGTTTTTTGCGGTAACAAATCACTACAGATTTTTTATTTCATTACTATCTAGTATGTCCATATCTTTCAAGTCTTTTCTCTCCAGAGTACATGTAGATGACAAAACTTCATCTATCATTGTCCACAAGAAGTTTAAAATATTTGTGCACATTGTGAATGATAGATTTATTCTGCTGGCGAAACTCTGTTGTCTTCTTCAGCCGCGGTGGTTCTACTGTGGATGACGTGCGTCTTGTTGGAGTCGTTAGTCCCGAAACATCTGGAGTAGGAGAATAAGTATCTTCCCGAGTATCCATTTTTATTAGCACCATTCTCTTGCTAAAAAATTATCCCAATTATAAAATACTACACTTTTTTGTTCGGTAAAATCATTACAGTAAATTACTATAATTAATAAATAACTAAAACGAATTATTATCGCACGTAAAAATCTCACATCACTAAAAATCAAAATATCCTCTCTCGAGCACGCTCACTCTCACACGGATACACTTTCTAATTCCCACTCACAGGTTCACACATTTTTTAGTGTATTGAAAAGGAGGTGGAAGGTTTGGGGTTGGGTTCCGAGGTGTTTACGCTCGTACTAGGCAACACAGGTCGCTTAGCGTTGCAATTTTCTAGTGATAGAAAGAGAGCGCATCGCGAGATTGTTCCCAAGTACGGAAACAGCGCGTTTACACAGACCCGCCTAAACATTTGGCCACAGCTATAATACCAAATAATTAGATCGGATTTATATTTCTTTCACTATCTGCTGTAATTTATGGTAAAGTGTAACTTTCAAATACTAGATTGTTATCCTGATCCCTGAGGAAATCATGAAGGAAATAAGAAAGCTGAAAAAAAATACAGGGGCTGGTGAAGATAATATTACTACAGATATCTTAAAGATAGCCAGATGTGACATTGTACCTTATCTTGAAATATTATTTAAATTGAGTCTACACACTTGCTGCTTACCACAGGACTAGAAAAGTGCAATAGTAGTACCGGTACATAAGGGAGGGGTGAGAAATAGAGTTGAGAATTACAGGCCAATCAGTTTGACATCAGTGGTAGGTAAATTAATGGAAAGATTGATATGCAACCACATCAGAAATATATGTGAGGAACGTAAGTGGTTTTCAAGCAGGCAACATGGGTTCAGGCAACGATATTCATGCGAATCTCAGTTGGTGGGATATATGCAAGATATTTCAGATGAAATGGACAAGGAAGGCCAAATTGATAGTGTAGCACTAGATGTGTCTAAGGCGTTTGACAGAGTAAGCCATAAAATGGTAGTAAATAAGGTAAAAACCATTGGAGTGGATAAGAAAGTCATTTGCTGGGTAGAAGAATTTTTAAAATGTAGAAAACAGAAAGGTAGGGTAGGAAATGTAGTATCAAAAGAAGTTGAAGTAAAAATGGGTGTGCCACAGGGTAGTGTATTGGGACCATTGCTATTCATTATTCTAATGAATAATTGTGTTGATTGTTTACTATCTGAAATTAGATTGTTTGCAGATGACATAATGCTGTATAAAAGAATCAAAACGATAGAGGATTGTAAACAGTTGCAGGGTGATCTGGACAGGATATCTAATTGGGTTGATAAACATGGAATGAAGATAAATGCAAAGAAGAGTCAGCTTATTAGATACACAAATAAAAAACAAAAGGTTAATTATGAATATAAGGTGGGGAAAGAATTGCTTGCTGAAGACTTGAAATGCAAATATCTTGGAATTACTTTTGATAACAAACTTAACTGGGCAGGACACATAGGACAGGTAGAAGGAAAAGGTTTCAAAGTTCTGCACTTGTTGGAGAGAGTGATGAGGGTATGTACGAGAGAAGTCAAGGAACTGGGTTACAAAACTTTGGTCAGACCATTGCTCGAATATGGTAGTGTAGTATGGGACCCTCATTTTACGTATCAAATACAGGAGTTGGAGAGGGTGCAAATAAGGGTTGCTAGATTTGTTTCTGGAAATTATCGCAGAATGCAATCAGTGACGGATATGATAATGGAGCTGGAATGGGATTCATTGCAAGACAGGAGGAGAATGAGGAGGGTTATGGGAGTGTACAGGGCATATACTGGCGATGAGGCATGGAAAGATATTGCAATAGGTATGAAAAGTAGTGCATGGAAGGGAAAAGATGACCATGACCACAAGCTGGCACTCGATTGCAAGCACAAGGGTGTAGGAAGATTCTCTTTTTTAGGTAAGGGTGTCAGGGATTGGAATGAGTTACCAAGAGAAACGATGAATAATTTACCGAAAACTTTGAAAGAATTTAAAGATAAAATTTCTAGAGGGCAAATGTAGGTAGGTGCAGGAAAGGGGGAAGATGGGTGTGTAGGGAAATTGCCACCGGAGCCTGTGCTCCATTGCAATTAAATTAAATTAAATTAAATCAACATTACGCACGATTGTCAATCTCATTTAAAACGTTACATTTAAGCTGAGTAATTAAAGGTAAGGCCTAGATGTTCATGAATATAAAGTAAGGTAAATGGGTGCGTTTACAAATGTTTAGGTCTGTTAGATCCTTTATAACAATATATCGCGGAAAATTACGAAAATTGAACCCAAAAAATTGATTTTTTAAACCGATTTATAGAACTGAATCGATCCAGTGAATCGATATTTCACCCGTGAAAATCGAATGTGAAAAAGCACTTTCTACATGTAATGCACTTGCACATGAAAGTCAGGGTTTAAACGAAGAATTGACACACTATTTATCGCAAGCAGTTGTGCACCTGAAGTATGATCCTATACTTTACAGGCAAGAATAAAAACATCAATTTATCATCACGTTGACTCAACAGCCAAGAAGTATATCTGTATAGTGGGATCATCAGTACCTTGCGAGCGTCTTTCCCCCCCCCCCCCCCCTCGCCGACAACATCGCAAATGATGAGCGGAACAGCTTGGATCCTAGTTGAGCACAGAATGTTGTTCCTGAAAAGCTTGGACACTAAGCACTGGGAACTGTAAACTATATCATTTCAAACTGTTTTATGTAACCAGCAAATTTGTGAAATAAATGTCTTTTTGTATACCTGATAATTCGATTTAGTTGTAAAACAACTCTAATTAGTTTAAAAATGATAAAAGATCGATTATTATGGTGTCCTCTTTGTTTTTCATGATTGGAATTATATTGATACGAACACTAAAAGCCAATAGAAAAAATATCGAATTTTAGAAAATCTATCTTTTAGCCATCGATTTTTTTGTGAAATGACTTATCAAGTTTTGTTTGGAATCGATTCAAGAATCGATCTTTTTCGGAAAGAATCGCCATCCATATTTAGTTTATATTCAGTACTGTACATAAGAATTACATCACGTCAGGTGCGCGCACGTTTATATAATCCTCTCCCTCACCAGTTTGGCTGCGAAATTACAGCTAGGGTACACGAGGCTATGTGTGAAGCCGGAAAAGGTTCGTATAATGAGACTCGCCGAGTTAAGAAGCTTGTTGGCCCACGCTCACTGAGTATTCTTGTACACTTATAAATGGTCTCACGCACCAGAGAAACCAGAGTGACAGGTCAAACTTCAGTGTACTGGATTGGCGAATTATCTACACAGCTTATTGTCTGTCGATGAATTAGCTATCTTTTCTACTGTGTAAACCCGACTTTTAAAAAACTTGTGTTTATTAACCATAACTATTGAAAAATCATGATACGAAAGGATGTTGATAAGCTTGCTAGGTTTACAGCTGTCAATGTCACTTGTAAAGTTTACAGCATACTTCATGACTGTGACAGCAGTTCCTATTTTCCTCATTTTTTGTAATATAAAGAAAACCGAACATATCAAAAACCTTTCTCTCCGTATTAAAAAGATAGTCTTCTAAGTCTTTGTACATTGCGAGAAGAAATGTAGAAAACCTTAAGAAATCGTTCGTGGTAAGGAAGATGAAATGTATCGACAGGTATCTGAATCGGGATAGTAAAACAACCTGCCTGCCCGGTCAAATAATTTTTTATTCTTTTTACGCCTCGTCGACGTCGAGGTCATTAGAGGCGTGATAGGGGGGTGACAAGGAACGGGAAGGAATTGGGCCATGGGCTTTTGAAGGAAGCATCCCGGCGTTCGCCTGGAGTGATTTGGGGAAATCATGGAAAACCCAAATCTGGATGCCAGGAAGGGGATTCGAACCGCCGTCCTCTACAATGCGAGTCCAGAACGTTAACCACTCACTGGTCTAATAACTATATGACAAGTTCACAACCGCCTTAGATGGCAACGTCTGGTGTAAGATGTATCAACGCAGAAATAAATCCATTGTGGTATTAAGGAATAGGTGAAATTACTAATTATGGTCAGAGATTACTGTATTGTATGAGTGTTCAACGTACCTGTATAGTATTATAGAAAAGACCATGAAGCAAGAGGGTGAAAAGGTTCCAGTTCTCGCTGCTTGCCAAACTTAGTGGACAGAAACAATACGAAAGCATTTTGAAAATGGTGGGCGAGGACAGAAGTTGAGGGAAGAATGAGACAGGAAAAACGGACAAGATGGTGGACCACATTTAAAAACAGCGGGGATCGGTCAATTGGTTAGAGGTATGCAACATTTGTAGCAGATAATTGAGGACTTAGATTTTAATGGTTATGGTTGAGATAAAAAGCGTAGATGGTGCCTTGCATCAAACCGGTCGAGAGACTAATGGCAAAAAAAGGGTAAGAAATTGAGTCATTATCAAGTAAATGGCCACCAACAGCTTCGTTAATCTTTGGTCAGCAAATCAGATAGGTGATCGTAATGTTCGAGCTTCGTATTCGGTAGGATACGAGTTAATATCCCCATCCTGCCACCGAGATTTTGGTTTCTTTATGGTTTTGCGAAATCACTCCAGCAGAATGCCGGGATGGTTCGTTCAAAAAGCCAATGGCCAAATTCCTTTCCGTTCCTTGTATATCCTCTCTCAGTTCTTCTAATGACCTCGACGAGCAATTAGGCTATACCAGGCATTCAGCGCATAATCTGGTTATTGCGAATTTTATCTCACATCCTTTCTTGCTTCGCCCCTAATCGAGAATGGAAATTTATTCCGACACCATTACCTGAACCAACACAATACGGTGTAGCTCATTAAAGTGATTGCTTTTAGAAGAGTTCAGCATGGTTCCAACATTAGGCTGCTATGAGGACAACTCTTTGCCCGAATTCTTACAACATATGTTCCTGAGGCGTTGAATTTTAATTTATGATTGTTTCAAAAACTAACACCAAAAGATGTTTTATGTTTTGTTATTTTAAGAACAGTCTTCTTTCTCCTCGAAGCAATGGAGTTATCTTTTCTGTAGCTTTAAGAAAAAAAAAAAAAAAGTTGGCTGTTAATGTTTTCGGATGTTGAGAGAGTGATTCGTATTCCGCTTGTTTTCAGCCTATTTACTTCATTACTCTGTTTTACCGAGATTGGTAGATGTACGGTTAAGGTCTAGGCATGGCATTGGAATTCCCATTTCTTTCTGAAATAATTACAGGCGAATACTATTACCGATTTCCTTCTCGTTCCTTGTTCCCAAATCTCTCCCTGCTCTGTAGACCTCAACGTCGACAGCCCGAAAAGTTCTAGCGTAAAAAGACGTCTATTTCAAATGGTTGATGTTTTCATGTTCCCTTTTATTAATTAAGCCCTATTAAATGCTTGAACCTACTTCTATTTTCTCGTGCACTTGTGAAAGAAATAATTAGTCTCCCTTAGTATTAAAAATCACCACCTGATGAAAACAGTAATAATAATAGTTATGCTAATTGTGTTCGTCTATCCCAGAATAATGGTAGTGGGTCAACCAGATTCCTAAAGGGTTATGTCCCAATGTTTCATCAATTGATACTCATATGAAGAAGGTTGAATTGGCCGAATGGAAGTATTCTCTGGTTTGGGGACGAATTAAGGTGAAGCGGTAGAACGACATTAAAATTCGGTTAGGTATAATTGAATGAAGTAGAAGCGCGCCCTGGTTTGACGGATCTGTCCTTGGGGAAGCGTCAACAAGTTGCAGCTCGGGCTGACAATAGGCTGTGGCTGGATGTAGAGCGCGACCTTTTGTCGGTCACCTTGCTCGCCCATCGTGAACGCAGCGCCGCCCAACTGGCATTTCTAGATACCCTGCTGATCTCTGTGCCATTTCAAAGCGTTACTGCATAAAATCGCTGTTTTTTTTTTTTTTAAACCCAGCAAAGGTTAACAGCTCATTAGACTGACTGACATGGATCATCGTGGAGTAAGCTAGCAGTCTTCATCATGACTTGAAGGCATTGTGGAGCTTGATAAATGATTGCGATATTCCTGTTGGTAGAAAAGAAAAAAAAAAAAATCTCATCGAGTTTGCGAACCACCTCACCGATCGTGGTGGGTGAGCGGTTAACTTTCTACCCTCGCATTCGGGAGGACGCCGGTTCAAATCCCCGTCTGGGCATCCAGCTTTGGGTTTTCCATGGTTTCCCCAAATCACTCCATGTGAATTCCGGGATGCTTCCTTAAAAGGCTATAGCCGAATTCCTTCCCGTTCGTTGCCCCCAGTCCCATCAGGCCTCTAATGACCTCGATGTTGACGAGGCGTAAAGCCATACGTAAAAAAAGGTCGATACGGCACCTGCTCTCCACACTATTATAAAGCATAGTCATGTCACAATATCTTATTCACTACCAACCGAAAGATTAACCACAGGTTGCATACACTAATCGTGCATGGAATCTCATATTACATTATACGTACACAGCACAGCACAAGTAAACATATCTGTAATACACAAAGGGAGGTATGGCCATTGCATTATCCACTTAAGTTGGTTGTTTCAATATGGATATCATATTCCTTGATGACACCCAACTGGTGGCTCAACATCATATTATCCTGGCCTCACCCCTCACCTTAGAACCCCTTCCCGTTCTTACCTCCAGAGTTGACCGCTGTGTACTGCTAGGCTAATGGTAAATCTCCCCTCCAAATTTAGGGATAAGGGCAACTGATTATGGATAGAAGAGACTGACCTTAAGCCATATCTGTTAACTGAACGCGCTATAGCTAAGCACTTTTATCAGCCTTTCCACTGGTTTGATGCAATCCTCTATCCCTTCCTATCTTGTGGTAACCTCTTCATTTCAACATACCGCTTCCACCCTCACCCATCACCTCTGCGGTTTCGATCAGGAGAGTGTCCCGCCATTAGTGGAACCTGTTGCCCGCGGACTTCTGCCTGGAAATGTCTGTATGCACGACTCACCCCACCAATACGTGGAGTTACCACGAGGCGCATCCTGCCTGGAGCACGATAATCCATAGCATTGTGGCTCAAAACAAATGACCAGTATTGTAGCTGTGATAGTATCTACTACTGGAGTCACACTTTTTACCATTTTGTAAACCAAAAATTTAACAGAAAAATGAGAATTCTCGAATGGAAAGAACAATACAATACTGATCATCATCAAATTCATTATGTACGAAACCTTGAGGGCTGATAAAAAATCAGTAAAGGCACATTTCTAGGTATCATTTGAGATTATTTCGGAAAATTAGCGAAAGCTAAAATCCGTATCGTCGCAATAGTTCTCAATGTCTGTTAACCCTTCGAGCAGAGTACTTTCAGCAGAGCCTTGCTTTTGAGATATTACTAAGTGAACCAAGATAGGCAAGCCGTTTAGTTCTTTCCCATATCTTACTTAAAGAGAAAAATACTGAAAGCAAACACTAGAATATTTTGTTTATGAAAAACATTCAATTAAGATCAAACTATTTCATGACGATAAGTCTTAATTAAACATATCTCTGGTTTCAACTGCGTCGGATAGTAACATTAGTTGGATGTTTCATATTTGAAACCAAACTTCAATAGTAATATATATATACATATGTATAACTAGCTACAATTAACTCTTGTACTGCTGCAGTTCAGATGAAAATTTATCAAAGAACATTTTTGTGTTATCGCTGGTAGATTTCAAAACGAATACTTGTGTATCTTCCAAGTAGAGGAGAAGCACTTTTTTTCAGTTATGGCTTTACACTTCGTCGATGTCGATGTCGAGGTCATTGGGGACAAGGAACGGAAAGGAATTCGGCCATGGCCTTTTGAAGGAAGCATCCCGGAATCACCTGGAGTGATTTGAGGAAACCATGGAAAACCAAAATCTGGATGCCCGGACGGGGATTCGAACCACCGTCCTCCCGAATGCGAGGCCAGGACTTTAAGAGGAGAAGCAATTCTTTGGCAATTACCACACGGTACAGATTTAACACCTGATGTGTGCCATTCAGTCACACTACAGTATGAAAGTCGAGAAAAAAAATAGAAAACCATATTCTTTTGTTGTAAACTTTGTACAGAAGAATTTCTACCAATGAAATCTGTTTAACTGTTAATGTGGAATCGTAACAGTTTTTGGCTCTCGTTTCTTCGACGTTGCGTTCTTCGGGGAACAAATAGGTTGTAATCTTAAGTGACCAATGGCAAAACTAGATTATGCCGTGTTTTACTGCAACTTCGCTGTCTTAATTATGTGACTGTACGTTCCTTTCGGATCAATTGTGACCTGTACCTGGGGGTGTAGAATCGATATACTGTATTTTATTTTGTACACCATAACCAGTACCGTTAGAGGTATCAACTAACAGTATCGCCTCACAAGAAGTTACTGGTGTAACGCAGCTACTCAGGAACAAACACAGACTCTACTCTGTTAAGGACCTGCCTTGTTGAACGCTCTGGACAGCCGATCTGTCGTGTGCTAGACACGCCGGTACGCTTAAACCTTTTGACTAGGAGAGCACTTGGTGGGAGGTATTGATCAGCTTGTGCCTCCAGGGCCCTGGCTGTTGCCATGGCGACGGTGTGGAGCGTGGGCGTTTGTGGATGCTGTGGGCGTCCTGGTCGATGGATAGCGTCGCGACGCAACGTGACGCTGTGGTCGAGAGGTGTCATGCCGGCGCCGGGAGAGTCGACTCTGTGAGGGGGTGGGGGATGGGGGACGCCTCGCTAGGCTAACTCCTTGTATCTGTCCTACCCGCTTTCCTCCTCGTAATACAGCCAGCTGTAGCAGTGTAAATACTATCTATGCCAATTCCAACAGTATAGAGTCTAGGTCGCTGTCTTCAATTCAGTCTCAGGTTCGAATCCAACCTTCGAATTGATAGCTTGTTCTGTAGTGTACTAAAGTGGTTTTAAAACTTCAGTTTCCTGAATATTTGCTCTCCGCAAATATCTCCACATTTCTTACGATAGTCCCCAGATTTACTTACAGGGTGTTTCAAAAACGACCGGTATATTTGAAGAATCAATAAAAACTAAATTGGCAGTGACAGAAATACACCGTTTGTTGCAATATGCTTGGGACAACAGTAAATTTTCAGGCAGACAAACTTTCGATTTTCATTCACAGAAAGTAGTAAAAAAATACAATTTTTGAATGAAGAATAATACTGAAACAAACTTACACCACTTTCGTTTGTTCTTCCAAGTTTGCAAAATGTATTTATTAATTATTCTTAAGAATGTTTACTCTACGCTCAATCTTATAGACTACGTTCCATGGACGTCAAAAAACTTAACCTTCAACACAAAAGCGGCCAATAAACTATAAATTAAAGATGATTTAACCTCTTTTCTTCTGATAGGTATTCAGATTAAGTTAACAATCAATCTTTGATTTTCTACTCGTCAAATGGTAGAGAACACTCGCTCGTTAAACTTGCCACGATCTTTTTTCCCTTAGTGTTTTACGCCTCCTTGAGATCGAGGCTATTAGAGGCGGGAATGGAATGGGAGAGAATTAGGTGCATTTGAACTGTTCTAGAATTAGGAATCATGTGTAAGCTCCGAACATGAACTAGCAGTTTTATTGCACCTATAAACCTTAAAACTTTCTAAAGGCAATTTGGGAAGAAATTAATATTAATGAAACTTCATGAAACTCAGATTTATGGGCTTAAGAAAAAATTACGTTCATGTGCCTTAAAATACCAATTTCTCAACGAACTACCTTTTTGGTCACCTGCCGTCAACTTTATCACTGCTTTAGTGATTTCTACTAAGCATACAGAGTTAACAAATTCTACTTACTTCTGTCAGGTTTTACCGCAATGATCGAAACATACATCTTCCAAAAAAAATCAAAAAAAAAAAAAAAAAAAAAAAAAAAAAAAAAAAAAAAAAAAAAAAAAAAAAACCTGAGCGAATGCGAAAAGAGCAGAAATGAAATTAATCGCATGGCACATAACTCAATAATTATGCTGAATACACAATTACATGTCTTCCTAACGATTTGTTTTCGAGTTCTCGTGTGTGCAGAGTTAAATCACAATAATCAGTGGGAAATGTTTAGGTTATATGAAATCGTAAAGATTTATTGAAAGAAGGAAAAGGAAATTACGAACACTCCTGCATTTGTTCCTGTATGGGGAAAAAAACGAGAGTCCTGGTGTTTTTCAGCATGGGGGTATCAACAGACCAGATACGAGGGAGCTAGCTAAAATTATGCTACAGCATACAGATTTCAGCAGTTTCAGCTCAAACGAGTGAGAGAACGACATCGGGCACGTTTACACGATTCCTTATTGGGCGACCATTTATGAGTTGGGCAATCTTGAGCTTATAAATAGTCTTATTTAAAGAAGACTAGGAACCGGTACTGCTAAACGCACACGCACACACAAACGGAGCACTTATATATTATCTTTGGCTGAAACCAGGCAGTGACTCAAGTGTGTTGAAATGCTCACGCCGGCAGAGTATCGACATGTCACAGCACAAGTGGCCAATGGGATACTTTGTTTACAGTAAGTTGTGTTGGTGGCAGTCCTTTTTGAAACGGTCTAATTCCAACTGTCTGCTGAATACTCCGCGGTCTTTTATGTGCATTGTAACAAGAGCAACCACCTGCCTACGCATAAACTTGTCACCATGAGGCAATTAATCTAGCTTTAACATACAGAGTAACAAACGTGGACTCTTAATCCTTGTCGTGTTGCAGTGAACCATTTGTCATCCCTCTGGCCGGAGGATTCCAACGATCGTGGACACGTACACAGCATGCCGTTTTGTGAATTCTGTTACTTACAATGAACTCGAATGTGGTAAAGAGAACTATAGACCAAGATCTGAGCAGTGCGTGACATTTAATTGCCAGAAAGTTCCGGTAATCGGTTCAGTTTTTAAAATTATGTATGTTATCTAATTTTCGTTAAAACTTTTATGTAGTGTGCACAGTTTATTTAACAATTTACCAGTTTCACTATTTTGAGCAATGCTCAGGCCAGTGTTTAGATGAAAAGATCTTTACAATAAGGTACTTACGCGTAGGTGCATGAGCTTGGCAAGCATTAACGTCAGTTTCAGTCAAGATTGGAGGACCACTTTTCTCAGTCAGTAGAGCGGTTCATCACGAAACGGGTGACTGCAGTTCAAAATATAACGAATCCGAAGATTTTTACTCGAAACGAATCTTAAAGAAGGGGGTTTCACAGCATATTGCTTACCATAAAATATGGCACAAAGGTATTTTCACGAATTATTTGTGCTGAAATTGATGCTGACAACATTACAACCCCCACTGAAGCACCCACGAAATACAAGGCTCCACTGCCAATAGTCACATGCTAAGGGCCTGGACCGGTCGGATAGGGAGGAACTAGATTATGAATCACTGCAAGGCAGGAGGGTAGAGATGGGTCGTTCGGGAGTGAAACAGTTCTTTAGAACAGTTCTTCTGAAAGAGCGAGTGAGCTATCGCTCACTAAAAGTGAACGATAGATCTTCTTGGAGGTCGTAATGACGGTGGTGTGTCGGTCTCGATTGTACTTAACTTCAATCGAGTGTGCACCAATACAATAAGTTGGTTTCGGCTTTGCCACTCTCACCCAACCCATGTTAGTTCTCTGTTCTACGCCGTTCATTGTTTATCCACTCCACTCTGAAAAAAATAAGAAATCCCGAAGATCAAAAAGAGTTAAGTTCGTGACGTTCTCCGATTCCAGCGTACAGTGCGGAAAGAGCTAGTTCGTTCGCGACGTTCTCCGATCCCAGTGCTAAGCGCGGAAAGAACTAGTTCGTTCGCGACGTTCTCAGATTCCAGCGCTCAGCACAGCGCGGAGCAGTGCCACTGGGGAGCTACTTCTTTCGAATCTGACGTCCCGCTCCACTTCTCTGTCTCCCTCTATCTACCGGATTAACCACTTTTTATTTTAGCTCTACAATTCCCCGGACGGCGAAAACCAAGGACCTCTTCTTCACATTTGCTACAGGCCCCGCGCTGTCTTAATCCGCATTATGCAATTTGTGTTGTTAAGTTTTTAATATAAACTACGATGCACTATTTATAAGTAAAATTTTGTTTGTGAACAGTAACCTTCATTTTATTTAAAACAAAAAGTTCTTTAAAATTGATTGTACTTTGTGTTTGTAAATAAATTAATGTAAAACTAACTATGCTCAAACCATCTCTCAAACATTCCCAGCAATTCGAACAGTATTTCATTGACGCTTTGAAATGGCCTTTTTTTGCGTGAAAGTAATCCGGTAGTATTTAAGTAACATAAAAAATAAATGAAAATAATCGATGTGAGATTAACCTAATAAATCAGTCTAAATGACATCATCCTCAACAGTTTCCAGCCTCTGGTCTAAATGTAAATAAAACAAACAGATACTACACTCAAAATGGATTTGACTGCTCTTTTTGTTTAAACTGGGCTAGTGTATTGGTGAACCGTTGAAAAGAACTAGTTCTTTTCATAGAGTGATCAAATGAGCACAGCTCTTTTTAGTGAGTCACTTTGCCCACCTCTACAGGAGGGGATAAAGTGAGTATTTATAAGGCTCATTTCAGTGATTAAGTCTGGAAGAATACTGGATGAAAAATTAGGTGTAGGAAGTGAAGAAACAATCAAGACTGCAAATTAACTTGTTTTCGCGTGCGGTGGAATTTTCATTTACAGGTAAATGACTTGGGGACTGTAATAAGTTTCCAGCAGAGATGATGCACTTTTTTTTTTTAAATGTAGGGCTTAATGGCTAGTAGACTGGGCAAGGGAAGGGAACGAATTCGATTATGGCACTGCGAAGGAGTTTTTCCAATAATCTCCTGGTCTGGATGGCCTGAACGTGAACCGAATTCCAGTGATCACTAATTCCATGCCCTAAAGAGGCCACTCACCCACAACGCTCAGTCGGCAGAATAACATATCTTTATCAGTGAAGGGGAATGCGTATAAAACATGTTCAGATATGTGCGTGAAATAATTCCACTGTAGTTAGCAATAATCTTCACCGGGTCATTTGAATTACGAAGCCAATCTGAAAAATTCTCAGAGTCCGACATCGACAATCGTTTTTCACGATCACTGATTTTTAATAGTCTAGCAATAATTCTTGCAATCAACGGTACAAAAATGATACAAATATTCTTATGTTTGCGGTGATAATTATTCATTTGAAAATCTAATTGATTGAGAGTCATTGGTACTTAATTTATTTAACTCATCAGTAGATTGAAATATAAATGAATTACCGAATCTCGTAATAAAAGTAAGTTAATTTGTAGGGTATCAAGGTAACCAAACTTAACTCGAAATTTTTGTTTAGTTTTTTTCTAGCAGCATAGCCATTTAAAGAAAGAAAGATTCAAAGCTCCATCGTCTGTATGGTTTAGTAACTCGTATTCTTGACTATACTGAAAATGCTGACTTTCAAATCAGAAAAGTGGAAAAGTTACTTTTAAATATCGACTGTTCACCTGAAATAACGTAAAATTGCCATATTGTAGCACACAACGGAATATGCTATGTATCGTGCCTCAAAGAAACAAACGTTAGTGAAATAAGATTGTTAGAATATCGAGTTTTTAGATTCTTCGTTCAGAAATCTTGCTTGCTCACACGTGCCATCTACTTACGGAAGTGATTAGCAAACGCCCGTTGCATTTGACAACATGATTACTATAATCTTCTTTGTAACGGCAATTTTTGGATCTATTACTCTCCTATCAGACATTCTATATTAAGTTTCTGTTCCCCGGCGTTGAGTCACAGCGGTCTGAAACGCATCCTGTTGAATGGCCATCCGCTATCCACGATGTGCTTCTCCTAACGATCCCGCCCTGTTTCACCTCGAGGCTTCAGAGTGCATGTCTGCCAACCGTTAGACATTAAACTCCGCACCGGTCCCTTGTGTGCTGTGCAGGTATTTACCGTAGAGACAAGAGCAAACGGCCTGCTGGCTTGGAGGGGCAGAACACAGATTCCTGTGGTTGTAGTGTCGGAATAGCTACCAAGATAATAGCTTCTACAGGTAAAAGAATACAACATCAGACAATCGATAACAATTTAAGGCGTGCGTGGTTATCAAGTCATAATGATGTGACGTTACGCCACTGGCCTTCTTAGGCAAACCACTAACGTCTAGAGATGTTTTCGCTCCCTATGCATACACACAGGGCCGCATTTAAGCATAGGCTATAGCCTAGGGGCCCGCACCACAAAGGGGGGCCTGCACCACAAAGAGTGGGCCCGCACCACAACCGAACCCTGGATCCCCCGCCTGGGCCAGTAGTAGAGCTAAAAAAAAAAGTTTCCGATAATTTTTTTTGGTCACTTCAGCCAGGGCCACTGCCGACAGGGTGGCCCGCACCACATGTATAGCCTAGGGGCCCACAGAGCCTAAATGCGGCCCTGCATACACAATGCCGTTATACCAACCTACGAATAAAGGGCAAATCCCGTAGACCAGACCTTATACCCTGGAACATTGATTGATTGTGGTGGCAAATGTCCACATGGTCTTTGGTGGCCAAATCACAGGGAAAGGGGTGGAACACTCCAACGAAATCTTCTCCTCAACAGACCCAATCATCTAGCTATGTAATAAATACCCGAGTGTTTTCTGGAGGTGCAATGGCCATAGTATCGAACCCCCACACTACACTCATCCCACTTTTTTTAACTTATGGCTTTCCGCCTCGTCGACGTCGAGGTCATTAGAGGCGAGATGGGTCTTGAGACAAGGAACTGGAAGGAATTCGGCCATGACCTTTAAAAGGAAGCATCCCGCAATTCGCCTGGAGTGATTTAGAGAAACCATGTAAATCCCAAATCTTGATGCCCGGACGCGGATTCGAAGCGGCGTTCTCCCGAATGCGAGGCCAGAGCGTTAACCGCTGACCCACCACGCTCGGTCATTCATTCCAGCACGGAGGTTGAGAGTACTACCTCCAGCTAACGAATTCCCTAGCTCTCACAATCATCAGTATTTTGTTTAAACTGTTCGCAACAAACGTAACAACGAAATCACAGCAACTGCTGGACTTTTGTGTTTATTATGAGCGATGAAACCGAAAGAAAGTTAAACTAAAGCTACACAGAAATAGGAATTAGATAATAGCTGACCTCTGAAGGAGGTGTTATGCATGTCGCACATTTTGATACCAGGATTGACAAGTGGCGGTCGTAGGAGTCAGCGGACTCGTGGAGCCAACTCATTTCCCGAGTGCGGAAGCAGGAAGGCGGTGTTCGCATTACGGGGAGAAGCTTTCTACGGCATCAAGACACTCTCCGACTGTCATCAGCGCCAACAGGAAATCACTTTCACAGCGGGGAGCTAGAAGCCCTTCCGCGGTCGTTTGCGTGATTGCTGCCAGAGTGGGACCGCATCTGCCATCTCGCTACTTCCAGTACTCTCCATATATGATACAGCTGCGGTATTATTTTTCTTCTCTGCTTATGTTTTGACGTGGATACGTCTTTACATCTGCTTCCATACTCAACGGGAGAGAAGAGTGAGCCCCACGGTGATGACAAATTCGAGGGATACAATTTGTATCTCAAATTTCGAAATTTCCAATCCGCCGTCTGCATCCAGAATGCTGCTACGCTAACCGATAGGCAGAGGATCAAAAAATTTGTTGTAGGTAGTCATGACGATGTCACAGGAGCATGGTGCGTCGCCATTTTGGATTCCTTTAGTAATAAAACTTCTCATTTGGTGTTGCTACTGCAGTTGTTGTGGTATAAGAGGATTCTATTTTTTGCTTTTTCTGGTTAACTTCTGTTTCATTAAGGAAGTCAAAGGATGATGCTAGAGGAAAGCGAAGAAATTGGTCCCAATATTAATGAAAGATCCATCCCAACAATCACCTGTAATATTTAGGAAAATCTAAATCTGTATGGCTGGACTGATGACTGAACCCAAGACCATCAGAATACAAGGACCGATTACCACTCACACGGAAGGGTCGGTACAGCATCCAGATTTTTCATTTTTTTCTATTATTGATAGTTTTTATCCTTAACACAGTTTCACAAATACATTCTTTGATTATAGAGTATCCTCTAGGGTACTTGCGGTTATATGTGTCAATGTTACAACTGTGCACTGATTCCAGAATCTAACAAGGAGACCATCACACATGTTATAATCAGGTTTATATCTCTGGAGCATATGATTATGTTTGACGGTATTCACCCCAATATGTCTGTGGTACAGTCGTTTCTTCAAATAGGCACGAGTGTTTGATATTCGCTTGCAAAAATCCCAATAACTTTTAAGTACTGAAATTATTGCTCTAATTTTATAAGTAGCGTCGAGATCTAGCAGTAATGTAGAAGGTTTTTAATTTTCGGTCCTGGGTTTGAATCTGCATTCCGTTAAATATTTTTATTTTCAGAAGTCATTGAGCTTTAGTTTTAATTTCATGGCAACTTCAATTCCATAGTTTTATTTCGTGAAATAATATTTAAAACAAAACATATCACATACAATACAGCATTGTTTTTAGAAAATCAATCTTTTGTGTTTAATGAGTTTTAAAATAAAATATATATTGTTTTTTACTTCATCTTCGTCGTTTCTATTCTCGTATATCTTTAGATAATATTTTTATCAAAATACATAATATCCAAAAGATCCTTTTTATTTTTGCTGTAACTTATCCTTGCATTCCGTCGTTTAGCTCCATTGTGTCGATTTTTTCCTCACGAGATTTTTGAGCATTTACATGCTGCTATCACAAGGAAATAAACATATCGATTGTAGAAAAACATTTGTAGGGAATATACAAGTGATACCCGCATCGGTGGGCGAGGTAATCTTACCAGACTAAATGTTAGAAGTGGCTGCTGCTGGCGAGAATGCTGAGGACGCGGCATTTAGCGAATAGAGATCGATGTCGAGCAAGCAGTTCTTTGTCAGAGTCCACAGGTGTCTCATAAAGGCCAGAGGAGAGAGTCCCTCCTGAGTGCCCTATCCATCGTTACAGACACTTGATGTTCAGATGGTGTCCAAGTAAAGTTCTAGCACTGAAAACTTCATATATGTTTATCAAATATTTACCATGTAATTAATTAATAACTACAGTGTTAATAAGTCAGTGTTATTAGGCGCTGAGTGTTCGTACAGTATCTGCGAGATGTTGGCGGTGCGATGAGGTTCATACAAACAGTGACGGAACAAAGAGCCCAGGTTTTCACGTCCCGTTGGTGACTAAACCATCTATCAGGCTTGGGCATTTAGTTAATTTACTGCCCATCATAATAGCTAAGATTCGCTTTCCATTTGGTAACTTTTCGGAAAAGCCCACCAAGTGCCGTTAGCTAGTGCCGGCGACCGAAAATAGTCTTTAGTGCCGTTTCTCAGTAAAGAGGCCCGCTCTAAAGGCGCATTCCCACGATCCCTTGTAACGAAGGCGAGACGAGACGGGACCTCATTAGCCGAAGTGTAGGGACGACCGCGGGCCGTAGGTTAGTCCTAGCTTACCTTGCCGCCACCTCCGCACCACCTTGCCTAGTGTCGTTAGGCACAGAGCACTTTACAGCAACAGAAGGGGAGCGCACCGCTGCTGCAAACCGATGGCAACAGCGCACCGCTACACACGCCTGTGATGTTTACAGAAACAGAGTGGGTAGCTGCGTCTCGTCTCCGCTAGCAGAGGCGGTCCTGTTCCCATGGCGTGTGGTCGAGTATTCGTCCCGTCCCGTTCCGTCTCGCCTTCGTTACAAGGGATCGTGGGAACGGGCCTTAAGAGGGGTGGGGGACGATCCAGGCACTAAAGAAGCTCGCCAACAATTTATTAACGTTTTGGTGTTTTTTTGTTACAGCAGCTACGTCTGGGTGATGCAAGGCAGCTCGCATCTCGACAGGCCAGGCTGCCGGCTAGAGACCCCTGCGGCGCTATTCTTGTTTGTGGGTCCTCTGACCTCGCTAGCGGCGAAACGGTAAATCATCGTTCGCCACGGAAGCTTATGCAATCAGTTCTACCCTGTAAACGACCCTGAGAAATCTCAAATTGCTCTAACTGTTATTTTAAAAAAAAAAACATTCGGCAAAGTGTAATTGTTCACATATTAATAAAATAAACTACATATTTACGTAAATTTCACCATGCTCAAGTTTTAATAAATTCAGTTAAATTGTACACCCACTTTTCATTGATCCTATTAAGTCCAGTAATAGTCATGTGATTAGTTTAAGATTCATAACAATTAATAATATTCAACTTGATAATTTTTATTTTTGTCAGAACAATATGATAAACAATTTACTGGAGTATCTATCTACTAATACAGAACATTATCTTTCTTAAAAGTGATTAGTACATAAATTCTAAAATATGCATATGTAAAATATCTTTGCATCAATCCTGTGTCATTTTTTCAGATAAAAACAAGATCCAGGTGAAACTAAGTGTCTCAACTTGTCTTTCAGTAATGGCCCCATACATTGTTGATATAGAAGATGGTATCATTGCCAAGCATTATATCAATGTAAGATCACTTTAAGACAATCTTTCCAAACTTATTCGAACGGCGGACCCCTTAGAGATTAGACTATGATCACCACGGAGCCCTTAACGGTACTGAAAATAATAATAATTGGAAATTGGCTTGACTAGAACTGTCATTTGATAGCTCGAGTAACATCTCGCACATTGTATATTTCATCTCCATTCGTAATTATTAATTTTAATTTTATTTTGTCCGCGGATCCCTTAGGATAGGTTCCCGTACCACAGTGTGGAAAACACTGCTTTAAGACTATACAGAAGTTTAGAAGTAGTATAATTTCGGTTAGACCAAGAATACATAGTATACGAATTTCTGCACAAACCTTACTACTTTTTTTTTTTTTTTTTTTTTTTTTTTTTTTTTTTTTTTTTTTTTTTTTTTTTTTTAACGCAAGACTATGAGTTATAACTCTGTGAGTGTGTGATTGTTGACATGTGTAAGTACACTAAAAAATAAACATTTAACTCTGACTCTCAGAAAATTAGCCCGTAATGCGATAATTTCGTCGCTGAATGCTGCCACGACATTTTGGATAAGAAGGAAAGTGTTTGGTATTTCAAGCTACGTACCCAGGGCCGGCGTTAGGGGGAGGTAAGCGGGTCAAATGTACCCGGGCCCACACGGCTGATGGGGGTCCGATCACCGGCTCTAGGGCCCCCGCCCCATTCGACAAGTTGTAGAGCTAAAAAAAAGTCGCCCATTTGGTCTGAGGGAGGACCCTACCTGATGAATTCACCAAGGGACCCCAACTGGTTACCCCGGGTCCCAAAATCCTAGAGCCGGCCCTGTACGTACCCACATGTTACTGGAGAAACTTCTTATTTTTCTATGTATGAAGGACATAAGTAAGGTATAGGTTGTGGGTTAAATCAATGAACTTTAAAGAAACAACAAAAGTAACAAAAAAAACAAAAAAACAACAACAACAACAAATACCTTATGTGCTTGTATAATCGTCTGTTGCACATTAATAACATTTCCAAGCACTACACATTTTCGTTCTCCATTCACAATTAAGTCTATCCCTCTTCATTGAATCGTTGGTTACCATTTTGCTATTTAATCTCATCTAACGAGTTTTAAAACTCATTTCCTGATACTCATATACCAGGGGTGGCCAAGCTCCTTGATAGTCCGAGCCATTTTTTCAAAATTTGAAATATTTCGCGAGCCGCAATTAAATACGTATTTAAAAGGTATGCAAAAAAGACATTAAATTTTTTTTTACAAAAATTAGTATTTATTGATAACATATGAATAAAAGTACAAAATATGTGTATTCAATTTAAATATTAAAAATTAAAAACATATATTTTACTTCTCTTGATAATTCTTTAAAATTTGGTGAATAATTGGTGACAGCACTTCTCAGTAATTCTCTGAGATGCTGGTTAGTTAATACTGATCGGTGTTTGGATTTCACGAATTTTAAAGTGGAATAAAATGATTCACATAAGTACGTTGTTCCGAATATTGAAATAATTCGACAAGCAGTCTTTATTAATTCAGGATATTTCGATTCTGGTACAAATTTCCAAAATTCAGTGATCGGCGTCGACTTATATTTTAATTGTAGAGCTTGATCTTCTTGCATCTCTATTAATTCTAATTCTCCAGATGCTTTTTGGGTCATAATTACATTGGAAACTGAAAACTCACTTTAAATTATGTTAATTTCAAATGGATTTAGAAAAAAATCAAGAGACGATTTAAAATATTTCAAGTCTTGAAATCTATTTTGGAATTCCGTCAATATTCCTTCTAGGTTTTTTATATACTCGTTGAGTTTTTCTTGTTTAATATTGGAACAATTTTTTTTGATTCGAGGGAAATGACAAAATGTTTTATTTTTAATGTCCTTTTGAAAAAGTTTTAATTTAGTTTGAAAACAATACAAAAGAAATTATGTCATTTGGAAGTTCTTCGTCCTTTAATTGTTCAAGGAAATTTTTGAATTGTCGATGATTTTTTGCATTGGTGCGAATGTAATTTACAATGTGTAACACTGTTTTCATAACATCAGGATACTGTAAATATTTTGCAACTAGATGTTCTCGGTGAATTATGCAGTGAATTGGTATGAATTGTGGAATTTGAGAATCACCTCTTAAAAGCCCAATAAGACCGATTTTTTTTACCCAGCATTGCCGGAGCTCAATCAGTTTCAATACTTACAAGTTTATTAAGAGGCACATCAAAAGTTTTCACTATGGAATCTAATGCATTTTTAATATCGACACCGCGGGTTGACTCTTGAAGTGCAACTAAATCTAATAATTCTTCTTTAACAACGAAGTCAGGTGAAACAAAACGTATGAAAACTGCCAATTGTGGAAGATCTGTAATATCTGTCGATTCGTCAAGGGCCTAAGCTGAATGCAATACAGTTCTTCAAATCATTTTTTAAATTATATTCAAGAGATATATTAATTGCAGTTATGCGTCGTTCGGTTGTGTGTCTCGAGATGGGAATTTGCGAAACAACTTTGTGCAATGCTGCATTAGTTGGATCTAAAACTTTAAGTACATCTTCCAAGTTTTTTTTAATAAACTCTCCCTCTCTATACGGGCGTTTTGCACGAGCAATATTCCAGGCAATAACAAAACTGGCTTCAGCCACATTATTAGCTTCATTGTTAAAGGTCATCAAAATTGACTGTTGTTTATTTAAATTTGATTTTAAATAAGCAAGTTTATCTGATCTTAATTTGGAATTTGGTGGATACTGATTAGAAAACTGAGGATGATTGGTTTCATAATGTCGACGTAAATTGCTAGCTTTATAATTTTTGACCGTAGAATTACATATAACACATAATGCTTTTCCGTTATCGTCAATAAAAAAGAAATTCTCCTCCCACTCATTATTAAAACTTCTATTTTCTTGCTCGTATTTTCTTCTTTTATTTTCGTTCTCTGTCGTCATATTTTTTAAAAGAACTGGAAATTAATAAAGAAATTTAGAAAATACAAGTTTTTTGTTATTAAAACAATAACAACACGTGGTACATACCACGTAACAAATAATAGTTAACTTACCAAAAATTCCACATTACAAATTATACCCGTAGCAAGAGTGATACAAATTGCTTCCTCCAGAGCACAATGTCAACTGTCCGTTGCAATGAAAGTTTACGAATTCAAAATCGGTCTGGAGTAGGTCGTTTGTGGAAGATTAGACCACTGTTTATGTTCGTTCGCGCAGTTAATTGTTTCCTCCAGAGCACAATGTCAACTGTCCGTTGCAATGAAAGTTTACAAATTCAAAATCGGTCTGGAGTAGGTCGATTACACCACTGTTTATGTTCGTTCTCGCAGTTTTCGATGAGTCAGATCATTCTTAACTTGGACGGAAATGAAATTTGTTACAACGTTGCACTTGGTCTTTCATATTCGTTCTGAGTAATTTAAAAGACATTTTGAAACACATACGGAACGATAATTTTTTTTAAATATAATAACACAAAAATGAAAAGAGAACTCGGGTACATTTATCGAGAGCCACAAATAATCCTTCAAAGAGCCGCATGCGGCTCGCGAGCCACAGGTTGGCCACCCCTGTCATATTACAATGGTGCTAGGGAGGAGCTGACGAAATACAATGTAATAGCGACGTGAAAGAAGTTTCACTGATTTTTTTTGATTTTTTTTAAATGTTGAGTGCTGAAATCCAAATATAAGCTACTTGAATGAGCTCTGAATTATTTCTCAGAGTTTCGCATAACAATGTAAAAGAAATTCTACTCGATTAAAAAAAAAAAAAAAAAAAAAAAAAAAAAAAAAAAAAAAAAAAATCATGTACAATGCTGAAATCCAGGTATTAGCTGCTAGGGTAAGCTAGAACTCGAAACGCGTTCTGTCTTGTAAATAAATCAACAGACGTAGTTACCATTATTAATTTTTCATACATTTGTATATAACCAATAACCATCTTGGGATACTATGAACAATCAAATTTGTTGACTCGACTTTCGTTGTTTCATGAAATAATGACTGATTTCTTTTATTATTCTATGTCACCCAGACTCGCAGCGGCTGCTGGCTGATGACTTCAGTGTTTACTGGGTGCTAATAACCCCTGTCCAAGCGCTCCCAGTAACCACAACAAACAAACCATCGGCCGCGCCACGCAAGGTCGCGCTTGTTGTCACAACATCGGCACTGTTGGTATACTCACTTGTTTGAAGATTGGCAACATACGCTGTTCAGATAGGCTATGACAGAGATGATAAAACATATGTGTTCAGAGTGAAACAATATCGTTTTACAAGATAGTTCATATTCAAATTTATTTTTCAGTGGCTGGCTCACGTACTGTATAACATTCAGGGAAACTGCACCCAAACTGCTCACAAACACACCCTTTAGGAAGAGAAAGTTGCCCTTAAAGTTGAGATCACTTGCTGCAATTACAATAGTGCCTACTGCACGATAATCTAGCATAATCTCTACAATACATTCACGTATCACCAGCAGATATTATTGTTATTATTTTGCTGTGAAGGGACAGCCACCAGTTTTACTTTTTTCATAAACAGTAATGCAGAAAAAGCAGTGTAATACTTCTAAAAGATCTTTTCATTGCATGTTCCTTGTAAGAGCAATGAGTGTTTTTAGCATGACATATATTTTTAGCTGTGTATTCGAATATTAATCCAAAAATTAAACGAATTTCGATTTCAAAACAAAAAAAAAAACTTATCCTATAGTCCTCGTTCCTTAAGCGACTGTAGGATTATAACTGACATCTCCAATTTACACAGAGAGCGAGGTGGTGTAACGGCTAGCGTTCTGGCCTCGCATTCGGGAGGACGGCGGTTCGAAACCCCGTCCGGGCATCCAGATTTGGGTTTTCCATGGTTTCCCAAATCACTCCATGCGAATGCCGGGATGCTTCCTTCAAAAGGCCATGGCCGAATTACTTCCCATTCCTTGCCCCCCCATCCTTTTCCGTCTCTAAAGACCTTGCTGTTACAGAAACGTTAAGCAGATAAAAAAATAAAATAAATAAAAAATCCAATTTACACGTAATTTGACAAAATCATGTGTCTAGTAAATGTAAATTACAAAAGTCAGTGTTACAACAAACGGTTAAAAGAAAGCTTTTATCTCTCATTTACGAGTTACAGGTAACTAAAAGTTATTTATTGGGAAGGGTAAGTTTAATAATAGGCTTGCGACTTCCTTTGAGTAAATTGCACCATCACAAATTTTTAATCTGCCTTATCGCTTTATTAATGTCAAGAAATTTGGCATAAATATTTGCCATGCAATGATTAATATCATGTTGAGACTCTTCTTCGATCTTCAGAAATTTTACCTTCACTTCAACCGAACTCTCAAATGAAATAACAGCAAGGGACCAAACAATCATGCGATCAGCTCTGATAGAGCACTAAATCAGGCAGATAGTATGACTCAACTGCATCGGTTTTCTGCAGATGACATAGCATTTCACAGCGTACACAGGTGCAAATAGGCGTAAATATTGGCAGCATGAGCCAAATAGTGTGAACTAATGAGAATTAAATAAGCAAACGTATTAAGATGGGATCACATTCTTCCAGGCAACCAACGCAGTAAAAACCATATTATTACGAAAAGTTTCAGTTGGAAAAAGAGAGGATGGCAAAGTAGGTTTTAATTTTCTTTTAATACATATGTTGCTGTAGTGTTTGGATCTACCTTAATTGCAAATAGTATATCAGATCTGATGTGATACGTGAAGCGTTAATTGTTATGATTTATTTCACATTGGGAATAAAGTATAAGAATAGTTTAAAATAGATTCAAAGCAGTCAGCCTTATAGTCTGGCAGGGCGGTATTTTGTGGAATCCAAAGAAAGCTCAAAGAAACCAACCCATTCCAAAATGTTAACGATTTGATTAATCGAAATTGTTTCCCGACAAATGTGAAGAAAGTAATACCACCAGCCGCATTTGTTTTAGATAGAGAGGAAGTAAATTCATAGAGAAATAAATAAGATGTAGGATGAGAGTATTTTTTTGTAGAAACCATCGCGGAATTTTCTTGGGATGATTTTATGAAATCATGGAGGGACGAAATCTGGAATGGGACTGACCTTTTTTCAGAAGTATTGTATCTGGCGTTTTCGGCTGATTACGAACATATGCAATATCTTTTCGTCAGTCTACTGACGCCACAGTAGGAATGCAGCAAGTAAAGTAGATAGACTATTAATGCTCGAGGAGGGATTTCTTTTATTAGGGGAGGGTGGGGGAGGGGAGAAAGGAAGAAATCCATCCATGGAATTTGGTAGGATCCCTCCCGGAATTGATCTGAAATGATTTCGGTAAGCCATATAAAACAGAATTTTGGATGACTGGAACTGGGATCGAACAAGCATCCTTCCAAATACAATATTCGAAACTGTCCGGAGTCTAAGCGGCGGCATATAGTTACTGAATCAGTGACAAATACTTAGCTGCAAAATGCTGGTACAGGAGAAGATAAAACAGGACGACAAATGAAGCAACCCAGGGAAGCCTTTTTCGCTATGTTTTGAATCATCCTAATTTGAGTTTCTTGTATCTCTATCTTCTACTTGTTTTTCAGCTGTTATATGCATTTTTTTTTTTATTCGAGTGTTAGCAGTCCACAACAGCTCGTGTTCTGTCTTGGAGTACAGTCGCCGAGTGAGAGATGACATTTCAAGTCCCCCCCAGGTCATCCTCTCACTTGACCTGTGACGTCCTCCATAAAGTATGACTCGCTCACACTCACAGCTTCTAAGGTCGCACAACCACCGCAGGCTAGCAACTGTTCCCGGCATTCTCCTGTCACAAGCCGGCTTTCGACTCCTATTAAGGCCTAAGAAGTTGAGTGTTCCGAATGTACCGTTAGCACCACTCAATTTGCTAAAAACATAAGAAGAGTGTAGTTTCACTCCTCATAGGTAAAGCAACGTGGAGTAACCACTGGATCTCCATTGTAAGGCCGAAGTTATAGTACGAAAACAGTTCTGTGCATAATCCAGGCTGATTTCGGAAACCTATTATCAACGTTTCAGTTATGAATGAAATGTATGTTTCATCACTGATATGCTTGGTTATGGAAATCGGAAGGACACGACTTAAAATCCAAGTCCGGTCATCCGAATTTCGGTTTTCCGTGGTTTCCCCAAAGTACTCCTGGAAAATGCCTTTGCACCCAGTCGTTTACCTCTTCTAATGACGTCGACGAGGCAAAGAACTCAAAAAAAGGGGTTTAGTGAACTTTTTTGAAAAAAAATTATTAATCCAAATGATTCAAGAATACGAATTTAAATAAATCTGTGAACGCCAAAATTTGAACATATAAAAACTATCGAACAAACTGACAAATTTTAAATCCCATAAGAATCTGAGATTAGTATTCGGGGAAAATTTACGTTGCTTATCACAACAATTTCCGATTCTACTTTTCCCAACTGATACGAAATGTAGGCCTATTATGTCATTAATTTGTAGGCAAACTATTATATCAAATTTAATGAAAATTGCTTACAATTCAGGTTACTTTGAATAGAATGATCATATATAAAATTGCAGATACTTAACAAAGGTAGAAGCTGTAACTGCGTACGTAAATAAAAGATGTCCATGTATGGTTAGTAGTATGTTGCCGTATGAGTTCAAATACTCGTGATAGTCACATACAATACTAATAATATACAGCCCAAATTTTCTCTCTTCTATCATAGCTAGAAAAAATAATTGTCTATAGTAGGCCTACAGACTATAAAACCAAGTAACAGAAGAAAATGCTGTCACAACCTGCAAACCATATTTTACAAAAGCTTATAAATTAGTAGATAGGCTCAAATTTACGTTTTCGTTTGTAAATTTTAACAACTATACGAATTTCGCTGTTTCGGTTGTTTACTGTGAGATTCAAATATTGTAGGCTTAAAGGAGACACATAATGTAATATAATCAGTAATCGTCTGCTCCTCGTCAAGAGATTGGAACATAAAATAAAAACCAGTAAAATCCGACAAGGGATTTGAATTCGTGAAACTGTAAACTATCGCCTAGCCTCACTGATGTGTTACACACGTAGCCTACGAGGGAACTGTACTTGCTGTTTATTCTGTCGATGATCCCGTAACTCCTTTGTTTAATTCCCATACAGTGCTAGTCCCTACATTTCTACACAATGATTTAACAACCAGTTTCAATTTTATGCTAGTATCTTTACCTTCTTCAACACTTCCTCCTTAAGTTAGCTTTAACTGACAAGTAGTACTGTATGTCTTGAAATGTGTAACACTATCTTACCCCTTTTCTTACCGAGCGTGGGGCGTGAGCGGTAACACTCTGGCCTCCCATTCGGGAGGACGTGGGTTCGAATCCCCGTCCGGCCATCCAGACCTGGGTTTTTCATCACATCTACAAATCATTTTGGGTGAATGTCTGGATGGTCCCTTCAAAAGGCTATGCCAGAATTCCTTCCCATCCCTTGTCTTCAGTCCTTTCCCGCCTCTAATCATCTCGACGTCGACCAGGAGTAAAACCACTAGAGGAAAAAAAACTTTTCTATTTGTACATTATTTCGTAAATTCCTTTCTTGATTCGTCGTTTCGAAAATGTGTTAATCTTGTACGTTTTCAATGCCCTCCATCGTCACCTCAGGATATTTCAGATGTCCTTGTAGTTCATACTTTTCGTACTCCCTGTTCTATCAAGTGCTATGCTCCAAGCTTCGTTATTTTTGTTTACTTATGACTTCACGCCTCGTCGATGTCGAGGTCATTAGAGGCGATAAAGGACTGGGGATAAGGAACTGGAAGGAATACGGCCGTGGCCTTTTGAAGGAAGCATCCCGGCATTCGCCTGGAGTGATTTGGGGAAACCATGGAAAATCCAAATCTGGATGCCCGGACGGGGATTTGAATCGCCGCCCAAGGTTCATAAATATCCTTTTGAGTGCCGGTAAGTGCTTGTAACCGAAAGAAAGCATTTGTTGGATGGTGTTAATCCCATTCTGATATCCTTCTTTCGATTTAATTTTACGGTTAGAATGGCTTTCAACTACACGTATGACCTCCAAACGCGTTTCACCCTGCTTTGGACTGGCGTGAGGTAGCAGCCACTTGTTGGTATGTTGGCTGGGGGCCCCTCTTTTGTTCAGCCTGTGTCACGCCACGCTGACGCACGAATGCGTGACCACGCGTGACTGGTGAGTATGCAGCGACTCGGTTCCGGCACCCGGGCAACTGTCAGTGCATCTCTACCGCGTGGAATTATAAATAAGTCGCACCACACACAGGACTGTCTATGGTAACGGTCTTGATCCTCTGTAATGAACTCAATATCACGACGTATAAGAGATTAAAATTTGGATCTCCCTTCATTTTCTGTATACCGAATCAAACAGACGAACTGTATTAAACGGGCACATTTTCAGAATCAAGTTATTAGAATGTTTTTCGATTCTCATGCTCAAAAAATGCCTTCCATTTGTAAAGCGCTAATACAGGGCGTTCGCCGGGAAACGCAACCCTCCCAGTCTGTTGCCGTCGGCAACTTGCTCGGTCAGCGGGGCCAGCGGTTCCCGCCACACGATACCGTGAATCACCGCACTGTTTAACACCTCCGCTGCCCCAACAGTGCAGTGGCACAGTATAATGGGACCCTTACATGGTTAAGAACGGTTTCTTTGCATTGTAGATAGTTTGTGACTTCAGTCTCTTATTAATCAGTGTTGTGAATAAACGTTTCTTTGCGGTTTGGCTGGTTTAGGGCTTCATACTCTTACTAATCTGTACCGTGTTTGAGTGTGAGTAAAATTATGGTACCGGTACGTTACAGTTTGCAACAAAGAATATTTCTCTACGATACATATGTGAAGAAGAAGTCGTTTAAAAAGTGTCGCAGTAAATTTCGTCGCGAATATCCTGGCGCTTTACTGCCAGCTAAATCAACAATTCTGCGTCTGGTTAAAAAAAAAGTAAGAGAAACGGGTTCATTTTTTAACAAAAAGAGACTGTCGGTCAACCGTATTCTCACAGAGGAGAAAATTGACGATATCGCTTTTCGACTAGAACAGTCACCCAAAAAATCATTAAGTCAGTTAGGGCAGCAGGCAGGCGTATCTAAGACGTCAGCTTGGAAAGTAACAAAGCTAGTTCACTTAAAGCCGTACAAAACAATTGTGGTGCATAAAATTACAGAAATAGACCAGGGGCCTAGGATTAGATTTTGCAACTGGTACCTGCAGGGTGTCCACGATGGCACTGTTGATCCGCAACTGACGTTTTTCTCTGATGAGGCCTGGTTTCATCTGAGTGGTTATGTTAACGCTCAAAACAGTCGACACTGGAGTTCAGAAAAACCAAATACTCTACTCCAACTGCCATTGCATGACTTAAAAGTGGGTGTTTGGTGTGCGATTAGTGCTTCGAGAATCATAGGTCCAATTTTCTTCCGTGAAACTCTTACTTCCGCAAGATATATCGAAAATATTGTGAAACCGTTTTTCGAGAAACTTACTGAAGAAGAAAAATTGTACGGCTATTTTCAACAGGATGGGGCGACAGCTCACACCGCTAGAAATTCGCTTGCTGCACTTGAAGTGTTTTATGATCGTGTAATCAGCCGTGGGTTGTGGCCCGCCAGATCACCGGATTTAAACCCTTGTGACTTCTACCTTTGGGGTAAACTTAAGGGTAAGGTGTACGAAGGAAATCCTCACACATTGGAAGAACTTGAGGAAAAAATCTATCAAGTAATAATGTCCATTGACAAAGGTGAAATCCAGCGTGTGTCTCGAAATATGTTCAGAAGATGTGAAATGTGCATTACACAAGAGGGTCAACACTTCCAGCATCTTTTATAAGGTAAGCTAATGAATTACGACACATTTAAATGCTTAGCACATACAAGTTTATGAAGCGTAATTATTGTGAAATAGTCCGCGGCCGACGGTCGAACAATGTCGGAAGCTGATCGCTCGCTCGCCGGGAGCAGTTTCTTCCTTGTAGCGCTAACAGTGGGTTGCGTTTCCCGGCGAACGCCCTGTATCTCTCGTATCTCTCAAATTTCAACACAAAAATTCCAGTGAAAAACTTATTGTTACTCTAAATTCTGAGCTACAAGCTTCAATTACATTTCACACCGTGTCATATTTTTCCGGTCAAATCGTTAGTCCCGCCACATGAGCGAGGTAGCTATGGCACTGATACCGTCTGCCATTCGAAAATGTTTAGCTAGATCATAAGCAAAGTTGGATACGTGATGAAATACAGTTTTGCGATCTCCAGTGGCAGGAAGGAAATGGAGCAAGGAACGGGAATGAATTCGGCCATGACATTTTAAAGGAACGATGCCGGCATTCACCAGGAGTGATTTGGGGAAACCATGGAAACCAAACCTGAATGGGTGAGCGGGGATTCGAAGGCGCGTCCTCCCAAATGCGAGGCCAGAGCGTTACCTCTCACCCCCCACGCTCGGTCATCATCATTACCGTCGTAGTCAGCAATATTTAGTCACAGGTTGACAGACACAGTATATTACTCTGTAGTTCACAGTATTCCTAACTAACTTTAAAGTTTTTCCAGTTAAAAATAAAAAATAAAAAAAAACTTGTATAAAATATTTTTGAATCCATGTATAAGGCATGTAACTTGACCCTTTTTTGTCGTAAATAGTACGATGTCTGTAATCTGTCATTCCCAGTGAATAATCGCACAGTAATGAGTGATGTTTGATCTGAGGAAATGTCTTGTGATTGCCGGGAATTCCAAGGCTGTATCAATTGACGATGTATGAGCTATAGAAGTCACTTTTTTCAAAGTCTTAGGCTCTCACTTATTCTACGTTTCAGGTGGCAAATTTTTTATACGTTAATATCTTAGTACCTCGTTTTTTATGGCATTACGTCTTCCATGAGCTTTTGAAGGACCTATCCCGGAATTCGCCTGGAGCGATTTGGGAAAACATTCTAAAACAGAAATCTGGTTGACCGGATGGGTATTCGAACCCATGGCCTCCTGAATATGAGGCCAAAGCATTACCTCTCACTCACCACGCTCGGTTGTATCATTGTATCTAAACATTTAACAAGAATTCACTGTTCGCATAATGATTGTCGTTTGTTGTCCCTTTTAAGTTACCACTTTTTGAACCACATTGAAGCAGGCCCAACTTCTTATCTAATGCGTTCATTATCTATTGATCATATTGTTTAGATATATATAATCGCGTTATCGTACCAAAACAGACCTGGGTACACTGCGAAACTTGAAAGATCCGCTGTCTGCGATTCATTTTCAATATGGCTTGAGTGCCGTTCTGGGGAGAGATATGATTAAATTTTACTCTGTTCTCCCTTGTCTGTGCAATCTCTTGCGGATTCTCTTTGCGTGGTCTACTCTGGGAGGCACACTGCCAGTCCGCACGTAGGCAGGAGCTCGCGTAAGTGCTGCGTGACACGCATCGCACGCACGAGCCCCTGCCGACACCTCCCTAAACGGAGCGCCCCCGCAATCAGCTTAGCCACTGTGTTACTGGGCTCACAGGCAAGTCGCTAGGCAACAGCCAGAGCAGCAACAGTTCACCTACCACAAACAGAAAATACTAATTGCCCTCGCCTGATTTGGAATCCCTCTGAATGACCGACAGAACCCTTATGGTATCTCTCGTATGTCCGTCTTTCATATCCACATAACGTCGGAAACCTGTAACACTTTTTTTTTTTAATTATTCTAAACGCGATTATAACAAAATATTGATGAAAATAATTATGGAGGCTTTAGGGAGCGCTTGTAGGAAATTATTTTTAGGTAATCTTCATGTGTCATACAAATTCCGACTGTGAAAAGGTTCAATGTTTTTGTTATTACATCATTTATTTGCGATTTGGCGAAAAAAGTTTTGGTGAAAAATCATAAAAATAGCTTTTCCGCCCTCCTTTATTTTCAAAATTATTTGTTGGAAAATTCTTTTATAATTTACAGTGGCATGAAATCTCGTAAGTGTTACAGGAAATGTATTGCGATCATCTTCGTGTTTTTTGTTTTTGTTTTTTTTTTTCATGTAGGCCTTCAGTTCCATAGAAAGCCTTATGAATCGGATAGTGTCTCATGAACATACATTATTTGAATTTTTTTAAAAAAATATTAAGACCCACTGTTATCTTTTTAAGTGAATTTTTGTTTTTGTTTGATTTATATGTACTATTTGAAATACAATTTCGTAAAACCAACTATGTACTCAATTAAGAAATCGCTTATTTGGGATTTTTTTAAAAAAAAGTTTTTATATCATATTTTCTTTAGCGAATTCAGCTTGATAGACAATCTGGCGCGGGACCTTCAAAACGTAGCACTAATCCGCACTTGACAGTTAATTTTTATTTTAATAAAAATTAATTAGTATTTTGTTACTAGACCATACAGTCACCCCAGTGTTATTATGATTCTTCCAATACCGTCATTACTGAAATGCAACTATACAGTTCCTCCACTAAATTCAGATAACACAGTAACGCAAAATGCAAAACGAAACTCTAATGAGTTAACAAATTACCACGCCTGGGCACCTGCGTTTGAAACTTCACTTGGTTACCATTATTGCTACTCAGTGGAAGAGGTTAACTCCACAGAAACCAACATGCATATATCAGTATTTTACAAAGTTACACCAAATCGTATGCCAGGAACATAAAGAGTTTTAATGTTGAAAATGCACGATTTTTTCAGTAACAGTTCTCCCATTCTAAATACCTTGTCCTACTGAGCATTATGAAAATACCAGATTTAACACGTCGTATAAACATCTGTCAATAGATTTATGAACCGTTTGCCTTCACTCCTGTATTTTCGTTTTAAAGGAATCTAACATATGTATATTTGCGGTACATATTGCAAGAGTGATGCAATCAAATCGAGTCTGACGTTACAAAGCGAGCTACAATTGCCGCAAATCGTGAAACTTGTAATTTTGTAATTATTATGTAAATTAGTTTGGCTTCATGAATGCTAAATCCACCATAAATATTCCATTCCGATTGGGACGTAACCAATTGAAGTTGGCGCTGATAAACAATGATTTTAAATTGTCCTATTAAAATCGGAAACTGATTAGTACTAATTGTTGTATGTTAAGTTTCTTGACAAGCAGATAATTAGAATCAAAGTCCCAATAATCACAGCATGCTAGTATTTACGCGACGCTATGCATAGCAAAAAAAAAAAAAAAACAAAAAAAAACACACAGATACTTTCAACAGTCAAGTTGTTACGAATTTTTGTCCCATTTTTTGAATCCAATAGAATATTTTTATTACCGGTCTCTTCACGCATTTGATGCATTTCGTTTCTTAAAATGGTGAACTAATGCCATAATATTTACACTCCAATTACAACCTACGTTAATAATTATTTACTTCTTATATGCTGACCTGTTCTCTACACAGATATTCATCTCGAATGATTTAAAATGAGACAATTCTATCGTGATACGTACAAGGAGTATAAGTCACAATTTCTTGCTATCAATTTCTGTTTACAATAAATGCATGTCTATCATCTGAATATTTGTATTAACAGTACACGTCAGTGTTGAATATTTTTTCCTAACAATTCAACATTGAACCTATTAGTATAAATCAATTCGCATTTTATTCGGTCTGTAAAAGTAGTAGATGATTCAGCCAAATTAACTTAAATTGCAATGGAGCGCATGCTCCGGAGGCAATTTCCCAAAACACCCATCTTCCCTCTTTTCTGCATCCACCTACATTTACCCTTTAGAAATTTTAACTTTAAATTCTTTCAACGTTTTTGGCAAATTATTCTTCATTTCTCTTGGTAACTTATTCCAATCCCTGACAGCCTTACCTAAAAAAACAGAATCTTCCTACATCCTTGTGCCTGAAATCGAGTGCCAGCTTGCGGTCATGGTCATCTTTTACCTTCCATGCATTACTTTCAATTCTTACACCAATATCTTTCTATGCCTCATCACTAATATACGTCTTGTACACTAACATGACCCTTTTTACCCTCCTTCTGTCTTCAAATGAGTCCCATTTCAGCTCTTTTATCATATCTGTTACTGATTGCGTTCTGCGATAATTTCCAGAAACAAATTTAGCAGCCCTTCTTTGCACCTTCTCCAACTCCTGTATTTGATACTCAAAATGTGGGTCCCATACTACACCACCATATTCAAGCAATGGTCTGACCTAAGTTTTGTAACCCAATTCCTTTACTTCTCTCGTACATCCCCTCATCACCCTCTCCAACAAATGCAGAATTTTGAAACCTTTTCCTGCTACCTGACCAATAGTGATGATAATGACTTATACTCCTTGTACTTATAAAGACAGAATTATTCTGCCTCTTGTCTAAATTACATCCCTGCATTTGCGATTTTGAGAAAGTGTTCATTTTTTTTTATTTGTCCACACACTTTTCTGCCTCCTTCTGGTTCTTGTCTTTCTTACCTCTTGCAGTTTAAAATTCTAAGTTAAAAATCGATAAAACTGTCAGCTACAAAAAATTATTTCCGAATCCCATGTTAGTAGATGATACATTTATTTTGCTTCGTCAATGTCGAGGCCATTAGAGGAGGAAGATGATGAGGGGCAACGAACGGGAAGGAATTAGGCCATTGCCTCCTTGAAGGACCCATCCCGGCATTCGCATAGAGTGATTTTGGGAAACCATAGAATATCGAAATCTGGGTGTTCGCACGGGGAATTGAACCCGTGGTCTCCCGAATACCAGGTCACAGCCTTCCGGTCACCCGCTCGTTTCAGTTATATGATACAAGATTTCTCTTTTATTGTCAATGTGGTTTTTACATCATTCCCGTATTAACCATCATTTGTAATTTTGGTTCCTAAACAAAGAGTTCTCTTTCTTCTTTTGATACGCTAGATACCATTTATATGTTTTTGTGATGTAGTAGTTGTTATTTTCGTTACATTTTGTAACTTTTTTCATCTTAACAATCAAATTCAAAGAGTTAAATTACTGAATTTTTTACGCAGTTTTTTTTCGGTTTATTCTGCTGTATTATAGAAATGTTCTACGACAAATATCCCTAAACAAGCGACCACGAAATTGTGTTTTAAACATGAGAATGAACTCGCTACGATAGATCTTAAATCTACACCTTCCATTAAGATGTCCGGATGAAGATTATTATGGCTGGATATAATGTTAGAACAAAGCGCTGCCAAAGAAAGAAAGACATATGCTAGGCTTGGGAAAAATATATCGAGGTATCGAAACGATATATTTGCATAAAATTATCGATATTTACTTTCAAGATTTTTATTCTCGATTGATCAAAAATCTATATTTTATTTGGATTATCAATTTTATTTTAAGTACCTATTCGATATTTTTGTACGAACGTAAATCAGTATCCAATTTCATATGTTGCAAATATACTGTATAAATATACGTCTAGAACAGATCGGAACGCGTCTTAAAAAAGTGAATTCGTCGTAATTTAACAGTTTTTCATCAACGATTAACAGGTTAAAAAAGACGTTAAATTTGTACAGGTTTTCTTTAATGTAATCGTCATTTTTTTTGTCAACAAACATATTTTAATGTTAACGGTTAGGTTATTATTTTTAGTCAAGTTGAAGAATATTGATTAAGTATCCGTGTTGTGAAGTTGAGGGTTGACGTAAATTAACAGCTTTTATTTTCAATTGGTTTTTTCATTGATGAATAGAAGTTAATGCGTTGACGAAGCATCTGATATGCCAAGCCTCTTCTGTGTCCTCTGAAAGAGTGGCTTCTGCAGTTAACTTGGCGGTACCAGACAACAGGAGTAGATTAACAGTGGAATATAGAAAACAGAGTTCTTTTCATGTCTACATTAGATGAATACCAGTTTGATAGAGTGTAAAAATAGATAAATTAATAAATGTTTCTTAAATGTTTTGATATATTTATGGAATATTTTTAGAAAATTACTGGCTTTAGGCAAAAATATCGACATTTTTTTCTCGGTACATATCGATACTGTTTGTAATCATCGATACGTTATTTATCGATATATTTTGTTCATTTGCCCATCCCTACATTATACTCAAAACTGTTCATGTTTTCTCAATGGTATCATAAGACCAGAAAATCAGTTAAAAATTTGAAATCCAACTATTTAAAGCCACAATACTTTATCTATATTGTAATGTATGTAGAACGTGATTTTTATTTAAGCACGTCAAGAGAAATTATAGAAAATTATCCCCATCTTCTTCATCAGCGGGCGTCCAAAAATTACTTGAGCTGAAATAGCGGAAATCTCACGTGAGGTTTTGGAAATTTTTGTTGGACTGTAGAGCTAAATAAAAAGGTCTACAAAACACGCGAAAGTCGATTTTAGGGAGGTATTTCGTCGAGAAGTGGGGGTGCAACCGACTTTGGAAGGGTGAGACCTAAAAAAAAAGTCTCAAAAGTTGCTGGGGTGATTTCTATGGTGGGAGCGGTCTCACGAACCAGATCTCACCAGAGGGGGATGGGGAGGTCTGGAAATGCGGAAAAACACCTCACCTAATTTATGGATGCCCCCTCACCACATTTTCACAACATTTTGGGATCGGCTGTCTTTCATGAGTTTTACTGATTGTTGCCATGGCCAAATTTGGAGTTATTGTTCTACGGCCGTATATCCTTGCTGACAACAAGCATTTTATCCCTACTGCCAGGTCGAACTACGTACTAATGGGGGAAGTGAAGTATCGGCATCTCTCTGTGAAACCTGTATCTATGTTCTTTGTATGTTAGTGTACTTTTTGCTTGTGTAATGTGTAGTTTATGAGGCAGAGATAGGCGACCGTCCCAGCATTCGCCTTGATGGCTGCTAAAAAAAACCCATCAGGACGGCCGGTACGCGATTGGGGGGGTGGGGGGGTGGTTGGCTCGTGCCAGGTCTCGTTGTGCCTTCCCCATCCAGTGCGCGACGCCTCGGCGCAATTAGCCACACTGGCGGGTATGCAAAGTTATCCATACATTTAATTTAAAACTGTTCAACCAAGTAGTACAGTTTACCTCTGAAAGATCTCAGAGTTCAATCCCACTCAAGCCCAACATGTAATACGAATTGTTTCACCAATGCCAAGTTTTGTTTTTCATTTGTCTTGTAACAGGAAAATCCGACTGCACAGTAATACATACAGTGGCGAAATATGGCGAAAGGTGTTTTTATGTTTAGAAGATTGCGGACTTGGTTCTCGGCTTCTGTGGAATGTTTGGTCTGACTCGTGGTATTGTTGTTTCTCCTCGACATTTGCAGTACTCGATCAGATCTGAGGCGCAGTGAGGCGTGGCTAGCTAACCTTATAGAAAGTAAGCGTCGGGACAAGACCTTGAGAATAATAAGCAATCTTTCAGTCCTGCTGTCTTGGCATGGATCTCCAAAGGCAGAAAACAATGCACGACAGTTGTAGCCTTTTTTTATTACTGTTGAAGAACCACGTGGCTGAGGTGTGCTGATGTCGGCTAAAATCAGTGACATAATTCGGTTTAAGACTAATGACCAACGGCTTTAAGTCTGGCTAAACGAATATTCACCAATTAATTTGAAGATGTTCTTTTCCACGTTCTCACTTGATTGGTTACAGTTGGTTTTGTGTAAAATCACACATTTCCTCACTAAAATGCTAATAACGAAATCGAAAAGTATCATGGGAAATATTAACTTCCTGTTGTCATTTATATTTTTTTTTATTTATAGCTTTACGCCTCATCGACGTCGATGTCATTAGAGGCGGGATGGGACTGGGGACAAGGAACGGGAAGGAATTCGGCCATGGATTTTTGAAGGAAGCATCCCGGCGTTCGCCTGGAGTGATTTGGGGAAACAACGGAAAACCCAAATCTGGATGCCCGGATGGGGGTTATTTATATCATAACTCTGATGTATTTTAACTGTAGTTACTCAAATGTTGCTAGTTTTTAAATCGAGTGCTGTGAAGGTGCAGCATAATGAAATCCTTAATTGTAATGCTCACATATATACATGCATGCACTTGTTATTGTTTGTCAAAACACTACACTTCATTGAAATAGTGCGAAAAGTTCTCACCGTAGATCATGCATGGCGAAACAACGGAGATATTAAATTTTCAGGTAGTATGTGAAGTTTTGTATCGTTACAACATTTAATAATTTTTGAACAAACAATGGAAATCTACGAGATACTTCAGGCAAAACCACCCATGCACTATATTTCTCGACCAAATGCTATTTCCGCTACATCATTTCTTTTAGGAAAATTAAAGAAGTGTGTAATGTAATTATGATTACTAGTTCAATCATTAGATTAAATGCAGCTTTTTTCAATATAGATCTTCTTTTAAAGTTACTTCTGTGTATACAATACCGAGAGGATAAATGAAATCGTTAGTTTCGAAGTTTAAACTGATCTTCACGTCTGCAAACGATTAATCAGTATTTCGACGAATATTGTGAAAGCTGATTTAACAACATCAGCACGGAAGCCGCCTACGATCACATCGTAATGCTCTGAATAATGTAGTTCGCCGAAACAGGCGTCGGATCCACAATTTGTTCACCCGCTGGGTTTCTCTCGTATTTACATCTATTATGACGCGCGTCAGAAAATTTATTTCAGTATTTCTATTAAAATGTCGCACCTCGCAGTTAAATTTGAAAGCGAAATATATTTTATAGACCAGCGGTTCCCAACCTATGGGTCGTGGAACAATCGAGGTTTTTATCACAAAAATGTATCTTTTATTTTATTTATTTAAAAAATATAACACAATATTTTACAAGTTAAATAATCATGAAAGCTATTAGCTTGAATTAAAACTTTGTGAGAAAAAAAAGTTTTCTTAAACAGTCAGCTGGTATTATGCAAAAACCTCGTTGTGAGATATAGCAGCGACAGCAATCGCGCAATCGTTATGGCAACCCCTGAACACCCCCTCTCCCTCCCCGCTCTAGAGCGGAGATGCGTGTGTATACCACCTGCAATTTTACTTCTCTCATTGTCATTTTCTTGTTTATTCTTGAATCGTAATCAAAGTCTTTGATCGAAACAGTCTTTATCTGCTTTGTGAGAGTGAGTTATTTTGTGCGTTTTGTTTTGATTGAGAGTAGATTAATGTGATTAATCGTGGAATTTCATCAGTCAGCTTGATGAGGCGATGGTCTGTGCAGCCACCTCACTGGGAATTCTTGTTTTTGTTGATAATATATCCTTTGTACGAAAATTCACCTTTTAGTAGGATAAGATAGTTGAAAGCGTATCGAGGTCATGCAAAAACTCCCATTCTGATATTAGATGGACTCTCATATTGGGTGGGTCGCGAAAATTTTATTTACTTAAAAGTGGGTCGTGTACTAGTAAATGTTGGGAACCGCTGTTATAGACGATACAAAGACAGACCACAATGTGATAGTGTTTCGTGCAATGCTTGATAATAATCGTTCCAAAACATCGGTAATAACGAAATAATTTCCTTGAAATTTAATATTCACCAATTTCTTTTCAACTAATACACTGTAGGATTCATACTTCACTCTAAAGTAGTTGTTGATTTGACTTTTATTTTAGATTTACCGACATTAAGCTTGGAATAATCAATGAAAACCTCGGAAAATGTAGATCAGCGTGGTTCCAGTTACAATCCAGAATGTTAGATACAGTATAAGGTTGGTATTCTCGGTTCAATATAAAGCACTGAAACCAGTGATACAGTTCAAGCGCTAAATTTTGCTTTATTGTGGTCATAAAACGAATTTTCCTAACGAAAGAATGATGTTTGCGATCTCTAACGACGACTTCACAAACGAATATTCTGATACGATTTCTAGGTAAGAGTACCTTCCGTAAATAACAGATTGTACCGACTCTAATCTTCCTGACTTTGTACCTGCCGTGCAGCTCCATTAATAAACTTTCCCATCTACTTATTTACTTATTTTGTAAATTTTTTCCTTATGTTTATATACGACAGCACATCAGAAGCTTTTATGAGTTGTTGAGTCTACTTCCTGCTTACAATTTTTTTAGTTCTCAGTAACATCTGTTAACGTCAACAATTCTAAAACATCACTTCTTGGTCGTTAGGGGAGTAATCCATATTAGGACAGCCCTTTATTAATATTAATTGTTTAGGTTTCTGGTTGCATGCCTATTTTTGTACTTCCAGCATTGAGTTGTCAATGGGATTCTTTCCATGAGGTTCTTAACGCTCATAAGTTGGCTGACTGATTGTGCGCAGTTGAATAAGAGCCCCATATCAGCGTGATGTCAGTCTTCCTGCGATGCTGCGCAGCATACACAGTACTGTGGTAGTCCCCGAAGGCCGGCAATGCCGTCACAGCGCCGTACCGGGAGAACAACCCGTCCCGACATGGACAGACACAAGTCCTCAAGGGTACGCGGCGCGACCAAACAATCAGTATTGAAGGAGTTACTTCGTCTTAGGCTGGTTCGCACTGCGCTAGTAATTTAGTCGATTGGTCGACTGTACTTAAATACTTCTCTCCAAATTCCTTTACGTAATTCCGTAACTTAACACTTTCAGAAAATTTTGTTTTCGCCATGTTGATACTCACTGATCCACTGCATATTTAACACTGCCTGAGTATTATTTTCAAAAGTATTGGTGACAGTGAGACACTAATTGACGCGGCTCGACACATGCATGCTGCTGCTGCATTGTCGATATTAAAAGGCGGGTGGAACATTGACGTTTAGAGAGCGACTGTAATTCTTGAGTGGTGAATTCTGACCAATTCAGTGAATATTAGTTTTTTCTTTTTCCTCCAATGTATTATTTTCTATAAATAATTATCCTAGCTTCTTCTCACCTATAACTTATACTATTAAAAAATTAATATACTACCATTAAAAAAATTCTTCTGTTAAAAATTACCATATTTTTCCTAAAAATATGACCATATAACCATAGGTACTATCGTAATATTACCAAAACTAGGATAATGGCCTGTATATGCGCTTGTATGATACATAAAATACATTTAAATTCAATCACAAAGTTCAATCATTGTTTAATTTAGAATTACAGTCCCAAAAGAAGGTAGGGAAAAAATATGACTTGTCTTAAGATCCGAATCAAACTTATAACTTTTGTCTCCATTTTACAATATATGAGTACTTATAGGATATATTTTAATTATCAATCTACATATCTAACAATAAAGCAAGTAAATCTCAAAGGAGAGATTTAATTTTTCCTTCTAACGTTTATACACTTTCATGACACAGTTCTTCAATGACGTCTCAAAATTTCGGTTTTTGAAACAGTTTTATTTTTTTCGAAACAAGTTTGTGACATAAAGATGATTGTAATGTTTAATATTCGACTCATTCTTTACACCTAACAACAGTTGCAAGCTATCAAATACGTAAGCTTTACATATATGTGGACTGATAACCTTTAAGGAGTATGACCGAGCGTGGTGGTGTAACGGATAGCGTTCTGGCCTCGCATTCGGGAGGACGGCGGTTCGAATCCCCGTCCGGGCATCCAGATTTGGGTTTTCCATGGTTTCCCCAAATCACTCCAGGTGAATGCCGGGATGCTTCCTTCAAAAGGCCATGGCCGAATTCCTTCCCATTCCTTGCCCCCCATCCTTTCCCGTCTCTAAAGACCACGTTGTTAAAAAGGGACGTTAAACTGTTAAAAAAAAAAATAAGGAGTATGAAAGATTTGTTATCTACTTAAGGAGTCAGAAAATAGTGATGTTGCAATATCCCTTAGCACTTAGCGCTGACCTCTGCCAATGTTCGTGTAGAAATCAAGAAAAAGAACGTATTTATTTATAAACATTAGCCATAAAACTGCGTTTTTTAACATGATAGCACCTGATATCTTAAATCATGATACTGCTGGCAAGTTTCAAATCACAAACAAAACTTACAACATTGAGGCAGAATGTAAAAATTTCAATGTGATTCATAATCGGTTTATTGTAACAGCTAAAAGCAGTACATACTTACTGATACAAAATATTATATGCACACCCAACATTGACAGAACTGTCGTATGTCAAACACGTCTTAAGCATTATGTTTTCTGCTTAGTTGTCTCTAATTAATTTTTACTTTAATAAATGTGAGTACACCTTATTGTCTTACGGGACCTCCTAGATAGATGTTTTTAAGGATTGGTTTTCGGGTAATATTTTTCGGATAAGAGCTATAAAAGATTATTTGATTGAGTTTTCTATTTATGTTTTGCGAAACACCAGTTCATGCTACCAAATATGCAATCTGTTTGTTAATTTTAAATACAAGTTTATCAAAGTTTGAAGAAACGCTGTTTTTTGGCAGTCGTTACTGTTTTGCCTGTACTTATACGCCCACATACGATACGTCTTAGATTTCTGTCGTTATAGTTTCGAAGGAGTCGTCAGTTCAGTTTTCGTTGCCAGCCACTTCTTCTTCGGTAGGTCAGAAGCCCCAGCTGTTTTATGTTAACGGTTTGCCGTTCACCTGATACAAGAAGCGATTTTACTCCAAATTGGTGGATACAATTCGTTCAAAAATTTAGAGTCGCTAAAAAAATGGAATTAATTGTTTAGCCTGCGCTAAGGCATTTAAATTTTTTTTACTATGTTGAGGGACTCAAGGAGAAAGGGAAGAAAGAACTGCGAGTCTGCCACAACCTTCTTCAGCACAACTTGAAGAACCAAAACTGAACGACAGCAAAATTCACTAAAAATATTTTGGCGTTATACAAGGTTATTTCAGAGTACTCCACATCATAAATCCTGTGCTCAGTAGAATCAAGCGTACTACTTGCATCTCTTATGTCCTTGAATGTTAACGCTTGTAGTGGGTTATTCCAGACAAAAACTTTGTAAACATGGTTTTGCTGTGACCACCAAGTAGATGTCACATGTTATTGCTGCAATTAGCATCAGGGAGCTGAAGAGTGGCATAGTGGTGCTTCTAGAAGAATTACTCTGCGTTAATAAATACGAATGTGAAATCTAATTTCGACAAAATTTGCCAATCCCGATGTTGCTATCTTTCATATCCATATAGTCGCGACTAAATTCATTGGCTTAAAGGAAATTTGTTTACTTCCTTAGCTGCTACATTTTTCTGTTTCTTAAATAATGCTACAGAAGACAGCATCTCGTTTTTAATGAGTATAAAGAAATATAACCATTAAGCAGGTCTGAAGAGTTTACAAATTTGGTTTGAAAAACCAGTTAGAAAAACTTTATTTATATTTCACTTCTCCTCATGAACTTTAATAATATTATGAGGCTTCGTGGAGTCTTATAATAATGCTGCTGAAATGCGCTCCATGTTAACAGACTTGCGAATTCTATTTTTATAGCGGAGGTCATAAAAATTGATGAAAGTGGTCAGAATACTACTGAATTAATCACCGACCAGAACGCAATTTTATCTATCTCCACGTATCAAACATGCACGGATGGCTGAAGATTGATTGGAAACAGATGCATGTTTGTGAACGTAAACCATTTTTGTTTTAGTTACCAGACAGAAACGATGAATGTCCTAGTTAAAAGATGAAATAACAAACTTTTAATTTTCAAACATTCATTATTAAATTAAATCTAAAATAAATACCAATTTTGTGCAATTCGTTCTGTTACTAGCGAAAATGCTAGTGTTTTAATTATTTTTGATAAGGACGAAAATTACATAGTAGTTTTATGTAATGGTGCTAAAAGATGTGAGCAATTGTGGTTACACAAGATTTAGTAATACATAAATATTAGAAGTGTACTTGTTAATATTATCCATCAATGTCAAGGTTAAAAATATATATTCATTAAAAAAAAATTCTGCTCAGTATAAGAAAACTTTCATGGAATCAGTCAGCTGTGAAAACTACAGCTTTCAAGTCAAAACTGAACCTTCAGTTCTGGAGAATGAGCCCTTGTCTTCAGTAATCGTATATCAGATTTCATCTCGCATACACCCGAAAATATTTAAAAAATTGGAATATGCACCACTGGTTCTTCTTAGATAGTCTCAATGAAAGTGTAGACGTGCGTGACCATAAATGACATAGTTAATCAACGTGTATTGTATGTGGATTAGATAAGACTTTAGTAATTAATACTTAAGAGTCTAGTAAAATGTACCATCAGCTCTGTGGTACTGTAGTACCCTGGCTACTCACTAAACACTCTCGACGCGCCGTAGTGTTGTACTGTAACCATCACTGGTGCATACAGCCCATTCATCTTACCTGAAAGAAAAACAAAATCCTTCATTAAAAAATGATAAAGGTTCGTTGAAACCACATCTTTATTCATCAATTAGAAAAGAGGATGGAGTTGAATGTTACAGCGTAAATTATTAAGGAGGGCAGTAAGTAAGCAGTGGGTGGCAAGCTGTCCCCCCACTAAGCTCAAGGGCATGGTGTGGGCAGCGTGTATTTGGGTCAGACGGTCTCCGATTCGATTCCAGCCTTGGAAAACATCGTTCAGAAATATTCTTTTTTGCTTTACTAAAAACAGCTGGTTACTGCTAACACAAATTCATTAATGCACTCAGGAACACATCCGTAGCAATCGGTATGGCTGCAAAGATTGAACTGAATTTAGAAGAACGCATTTAGAAGGAAGACAGGATGGAAATGTGGACGGCAGACAACAGTGGCTGCGATTTGGTAGAGGACCCTATAAATAATACGGCATTGTTTGGTGGACAGTCTGAAAATCTTAAATTAATTACAACAGTAATAATAAATATATTCGACTGATTCTTGGGTTGACGCTATATCTACTAACACAGTTACAATTTTTTTTTTTTTCGATCCTAATATTACTTTTCTGACAGTAATTATCTCAGTTTCTTATGACTAAATCATTAACACTGAAAGTTGCTACATGGTCGGACGCCCAAAAGGCATCGGTTGTAGGATAAATAAAATGCTGTAGTGCTTAGGATCGTTAGATGTTGATTGTAGTAGAAATCGCTCTGCAGAATATTTGGTTGAAAAATTTACGCCAAATTTCTTTCCCCAAGGCTGTTAACACGTTATGTTACAACAGATGTTCAATCTATAAATGATTTACGTTTGAATCGAAGAGAAATAAGTATAAGTAACATTCCTAATCTTAATTCATTTTTTCCGCCAACAACTACACAATGGAACAGCCAAACTTTATCGAACAACAGAAGTTGGGAATGGCTTCTTGCTTCGTTCACAAGCTGGAATCAGTGTAGTTCTTCTGGAATCCTGTTACAGGTTTTCAATTGATTTCTTACTAAGCTATTAAAAACAAGAATTGTTAATAGCGGAAATAGCAGATGATCAATTCTCTAGCATATTCTTGCTGAACAACCCTTTTTAACAATGTTCGTAAAAACTCGTAAGAGAGGTACAGCGACGTCAACAGTGTACTCGTATTTGGACGATCATATAAGGAACTTTCAACAAACAGCGAACACTCCGTGAAGTCTGTTTCGCGATTAGATTCAACCGCACGCAGCTAATGGTCCCGAACGAGCTACTCTGTTATTTTCACTTTCTCCACGTCCGATAGTACAGGGAAAGTGTTGTAATCGATCATATATAGTTTAGAAACCGAGATTTCCACTGATCCTAGAGTTTCTACTCCTGTTTCAAATGGTTTCGAAGGTTTATTTGTTTTGTCTGAATGTGTGTCCACTTGTGATACATGATTTTCACGCCGCTTGATCACACTTCAATTTTCTGATTCACGTGTCAGATCTGTAAGTTCTTCTGTTCTACTAATTTTCTTTATAAATTCGGCATGATGCTCAAAAACGAAGTGAGTACATATACCATCCTCAGGTTACACTTGGAGTGTAAATGCACGTCGGTATACGTAATCTATACATGTAATAAGACTGTAACCAAGCGAAAATCTGAACATTTACGATATTTTGGAATGAGTTTGGGGCCATTGTTAATGACCTGCAGGAAAGGAATCAGCTGTTTTTTTTTTTTAAATTTCTCTGTCTGTATGGATGAACGAGATTCGATCAGAATCCGGATTTTTATGGGGTTTTGAGTAAGTACAGCGGCAGGAGTAAAATAATGAAGGCATGTTTCATTTTTATGTCAAGCCGAGCAACTGAGAAATTTAAAGTGTTCACAAATTAGTGTCCATTCTATAGTAAAACGTGTAACGTGCGGTGGGTGTGGGTGCCTTATTAATTTACAAAAACATATGAATTTAATTTTTAATCTCAGGTAAAATTAAATTAAAGTTATTTCAATTGAGAAAGGGTTCATAATCAATTAAAATGCATGACATCATGATTCATCAATAAAACTTCTATAACCTGGACGTTTATTCAGGCATTAAAATTTACACATGAAGCAAACATATCTTTTTGGTCAGCACTCAAATATTTACGACATATAAACAAATTGACTAATCAAAAAAGTCATTGATTTTGTTGTAAACAAGAAGTTATTTGAATTTATTGCTCCGGCTAAATCATTACAGTTTGGCAGACTGAGACTATTATCTGCAAGGTTCCTCGCCAAGGTCGCTATTTGGATGAGAGAGCGCCTTCGAATTTTTAGTGCAGCTTTCATAACGTAGGTGTTTACCGTTAATCAGCACAGGGGAAGACACGCCAGCACCTGTCTTCACATAAACCACCTCCAATCACACTTGTGTGGACACAAACACTTATCACTTATCGCCTCTTGTTAGCTACCCGCTGGCCTCAATGACCTCTCGCCTCGCGATCTATCGGACGAGATCCCTGTTGCCATCATCGCCCCTCGCTTCCACAGCTCGGGGACACCCCTGGACGTCCGTTCTGCCAATCCAGGCTCGTCTTTCTCCCTGCCATCTCCGGATACGTCCAGACATGAAAGAAATGTTTTAAATAAAATAGTAACTAATTTTGTTATTGGAGGGCTACAGTTCCCCCCTCCCCCCCCCCCCCCCCCCCCCCCCCCACACACACACGACCTCTCAACATTCAGACTCCTCCTGAGTTTCGGGGAATTGCATTTTATCGGCACTTCCCTGGCTCTCATTGTTCGTGAGAAAAAGCTAACACGCCGTGTCTGAATTTCTGTCTCCATAAATTGTCACGACTGCACAAATTACTACTGTGAGTGTTGCAGCCACATAAATTTCGCTCTTAGGGCGATGTTCCTACTCAGCCTTTCACCAGTTGACAGTGAGGAGGGTCACTTCTTGTTAGGGGATCAATGCTATGCTGGTTTCCTGTAAGTTGGCTCAGGTCGGTAGCTGACCCACCTGGTCACCGTGTCGCTGGCAGTTTTAGTCAGCACAGAATATAATTGTTACCTGTTGCTTATAACCACATTAAACAGATAATGTAATCGTAATGTTCTCATGCTATTACAAACGCGATTCACGCAAGAACTTCTTCTTATGATCGCCTTGCACGTATCCCTCCAAGGCAAACGTCTGGGAAGATGGATGGTTTCCAGTCGCCTTTCCCAGTGTGACAGTGTTCTTCATCAAACAAATTGCAAAAACAACGGGTATACGGAACAACACTAAAATTCAGAAAAAAATAAAAACATACACCCCACTCAACATCACACACTCCAACACACTGAACCAAACTAAAAAACAATGGCACACAATGAGCTACATCAACAATACACTCAGAGAATAAGTAACATATTAAGAAAACAAGGACTACAAATTGCACTCCACACAAACAACACAGTACAGAAACACCTAACAACAATAATGAAATAGATCAGTACCAGAAATCAGGAATACATGAACTGACTTTCCAACAATGCCAAGCTAAATACATAGGACACACAACCAGGGAACTTTATTACAAGATACAAAGAACATATAAGAGTCATTACATGTACAAATCACTCAACATTTGTAGAACATTTACTAGATCACAACCATCAACCCACCACGATACAAACAGACATGAAAATACTGAAAATAAACAACCATAGACCTACTTACAGTCCAGGAGAGTTACCACATTCACAAAGCCATTGCATCAAAGCAAACTGTACTTAACGAATTCACTCATTTAACAAATGAGACACTGTTCAAAACATTAAAGGATAACCAGGACACAGGACTGTAATACACACAAACAGTAAATTAAAACACTGACAGCATTACACAAACAGAGATACATTTTAATAAAACATAGACAGATGTTACTACGCTAGCAAAAACATTAGGTTGGCATCGCGTTAGGCGCATGTAAACAAGAAGATTCTTGCTGTGCGTCATAAAAACAAAGCGTAAATTTCGACAGATTTTAACACAGTGACCTTCAAAAGGACGACAATAGTTATGTGGAACCACAGCAACAATTCTGGTTGTAAAAAAGTGCAGACAGACTGCTCCCGACCACCATGTAACTGTCTTAACCATAATTCGTAAGTAGAGTGTATTTTGTTATTAGTTAGTTATGTATATTAATATTGTAAATTTCTTAACACCACCATGTTTGTACATTCACAGGCACTGACGATGCCCCGTTCCATAAGGCCGAAACGCGTGCGAGTCTTTATGAATTAAAAACCAGTTGCTAATATACGGTGTTTCCATTCACAATTGCTAAACAAGCAACTACGGAAGGATGGCCAGTACACCATATATCCGTAAGTGTTGTTGGATGACTGTAACAGTTTGTTTGTTCAGTGGAGCGCGTTGTTTGTGATGTGGATGAGAGTTGAAAGAAGGGACGAGGTTCCAAATGGCCGCCAAACTTAGCGTCCCCATCCGACATCAACAATGTAATATTCGCTCACCCAAACGCATTGCGGTGAGGCTTGGGATTTAATCCAGTTCGGTTTTAGTTAATTTGTATACCGTATGAACGGAATTATATTATTCGGAGGTGACGTGTTTACTGTGACGAGATCAGTTTAATCAGCACATTAACGAAAACGAAGTTTCTGGCAAGACTATTTAATTAGTTAAACTGCTTAAAATGCTTCACGTATACAGGGCGTTAGACACTCTTGCTATTATAAATAAACATGACAGGCATATAAGGATGAGATCAAAAGCATATTAATACTAACAATAAGATGTTTCTCAAAACCTCTAACCTTTTAACGCTAACATAAGAAGGGATGTCACGAAGATGTAAGATCTCTTTTGCAGTATACTTTGCAAAAGTGAAATACTAATTTTGAGGAAGGAAAGCAAGATTTAGATTATGAAGAATGACTTCATAGCCTCACGTCACAAGGCTCGTTGGTTCGATTCCGGCTTAGGGCATGGGGGATTTTAATGAGGTATTGTTTTTATTTTGTGTTGTGTTTGCCCTGTGTTGTGTTCGTCTTGTGTCGTCCTTGCCAGACAGAAGTGAAATAATAACTCTTATAACTTCACATTGAAAGGAACGAAAACACAGCTGGCAGCATGATCCAACGCCATGAAAAAAAAAAAGATGATGATGATGAAGAAGAAGAAGAAGATGAAGAAGAAGCAGAAGGAGGAGACTTATTGTTGGTTACTAAGAGACATGGGTTAAAAGTAAGTACAGTTACTAATAAGAAGTGACTGGCAGCACTGAATGGGATCTCGCATCAGCTTCATCCAGCTGAATAGCAGAGATATTGCTTCACAGCTCATAATATCAAACTGTGTGCGGAATCGCCGGGTTAAGTGCGTTTGGAGTGAGACAGACGACACTGTTAATGTCTATTTGTCCTTCATATGTGGACGTTAGATATGGCAGACCTTGGTGTCTTTCTTTCACCGTCTCCCTTCTATCATCACCCTGTAAAACAGGAGCAACTAACTATACCTAACACATACGCGTTTAAAGGTTTATAGGTATATAATAACACCAAGAAGAATGGAGATAAGGACCTGCCCACATACTTATCTCATCTGGTAAAACTCCCGAAGGAATATAAGATCTACCTTAGAGCAGTTTATATTACTTTCCTTAAAGTAGGTAGTACAAAAACATCAGAAATCCCAAAAACTTTCGTATCTTTCTGAATCTAAATTTATAACGAGCTAAAATAATTTCTCTGCGCCGTATTACATGGGAAATTAAGAAAAGTAATTACGTCTCTAGTTTAAAGAATTCTGAACTTAACCAAGGATTTTTTTAGATGTCCCGTTTTCTTTGAGAACCTGTTCCTTTCAGCTGGTCAGCACAAAGCTGTGCCCAAAGAAATTGGGAAGTTGAAAAGATGACGAAGCGTGCAGAAAATGCAGCCGTTTCTCACGCTCGCCGTAAAGAATTCGTTTCGCTTTGTCTTCCGCAGTTGTGCTAATGACATCGCAGGTAACTAACTACCTTCAAACCGCGTATTATTTTGGTGGATTTAACGTTCCCCTGTCACTTAAGATAATTTAAGACAGACTTAGTCAACTTTGCGTGCCAGACACGAGTATAATTAATTTGTACGAATAATTAATATTACGCCAATGCAATTGGATTTGTTTGTTTTTATTTTTCATCTTAACGCGTTTCATTTCATTTCGGTAGCATCTGTTGAAAGTGTATAGATATAGTTATTTTGTTTTATACGACACTTTTACATAAAACATTGTGGTATGAATACTGAATTACTTACATTTTTCATTATTTCACATTTGCTACACTATTCTCGATCTCAGCTGATTTCAGCTATAGTTTTGCACCGTAGATCATTTTTCTGTATATTAATTTTCACTACCACAGCACTGAGACTGCGCTACAGTCTTCGGTATTCTGTTTGTTGGTATTTTGTTAATTATGAAGTGATAATGTTTCGATTTATAAGGCTTCCGCGGTTGTCTTTGTTAATGATTAATAGATTTTTTGTGTATGCCGTGTTGTTTGTTTGATAGTCTAAGCTATCGGCTGTCAGAGATACTATTTATGTCGACATAAAAGTAAGCAGCAAGCATGCAGAGTAAAAGGCCACCGTCTTCGCAGAAATTATTAATGCTTTTTAAAATTTATGCCGCTTCTTTCAATCGTCGATGCCACCAATGATCTTCTCTCCACAGCAGCCTCGTGTTTTCAAATTTTATTTCATGCCCGGCGGATTTTTCACTGTTGTTTTGTTTATAGTGGCGGATATGAACCCTGTCTCCGCCACAATGCGACCCGTCTCACCGATGTAAACACCGCCACAGCTGCAGGGGATTTCATAAACACAACCTCGGTAGCGTTGGGAGTAGAGTGCTGGCTCTGCGTGCCATAGGTCGCCGGTTCGAGTCCGGCCGCGGGCATGGGTGCTTAAGTTTTGCGTCTGTGAATGTCATGTCCGTCCTGTGGTGTGTCTAATTAGCCGGGAAAAAATACTATCTTGCCGGCTGTATCGCGTAAGATGCCGAAAAACATTGAATGTAAAAAAAAAGCTGGTAGTGTGAGTGTAAGCGGTCTTTCACACGTGGTTAATGAGTGACCAAGTTTGCACTGAGCCTTATACACTGTTCGTACTAATTTCTCAGTTCGATCAGTGATACCCTGTACGTAAGGGAGAAAGGCGAATTTCCTTGGCACATTAATGTCTTAGGCCAAGTTGACGTCTTCCAAGGGTATTTTTGGTTCTTAAAATCCTTTTGATGTCGGCTTAACTAGAGGCGTTGACTCGGAATATTCTTTTAAGTGCCTCCATTTCTTCCTTCAGACTTTCCGAGTCACATACTGTCCTCGATCTTAAGTTCAGTGATGTCAATACAACCCTCTTCGTTGCCGGGTGATGGTGTGGCGAGCAGGTATTTAATAGCGTGGGTCACTTTGCAGTACACAGTATGACCCATCGTTACGCTTATGAATTGGTACATCGAGAAATGAACTGGATTCTCTGGTTGGCGATGACGATTAGTCTGTGAAGCTAGGAGCTCGTTGCTATGACAACATAGTATCGCTGAGGAAGGCTTAGAATGGCAGCCAGAAGCTTAGATTATCAAATAAACAAGGCGGCATACCCCGACAATCTAGTAATCATGGGTAGTGCTTTGTTTTTTCACCTGTATTATGTTTTACTTGCTGGGCATCGCGCCTTTTTTAAACACGTTCGTGATAAATTTGTTGTGTTGTGCGTTTATTACTAGTAATTGTGTCTTTTCTTGGTTAGAGTATGTATTTCTTACTTTCTTTGGAGAATTGTGGATCTGTCAGGTTTGTGTATTTATTTATTAGATTACACTGTTGTTACTTCTGGTATTATCATCATCACTTATATAAATTTGCAAGCGGTTGTTTCCGTGAGATTTATTTGTCCACGAATAACGGAAAATCTACCGAACCGATTTTGATGAGTTTTTCCCACACTTTTAAAAACCTAGAGGGTCTAACTTAAAATCTACAGTATAGCTTACGACTCTACGTAACCGGGGAACGGAGCAAGAAATAATAATTCATTCGTACCAAAAAGAGATAAGCGCCACAGACCACACTACGTCTCAAACCTGAACAGAGAGACGTCAAAGGTCACAACTACATCAACGATAAACACTACACTCTTTGGATTGATATTGTTGTTGACTACGCAACTTTGGTTATCTAATAACATGGCACTCGTGGAAGCAATTCCACTTATTAAAAAATAAAATCATCTTGTCTTATGAGGGGAACGAAATTAGGTTTTTTTTTTTTTTTTTTTTTTTACTTCTACGAAATTTGATGTTCATACGGGCTAAGCTGCGGAGAAATACTAGTAGTAACTATATCCACTACTACGTCAAATTCTTAAGAGAAACGGAGCGGAACAGTTGCTGAAAGCTGTTCTAGTTCTCATATTATCAAGCAAAGTTAGGTTTAGACACGGCTTATTTCGGAGAGTTGATGTGGTAATGGTAAAAAAGTAAACCAAATAGTTGTAGTAAGTTCTATTAGGTGCTGTGAACGTTGTGGTTACCTGTGTATGTGGGGATTATTGCACTATCCTTTGATTCAGCTTGCATCAAGAAGTATGGCTTTATTGTTAAGAGATTTACTTAGTCTATTAAAACTAAATAGCACGTCTGCAAGTCTGTTGAATGTATTTATTGCTCGTTTCTAAATGCAAGTCCCATCCTTTGTTGGCGACATATGTTGTTGTTTACGGAACAAAAATATGTCCCATTGTTTCTGTTACGTTTAAAAAATATTCTTCCTTGTAATTCGGTTTCTCAAATTTTTATTTTCTAGTCAAGAGCTTAATAAAAATCTGTGCTGAGCTTACATGATCATTAACTCGAAGTGATGACGATAACCGAAAAGCATGCGACAGGATTTTAAATTGCGCTCGTAAATACTTCCACTAGTAGACCAATGGCCATGACATTTTTGCGACATATATCTGAGTTTAGAAACCCGGATGTTGACAATAATCCTCCCTCTCAAAACGTAAAAGCGATTTCTGCGGACAGTGTCAGAACCCATTCACTTCAGAGGTATCTGACCCCCGTATGTTATTCCGAAATGATTTGCCCACCCGCGTGTTTCATTCAAGAGAAGGGTCGAAATGTGGTCACATCTTTCTCCTTGCTATATGTCTCGCCTCCTAGATGACTAAGGACATTAACAGAAATATTGTGGTTTTTACGTTTTCCTCTCGCCCTCCAGCCTTCTCCTGTGGTAAGTGAGGGGTTATTTTTCCCTATCCTATTTTATTTTCACTGATATAAATATTACGAAACACTAGCTAGTCAGATTATTTTTTTTTTTTAACCGTAGTTCGATAAAATCCAACTTTTCTATCGTGAGGTAATGTTTTAGTCTCAATACTCTGCTTAGAGGCTAGGTTTTCAATTAACTGTTTTACACATTCTAATTTTTCTTTTTCTTTAGAATTCTTTTACCTCTGTTAAAATTATCTAAAATGTGTTTTAAGTTTTAACGAGACACATTTCTGTTAGGTTGTCTGACCAACTCCTTTGTTCAGGATATGTTCGTTACACGTTAGAGTTTTGTTCGTATTAATGCCAACTGTGAGCGAAATTATTCAGATTGCGGTGAGACGTTTGCTGTGTGCAGTTTAAACTGAGTGGAGTGTGTCGTCGCTAACATATGCAGGGCGTGGTGTGATAGCTAGCGGTTCAGGTTTCCTGGAGCTCAGCCAAGCGTCTCAGCGCGAAATCCGATCAGAGAAACCGCGATCCGCCGTGAAATGTCTCCCGACACGCTCTGTCTCAGACCAAGGCTGAGGCTGCTGGAAACATTCTCGCCACATCTCGCTGCGTAACGACATTTATAAAAATAGCGTTAGTAACAACGAAACAGAATTATTACACATGAAACTTCGCTACACACGTGCTGAAGTCGAATGTACAGAACTAATAATGTCCGTTATTAAATTATGCAAATTATTTTCAAACTGTTATAGTAACTGTAACTAATTATTACTCTAAGATAGTTGTGATACTTTAGTTTTCAAGTTTTCTTTTATTTTTAAAATCCAGGATAAGAATACTTTGATAGATAAATATTACAAAAATATCTTGCTTAAATATTCTAAGAGTTTTAAATGATTTTTTAATAATTTTTTTTGTGGAAAGCTGCTATAGATTGTTTTGTATATCGCTGCATTCTATAGTGCGTGCTGTTAACAATGCGGCTCAAGGTAATTCTCCTCTCTATCCCCACTCCGATGTCCTTACACGTGTAAGGGGAAAAGTGCACGCTATCAGATTTTTCCCCTTCGTGTCTGGACAAACATGTCTGTTCGGAGTGACAGCCAATGGGAGGGGAAGCTGAGGTGAGGAGTGGGGGTAAAAACGTGACCTTGAACCGCCAGTTGAAGGTGAACAGAGTGTAGTGACGTGTTACACCATCCTCCGTAACAGTCTTCGCTCAGACGCCCGTGTATAGGACATGCGTCATGGCAGTCTATTAATATATGTAAATATAGAAATGTATTTAATTATTTGTGATAAATATTGTAAATACCAAATACGACTGGAATTTTGGGAACTTCTTTGGCAGCAAGGAGTAAACAGAGGGCAGTAAACCTGAGGCCAAGGAGAAGATGATGAATAATAATGCAGTCACATTTTATTTTGGCAAGGGATTCTTTAATCTATCCTTTGTTTTCTATATGTAAAACTCCTTTCTACAATTTTATTCAATTGCTATCGACAATATACATGCAAAAATTGGCATATTTCAGCTAAAAAAATTTGCTGTCAAAAAACAAACATCTTACATTAACACATTTTACTTACAACCCTGAGATCAGTGTGCACAATTCAACCCTTAGTATTTAGATATTTCTTCTATGAATATAACTCGCAAATTAACAATTTTTTTTTATAATTTAAAATTAATCCGAGATGGTAAACTATAAAATCCACCTCATTCAAAACAATATTTTGCAATATAGGTCAAAAACAAATGCACAAATTACTCCTTAGAACATATAGTATTTACACATTCTAATCCAATTCACATATTCTAATACATAAGCATTAACATTTTCAAATAATGTAAGCCTGATTCTATGACAATGAAGTGAATTATTTATAGACACTATAAAAGCCCCCTCAAGAGAAAAACGATTCACACACCACAGAATTTTGTCTGTCAGAGATATAAACTGAATGCTGCACATGGTGATACGGTAGGAGCCAGAGGAAAGCTGCAAAAGTTAATTTGTAATTAGATGCACTTTAAGTGGGAAAGTCAAATTTTTATAGAAATAAATTACGACTGCGGCCAAGGAAGAAGTTATGCATATGTAAAAATCGTATTCAGTTTACTATAATACATGAGAAGCTGCGAAGTAATAGTGTGCTTAAGTGATACTTTGAAAGTTTAACAGTGGTCAAATAATCGCCGGTTCTCACAAGAAGCAAGATAAAGTGGAGTATACGTTTTCTTTCAGATGATAAGGAGGAATGATCGACGGTTAATAATCGGACGGCTAACACTGAAAGTCATCTAAATCTAAAAGATAACACAGAATGTTGTCATGCTGGCAGGAAGTTATCACAGGAGATGCAAGAAGGTAAAAGCAATGCAAGTTAGAATTGTCTGAAACACAGTCAGCAACAGTAAATGATCAGCAGTTAGATACAAAAGTAATGACAAAGGGGTAGCTTTTTAGGAGAAGGTTATAATGGAAATGACACTTATTTTGCAAGACTTTACCAGAAATAACGTATGCTATCATGAGGGGTTTGTTTGTTGTTGACTGTCGTTCCCTTTGGTATTCTGCACGTAGTAGGCCAAATCAGTTCAGCAATTCAGCCACAAAGGACTGCGGAAAATTAATATCAACATTTCCTTGTGATAGTACCTGCTTCAATCTGATATGCATTTTACTTGTTATACATAAATACACTGGGCGGCAATAAACTGTTACATAAGGCTGCTAAAAAATCATTCAATATCATACATTCTATAAAGTCCATCGCATCTACATCATACACAGTCATTTGCCGCCACAATGAATGACCAACCGCTCCTGATTACCCCCATGCAAGAATTCCTTCTGGCTTTCGAGCGGGGGCCGACCACCGACCCAGTAGTTCACGCCTCTATGCAGATTCACGTTGTCTTCGCACACAGCTGAGTGGCTTTAGCACCGACTGCATTTATTCTTATGGCAACTAAACAAAATACTTCACAACGCGAAACCTTATATATATATATATATCATCTATGTCATACTATAATTGTTAAACTCTATCAGAACCCAGTGTGTACTAATATGTATTTGGAGTTTGTTTTCCAAATGCGGATTTCTAGAATGAAATAGAGGTAATTCCACTGTTGGTAATAGAATTACGTAAAAACCACAAATTGGATAAGTGACGGAGCGTGGTGGGTGACCGGTTAACGCTCGGGCCTCGCATTCCGAAGGACGCCGGTTCGAATCTCCGTCCGGGTATCCAGGTATGTTTTTTTTAACTGCTTAACGTCTCTTAACAGCGAGGTCTTTAGAGACGGGAAAGAATGGGGGGGGGGAGCAAGTAATGGGAAGGAATTCGGCCATGGCCTTTTTGAAGGAAGCATCCCGGCATTCACCGGGAGTGATTTGGGGAAACCATGGAAAACCCAAATCTGGATGTCCGGACGGGGATTCGAACCACCGACCTCCCGAATGCGAAGCCAGAACGCTAACCGTTACACCACCACGCTCGGTGTCCAGGTATGGGTTTTCCATGGTTTCCTCAAATCACTTCAGGTGAATGCCGGAATGCTTCCTTCAAAAGGGTATGGCTGAATTCCTTCCCGTTTCTTGTCACCAGTCCCATCCCGTCTCTAATGAACTCGACGTTGACAATGCGTAAAGCCATAAATAAAATTTTAAAAAATATAAAAATATGGCTGATCGATGATATTATTATTATTACTCCGCGATTCACTAAAAGTGAGTGCGGTGGGTGCATTATACCAATCCTAATGTGTAACAATTTGTGTATTGGAAGGGATATACGGGATATGGCAGGAGGCGCCCATGAGCCATTTTAAGGAACTATCCCGACATTCGCATAGAGCGATTTTGGAAAACCATGGAAAACCCAGAACAGGATGGCCGGAGGGGTTATAGATAACTACTACAGTACTATCGGAATCTAAGTTCTCTCGCTCGATAACTCTTTCCTATTACACTCCCTAATCGCTCGTGGAATAAAAGAATATAGAAAGGATTCGGTTCTAGCCCTGATTTCTCTTATGTTATTTTGTCGGTTCCTAGATATGAATATAGCTGGTAGTAATATGTCATCCTGAAATAGGTCAGTCGTGAATTTTTTCAATCAGCTTCTGCCGAGAGCAACGCCTTCGGTGTTCCAGATATTCTAGCGATGTTATCTTCGCACACAGTATGTACGCACCTTAACGTCGTCAGCTTTGCTGTTTTTCCTTTGAGATGGAAGACCTCTTGAGCGTTCAAGGCGTTGCTCCGCCAGTTGTACTGAGTAAACCACAGCCGTCTGAGTCATGCCGACTCAGCTTTCATTCGCAAGAAACTTACGGCGTACAGGCAGGACTAGCTAAAAACACCCGACACGGTCTGAAATGCGGCTTCTTGTGAGGCGCAGACGATTTCTAAGGCGAGGTTTCAACGGTGGCATGACTACTGAGACGCTAACATCAGGGCTCAAAGTTATACATGAGCCGATAAATGTTCTCTCCTGCCGTTACACATGTGTAGTAAGACCTTACGCCATTCCAGATGCTAATTTCAGACATCTGTACTTATATTAAGGCAACAACATTTACCTGGCTACATACGCGATCTGAGCAGATATCCAAGTTGCTACACAACTACGCAGGGAACACGGGGTAGAAAGAGGTACCAAGTTGAAAAGAACAATATTTTTCGTTTTCAAAAACATAAAATTATGTCATTTGCCCCGTTCTGCCCCATGTCTGGGGAATGAGGTGGTAGGGAAAAGTAAACTAATTAGAAAAACATAGAAAACTTGCGGAATGCAGAAAAAATGAATTTGCTCTAGAGTTGGCTTTAACTGACTACAAAGGAAAACCACAGTTTTCACTGATTGTTCTTTTCGTAATCCTATTCACAAAATTGACACACTAAGACAGCGTCATAATCTTCGCTATCTATTGCCGCACATAAATTGTGTGCCATATTTTTGCATATGGAACAAGCCACTCAACCTTCAACTAACTTTGTGTAAAATTCACTGTAGTATAAACATCACAGTCAGAACAATCCTTAGAATAACTCCTGTTGGTTTTGGGTTCTCTCTTCAGAGCCTTCTTTTTCATTTACCTTTATACACTCTTCTTTGTTATGTTTCCACTGTTAATTTTATTCGCATTCTTAAATAGTTTTATCCTGGCTTTTTCTGCTGTGGCAAAGTTATTTTACTCTTTTACCTTAATAGCGGAATCTAATTATTTTGTTTTGTTTTGGGAATCTGTTAAGACAGCGGTCTTCAACCTCTTCCGATCATCCTTTTTCGTGCTTTCTTTAACTTAATGAATAGACTTCAGGTGAAACATAAAATATTGAGGCTCTGTTCTCAGTTTTCATCCAAGAGCACCACCCCATGCTGCCCCGGAGACACGACTTATGTTGGCGAGGTAAGATAACTCGAGAAAGATACGTAAACAGACATTTAACTACACCAAAGTAAAGACAATTAAACGTAGTTCAACCTTGTAGTAACTATATTTATAAGGTAAACAAGTATTTACAATTTACCTTCGTTAATACAAAAACATTAGAAGTTACAATTCAGGAGAAGAAAATCACACAGCGAAAACTTCACACACTAACCCTCGAGAAAACTAACACGGCTGTCGTAGTTGAGCAGCAACAGGATGGTCTATTTCCAGTTATTTCCGCTTGTTTGCAGAACTTGCTTGACACGGAAAAACGTCGAACTTCATTCCACCCCGGTACCCCGTTGTGCCCGGGTTCCCCTCCAAGCTTTTATGTATTCTTTCTTTCCTCGTTCTGTTCGGGATTGGAATGCACAGAATTAGGATTGATGCTTATCACCCTCTGGCACCCACAGTATTTGTGAATCGCAGAGTACAGATGTAGATGTAGAGATCAAATTAGGTCTCGCAGAACTATAACATCACCACGACTTAGTGCGAGAAAATTGAAACTGGGTATGGCTTGCAGGTGATGATAAAGATACGAGTTGTTACGTTCGAGCTTGACATTCGGAAGAACGCGCGTTCAAATCCCCATTCGCCCCTCCAGGTTTCGGTTTTCCATGTTTTCCAGAAATCACTCCTTTTAATGCGAGGATGTTTCCTTGAAAAGGCTAAGGCCGAATGCCCATGAATTCTTTGTTTCCAATTCCCTTGTTGCCATAATAACATCGACTTGGACGAGGTAAAATATCTGACAAATAGCAGCTGCTTTCATATTTAAAACCGAGGTGGTAGGTGTGCGGTAACTCTCTGCCCTCGCATTCGGGAGGACGTGGGCTCGAATTCAGTTTGGGATTTTTCCGAGTTTCTCCAAAACACTCCAGGCGAATGCTCAGATGATTTCTTCAGAGGGCATGGCCGAATTCCTTCCCAACTCTTGCCTGGTGTTCTTTCCCTTCTCTAATGACCCCGACGTTGAAGATCCAAAAAAAAAATTTAAAGTGTAATGTGTTACTTATTCAAAAAGTAGGATTAAACAAGTAAAACACATATCATTATATCTCAATAGTGCATTGTTGCCAAATTTCCGATAGAACACGACTCTGTTTCACATCTTCTACCATTTTTTAAAATCTATACTCGTTATATAGACGCTTTCAAGTGACAACGTTTCTTAATAATTGTTCTTTTAAATCGCCTGGAAATTTTTTATGCGTTTACATTTTGTTGTGTAGTAAATTTAATAATAATGTCACTCACACGTCTGCAGGAAACAAAATCCTATGGTAATTGTTGGCCGATTGAATCTGTCTGTACTGGATTACCCACATCATCTGGTGCAACCAACTTCGACATTGTTTCACTAGCCATTAAATTCAAATAATAATTTGAATTTCCTTTGTAAGTATAACTTGTGTCCACAGCCGAACCAGCGAAGTCGTTCTTTCATGTTTCTATCATTTCACGTCTAACAGATTAACCCCTTCGATTGTTTTCGTCCATATCCATACATGACATAAAAGCGTAAGTCGACTATGTTGAAAGTAGGCCTACTATCTCACCACTTCTGGAACAAAACCGGACGGGCAGAGGATGGCTTGAACGCTACATTGGGTCTAGTCGCTGTTGAAAGAGTAGTCGATTTCTATAAAGTTTTTCTCTACAAATGCCTTTCTGTCAATACTTTATTTTACATGTGAAAAACTAAACAATAATAATACTTTTCCAGGAATTCAATTATCTCATTTTAAATGTTCTCTTATTTTGCAGTCGTAAAGACACTATACGTCAGAAACTAGATAAACATGTCACTTGACGCATCCATTGGCTGAGTTCTTATAAGCTGATCATCTCTGGCGCATCGTACAGTGACGCTAAAGACAAAGGGTGTACGTTATTCATGGCTAAATAAATAATACCCTATATTCCAACAACACTGAAGTAAGAGTAATTCAACCGTTTGTTAAAATTTTAAGCAAAAGCCTATAAACACTATTCATTAACTTAATATCTTCGTTTATATAATAACAGCCATCTTAATTTATGTAATAATAGCTCTACTGCATTCTCGTTACTGTTAATATTTTAGAAATGTAAAGCGCAACATACTGCGAAAAGCGTCTTGTAAACCAAACTAAAACACACCACGTTTGCCTGTTATCCTGTCGTAACAGTGTGGGCAACATGGCTGTCATTGGATCTGATATAGCGTGCAGCGGAACTTAATTATTCACAGACCAATTACGACACAGTTCGCAAACGGTGACATACAGCGCTCATTAATTAGGGGATCTGCTTGTCGTTATGGTTTATGCGGGCTGATCGCAACTAGGCAATACGGATAATGGGTAACAAATGTTGATTGTAATTATCGGTTCGTTTTCAAATTAACTTACCTCAGCCCTGTTCCACGCAGCTTAATTTTTATTGGCGCAGTGTTTCATTACCGGCAATGAAAAAGTTTGAATTACCTTGTAGGATTTTAAACACCATACTAGCAAAACAATTTTTATTTTTATTTATTTCATAACGTAATATCAAAACAGTAAATTGTTATTTAATTTTTCCTATCTCATTTTTGTCTTCCAGCTAGACCTTAAATCAACCAAAGAGGAGTAAAATCGTTCTCATAAATAACACAAACACAATTGCCAAATGTTCGATACATTATTTTTGGTGCTAGAAAACTTTTGAAATTAGCAAAAAAGTATTCACACGACGTATTTATTAAACGATTCATGAAATTCTCCATTGACTGATTCATGTAATTTTTTCTGTAAATTATCCAATAAAGTGTCAAAATTGTTAAAAACATTCATTTAATTATTTTTGCGAAATCCATAAACTCCAGAAAGAATTTTCAGATCAGTATTTTCTGAAATTTTGTATACTTTGTTGGTAAAAACCACCATAAATCGTGAAATACGATGGACAATTCAAACGTTTTACATGGTCATCGAGTTGTCAACTGTTATTTAAAACACATGAAGATTATTTGAAGGGAATCTTGTCTTCAGTATCCCACTATTTTTATTATCTATCCCCCATAATTTTTCGAAATTTTATTTCATAAACGTACTGAGGTTTGTAAAAACTAGATTTCAATTAAAATTTCTTAGTCAAAATGATCTGAAGCGATAAAGGTGTTTCAGATGGACAGAGCGAGTTTATAGAGAATCCGTTTTTCACTCAAAAGTTCGGAACATTAGGGTTCGGATCTTTGGACAAGTCATATTTTTTTCCTGCCTTCTTTTTGAGCTATAATGATAAATTAAACTTTAATTGCACGTTTCTGATTGTATTTTAACATATTTTATACAGTATATAAATGCATATTCAGGTAATTTTCCTAGTTTTGGTCAAATTACGATAATATTTATGGTCAAATGGTCATATTTTGACGAAAAATCTGGTAATTTTTAATAATGCCTGGAATTCACTAGAGGTTATAGATGAGACGAAATAAATATAATTTTTCGCAGAAGTCTACTCCCTTTATACACTGGAGGAAAAACAAAACAAAACTAAATCACTGAATTGGCCAGAATTCACCAGTCAAGAATTAAAGTTTAATACATCATAGTAATTCTCTAAATGTAATGTTCAGCTCGCCTTTTAATCTCACCACAGTATGCCTGTGTAGATCCACGTCAATCAATGTCTCACTGTCACCAATACTTTTGAAAATAATTCTCAGTCAGTGTTAAATTTGCATTCGATCAGTTAGTACCGCCATGCTGAAAAAAAAATAATAATAATTTTTTTTTAAAAAAATATGAAAGTGTAGGGTTACGGAGTTACCTAAAGGAATATGAAGAGTACAGACGAAACGGTTATTTTCTGTAAATTATGTGAAATTAAACTGACTTCAACAAAGCGACTTAAAATTTAATTTCACAATGGTGTTATGACCGCACGGAAGCAAATTATGTTGTCTACATGAAAACGTCAATACTAAATAAAACACATGATGTATAATAGAGCTTTATTTGATGTACAGTATAGTATATTTAAATGTTTGGTCATATTTTGTCATTTTTATGTCATATTTTCCCTTTCTTAAAGGTCATATTTGCCTGCATATTACTCTATTTTTTTTGTCATAAAGATCCGAACCCTATTTATTATAATACAAAGTTCTCCGATGAACGATAAAAAGATTGTGCATTGTATTTGCATTTATATTTTATACATGAAGAAGCTTACAGAAAGAAGAGACAGGCTGGTAGGTCATATTTTGAGACATGCAGGATTGGTTAATTTGTTAGTGGAGGGAACAGTCGAAGGTAAGAACTGTAGAGGAAGACAAAGATTAGAATATGTGAAGCAGATAATTGAGGACGTGGGCTGTAAGAGGTATGTAGAAATGAAGAGGTTAGCACAGGATAGGAAGGGATGGAGGATTGCATCAAACCAGTCGAAAGACTGACGACAGCAAAAAAAAAAATCTTATTTGCTAATGTACTATTGTATAGCAGAACTGTTTCAATGTAACTACGACGTACGATACTTAGGTTGCAACCCGCCAGTGTGGCTCAGTGCACAGTGTATCGGGGAGGTACAACGGACCGGGCACGAGCCCATGCCCTCGCGTATGGGGCGTCAGTGCTGCAGTTTTTAACTGTTTGCCCACAGCCATCAAAGCGGATGCCGAGACAGTCCCCAATCTATGCCTCATAAATTACACATTGCACAAACAAAAAACACACTCATCACACGCAGAACATACCGGTAGTTACACACTTCGCAGACAACACTTCATTTCCTCCATCAATAGGTACCAGGGCGAATCAAAAAGTAAGTTACAATTCCAAGTTATGGCCATTTAGGAAACCACCTACACATAGCCAACACGGCTATGACGACATACAATGTAAGTTCACTTTTCCACATAGTCCCCAAGAGACTGTAAACATTTCTAGGAACGGTGTAAGGTGACAAGGTCCCTTACAATTTTTGTGAATAATTTTTGTTAAAAAATTAATTAGATATTAGTCTTGCTTGTGTTGTGTATACAAATGTGTTAAATTTGTATGAAGGTAAGTAAAAGATAAGCATATAGTAAAGTGCCAGAATATCTATGGACAGTGGTCATCTATGATAAGGTATAGGCTATCTTTGGACAGTAAAAAAAAAAAAAAAAAAAAAAAAAAAAAAATGGCGGGTGTATAGACGAGATTATAAGATACAGCTGGCACGTGGTTGAATAAAGCGGAATGTAAAGAAGCGTATTCTGTAAGAAGTAATTATAAATAAAAAGTTCTTTCGAGTGTTTCTTCAAAGAATCCATGTCGCGATGTATATATTATTTATTTGTTTCTGAACTGTGAATTGAAATAATATGCAGCTTCTGCAGCTAATATTACGGCTTAAAGACGGGCAGATTACACATATCAAGAGGAGCTATGGTAAATTACCTAATCCAAAGTAGGGAAACTTACAACGGACAACCAACTTTTCGATTCCGGATGCGTAGATATCACCTTCAGCGCTATGTAACCAGCTGGAGACAGCTGCTTTCACCTCTCCATCGTTTCGGAATTGTCGTCCATCGAGATCCCTTTTCACCTTACCGAACACATGATAATCGAATGGTACTAAGTCTGTATTTTATGGAGAATCGCTGCAACAGTTCGGCCGTGAGAAGTAGTGCAATATTGTGCAACAAAGTCACTACCATGTGTTCGGTAAACTGAAAAGGATCTCGATGGAAGATGATTCCGAAACGATAAGGAGGTGAAAGCAATGGTCTCCAGGTGGTTACATAGCGCTGAAGTGATTTCTACGCAACCGGCATCGAAATATTGGTTGACCGTTCCCAGAAATGTTTTACAGTCTCTTGGGGACTATGTGGAAAAGTCAACTCACAATGTATGTTGTCATAGCCGTGTTGCCTATATGTAGGTGGTTTCATAAAAAGCCATAACTTGGAAGTGAAACTTATTATTTGATTCCCCTCGTAGTACGACATGCCAGTAGGTATAAAATGCTTGGCGTCAGAAAGCGCATGCGACTGTAAAACCATAGCTCCAAATTTGACCATGCCAATTATGAGTAAAACTCATCGACGGCAGCCCAAACATGTTGGGAACAGGTGGTGAAGAATAACGATCAATTTAACTGTCCGCTACTGAACGGTCTATAAATACAGTGCATGCAGTCAGTCTTTGGTTAAGAAGTTCGAGTTACTAATAATTAGTGGCAAGGGCGTATCGAGGATCAGATCTAGAGGGGGGCAGGATTTGAATTAGGGGGGCAACTCATTTTGGGTTCGAGGAAGTTGGGGGGGGGGGGTACTGAAACATGACATTACAAAATCAAACTCAAACCTATTCAGGAAACTATTTTTATCATTGATTAATATAGTAACCCAAATACTTAATCTAAGGACCTACTATGTAGTTAATTAAGATCGTAAGTCAGTTAGTTTTTTATGTAAACATTAATTGTCTCAGATTTTCAATTTCAATAATTTTGTTTGTCAATATCTCATGGTGTTCTTTCACGAAATTTCGATGCACACTCATCAGACATAATCCAGTCAATATTTCTCTCCCAAAGTGCTCCTGAACTAGTTCTTCACTCGTCGAAGCGTATTGAAGGCAGCCCCCCTCTGCCCCTCGCTGGATACGCCCATGATTAGTTGGTAAATTAAAAAAAAACGAGAAGGGCAGGTAGTTTACAGTGTGCAGTGCCGCAACAAAGCACTGTGTTCAGTCGAACAGGTTTGTTTCCTTATAGTCGCGAGAGCAGAGTTTATGGAGCTGGTAGCGGCGTTGTTGGTTGTGAGACGTGTTTAAAGCTCCACCCAGCTCCGGAAACGCGTGTGGCTCTAGTGTATTCGACTCACGTTCCCCTACGCGGCATTCCAGCAGAGACACAGCAGAGAAAGTGGCAGCAGACACATCCTGTGTCGCACAACACCGGCGCATGCCTGCCTTGCTGATCGCTTAATTAATCTGCTCAAACTCAGATTAGACGGATTTACAGGATCATCTAGCGCACAGCTGGAACCGTCCTACGTTTTATCTCCGTAAATAAGATGTCAGGAACGGAAAGAGAGGAAAAACACCAGAACTAGTGTATTTCCTTTCTTTTGTGGCTTTACGCCTCTTCGACGTCGAAGTCAATAGATACTTTTTCGTATTTGACAAGTCTTAGAATAAATTATATACATTACACTTGCCATTTTTGTAAAAATTGTGACATGCGTAATGGCTAGATCAGCAGAATATTTTTTACTCTAAATAAACTATCTATAACACCAAGAGCAGCCATTACGTATCACAAAGTGATGTGAATAGTACTGTTAAGCGTAGACTTGGCTCAGAATAAGATTTCATAACTTTTGTCACTACACAACATCTTCACAAGCAGAATATCGTAGCAGAATGAACGCTGACTCTGAGATAGAATAAATTTGAACCAGAAATACACGCATATAAGCTCAGACAATTAATATTATACTGTGCTTAATTTCGATATTAACGACAACTGTAACAACATCACACAGATAAATGTCTAAATGCTCCTGAAAATGGAGATAAGCGCGTTGGGAAAAAATAAACAACAAAAGTCGAGATATTGATTACACAAATTAATAATAATATAGTATAGTTGTAATGACCTGCTGAAAGGGTTTCTTATCGGCTACGCAATCCTACCTGTAATAGTCGCCTAGCCTAACCTGGTAGTTAGGGGACCTGCAGTTTAATGCGGAATCAGAACCATGGAATCGTTCTGGCGTACTTCATACTAGACAGCAAGCTACGCCAGAAGTGAAGGTCGGAATAAGAGTCTTTGAAAATCCCAGCCGAGCCCCGGATCCGAATCGGGAATCTTTCAATTTTCGGTGAGACGCCTTAATCATTGAGCACCAGACGCTCATTATATATATAAACTGATTAACTGCAACTGAAGTTAAAGCTACAAAACCTGGACACTGAATGCATTTCAAAAGAGAAACTTGGAACAGTTCAGTGAGCAACAAAAAGAAAAATGTTTGATTTCTCTCGTAAAGACAAGAAGAGGGGAAATGACTTCAGATCAGTTACAATGGATAAAAAACGTCGTGGAGAAAACAGATACCTTGAAAAGAAGCCAGTCAACGATGTTGCTTAAAGAAAAGATGACAGAGCGAGAATAATTATGTTGGAGTGGAAGATCGCCAGATCGAGTCAGGCGTGTGGGTGGTACCGGAAGGACGTGGGTTCACATCACCGACCGACCATTGCGATTACGATTTTCTATGGTTTCCCTAAATTAATGCTTAAAAATCCTTAAAACGCAGTGGCCGAATTCCTTCCTCTTCTTTGTGCAATCTGCAGCCCCTAATGACCTCGTCTTCGATAAAACCATAAAAATAATATGCCGTAACACTGTTAGAACAAAGACATACGAGGGTAGATAAAGTTAGTTGGAAGGGAATTTTGGAAGACCATTACTCCTGAGCATGTGATTCTGAAAGGTGTAACCAAACATCTTTGTTCCACACATTAATTTTATTAGTTCAATTAATTAACACCCTGCCGTGGATCACTGCCTCATCTCTATGCCACCTTCTAGTCCTTTGATTTTAAAGTGTGGCAACCTCCATATGGTTTAATCTTTCACTAAGCCTTCTAGATTTTCGAAAACGACTGGCATGAAGAAATTTCTTCTGTTTATACTTGAGCTGAAGGGACGAGTACATCAAGATTTCTCGTCAACAAAGATTTACAAATCGCAGTGAAAAAAAAAAAAATACAGATAAAGCCAGAGTGCTAGAATGAGTCCATAGATTTATAATTTTTTTACTTTGAAAAAAAAAATCGACTCTTATATCGAATTCGCATATCTATCAGAATGAAACAATCCAAAATACGTCCTGGAGCCTTGACAAGGCATGAAAACAGAAAATAATAATAATTTTAAAAAATCCGACACTTCCAATTTGATCATTGATCTATATAAATAAAGACGAATCTTTGTATGTTTGTTTGTTTGTTTTTCATAGCATTCCACAGTTTTCATCCGATCTCGATGAAACTTTGCACACTTATCCTTTGAAACAAGGAGAAAAATACTGTCTACATTTGGTTGAAAAATTATCTGTATAAATAATACATGTTGTCTTATAATTTCGAAATATTACTGATCGGCGATAGACAGATGCGTTGGATATGGACGTCTCTGTACTGTTTTTCCGTGCTTGTGCAGTTTTCAAGCTTTGGTTACAGCTATTATGTTTGCCGTATCTTGATTGAATCACATTCTATTTCTTACCAGATCATGCTGCGCCATGTTATAGGTAGTCTTTTGACGACGCATTGTAGGAGACTTGGAGCTGTTCTGTTGGTGACAGCTTTCTGTGTGTCGTGGATGCCGGAGGATTGTCCACGACATCTGTAGCTGACAGCTGCTGCCGATATCGTCATTTCCGGCGCACGGCAGGCCGCAGCACACAAACGACATCGCAATTTCCGCCAGCTTCCGGTTCAGCGAACATCAGAGACTCATCTTCAGCATCTGTCCGCCAGGCGGTTCCGTCCTCAACAGAGTGCAAAAGGTACGAGTCCACGTAGACAACGCCGGGAGTAGCGCGTGATTTTCACCTTCTTAACCCCTACCCTCAGCACGATTCCTTCTTAAATATCGGTGAAAATCAATCAAACTTAAAGAATTAAACTGAAATTTAATATCCTTAACTGCACAAAATACCCTCGCCGTTGGCTCAGGTTGTGCGGCACACGGAATAAGCTGGTTCCAGTCCTGATGATGCAAGAAATTTTACCACCAGGACTGGGCCGTCAGCGTAAACGTTGTGGGGCACAATTCTTAATGAACAGATTGTGCGGCCAATACCAGGGTTAAACCCCAAACCTCTCCTCAGAGCGTATAGAGTGAGAGCGTACGACACTGTTGTTAGTGATTCGTCCGTCAGATGCGGATGTTAGACTTGGTGCCCACTCTTTCCCCTTGCTATCTTTGGGATGAGTAGGGTTAACTGGGCCGCCACCGTGTTTCACTCTCTACCTTTGTACGTAGCGTCCATAAACTGCGTAGCTCCATTTTGGTCTCTTGTGAACCTCCCCTCCCCCTGACGTGGCTTTTTTCTCTACCCCTCCCCACTCCAAACGTAGCACGTAGCTTTTTTTACCTATTGATTCTCTTGTCAGACTACTGTAAATTACATACGGAAATAATTAAATGACGGAAATAAATATTCACATGCTGTTATAGTTCTGTACCTGATTTTAACTGAGACAAATAATACGAATGAAAAGCTACTTGGCCTGGCTCGGAACTCCCCACCCCCTTTTTCCCTCACGTAGCCCAGCGTATCTTTCAAGCCAACCCGTCCCCTTTTTCTTAGACCTAACCACGTAGTTTATGCACGCTCCTTTACATCTCTCATACGCAATACAAACAATTCTCTACACTGAACATGCAAACTTCGCTGTGGTAACCGCCTACAGCCAGAACAGGTCCATAGAATAAGAAGTTCGTGTAACATACAGGGATAATATTTTGACCACTTTCTCGCTCAGAACGGAGAGAGGTCGGATTATTGCAGGCATCCCTAGATGTCAAGAATAGCGGCATGAAGGAAGTTCTCACTAACAGTCCTCAAATCTATGCCAGTAACTAAAGTATTTAAATTGTCAATACCCTATACCCTTTGCGAAATCCCATCGTTTAATCACAAAGTAGCCTACGATGTTAAATATGCCTTTCAGTTCTGTTTTTTACCATCGCTCTCATTAGCTTTGCTAAACATGGAAGAATAGATAAAAGGAGGTAGGAAGAAATGTTGAACTTGTTCCTGTTTGGTTTGCCACATGTATATCGACAACATTTCTCCTTGGTTTGATAAAAATTAACTGCAAGCATGCCATTGAACAGCTCTAAGACCACTTGTTTCACATTTTGCGGAAGATTGTAGATCATTCCGGAGAAATCTTATCCATTCATATGCTGTATCTTCCTCCTTTTAGACACATTGCAAAGCTGGCATAAGAAAAGATAGTTGTCGCCATCTAGTAGGAGCTACATCATAATAGATTTATATGACCGATTCAAAATTCAAAGAGACGACATGAAACGCCTATGCTTGAGGGTGGACGATGACGTAGCCATAGTTCAGTGATCAGTGACATATCAGTTTTTTGTTCTTCCATTAGCCTATCCATTATCTATGGGATTTAGAAGCGGAATAGCCGATACTTACAGAAAGAACGAATTGGTGGCATTAGAATAACGTTAAGTCTCTTTGATACTGTTTTGATTAGTATTTCAGTCTCTTTTATGCCCCAAGTTGAGGTAAGCCAAAATATTAGATCCTGAGCTTTGAAAATCCATCTAAATCTGTTCAGTAGTTTTCAAGTTATGCAACATCGTTTTTGAAATAATTTTACGTTCTGAAGAGACTTTGAATTGTTGCTAGGGTACTTAGTGTGATTATGCAAACTTCAGTTTTTAAGTCAGACGCCAAACTTTAAAAATTGTATGAAACCGATCATAATCTACTTTGTACTTTTTACGTGATGCGGATTCAAATAGATAAACGGATACGGCTCTGCTACAGATTTGTATAATAGTATAGAATAGAACATACAAATTTTTGTAAACTTACCAAAAATAACACGTGTGTCTCATTGCTGCATAATAACTCCTCACCATGAGGTGACTGCAGTTCCTTCAATAAGTGAAACGACCTCTTGAATTTCTTTCTGAACATGTGTCGAACAACTTTTGCTATATGTTTACTTGGGCAAGTAGCTGATATTCAAACTTTTGCTGCCTACATCCCAGTTCAAATTTCGAAATCTATTCCCAATCCAGAAATTTTCTAAACATTGTATAACATATTTTTAAGCATTGGTAAGTCGGAAACGAAGGGATGGTAACATGAAATCGGTTACAAAACACCAGTCACCTGATTTCCTTTATGAATGTCCAGAGCTGTTATCAGTTTGTTATCTCGTGAATCAGAACGGACGCGACGTGACTCATCGAACACTATACGTGGTAACTTGCAGGTTGAAACTCTCCATTTGCGGATCTGTGTGGGTATTCAGCATTCCTATTTAATGGCTGTATCGGGAATACCGAGCGGTAAATATTAACACACGCTGTGGTCGACCGCAGGCGTTGGTGTTTGGCACCCGAGTGTGATCTGGATACAGTTTCAGTGATGAAGGACAATCGCCATGCTGCTCGGCTTTCTGAGTTAATGCTCCACCGTCACGGGAAAGCAACACTTGTTTGGGGCCATCCATAAATTACGTGATTTTTGCAGGCCTCCCACTCGTTGCTGCAGGAGGTCATAGTTATGTTAATCCGTTCCCCCGGTGTGATGTCACATGTTTTGCAATTTTAAATTTATAAATTAAAACAGCACTTCAAAAATTATATATATATATTTCCATTTAAAATATTTTTTTCATAAAATAGATAATAAATCAAAAATTTTAGAAAATTACAAAACGTAACAAATCAGATGAACGATACAAAATTTAATCTTCTTGTGTCCATGGACTTTGAGATCTCATTCCTTTATATTATTTATGACTGGCATAGCAAGTCTCTTAGTTCTCGATTTGGATAATGTTAGAATATTCGATGTGTCAATACCTTCATCAAATTAAATAGCATCATTATCGTTTATCAAACAAAGAACTTCCCTGTCATGTCTAGTTGGAGTTCTTTGAGGACGAATCTTCGTGATTGGCACAACCATTTTTTTCCTGTTATGTGATTGCTAGTGTTGGTTAGAGGCTTTGTATGATGAAAGATATAAACCACACATGTCACATTAACATTTAAATATGTATGTAGAAGTCATATTTTGTCAAAGACTCAAAGGCGGTATTGGTCTTTCGGCGTATGTCAAATCGAGAACGTGAACTTGTGCGGCTCTTCATGCCAAAAAGTGATACAGATTATGTGTGTGACGTTACAAAGCTTATCACTATTCCTCCCCCCCCCCCTTGTCACACGATGTCACACTCCCTTCCTCCCCCTTAACGTCTGACGTAATTTATGAGTGACCTCTTGTAAATGCCCGACAGCAGATGGTAAATGCTTCGGATCCGACAAATCCGGTTCTACCAAGAGTAGGGCACGTGTTTTCGCACCTTCATAATTAAACACCGGACGCATGTGCAAGTGCAAGATTTCGTTGTCCACCAGCAGTCTGAGCGTGGACATTGCCACGGGTGAGATTTACACAAAATTGTTATAGCACTAAGCTGGCGTGACCAATTGCAGATACATGACAACGTCAAGACACGCCTAATTAGAAAGACAGAGCGAGATGAAAAACCGATGGAACACGAATAAAAGTACGACAGTTTTCGAAGTAGTCATCCAATCCCGTCAAAGAAAAAATGTGCTGAATTTGAGAGTGTTAGGAGGGGCGAATGGTTTGCCAATAGCTTTTAATTTTATAAAAATTGTTACCATTTTATGTCTCATGTTGTTTCACGTTTACCTTTGGGGAGAGAGGCAGGAACTACAAAGGACGCTTCGACTACGAGCAAAGGCGCCAAGGAGTAGTTACACCGACCCGAGGTTTTAAAACGAGGAGAGAGATGATCCTTGAGGTCTATTTGGTCTTGATGGTTCATGTCTTCACTTGTGCTTGGGCACGAGATCGAACAAAAAGCCGACAGCATATCATGCGATCGGTTGTGTCTTCATTTTGAGTCACAAGGTGGCATAAATTCAGAGTGAGGTCGGAGGTTGCTGACTACGTCAATGCCGACCAGACAGTAAAAGACAAACTTTGCTTAAATTCCTAATGTGGTGTTTGGACTTAGAATCTTCATTGTTGCTCAAACTAACTCTCTCAGCGGAGAAGTCTGCATCATAAGAATCCTTACTCTATACTACAGAGCCTCTGGAGAATTAGAATTAATAGAGATGCAAGAAGATCTACAATTAAAATATAAGTCGACGCCGATTGCTGAATTTTGGAAATTTGTACCAGAATCGAAGTATCCTGAATTAAAAAAGGCGGCTTGTCGAATTATTTCAATATTCCGAACAACGTACTTATGTGAATCATTTTATTCCACTTTAAAATTCGTGAAATCCAAACACTGATCAGTATTAACTAACCAGCATCTCAAAGAATTACTGAGAAGTGCTGTCACCAATTATTCACCAAAGTTTAAAGAATTATCAAGAGAAGTAAAATAAATGTGTTTTATTTTTAATATTTAAATTCAATACACATATTTTGTACTTTTATTAATATGTTTTCAATAAATATAATTTCTGTAAAAAAATTAATACCTTTTAAATACGCATTTAATTGCGGCTCGCAAAAATTTCAAATTTTTAAAAATGGCTCGGACTATTAAGGAGCTTGGCCACCCCTGCTCTATAGGAACTGAAAAATTAGCCGTGCCGCTTGTACAAGTTTGATTCAGTAGCTTCCGTGAATGAAACAGACAACATACAACAAGTACTTTCATTAAGTGTCCTACTGAAAACTGTAAATCATTATTTTGTAAAACAAAATCAAAACAGTTTTTGTCTTGTCTTATTTAGTTATTTAATTTTAGTGGCCACTGATGTAGGACAAAGGTGTTGTTTGTATATAATTTTTGATTGTTTATTAACAATAAATTTAAATACACGTTATGTCTGTAGGCCACCTTCTAAAGAATATATTGTCAGGTTATTACGTTTTAATCCTACTTCTGATTAGTAAATCATTTCGAGCACCATTTTCAATCATTAGTTTAAATAATTAATCATACGCATTTTTGGTAAATTTAAGTAATTATTGATCACCATTTATTAGGGCGGTATACCGTACCGTTTCAGTACGAATCATTTTAATCAATACAGTTCACTCTGGGAGCGAATTCAGTGAGAGTTGTTGAAATGAGTCTGCCTCCCCGCTGTAGCTAATGCGTTTGCGTCATTCAGCTGTTGACATCTCGCCCGCAGACAGGAAAAGCCTCTATAATCTGCGGCATCAAACGCTCCTTTGTGGTTGGTAATCACTTACCTCTGGGAGCAGACAGAGATCGCTTTGACATTCAAAAAGCGACAAATGATCAAACTGTAATGGCGTCCTTTAACTGTGAGTCGGAAAAGGGTTTTGCAATCGGGCCTGACAAGAAATAAACGATCAGACCTACATCTGACACTAAATAAAATGTCATTTTATTTGGGCTTTTTCGTTTTAGTAACTTTGCTTAGTTCTGTTAAAAGTAACAAGGAAAAATGTGACTGTAGAATATGCATAAAATCACTTCCTTCTCTATGGGTTGTAAAAAATACAGCAACCAGTCACAATATAATATTGTTGTTTATTAAACCATTACCGGTTTCGAGCTATACCTGCTCATCTTTAGATGGTTTGTAAATGTTTACATCAACAAATGCAATATACAGGAATGTATGGTTGTCATTTTGCATCTGAATATATCCGAAAACAAAACCAAAGTCATCTCATTGGTGGGAAGACTTGATAACGCACTATAAACGCACATATTTACAAACATGCGCTGAATCAGAACTGATGGATATGGATAGGAGCACACTGTGTTTGCTACTATTTGTACACTATCACGTATTTGTACCAATGAGATGACTTTGGTTTTGTTTTCGGATATATTCAGATGCAAAATGACAACCATACATTCCTGTATATTGCATTTGTTGATGTAAACATTTACAAACCATCTGAAGATGAGCAGGTATAGCTCGAAACCGGTAATGGTTTAATAAACAACAACATCATATTGTGACTGGTTGCTGTATTTTTTACAACCCATATTTGACATCACAGTCGCGGAAGTTCCACCAATCCATCATGGATAAAATATTACTTCCTTCTTTTTTAAAAAAATTTTGAGTCAGTAAAAGAGTGTCACCGTTAAGAAAGGCGCATGTCTCAATCTTTTAGTGAACTGTGTGTCTATACTATTCAACTATTAATAAAGGTACCTTGGAACCTTTTAAGTGTTCTGTACGTTATTAACGTAAGACGCAACATTATATTCATCAATTTACAGTGTCTAAGTGGGCCATGCGAAAATTACTCCATCGATATACGATAAATAGCGAAGTTGGTGTTTAGCGAAGTTGGTGGTTTGAAGTAGAATTATAGAATAACCGGCTCATTTGTATAAACTGTTTATTTGTCAACCGAAATAGGCACGCAGCGAAAGACTCACGAAACAATTAAAAATAATGAAATATCTCCCTAACAGAAACAAAAATATCCAAAAAGCTCCTTACCTTAGAAAACAGAGATAATGTATGTGGTGCGGCTGTAAAGTGGTAATTAATTTTTTAAATAATACCTCATTTACCGATCTGCATTTAAGTAGAAAGGAGAAAAATGGCTCGTCAGAAAAAAAACTCCTTTTAGAGATAATATATATATATCAGTAAGATGAGGAAAACTATAGCGAACTTTCTAGAGTTTTCGCAATAAATAATTTGTCTCTATTCCACGTGGATCTGTAACTCAGTGGTGCGTCCTGGTGGCTGCTTGGTCAATGTAACGGACAGTTACGTGAGAAAACAAGGTTCCATGCCAATCTCCGCGAACTACTTTAGCGCGAAATATAACGCCATTACGTGACTATTAGGACATGCCATCTACTATATATACGCAAACAGGATCAAAACAAAACAAGAATACTGGATTCCAACTCAAAAGAAGAGTTCGTTTGCAAGCTTTTTTAATTTTATAGAAGAACTAGCTGTTACCCGCGACTTGTACGCGTGAATTTAGAATTTGATTGCTAGAATTGTATACACAAAGCTGAAAGTTACCTAAGATATGTCGGCATAATATGACGGGAACGCTATCGATATACCATTCCACCATCGAACCTGTCTCATTTATTCATGTCGATAAAAAGTATCCTATTTCGTTCATAATGATACAAAATATTTCGGTATATACATATAGTCGTCAAAACGTAAAAAAAGAAGGGAGACTTACTTTCGCATATGCAATATTATTAGTTTAGCTCACACAAAAACTGCCTGTGGAACCAGTATACCCTGAATAAAGTATACGCTTAGGGCACTATTCTATCGCCAAAGATTTGCCAAAACATGATATCCTTACTACAAAATCCTAGGCTTGGCTCAAACTATGAAAACGGGAGTTTTCATAAGAAGTTAGCACATTACCACTGCGCTAAGCTGCTATTGCTCACTAACCTTACGCATTTCAAAGACATATAATATTATGCGTTTGTCTTTCACAGTTCAGATAGTTTTCATAATTTAATGACAATATGTTCTTATCTATACATAAAATGGTATCCCATGTCCATCCTACTGTCAAATAGCATCTACTTGTTAAATTTCATCACAATTAGAGTAACCGTTTAGCCCAAGAAACGTAACAAACAGACAGAGTTACTTTCGCATTTGTAATATTAGTATAGATAATGTGAGGCATCATCAAGACTGAGAGGCAAATGGCATACAAGCGAAACCAAAATAAATTAAAAATGGAGAAAGAAGGATAGCCATAAGGGGAGAAGGAGTCCATAAAAAATAGAATTAAAAAAAACTGTTAAAGCGCTCGTTTTTATAGCTGTGGCTCCCGGGTTCAAATCCAGGTGGGGCTAGGAATCTTTAAGAGTTTTGTTTGTTTGATCACATGGGCTACTCCAGAATGTTCCGTGGGTGGGATTTCACGTTAAACTACGACAGAGGTGGAATGCACGGCAAATCGAATCTCTGTCATTAGGTCGTAAGTCTACACGAATTCAATTGAAATGAGGTTTACGGTTTTACGAACTTCATTCGATAGCTATACCTATGTTTTACGCTAGAATGATTCTATTCTTTAAAGTTGGTTTTTGCCACTGGTTTCTTCGATCATCCGTTGTTAGTCTCTTCTTGATACTTGTGTCGTCTTTCAGCTGTTTTTAGATAATGTAGGCGTAGCTACAGGATTGAGCAACAAAGTGAGTTAAATGAAGCTTTAACTCCAAATTGGTCGATGTGCTATGATACTGCACGTTAACTTGATTGGAGAGTCTGTTATCGTTGCTTCTCTGGTGTAGGTCCACCTACAAAACTCCGATCGGAGGACTGGTGGTGGGGACGTAAAATGGGGTAGGGAGTGAGGGAGCAGGTGGAGGGGATGACCTTGTCCTTGGGCCGCGTGCGTGCCTTTGCTTACCAACGAGTGACGTCAGTGCGTGGTTCGAACTGGGTCAAGAAAACTCGACCCAGCTGACGTGGTCGATAGATTGTCAGCTCCGACGAGCGACCCATCGGCATGGTCGTGGCAGTGGGAACGAGCCCCGGTGCTATGATGCTAGACTGACATCGCTGAAAGAAGTGCATACAATCAATAAACACTATCAAAACGGTCTGTAGCCACCAAAATTGTTTCTTGCAACGGCAAAGCTAATAAAAACACAAAACAAAAACAGAATTAAAGTTAAATAAACGATAAGGCTTTGCAATACGCCAGGGTAATATGTGACACGTAAATGAATACTATTCACTCTTCAGAAAACCATCATAGTAAATTAAAACTAAAATATCCTGTGTAAGAACTTCTCCGGCGTATAAGTGAAATGTCTTCACGTGTGTACCTCCGGATTCTGTTGTGAAGACACGATATTTCGACGACGGAAATTGCTATTAAAATTATTGTACTCCCGATCTTAGCAAAAGTTTATATTCCAACATGGGGTTACCTTCATAAGAAAACCAAACATAGCATTTTTTAAATCATTATTTTGGCTTTAGAAGCTGCATTCGTACAGCAAAGAGAAAAATTTAAGCGTTGTATGACAATAAAATCAGAATTTATAATAAACAAATAAAAATATTTACTCTAATTTTAATAAATAATAAATGCATTAAATTATTTTTGCAGCACATTAATAAATAAAATATTTCCAAATATAGGAAACAATGATTGAGGTTATAAAACAGTTACTTTACTTCCAAATTGTTCACAGCAAAAATTAAACGCTAAACTCAAAACCGTAAATTAGTCGCTCGAGTTTAAATTTAAAATAACCAGTACATAGTAATGGCAAAACGGGAATGAATCGTTTGAAATAAAAATGAGACTTAATTACTTCAGTTTTAACAAATTGTATAATAACGGCTGAACATTTTTAAAACAATATGCAAAACAGTTCCCGCAATAAAAAACGGTGAAAAATAATTATATAACAACGATGGAAATGTATGGGTGAAATTTGAAGGTGATAGTACAAAACAGAGATCACTCACAATTTTCCTTATTTATTTATACAGTGAATCATAACATGAGTTAAGCGTAAACACTCACTTGTTTCTGTTAAATTTGAACAATACAAATGATTTGTTTGCTTATCGAACACAATAGTGCTTAATGACCTTTCCAAAATCATATACAACCCTGGTCGCACTTTTTAAGCAGAAATGCTTCACCATTCATACTGTGTCTACTCAATCTGTTGGATTTTATATAGTTTACGAGTTTCTCTGTGTCTACTGGATGACGTTGGATGACAGTAAACGGACGAAGAGAATGCTGGAAGTCCTTTTTATCGGGAATGAGGCCCAGATGGATATCGGTAGAAAAAAATTAGGAGTAGTATGTAGAAAGGAGAAGATGACTGAGATGTTTCTTTTCTTAATAAGGAAGTCAGAGGGGGAATAAATTAGCCAGAGATTTTCTAAATACGTTATATCAAACTGGATAAATTTAAAGTGAAATTCGAGGGGAAAAAAAACCGGTATGTACGACAACGACCACTGGGTATAAGTTCCACTAGTATCCCTACCGCGGTTGATCCAACCAACATTCGTATGGTGGATGAAGCATACGGAAGGAAACAAGTGCAATGCTACATTTCTTCTTTGTTGTGCTGAAATGTATGACGGCTTTGATATGAAACAAAGCGGACTTGTCTGAGACGTATCCGGAAGCTTTCTGGTTCCTCCGCCACTTGATTCCCGCAACAACGGTGTCGACACGGTAGCACGCTTACGACAGAATCTTGTCGCAACCTCCTCAACTTTGAGAGTCTGCAAGCACCAGTGCAGGGTTACTAAACGATCTGTTTGCTGAATTATCATTCCCTCACTTCTAAATAGAAAAGTGTTATATTACCATTGCCTTGAGTCTAAATTTCAAAACCTTTTAAGAAGATACTAAGAAGAAACAACCAGGTTATTTCACAACAAGGTCTTTGTTTGTCCAACAAATACTCAAGATCGCTTATAGGAACAGTCTCTGTAAACAATTTAATGTAGAGAAGAGTAGTATACAGCTGATAAAAATTATAATTACCTTCCTTCGTAATTATTAAGAAGTTAATATTCTATCACAATACGTATAAACCTTTAAGCGACCGTTTTTTCTTTGTCTACGCATAACGCAACAAAAACTGCAGAAGTAATTTGGAGAGGGTTTTACAGTTTGCAACCTTAGGGATCTAACTTAAAAACTGCTGTAAGTCTCCTGATTCTACGTGAATGGAGCGATAAATGATAATCTGTTCGAAAATGGATCAGATAAGCGACGTGAGCGGTTGACGGAGCGATAAATGATACTGTGTTCGGAAACTGAACAGATTGGCGCCATGGATGACACTAGATCAAAATGAAACTCTGCTTTCGCAACATGTAAAGAAAGTGCCAAAGATCACACAACATGAAAAATAACTACTAACATCTTTGGTTTCTGTTAATACTGTTGTTGACTATCTAACTTTGGTTACTTACTTCTGAACTACAATAAAGGATTTCTTTAAAAATTCTTGGAAATAACTTGATAAATCCCCTGTTCTAAGTAAACCCTATTCATTAATGGAGAATGTATCACAAAACTCCTGCAACCTGAATTCCAATTTTCGTTGGAAAACAAACAACTGTAACATATACAGATAGTGTGTTCCTGTAGAAACGTGACTAGCTTCTTCGATACACTTACAGCAAGCTGCATAAAGATTTATTTGTTCACCGACAAATGTATGAAAACGTAATTATGACAGTTAATTTGTGACAGTATTTTTAATACTTTTGTAGAAAAACCGGCACACTTTGCAAAGATTGTTCACTGTCGATGACTTTCAGGGATGAAAGGAACATTTTGTGGTTCGAGTTACTATACCAAAACAGTTGCAAGGAAATTTCAATGGAGGAATTTAAAGACTGTTGCGAATCCTTTTAAACTTGCCTCCAGCGGTGCAGTGATTCACAAAGCGACTATGTTCAATAATCAAAGATAAAATGAATCATAGAAAATTCTCTCATTGTATTTAATATGTCACCATTGCACTGGAACACTCACTGTTAGTACTTACGCCAGTGATTCCAAATTAGTTTTTCCCGAGTATCACTTTAAGAAAAAGCTCAACCTCCCGTAACCCTTTTATCTGAAATGATAAATAAATTAATGCATTCATCCCAGTAGAACTATTTGCACAACCACAACATTATAGTAATATAATTCCAACACACGCAGTTTCTCGTAAAATATATTTTGGAGATAATATACTAGCGTATTTTTTTTTTTTTTTTTAGTTATCGTAGTGATTATCTTATCCAAGGGATTACCACTGATACCCGTTGAAGCACCTCACATACCTCTGGAGGTAACCACTACCCTACGCTATACCCTGTTCAATCCGAACTAGCGACTGTGGGCTATGTACACCTGACCCCACTCCTCACCTGACCACTCCCCCCTCCCCCCACCCTTCCTACCTCTCCGAGCTGTGAACGTTGTGGGGACAGGGCTGACCGACCTTGAGCCGTCTCTGTTAAATGAACGGACTATAACACGCTTTAACGTAACACCTGTTACGAGGTTGGGCTCTTGTCCCCGTGTACACGTTACGAAACCTCGTTTCCTTGACGCCATGCAACGTAGGTGGTCTATTGTCTACAGCTTTCAAGACAGTATCATGCAAATTTACTCAGAACGTTGCTAACGTTCCATAATATCGTTATCTTAAGGGCGTGAAGTGCTAATGCCCTCTCATAACTTCACGGCTTGGGTTATAGATAGTGAAATTACGGTAACTTGTCACGGAAACTTAAGCGTTAACAGTTTGTATCAAAAAGAAATATCTTGCAGCTATGTGTAGACTATGTTATTTATAGTTATAAAAAAATGACAGTTTGAACTCAGCGTTCAGATAGCTCTTCGCAGTTGGTTAACTAAATAAAATTATTTTAAAATAACGCCCCTAACCATGATTTTTTAATGACGTAACGTTTTAAATATTTCAGCTCCATCTCATTCCATTGCACAATAATTAACGTGTAGATTTAAACGAAGTACAAAAATGACTTTATGAATGATTTCAAATTTTGATTTAAGGGAATAAGTATTGAACCTCTACAAAAACATTAGTAAATTCCTTGCTTACTACCCTTGTAAACCCTATACAAGTGTGCATTCCGTCCTATGACACAATACTCGAGTTGTGGCGATGGGTTATATGTTCTGGCCGATTTGACTCGGGCAGTTTCTTCTCTATTGCTGTAGATTCAGTGGCCTTGGGAGCATTCCGGAATTACACCTTAAACAATAATAACTTCACGTAGATTTAACATAATGTCCACTTTATGATCAGCCGCTTTACTGACTGGTTGAAATTACTATCTTTCTCCTTTGAGCCATTTTACATAATTATATGATGAGTTATGTACAAACAGAATATAAACAAATTAGAAAGCCTCAGAATACTTTACTCTTGCAGAAACATTAAACAGCAGACAAAATTTCACACACTTAAAACTAGCCAGAATACTTAGAACATAATGGGACCCAGACGTTACAAAGCACGAACTTTTGGTGGCAACTCGAAATAAAATAGATTTATTAACGGTTGGTTTTTAGATGGTCTTCCTCATATTGTGCCGCTTTACCGTCTACATCGTAAATATCAACATATTTGTGCGAATATAGCAGCAAAACTGTACACGATTTATTCGCTTATTAGCTTAATTTTAATATATGGCTGGAGCTGCTAACATGCTGTAAATTAAAACGTAAACAAGATAACTACAAGACGTACAATTTTTTATCAACATGCGAGTAATAAAATATGGTGCGTAGTGGATTCTAATTCAGTTTATTGCCCATCCAGAGATTTATAAAGCCTTACCAGAGCACTCTTGAACGTACGTTGACGGAAAGGAAAAGGAGGAAAGCATTTGCATACTGCATAATGGCGCAAGATGTTATCTTCCCGTTGCTGAGAAGAGGCACTAAACAAAGAAGGGGAAACAACCTTCTTAGGAACAAGTGAGGCAATCTGCAGCGGCGAACGGTATTTTCTTCCTGCACCGGGAAGGAATGAATGAGGTCGTATGGAAGCGCAGAAATTACTGCTGCATTATGTACGAAGGTTTGCAGGCTTGGCTTCGCTTCCGCGCAACGACTGTCGGAACCCGACGGTAGTTTAGTTCAGATAAGCCGTGCAACTGTGCAGCGAGAAAATTCCGAAAGTATCTGGAGTCCAACACAAACTGCCGTCAATTTTGAAACATATTCTACAAGAGAAACGTGGGAATACGGGGGTGAAATATTTAGAAAGCTCTCATTACATGAACATATAATCTTCACTAACTGCAAATCATAGATATTATTTTTTTGTAACAAGCCATCTTTTTCATTTCATAATTAATCAAAATTTATGTACGAAGTATCATTTTAGAGTTCTTCGCTTTTGTAACATCGTTAATTAAGAAAGGAACTTTTAGAATTTCAACCTGTAAGTGGCAAAATTATGTGCAATCAAGATCACGGGTATGCGATAGTTCAGAGTGAAGTTCCTAGTCTACGCTAGCGTCGCCAGATAGCAGCACCATATATTCCAGAGATATTAATAACCTGTGAGCGTTTTCTAAAGAAGGGATATTTCCGTATATTTTTGTTTTTGTTGGGGAAATATTTCGTCATTTCTAATTAATTCGTAAGATGTTGTAAGCGTTTTGTCACGCACCAATTAACATAAAAATGAGCCTGTTTCTTCTTTCATCTAATTTCAAGCCATAGCCTCGCTATTCATCGTACACGATTCCCGAAATTTTCGCACTTTACACCGAGTTAATATTTATTTACTGTTGTAAAATTACTTTATTTGGTATAAAGCATTGCCTCTGATAAGAGAATTTAACAGATTTTTTTTTCCATGTGCACAGATATGCCGAAAGAAAAATGTTTTGGTGATTATTTGTGAAATTCAGTCGCGAAGCGATAGATTAAGCGTGATCTGTACTAACCACAATCTGCTAATTTAGTAGTGAACGTTAAAATACCGCAATATTGGAGAACGGGGAGGTAAAAAGGGGCCAGAGTTTAATCTCTGGATCGAGCCTTGTGGGTGAGATATGGCATATGGGAGGACACGAGTTCGATGCTCGATTCTACCATCCAAGTTTAGTTTCCATGGTTTCCCATAAACCACTCCAAGAGAGTGGTGGTATGGTTTCTTCAAAAGGACCTGGCTGAATTCGTTACCGTTGCCCCAATTTCCTCCTGGTTCTAACGACTTCTACCTGCAATGAAGGGTGCCATCCAAAAAAAGCAATATTTTTTTGGCTTGTTGTTTCGGTTAATCTGATTACGATTTTTGGCTGTTTTGGCGAATATTGGAGCAATAACGAATTTCCGCCCCAAAAATTAAAGAGTATAGCACTGTTAAGAAAAAGGCAAATACGATTAACCTTTCCTCTTTAAATCTGGTAGTATCTACATTCTGCCAGATCTGCAGTGACGCATTGAACACTACAGCAAACTAACTGTAAATTAGACATCAAGCTCCGGCAAATATATATATAAAAATAGTGTTTCCATTTCTCCAATTAGAATGAAAGTTGGCAAAGTAGTCCTAATTTTTTTTTTTAAGAGGAACGAAGTTTCCATCACGATTTTTAATTATAACACTGGAATATTCTACAAGCCGAAGACAGGTGATTCATTAAAGAACTAAGACTGGATAAATACAGTGTTTGTTTTTTATCCAATGCATGGTAGGCAATGATAAGTGAAATGCACAAAAGGTAATATATCACAAGTAGTAAATAAAAGTAACTTTCAAACAGCTGCGACACCTCTACCCAATGAAATAATCCATTATTGTTCGAAGGTCAAGCTTTACGTAATTCTCCGTGCCTGTTCGGATCGTTGACGATATCGGCCACTAAATAAGCTGTCAGGTAGACTCGCTTATTGACTGACTGCAAACAACCAAGTTAATGTCTGTTCTTAGTTTAATTATATTCAGAAAAATATGCAGTTTTAACGTTGTACTTGCCGAATCGTCTTGTTTTTGTATTCGTTCAGCCAAAACCGTTCGAGAGGAGAAGCCGTGAATCGTTCTGTACAGTTCAAAGCGCTAGTGGGGCAGTTGTTTGTGGGCTCAGACATTAAGTATCGGCGAAATTTTGTTTCGTAGGTAAGGTAGTCAGAGACTGGAATTAATTGCCGATAGATACGATGGACTATTTGTCTCAAGCATTGAATGAATTTAAATAAAAAATTAGTGTAATGAAAAAAGTAAGTAGTGTAATGAAACTATCACTGAAACATATGCTCCATCGCAATTAACTCATTCAGATCACAATGCAGGGGATGCTAAACTTATTACAACCTCGGGTATGGGTGGTTTTAACCAAGTGTCCTGTCTGTACTCTCAGTAAAGCTCAATGCCGACGCCATATTGTCTGATACATATTATACACGCTAGCCCCAAATCATAAATGGGGCAATTCATAAACAGTTTTTGAAACATTCTAAATATTAGTAATTTTATTCACGCAAAAATTAATATTTACTCACTGAGACAGTGTTACATAGTTTCTTAGCAAACAGAATCACACCTATTTCAGCCTTGAGTAGAATAGATCATGTTACAATTCCTGCAGACGAGTCGTAGAGGAGGCTATCCTGTTGGTGGTGTACAGTCCCGTGCGATGGTATTCGCTGAGGCAGAGCCTCGTATTTCGTTTCATTACGCCCCAACGCTCATTTAAGAGAGGCTTGAGTGGCCGTCGAGGGGCTAAGGGAGAGTTTCGGATATTCAGATGCAAGGAAAAATATTCATCCTCCTTGGGCCGTGCAGTTTCTGGCTGGATTATTCGCTCTACCGTCTCACAGTTTCGAAGAGGAGCTTCAACATAACAATATTTTTATTATTCTTTAAAAAAGATCTTCAACCTTTACGTCATTAAAAATGTTCTAAGTATTTTTATTATCACACTGAAACAAGAAATATATAACTATGAAGAGTAATAAGAGAGTCCTTGCCGACTAGATCGCCATGAAACCTAAACCTATAAAAAATTCATCAAGCACTAATTAAACTCGCACGCTGAAGATTCAATATGAATATTGTGTATTAAAATCAGTAACTCAGAAACAAGTGATACTAATGTCGTGTTCAGTGTTCGTTACGCAAAATTGTTTTTCAAATGGCATAATAAATTAAAAAACAAAAAATTATGTAGAAAAAAATTATTGTTCATTTAGAAAAATATTAAAATTTTCAAAAAAAGAAATATTTTCAAGAAATATTTATTATCTTATTCATGTAATTAGTTGTCGAATGAAGTAAATATATTTCATAAACCACAAAGCCAAAAAACAACCGTTATGGCTGTAGTCTTTAGGAAGGTATATATCACTATATTCTTAAACATTTTTCGGATAAGTGGTTTCAGAAACAAATGGGAGTGAGGAAATTAGAATTATTTAAAGGTTTTCAACCAAAACTCGCACAAATCATGAAGCAAAAAGATAAACACAATCATTTTGATAATCAATGCGTTGTTAGTTGCCAAATAATAATCATTGTCTCAAGGAAAATTTTTCTTCCGCCCTCCACTAAGCTCCCATAAATTATTTTCACCCATATGATTTTCCAAATTTTGTGTTATAAAGATAAGGAAGAACTAAAATATCGCGCAATTACAATTTTCTGAGTCGAAGGACTCAGATGTTAAGAGGAAAATTGACTATTCCGTAAAGATTCCGTGTTACATTCAGAAGACACGAAACCCTAAACACAGAAAAAAGTTAATATTTTGGCTGCATCCAAAAGTGTGTAACGGATTTTTGTTAATGATAAAATAAATCGAGTAAATATATAACAAAGCTGATTAAAAAACCCCAATGCCCACCATCGGTCTGTACCCTTAAACCCTTTGAACCTGAATCAGTCCTCTCAATCATTAGGAAGATTTTTCAACAACAACAAAAAACTGTGTTTTGGCTTGGTTTTATCACTCCAACAGTGTATGTTCACGTTTCACTTAGACACGTATGGCCTATTAGTATTAAAAAAAGTGAAGGTTTCAAATTATGAAATTCACTATGAGTCATTAACCCAATTATTATAATATATCTTTGGGTACATAATGTATTTATACCCATAGTGAACAAGAGGATGCCCCCTGTAAACATTTTACGTGATGGTATGATATTTAAACAATCAGAACTTTAAAGGAATTGAGGAATTGCGTGTGTCCGACCCAACAGCGCTATAAACTGTCCTAGGCTCTGAAAGGACTCCAGTAAAGCTTCAACGCCTCATCAGAATTATTTTTTGTATACCTCAACTTTCTCCCTTTATTCTGAAACTATATTTTAAATGTTTAGAATAGTTTCAGAACATCAAAATTTAAAGGAACAATCGATATTTTGCAGTTCGATCCCCCTCGCCATAACATGGCGACAGAGCATTGGAACGCCGAAAAATCATGTAAAAAGTAAAAAATACGTTCATTTGGCTTGTGCTGCGAGAACATTGTATTAATTTTCAACATTGGGAAAGACTTCTTTCTTATGTACACAGAATCACGTTAAATTCATATTTAATTTTTTCTCAGCTTCCCAAATTAGTTACATTTATATAGCTGTTTAAAATACTGGTTTACATTTTTAATTGTTTTCTTTGTGGCTTAGCTTTCACGCTATAAGAGATATTAAAAATTGTAGTTCAATTGCTTTCAGCGTGTAGGAGATAAGGACTGAGCTTAAATGTGTCTCTGTTTGTCAGATTATTTTTTTTTTATGTAGATTATGCGTTAATATCATTCTATTACAAAAATTTAATATTGATTAGTGATCTCATCAGTAACTAACTATAACAGAATTATATCAGCTGTGACTATACTTTTCTAAAATATTTATTTTTATACTTTAATTTGTTATGTCTTGAAATTAAAAAAAAAAAAAACGGGATATACGAAAGTAGCACGAAATTTCCGTGGTGAGTAGAAAGTAATGCTCTGCTTTTGTAATATATATATTTTTTCAATAAGTCATTGTGTATTTCGATTTAAAGTTTTACCTTGCCAAGTAACTAAGGAAACATTTATAAACATCTGTAAAGAAATATGAATAATGGTTTATTAAATGATTTAACAATCATTGTTTTTTTGTAATCCGGACCTCACTTTTATTCATGCAAATATATTACTGTTCATGCAGTACTGTTTGTATAAATAGAGAGAGAGGAATCATAGCTATACCTATCCTACTTTCAATACTTCCGTATCGACATTTTTTTTTTTTTTTTAAAAAATGGTTTGTTGTCACGTTAGCCATATACCGCCAGCTCAATGTGTTTCTGTTTCTTCCAATACGGATTTTTTATATCAGCATGACTACTTTTCTCTCTCATGTCAGGACGTCACAAGACGAACACAACACTAAACTAAAACCACTTCTGCTCTAGACCGGTCTCGAACTGGCTACCCCTACACCGTCAGGGTTGACACAAACAAACCATCTGGTAGTGTAATACGTACGGTCACTAGATTGCTCGAAATTCTGATGTGATAGAAGCTGGCTCGTGTTGAAGTTTGGTGAAAGCGCATCAGATCTTCGTCGGAAAGGTGTTCGGCTGCGGGGCGAAAGGACAGCGCTTGGGATTAAAAGGTCTCCCGTAGTATACGCCCCCCTTGTCGTAATCTGACCTATCCTTCCTTAATGGGCCGGCAGATATTACCGTCCCTCCACCTGCTGTTACCATCGCTCGAGATTCCACTGAAACCTGATACCGAGCATGGTGGGGGAGCGGTAACACTCTGGCATCGTATTCGAGAGGACCTGGGTTCGAATTCCATTCCGGCTATTCACATTTGTGTTTCTCATGGTTTTCCCAAATTACTCCAGGAGAAATCAGGAATGTTTACTTCAAAAGGTCATTGCCAAATTCATTCCTTTCCCGCCTCTAATGAAATCGACGTCGACAAGGCATAAAGCCATATGCAATATATATATATATATATATATAAATATAAAAAAAACTGTTTCTCCTATCCTCGAGGATAGGAATGTTGAAGCGAGTAGTAGCGAATGAGCATTGGCTGGAGTTTATTTTTTTTTTTAAACTCCTTAACGTCTCTTAACAGAGACGGGGAAAGGATGGGGGGCAAGGAATGGGAAGGAATTCGGCCATGGCCTTTTTTGAAGGAAGCATCCCGGCATTTGCCTGGAGTGATTTGGGAAACCATGCAAAACCCAAATCTGGATGTCCGGATGGGGATTCGAACCGCCGTCCTCCCGAATGCGAGGCCAGAACGCTAACCGTTACACCACCACGCTCGGTATGAAGTTTATCAATTGGTTTACAACATCCACCATGGATTCTGCTGTCACTGATTGTGCAGCGAATTCGTCTGGAAATCAGATTAACTAAAACGACGTTAGTAGCAGAAAAACCAGCCAATGTAACTACCACCATTTCTTCATGCCCATTCTCTTTAGCCTTCTCTATTTTCGTTTGATTTTCTAAGGAGTCTTCCTTTTAAAACACTTTACCCTGAAGTACATAATTTTTCCTTAAGAAACTGTTAGAAGAGGGTGATTATAATTCCAAAACAGTTCTGTGCACTATAGTATGGAGAGGAAGTTTGAAAAAACCTTGCTATGAGACATAGTTATAGTCTCCTTCTTCCATTTATATATTCTTGACCATCGTTCATTAAAACAAGGAAAGATTGTGAACGAAATCGACTCTATACTTACTGTTCTTCTTTGTGATATAGCTGCTTTAAATATTTTCCCACTCTTTCGCTATTTATAACTTGTCAAACTACGATCCCGCCAACTGCTACCAAATGTATCTACTATTTACAACACCACAGAAAATACTACGCCCTAATGCTATTGTTGTTTACGTGGCACTTCATATTACTTCTCAGTAAATGAATATCGCTCTATTAGCACTAGCACACTTTGTGCGCTCCCAGCAAGGTCGCCGGCTGTATCTGTTGAGGACGAAACATGGTCATCCAGTTTGTAGGTAATCGCTCTAGCCTTTACACGCCCGCATGGCAATCACAAGCAGGTAAGGACGCAAGATCTGCAGCCGCAGCAACAGGTATTGCTAAGCTGATTCAGTAGTTTCGTGACAAGTGAAGAGCAGTCTGCCTCTTGAAGAGAGAGCCGTGTGTTGCGGGCGGCGGACAGGCCGGGGGTCGAGGGGGTCGGTGACCGCGTGTTGACTGGCGTGACACACCGAATAGAGGGAGAAAGTGATAGTGGTGCCTCACGCGATCTCCACAATGTATTAGCAGGTGCATCAGACCAAACACAGATTTTGAAAATTTTAGACTGCAAATTTTGGATTTTAATAAAACTTTGATTTTTGGTATAATGCCGGATTTTTTAAAATTATCAAGCTTTTCGCTGTCATTCAGCAGCCTTTTTCAGAGATACTGCGTATTTCTTATCAAAGAGCGAAAAAAACGGGCTAGTACTCCATAACCTTTGGTGCTCTTTGCTAAGAACTGTAGAATCTCTGAAGAAGGTTCCAAGATGAATGCCGAAAACTTAGTCATCCAAACAGAAACGCAAAAAACTTAGGTGTTCGCGGAATTCTGCGAATTCAGTTTAGAATTTTGGCATAGTAATAAACAAAAAGATGTGAATTATTCAGGTATTCAGAAGGTTTTAAAATTCCAAGAATCTGTTGTAGCTGCATTGAGCGCTGTACCTGACCACTTCAGGACAATGTCTAGTGGCAGTATTTGCGCTTTATTTTTGCGCCTTTTGTGTAGGACTATATTCGTGAACATTGGTTGAATTGTAATCAGAGTTCGGGAAAAGCCTTATGTAAGTTTCTTTTATGTTCGGACGGGTATTCGAACCGGCGTCCTCCCGAAAGCGAGGTCAGAGAGCCTTATGTAGAGACTTTTGAGATTCGATATTGCTTAATAGCTACCGTGTCAATTTTTTAGCAGTGTAGGTAAAAAAGTTATGAAGGTTTTCGCTATGTTTTCACTCTAGTTTTTATGCAGAGGGCACTCTATGCTATCCCATTTTGGTCTAATGAAGTAATATGTTGTGTGAGCGCAAATTAACGCAAGGTATTCATATGTTGAGGGACTTCTGAAGATACTCCGCTGTATTTATTTCACTGAGTTGACCAAACTTAATTCTTTTCGTCATCAGTCTAGTGAACGAATTTTTTCATTCCTCGATTTAATCCTAGCCTCTCCATCGCCACATACATAACCGATATCTTCAGTTATCTGTTTAAGATAATTTAACAAGTACATTTAATTATTACCTCGACGAATAAATGAAACGGTCCATGTTTGAACACTTAACTCATATATAATTTCTGCCTACTACAAGATTTTTTCACTGAATAACTAAATTTGGACTCAATTCTGAAAGACTCTTCTTCACTGGTACATTTTTGCGAAGTTTACAAAACACACACAAAATCTTATGTTCTCCAACTAACGCTTTATTTCCTATGGCAAGAACATGAATAAAGAAGTTGTAGAGAATTTTTAGTGCCGTACAATCTCGGTCAAATTCGGTCCCAGTATTACAGTCGCGTATGTCAGAATTGGAAATTGTTCATGCTTCCGTAATTGGCTACGGATTTGTAATTTGCGAAATATACTAACCCTCGTATTTATTTCAGCTATTAATGCAAAACCACTTTGTAATGAGCTGAGTTCCCCAAACTAGGCAACGTATGGCGATCCAGGAAAAGCGGTTTTTTCGGTGAACTGCTGCCGTTTAGGCCATTCGTCAATATGAATGCAGCAGTGCGAATGGCCAACCGCGATGACAATAGCATTGGACAGTACTGTGACAAGTTACACCACGCAAATCAGCTTCCGAAGACTCCTCGCCGTAGATAACAACAGGGAGACGGCCAGCCTATGCAAAATAGGGACACACCACTCAGATATTTTCTTTTACTTGTTCCATGGAATGCTGCCCCGAAACTGACAATAGAGACAAGTGTCATTTCTATTTGCTTAAGAATATACTGAATGTGCATAGGTAAGTCAGTCAGAAATTTGGCGCAACTGTTTGTATTGACTGCTTTCTCTTCCTCAGCACTTATTGTTTTATTTTCTGTATCACTTATCATTTATTTGTAGATTGCGACCTGTCAAATATTTTTAGCGTATCATTTGCAGTATTATGTGGTTTTGTACAATTTAGAAAAATGCAATTAAAAAAGTAACATATTTTTATTGCTTTTTTAAATTGATTGAGAGAACATTTGCGTATCCTAGGAAAGCAATGAACAAAAAAAAAACAAAAAAAACCATAGCGCTTTAATTTATCTGAGAGAATTTTCTGACTAACATAATCGAGGGCCTAAGAGGAATCGTGATAAATTTTCGTAATAATGAAGAGTGCCTCTCTAAACAAGTTAATAGTAAGCACTAATGGCATGATATCCGCCAATGTACCTAAGAAACAGAACTATTTGAAGCGTTCTTTTCCTCAGTTCTCCGACTGTTTGTCTCGCCTTGGTTACGAACATTTATCCCAGCGTCTGCCGTCCCGCTTCAGTCGGGAGAATTTATTCTAACGGCCGAACGGATGTGTTGCCATCTGTTTGCAAAACATGTTACTTGTGTTCTGTACCATAAGCGTATTTTTGTTTGTGAAATGTGACTTTATAAGGCGGAGACCGTCCAAGCATTTGCCTAGGTAATTGAGTAAAACCGCTAAAAATAGCAATTAGTACTGTCGGTACAGTGGGTGCAGGACTTAAGCCAGGGCTTGCCGTACCTCCCAGATTCAGTGAGAGTCCTGTGATGAAAGCAACAGACCAAGCGTGGAGGGTCAGGCCTCGTATTCGGGAGGACGCGGGTTTGAATCCTCATCGGGCCATCCAGATTCAGGTTTTCCATGGCTACCCCAAATCACTCCAAGCGGATACCTGGATTGTTCCTTGAAAAGCCCATGGCCGAATTTCTTCCTGTTCCTTGCCCTCTGTCCATTCCGGCCTTTACCGACCTTGAGATCGACGATGTCAACGAGGCATAAAGCCAGAAGAAAATAAAAAGGAAAGTCACAGTACAATGGCTAGATCGGTAGGTTTAAAAAAAAGCGACGCAGTTGTACCCGAAGAACCAATAAAACATAGACAAAGGCCGCAAAAGTATACGCAATTATTTCCAGGTTAACTGCTGGTCGAGACTAGGCCAGAAACACAATGCCAATACGCTCTTAGCACGTTGACAAGCCCACCATAAAACTGTGGAAGCGGAGGATGTTGTGAAGTGAGAGGCTCTAAAGCAAAGCTGGTTACGTCCAAATACGATACGAAAATGTTAAGCCTAGAAACTGGGTAAGAATCACTTTTTTGAGGATTTTTTTTTTATCTTTATCTCGCTCTGACCCCTAGGGATCACGCAAAAAGGTGTAAAATCCTTAAGTCAATCATAGAGGCAACTAAGGCGCGCGGAAATAAATTTTTTATTCATCTGTTCCACGAGTCTATGGAGAACCAATATCGAAGAAGGAAAACATATGACTGGAGGCAGATTCTTCCAGTGTGAGGAAAGCGGAGCTGGCTCGACCAGGGCACTGCAATTCCAATTCTATGGCGATGCGATTCGAGAGTAGGTGACGAGATTCTGGAGCAGATCTCCTCGGCGAAACGTGCTGTATCGAAGCTCGTCTCCAACAAATGCTGGAGATGCAGCAGACCTTCCTGCGACTACAAGACAACGCTGCTACAGACATCGTCTGAAATTTGTTAGTATCATCGCAACAGCTGAAGAACCACCCACAGAAAACGCCGTTTGATTAACTTAAAACTAATGTTCTATAAATTCGATGATTGTATTATGTTTGAGATTTCATGTGCTGTGTATTAAAGAAATGGTTCATTTCGATACGTTTAAGTGATCATTGAAGACCTAAGCTATGTCTTTAATTTCATGTTGACTTATGATTCACAAAGTAAAAAAGTTTCCGTAGCACAGAAAACTGCTATTAGGAAGTTGTATACAGTAAAACCAAGAACTTCTTCCAGACAACTTTTCAAAAAGCTCCTTACAAGACTTCTCAGTATATATATTCACTGATGTGCTTAACCTGTTACTTCTAATTCACAGGTACAAAATTTCAATACAAGAAACAGAAATAACTTGCACAAAACACAAACATCTCTGTCATTAGTACAAAGAGGAGTTAATTATTCTGGTATACATCTGTTTCATAAACTTCCCAAGAGTATAAAAAAATTTGCAGACAATAAAGATATATATAAAGAAAAACTGAGAGATTATTTTACTGGCAACTCCTTCTACTCCATTCAAGAATTTAAACAAATTAATTAATTGTATTCAATATGACTTTTGCTAAATTCAGTTTTTATTCTCTTTATTTGTCTTTGAAACATATCACTGTTTTTACTATGATTATGACTCATACTGTATGTATGTGTATTAACCATTGTGGTGGGTGCCTTGGTGGGCAAACCACGTTACAATTATCTTTCATACCTTTATGATTAATAATTGTGGATTTTAATTTTAATTTTTATGAAGGAGTGAAAATTACTAATTATGCAAGAATCTCGACGTTAGTTGGAATTTAGGAAAAATTGTCACAATATGACATTTATTTTCTTATCACTGGCGATTACAAGTCTGAGCGAATTTACCGTTAACATTAACACAAATTGGCAAAATCATAAAGCAACGCTCAGAGTTACAATTAGCCGTCATGAGCAAGCAAACAATTGTATATTTACTTTTAAATATCTCAGAATCAAAATGCAAGAAATAATGACAACTGGAAACAATGAAAAATACAAGTTATGACTACCTCAGACAAAGGCATCATAATACTGTGACTTTACAGTTAAAAAGAAAATCATGGGCGCCAGAATGAACAATATATCATTCGAAAATAACTAGTTCTGGCAAATTATGCCGCTAGCTCAGGGGTTTTTACAATTACAAAGTGAGAACATGGACCTATCCTCTCAAAGTCGCTTACGGGTTCTGTTTCACGGAATGCACAATCACATGGCTTGGTCGTAATCAATTACCATTGTAGTTCTGCGTCTGATGTCTGTGATGAGTGTAGCGGACCCACGATATGTGAGATTATCTCACAAGTCGGCTATAGGCATCTCTGGTCTGGCAATGCGCATCATCGCATTACCGGCTGTGTTGCTGGTGATAAGCTTGCTCCAGCAAGGCAAGCTGCAGTTTAGCGAAAGAAATCAACTTTTTCCAAGTCAACCTCAGACTGGTGCGATCGAAGTTAGAATGTCAGCTCCTCGCTCTTCGGTCCACGAGGAAACTTCTTGCTCCGCCCATTTGT
>JARYHS010012519.1:132704069-132766159 GCA_031002005.1 Vandiemenella viatica | reverse complement strand
TAAAAATATAAATGCCACGGCTAATATCTCAGTTTATCTATCGGAGAGTGAGAATGCTTATCGCGCGGACTTCTCCGCTCATAGCGTTATGTTGGGTAGAGAGCAAATACAATATTACTAACTGCTGCAATGTTTGTCTTTTACCGTCTGCCCGGCATTGGCGAAGTCAGCAAACTCCGAACCCACACTGAATTTATTTGTCACCTTGTGACTCAAAATGCAGACACAACCGATCGGATGATATGCTGTCGGCTTTCTGGGTCGTTCTCGTGCGGAAGCACAAGAGTAGATCATCCAGAGTGACGACCAGAAAGACCCGAAAAGACCACGAAGAGCATCTCGCAGCACCTTCTAAAACTTCGGGATGCCGCTTCTCCTACTCCAGCCGATTTTCTCTGGTCCTATCGGCGATGTAGACGTTCCTGTCTCTCTCCTCATTGGCGGACATGAAACAAGATTATACAACACAAAAAATAAGAACCATTCTATATCCTAAAATACTATTGGCAAAACATTCGCCCCTCCAAGCATTCTCTGGTTCAACACATAAGTCCTTTGACGGGGTTGGAGGATTTTGTTCGGAAACTGTCGTATTTCTTTCGTGATCACTCGTTTCTCCTAGTTTCCGCAGTGGGCACACACAGAATCTCTAATTTGGCGTGTCTTGACGTTATCACGTATCTGCAATTGGTCACGCGATATACATCTCACCCGTCAACACTGTCAAGGCATAGAACTGCGGCCGACCCCATACTGAGCAGTGAAAGGTCGTAAATCTACCTTTTCAAACTGGCAAGTCCTATTGTGTTTAGTCTTTCTTCCAGCTTGAATGCAGAATTCGCCGTAATGCACTTGAATTCGCTGACCTCTGTCCTGCAAAGTGTCCTTCTAAGCCAGCGTAATGCGTGCCTTGTTGTGTTAGCCAGAAACCGCACGTGAATGTGGCTCTATGTCATACCACAGTTGTAAAATATATTTTAATGCAATTTCTCGTGCCTTGGTCCAGGTTGCATTTCAACCTAACCACAAACTCCGCTAAAACTGTTGATAGAAAATCAGTGCTTCTATCATACGCGAATTAACACATGTACTATATCGCATGTTAGTGGCAATAATACATCACAATATCAACTTAACTAAAAATCTTTGCAGTTTTTTTTAAATCCGTTTTTCAGATCGTTATTACCACGTTTGAATGACTGACGCAGTTGCATGCGGTTGAAACAACCACCTCAGTAATATGGTGTCAGTAGTGAAAGCAAAGGAAATTAAAACTAAATCTTAATAAATCGCGTTACGCCACGAGATATAAGTTCTGATTGTATTCTAGCCTGCATCAATCACGATCAATGTGGAACTACTTTCGTTTAAACGAAGTAATGATTTCAGTTACAGGACACTCATGAAAACAATTTAAATTAATTTTTTTAATTAAATTACTCATTCCCTCTGCTGTAACGTCAAATACCAAATGTAGTTCTTACCCAGGATAAATAAGAATCTAACCAAAAGTGCCCCTAACTTTTATATTAGGGTACGTCCATAAAATACGTGAGATGAAACAGAGGGAGGGGGTCCGGCGAAATCTCACCAAATCTCACCAAGGGAGAGGGGAGATCAACGGAAATCTCACGTGAGGTTTTCGAAATTTTTTTGGACTGTAGATCTAAAAAAAAATGGGTATACGCAAAAGTCGATTTTAGGTGGGTATTTCATCGAAAATCTCACCAGAGGGGGGGGAGGGGGGTGTGGACCAGATCTCACAAAGTCTCACCAGGAGGGGGGGGGGGAGTCCGGAAATTCCGGAAAAACACCTCAAGTAATTTATGAATACCCCCTTAAGTATCTATGGGCAAAGAGTTTAGCTAATACTTCTACCTCCTACGAATATTAAATAAATATAAGCAACTAATAATTAATATGACCATCTAAAGGAAATACATTATTTTATTTAAGAGTTCTGACAATACTTAGCTAAGTAGAGCCGTCATTAAATATCTCTTACCGTTGTCAGTTGGGCAGCGAAGGCGGGAAGCGTGACGTCACAGCGAGACAGAAATGGCAACATCGTGACCAAGATTAGCGTTTTATTAGTATATACTACTAGTTAAAGTAAGCTATGCAGATCGGGGACTAAACAGTTTGATTTACTTTTAGATTCTATTGCTGCTTGTCAGAATGGCAAACATGGCAGTCCCTTATAAATGGCAAAACTTTAAATCACATGTAAATATTAATACTTGCGCAATGAAAATTATTTGGATTTTGAACGAAAAAATTTGGCACTTTTTTATCGAACAAAGTAATACTTCAAACGAAAATTTTCAATCAATTTAATTCACACACACAAATGAAAAGCAGTTTTGGACTGTGGTTGCACCGTTAGAGCATGAAAGAAATATTTTTGTAGGCTTTACTCTGGTTCTGAATTGTGAAGACATTGTCCGACATTAGCACTTCAATGTTTCCGCTCTATCGGCTTCTGCGTGGAGTAGCTGATGACGTGCAGCTCACGTATTTTGTGTAGGGGTCACGTGTTGTCCGGCTGATCAGAGCCACAGGTGATTGCTGGCAGTTGCCTGTCGCGGCTCGTTCACCAGGTCTGCACCAACACCGGATGCTGTCCACATGTGCATCGACCGGATGCTGTGAAACCACTGGAAACCGAACAGTGACGGATAGGTCGAATCTGAACCTCACCGCTAAAACACCCTTCTACGAGCACAACCACCCGCGAAACTATGCGTGCGAATACCAATGTTTGCCATTTACCACTGTTGACCAACAAGGTCCTTTGGTTTAGTGGGGTTTGTACGAAAGTTCTTCGCTAATCCTCCCCGTTGCCTGGACTCGGGAACTCTCTTAATGAGAATATCCATTGGGACCGGGCTACCTTTCCCGTTCCACTGCGAGGAATAGAGTTGAAAAGGAACAACATGTGTATACATCTCTGATAAATGTATATATTTTTTTTATTTTCATCAGTCTTTCGACTGGTTTGATGCATCCCTTCCTGTCTTGTGGTAACCTCTTCGTTTCAACATACCTCTTGCACCCTACGTGCTCAATTATCTGCTCCATACATTCCAATCTCTGTCGTTCTCTACAGTTCTTACCCTCAATTATTCCATCCACTAACAAATTAATCAATCCCGCATGTCTCAAAACATGACCTACCATCCTATCTCTTCTTTCTGTAAGCCTCTTCCACATCTTTCTCACGCTTCATTTCCAGAACTCGTTCATTTCTTACTTTATCTGTCCATCTAACTTTCAGCATTCTTCTACAGCACCACATTTCAAATACTTCAGTTTTCCTTCTTTCTAGTATTCCTTTTTTTTTACTTATGGCTTTACGCCTCGTCGACGGCGAGGTCATTAGAGGGGGATGGGACTAGGGACAAGGAACGGGAAGGAATTCGGCCATTGTCTTTTGACGTGGAGTTATTTGGGGAAACCATGGAAAACCCGAGTCTGAATGCCCGGACGGGAATTCGAACCGGCGTCCTACCGAATACGAGGCCAGAACGTTAACCGTTCATTCACCACGCTCTGTCTAGTATTCATAAAGTCCATGCTTCGCTGCCAAAGAGTGCTTTACTCTACAATTAGAGTTTTAAAAAGTTCTTTCTAAGTCCTAGATCAATATTTGAAACTTTAAGATTCCTCTTTTTCATGAAAGCTCTTTTTGCGATTGCTATTCTGTTTTTAAAATCATTCCTGCTTCGGCCATCAGTTGTAATTTTACTTCCCAAGTACCAGAATTCACTTACGTCCCCTCTAACATCTTATTTTTATACTTGTTGTTTAAATATTGGTTTTCATATTTTGTATTTTATGTACTGTTACAATATGTCAAAAAAATCTGTGCCTTTTGGCCTGGTACGGAGACAGTCTTAAAATAACGATATTACACCATTGTTAATCACAGTTTTTTCTTTTTGTGTTTGCTTTTGTTTCTTTTTGTGATTGTTGCGTAAGATTCCTTTGCTTATCGGTATGAGCAATTGGTTGAAATCATTTTAGCATTTCTCGAATGAATACTTGAGAATGCCTTCTTGAGAGTCAGTCCAATGGGTTTAGTTTGACATTGAGGATCAGAGCTACGTATGAACATTTGTTCATTTGTTCGCTGGCTGAAGTGATGTGTATTTTGTTGCAGAGCCCCCTGGGCTGCTGGAGTGGGCGGGGCCCATGGAGTGTCCTCCAGATTGCAGCTCCAGCCCACCATGAGCTGGACCAACGCCTTGCTCGCCGTCCTCTGTGAGTAAACAACAGTTTCTTTCCATTCACTGTGTCGATTATTTTGAATCGGAATTTCCGCGATCTTCACGTTTCTGCTGTCCACTTAAGACCAATGAGATCAATGAGCGATGTACAGTAACTAAACGTAAGACATCAGAACTCAATGTATTACAGTGCTACTCAAATAATCATAAAAATGCAACCAACATGTTTAATATATACTGCAGCTACAAACTGATGCTAAAACGCTGTACAATTCAGGCAAATGCCGGGATTCTTCCTTAAAAAGGCCGTGGCCGAATTCCTCCCCATTCCTTGCCCCCATCCTTTCCCGTCTCTAAGGACCTCGATGTTGAGAGACGTAAAGCAGATAAAAAAAAAAAAAAGCTGTACAATTATAAGTATATGTGACCAAAGAAAATAGAGAACCGCTGAAGATGCTTCGCAAATGAAACGAAACGCGTTCGGAAAATAAAACAATTCCATTGGCGTTACAATTATTCATAAATGTGATCAATGAGATATTTTCTGACTGATGTATTTTTTTCCTTACGGCTTTACGCTTCGTCGACGTCGAGGTCATTAGAGGCGAGAAAGGTCTGTAGTGCAAGGAACAGGAAGGAATTCGGCTATGCCCTTCGAAAGGAACCATCCCTTGAATTTTCCGGGGATGTTTTTGGCAAGCCGTCGAAATTCGAAATCTGGATTGCCGGACGAGGATTACTGGTAGAATCTGTTTTCTCCCAGCATGTGACGTCAGAACGTTACCACTCACCAACCACACACTTGGTCTAACTAATATCTTTAACTGAACTGGCGAACAAGGATATGATTGCTGAAAATGACATCTTTTATTTACACTATTTTGTGTTGCAACTCTTCTTTTAGGCTTAGTCTATATCTCTGCGTCTAGTAAATAGAAGGGATGTTTCTCAACGGAAATTTTTTGGGAGGATTTTCCATGTACGATTCTTGTCTTCACATGCTACTAGAGGGTAAATGATAATACCATGGTTCTGTCAATTTCTCGGTAGGTTATTCTTTTTATGAGATGTTTAGATGATTGCGAAAACTTTGTAAAAGTTTCAATCAAGTTAGCTATTTGAGAGGTAACATTTCATAATGAAACACCATTACTGATCATCTCTTTCTTTCCAGATAGTGATTATTTCCTCAATAACACTTTAATATTCGCCTTCATCCGCAGTTATTTCTCTCAATTGTTCACGCTGACAAATCTGAATGTTTGCATCTTACTATCCTATAAATTTTGTTTCTCACACATACAAAATAGCGAGGATGGAATCAATGAGCTTGCTGGCAGTAAGCCAGATAGACAGTATCTGCAGCGGATGTGGCAAGTTGCATTTGTAATCGGCGCTCTGAAGTTCAGCTTTGTAGCACGAACATTTATCAAACTTTATACTGTTGTAACCGGGGAGCGAGGGTTCTGAACAATTCTCAAACGACATAAATCTTACCCGGTGCGACTGGTAGTTGTGTTACTAACAAATTCTCCATCACTGTCTACATCTAACAGGGCAAACGTTAAGAAGACGCAAAATAGGGGAGATGAGAAAGATTAATCCTATAAGCATTCGCTAGAGTTAAATTTAATAAAAAACAAATAACAAACATAAAACAAACAAACAAACAAACAAACATAAAACAAACAAACAAACAAGATGATGCTTACGATTTTCGCAATCTGGAATGCAATTTGTTCAGATGGTAGTGTGGAGCTTCGGTACGAAACCATCAGATGTTATGTTAATAATGTCGATATTTTCGGTTTTTGTAAAAACCACTGAAAATATTCCAGTTTCTATCCGAAAGTTTAACAACGAGCTTTCCAACGTCTGAGTCGTACAGTCTTCTAAATCAGCGGTTCCCAAATGCTGGTCCGTGGAACCCTGGGGTTCCGTGGAAGGGTCACAGGGGTTCCGTGTTCCGTCCGATAATTAATTAAATGTTCATTGAAATGAGTCATAAATGCGCCGTGGGAAGTCTATCATGGTTCCGCCTCCGTTTGTGACGACTTACCGATGCGAGACTGGTTTTTCAGCTTATGCTTATAAAAATGAGGATCCACCAAATAATGTATGATCAATTAGGGTTCCGTGGCCAAAAAGAAATTGGGAACAGCTGTTCTAAATATGTTTGCCGAGAATGACCTATCTGCTAACAAGACGTGAATATCACTTGCCACAGGTGGCGATCACTTTGTGGAGACCACGTTTTCCATCTGACGAATCTCTTTGACAGGCGACACCCAGGAAGGGTGAGGGCTTCTGCCTGAGGGAACAACTTCGCCTCAAAGAGGCCTAACGACGCGTACAAAGGCCGTCTAATGAGCCACTCGTGTTCCGGCAAGAGGTCGACAGACGCAGTCAAACGAAGTTACCTTTAATGCGACAAAGTGCGGCACAGAGGTCACGCATCGGCTTAAATGTTTGGTCTACTGCACGGACCGTAAACACCGTCCCAATCTCAACGTCGATATGTTTGGATCGTCGGACTCAAAGAGATCGTGTTCCGTTTAACGACTAACAATATCCTTCGTATAGTTCAGAGGTGCTGTGACCGTGACAACTTCACGTAGAGTTCTTTGATACTGACTGATCTTCTTATAATATTTACGTCTATACGTGGCCTCATGAACCTATTTACCGAGTTTCTATTGGCTGAGCCATACGCCTCTCCTGTGACCTAGTAACTCAACAATCCCTCCGTGGAGCAGTCAAAACCTGAATTAAAATCGGAGGTCTTTCGATTTCAGTGAACTTATTATCAGTTCTAGCATAAGTTTCAATAGAAGCGCAAACCCCCTCCCCCTCTTGCGTACTACCCCTTTCGATTAGCTCTCTTGTAGTAAGCCAACTTGATCTAGCCACCCACCATTCCAATCTCTCGAGGTTAAGCGTCCTCTGGTAACAATCTAGATTCTGGTCTCTGGACCTTAGAGAGGCACGTCTTTTGGGGCGTCCATTAATCACGTGAGGTGTTTAATTTATTAAATTTTAACCCCCTCTCCCCCTTGGTGAGATCTGATGGGACCTCTCCCCCCCCCCCCTCTGACGTAAGATTAACCTCATAATTTTATTTTCAGCTCTACTGCTCTTTGGAGGATGGCAATCTGAAATAAAAAGCTGACGTGAGATGTTTCTCGATTCCCCCCTCCCATCGTATGAGATTTGGTGAGATTTTGCCGGATCTCCCCCCTCCCCATATTTTGAGTTCACGTAAATAATGGACGCCCCTAGATCGCTATGGTTACCACACCGTCGTCGGGGTTTAGACGAAGCCCTGATATCCTCCATTGGAACAGCACCACTACATTCCCCTGAACCGTCAATTTGGATGGCACTTTTGGCCTCGCATTCGGGAGGACGGCGGTTCGAATCCCCGTCCGGGCATCCAGATTTGAGTTTTCCATGGTTTGTCCAAATCACTCCAGGCGAATGCCAGGATGCGTTCTTCAAAAGGCCATCACCGAATTCATTCCCGCTCCTTGTCCCCAGTCCTTTCCCGCCTCTAATGACCTCGACGTCGACGAGGCATAAAGACATATGAAAAAAAAATTGAACGGTACATCAAATGATGCAGTGTAGTTAACTTTCTGTGGCAAGCAACAGATACTTCGGCTTAAAATGTACTCATGATTGAGTCTGTTGTGTAAACGGCTTACTCTCGAGTATGAAATTCAGGGAGACGCGGGTTAGAGTCTTGCTCCGACCATCGTGATTTCTATTTTCCAAGGTTTTCCAAAATCACTTTAAACGAATACCGGGATGGTTACTACAAAACGTCAAGGCTGAATTTCTTATCGCGTTTTGCTATCCGCCTTCCATCGCACCCATAACTTCTTTCGGCTTTAATGACCTCGAAATCAACGAATAGCAATTCTCACCGCCCCGATAAGCAACAGTACCACTTTGCATCCTTCCCCGAGAATCTTCATTTCTTTCTATTCTTGCCTGCAAATACATACAAAAGACCTGCTAAAAGGAAATCTCTGATACCAAATGTTAACTGATATGATTCAAACTTCGGTAGGAATAATGCTAAACCAAATGATTGCGTCGTTGAAGGAGAAACATCTTCTAATCTAGATGTTACATCAGGTGTAACTCAATGAAGTGTAGTAGGATCACTCCATCTCTTAATTTTTATAAAAGATCTCGGTGACAAAGTGAATAGCAGTTTTAGATTGTTTGCTGATGATGCGGTCATTTATAGGGAAATAAGGAATTCGGCCGATTGCTTAGAAATTCAACGCGATTTTGATGTTATTTCGGCATGGTGCGACGATTGGCAACTTACACTTAATTGTAAAAAGTGCAAAGCAATATTCATAACCAACAAATATAATCCGTTTGTTCAGAAATACAAAGTAAACAGTTCTGTTATTGATATGGTCGGTTCTGTGTAATATTTGGGCGTAACAGTACAAAGGAACACGAAATGGAACCTGCACGTTAATTCGACCGGAGGTAGAGCTAATTCTAGGCTGCGATTCATAGGGCGAATCTTGAAAAGTTGAAATGAACATACAAAGGAGATAGCGTACAAATCTCTTGTGCGTCCACATTTGGACTACTGTTGTGCCATTTGGGATCCGTCTCGTAAGGGATTGATTGACACTACACAGAAAGCACAGAGAAGAGCCGCTGGATTCGTGACCGCGTGTAAGATGGTAGGCGCAGTCACTAAACAATCGTGACCTTGACCACGAGGGAGGTCAGTTATTTAGAAGTACCTGGTCGTAATCTGATCATCAAAATCAGTGGTGTATGGGTGACTTGATTTATAGTTCCCAGGTGCTGCCACTCGTGGCGTGACAGTCTAGGTCACGCTCTTTGCTTATGTGTATCAGAGAGGAGCAGTCCCGTTTGATCCCGGCGCAGACTCTCTGGCTTCCTGCGTCGATGCTGTCCCGGGAACCGTTATCTCAGCGAGCTGAGGTCGCGCTATGTCACCTCCTGCAGTGTCGTTCCCAGCCGAGATCCTCTCAAAACAATATATCTTTGCTCAAGATGTTAACGTAACAACCTGTTGGTATAAACTGAATCCAGAGACCATTGCCACAGCTATGAATCAGCGGTAGCGAATCGCAAAAGATGGTAGGTGTAATTTGAAAATATAAATATCAAAAAATTTTCTTTTACGTCACATTTTTCCTTAAACTGTATTTTATCAAAAAAGACCATATACATTAGCCTAAAATCTCAAAACATGAAAAGAACTGGGGATCATCCATCAATAACACATTAGTGGGATAAATTCCTTAGATCATCCACGCCCAACCGTATCAGTTTTAGGTTTTTCAGTTTTATCGATGGGAGCAGAAACAGTTACATACGACTGAATGAAAAATGGCACATATCTATTGTATCTCAGTTCACTGGTTTCTTTTCCTGGAACGACTTTTTCTATTGGAAGGTGTCGGTGATAAAACTTTTAGCGGGTCTAGAAGTAATTAATGTCGCATCGTCCTACAAGGATATCGCCAACTATAACGTCCTCACCACGGCGTATTAATGAGCACAGTATGTCTGACAAGATTTCTATTATAAAGTTGGACGAAAATTAAGGATAGCAGCAGTTTATAATGGCACGACAGGTGAGCAAAATGTTTATAGCACTGTTTGTTACTTGATCGCTTCGAAGTTATCGCTGCAGGACAGTAAACAGGATAATGAAAGTTTTTTTATGGTGCCATGAAAATGTGATGGCATGTCGAGTTGAACATTTTTATAGCTAGAGATATCTCTACCACAAAAAAGTCGTAATTCGGAGTCACAATGCAGCAAAGGCGGATGCAGAAGAAACAGCAAACCTGCCCGTGATCTCAAAACAGAAATCTTTGTTTGACATCCGATTTAAAAACATTTATGTATATCAGCTCCCATCTGTCTTTATTTCATTTTTAAACACGAATTTATAATACTTGCATCCTTAGAGACGTATGAATACTAAGCACACTGCCTTATATTCCAACATACGTTGCCTTTAATGAGTGCTGATATTCCTGAGGATTATTATTTTTATCGATATGTAATACAGTACATACGAAACAGGAAAATTTCGTTTTTTATATCGATATCACAGTTTGTAATTGACCTCTCCACCATTTTAAAAGCTTTTGGATAGTTACTTTCGTTATGAGGCTTTAATAGTACTGTCCCCAGTAACTTCAATTTTAATACAGTGAATTTATAGTTGCATAGTGTTTATTGTTGTCCCTATTTTTCTGTAAAAATTGCATTGAACATTTAAAATACAGCATTACTAATACGTAATTTGATACTTCACTATTGTAGCAGTGATACGGTTGGTTTGAGTGTATTATCGTGCCTAGGATTTTTTTTTTATATGTATATCTACTATACTATATATAATTTGACTGCTTTTATTTTAAAATTATTTTTTTATTGGTTAATGCTTATCAATTAACTCATCGATGAAAGTCACCTACCGTGATAGATGACCGTTAAAGCTGATTCCTGGCATGTGAAAGGAATTGTGTTGGATCCCTTTTCAGATCTTGGTTCCCAAGATTTCCTGAAATCACTCTAGACGAATGGTACCTCCAGAAGACCATGGCCCGATTCCTTACCGTTCCTCACTCCTCCACCATGTCATCCTGCATTCAGTAACCCGACGTTGGTGAGGCGTTTACCACTAAGGGAAACAGTAATTGGACTAGTTGATGTTTATATTTTGGAATTCTCCTAAGTGTTTCACTCTGATGACTGGCAAGCATAGTCAGATAAATTTCATTGTTATTAAATTTAAAATAAATTAATTTTTAGTTATAAACATTCATTAAACTTGCGTGCACGCGGTTTGAATACCGCATGGCCGATTTTGATAGAAAACATCGGCGATGTAGGAGAGGGACAAAAGGAGAGTACGAGCTATGGAAATGAAGTTTTGGAGGCGTAGAATAAGAGAAACAAGAAGGGACGGAAAGAGGAATAAAAAGAACCAGCGACACGATTAGGGAGGAACCGTTGCAACAAAGGTTCGAGAAATCAAGGTTACAATGGTATGATCATGTGAAGAGAGGATAACAAAGAAGGTGCTAGACGCGGAGCGGAAAGGGAAGAGGTACAGTGAGGGACAGATGAGTGAAAGGTGCTAAAATTGTGTTGAAGAAAGAAGAATGAATTTGATGACAACAGAGGAAAAGAGACGGTGGATGAACAGGAAAAATTGGAGAGACTTTTCTCCCAGCAGAACCAGCCAGTGGCTGGAAGCTGCTCAAGGTGATGGTGGTGGCGTGATTTGTTACTAGGCGAATAGGGCTGAAATTCCGACGATGCTGAAGATTTGTTTGGAAGATGACTATTTCGTTTATGTTCCCCCTTCCCCATCCATCCAAGGCCACTCCGCCTTCTGTCGAATGAATTTTACAGCGTGGTGGGTGAGCGATGTGCTTCGGGCCTGACACTGGGAAGACGTGGCTTCGATCCCTGGCCTCACCATCCAGCACGATTACACTACCCTGCCAGGTGAATGCGGGGATACTTCCTCAATCAAGGCTATGGCCGATTGATTGCCTCCCAGTTCGTGGCTACAATCCTATCCCTGTTCTAATTACCTAGTCGCAATGACACACACACAAAACAATACCAGGATGGAGCATTGCTTCTCGCATTCTATTTATAAAGTCGTGGAATGAAACATAGAGCTGCAATTTCCTTCCTACACTTCAACGTACTATACTAGGAAGACTTAGGATAATTGAAATGTGGTAATGTTGGTTTTTTTTAAGTTTGACGATAAAGGCCTAATTAATGATACATGGATCTTGTTGCGTCTGTATAATACCTTATACACTGGAGATAAGAGCAATGAGGTTGTAGAGATGACAGTTTTGAGAAGTATAATGGGCGCATGAAGAAAGGAATGTGTGGAAAGAAAGGAACTGCGATTGCGTAGTCTTCGAAAGGAGTTTGAAACATTAGTTTGGTCCTGTCAAGAACTTGGCAAAAAACCAAGCTAACAAGAAGGTTGGAAGAATGCTGCTGCGTGGAAGATGCAAGAGTGGAGTTAGGAGAGAGATTCAAAGTTGAATTAGTAGCTGAAGAGAGGCAATGAAAGTGGAAAGGGGGTGCGGGAAGGAACTAAGGACGGACAGTGAAAGATGGAGAGTCTTGTGATCAATATTATACACAGAGAACTGTAAAGGCTGACTATGTATGCTGACTATGTAGGCTTCTCATTTAATTTAATTGCGATGGTGGCAGTTCCCCTAACTCACCTACTTTTGCATTTCACGAATTTTTATCATAATTTCTTTCACCGTTTCATGTAAATTGCTTACCATTTCTCTTTATCTTTCAGCTACGCATTCGTGAAAGACCTGTGGTAAACTTTCCAGTTCTGAGAGTCGATATTGAAAAAATGTATTTAATATATGAGAGAAAATTCCATTTAGTGTTACGATGCGGATAAAATCGCGTAAAGGTTTCATTATATAGTTTCTTGAAGAGAAAAAAATTCAGTTATATAATTATACACTAATGAGCCAAAACATTATCACCACTGCTCAACGCAAGATTAAATGCTGTCTGGTGATGTTGCAGGTACGTCCTGCGGTTAAGAAAGTATATAAGCTGAGCAAAGACGCACGGGGAGTCATGCTAGGGACGATACGTGAGGCAAATGGGTAAGTCCGCTGAAAGAAGTGACTTTGACAAAGGCAGATAGTAACGATCGGGCGTCTGGCGACGAGCATCTTAAAAACAGCGTGGCTGTTGGCATGGTGCTGTTGTGAGCATCTGAGGAAAGTGGTCGAAGGACGATGAAGTAATGAGCAGGCTACAAGGTGGTTGACGTTCACGTGTTACCATGTCGCCCCTGCGATATCGTCAATTACGACTGCAGTGGCCACCAGATCATCGAGACTGGACCGTGTGTCGCCTGCATCACGTTTCTTGCTACACCATATCGATAGTCGTTTCCGGATAAGCCCTTTCATGCGAACGGTTGCTCGAAACATGTACCTCGCCACGGACGCAGTATTATGCCGTGGGGGACATTCACCTGGGATTCCATGGGACGAGCGGTAGTGAACGAAGGCACCATGACAGCTGTAGCTACATGAAAATAATTGCGGATCACCTGCATCCCTTCATGTTTAACGTCTTCCAGCAGGATAAATGTCTGTGTCACCAGGCCAGTGGTTCGAGCAGCATGATAGTGAGTTCACGTTGATGTTTTGGCTAGCAAATTCGCTTGATTTCACCCATCAGAATACAAACCACAGGCCCGCAATTTAAGGGAATTGAGAGACCTGTGCGTGGACCTCCGAAAACCTACTAAGACTTTATTGAATCCATGACACGTCGAACCGTTGTTGTATTACAGTCCAAAGGTGTATCAACACGCAATTTGGTTATAATGTTTTAGCTCATCAGTGAGTTTCTTAACGATATGGAATTATTTCTTTTCCGGAAGTTGCTTTGTTTCTTATTATTTTCCTCTGATGTTTCTCTTCTAGCGTCCCGCTGAACACGTTTTCTTGAAATAACACTTGCTGACCCGAGGGTACTTTCACTTCTATTTTCAGAACTGTCAGCGATGAACTAAAGGTGAAGGACTCTTCCTAGTCCACGAAAGGAAACCAGTACGTCGACACGACATGGCCCAAGTTTCTGCATTTGGAAAATTATGAAGTTATGTTTAATTTATAAATTAAAGACCGTGGAAAGAAAGTGTTGCGAAGCTGGAAACAGATCAACTCCGTGATCTGAAAAGCATCATCATGCTGCTTTAACCCGTTTTTTTAGTATTTACCTGTGTGACATCCCTACATGCGCTTTGTTAAAAGGACTACACAAAAGAGTTCACATATAAACTGCCCCCTCGCCGAAGTCGCTGAGGCTAAGAAACTTTCTGACATTCAGATGGTTAGCTCCAGTGTTGCAAGAAATTTTCACTATACGATATTTGGTAAGAGTGCTACGAGAGATGGTGACTCGCAATTCCAAATCAGCATATTGTTTATCAGAGGCCTGGCTTAAATACGAGTCGGTACCGTTATACAAATATAGAGAGGACATACTACACTATTCATGGTGAATCAGCCATCGGATGCAGAAGTACAACTTGACGGGCATTTTGAAGTCTTTTGGTAGAGCAGTGTAATTCATTTTTAATTTTATTATTTGATTTAATACAGGAATAGTACAATAGTACATAATAGCAGACTCGTCCTATTATCAGACCATCCTATAACAGGGATATGAGAATGAAAGAATCACTCTCATACATTGTGGGAATGCTTTCCCCAACCACCGTAGTAGCAAAACATAATGACAGACAAATTCAGCCAGTTGTAACAAAGCACTTCTTGTTCACGTGCAACATCAGACAATTGCTGATGTCAATCGCCACCAAAGAACATGTGTCGACTGTTTGGCCGACAGCTCATTTAAAACCATGAAGACTTAACTTCCTTTTGATTTCCATGCTATTTATGTACTGTTACCTATATCGCAGCTACTTCAAGTTCTAATAAGCCTAGAGATCATCTTTTCTCTTGACTTTCATTCTTATACTTCCATACAATCGCTTTTTACTATCAGTAAGCGGTATATTATATTTGTTTTTGGTGGTACGTCACATATTAACAGTGATGCTTACTGCTGGGTGATTTACCAAGACGACACCGGATTTCAACCACTCCCTTCTTTAATTTCACATCAACAACGCGTTATACCTGTGGTGCTTGGTACCAATACCAGCACAAAACATTGCAATTAGTCATCTACAAGCAAAAAATAATAAGTTACTGTGGAAATCAACAGTTGTCGCAGTTGTTTTGGAAATCATCCACCATGGAAACCGACGACGTTCGTGAGACTGGGCATGGCTCTCACTTTGATCGTTTACTATTAGGTGTCATGCTTAGCTGCATAACTTTGGGTTAGGTATTTGTAGACCGAGTGGGTGGTGAGCGGTAACACTCTGGCCTCTTATTCGGGAGTACGTAGAATCGAATCCCCGTTCGACCATCCTGATTTGTGTTTTCCATGGTTTCCCGAAATCACTCCAGGATGGTTCCTTTAGAAGGCCATTATAAAGTTTCTTCCAGTTCCTTGCTTCCGGTCCTTGCCCACCTCGACTGGGACTAAAGACACAAGCAAGAAAAAGTATTTCTACCCCAGTTTTAAGTCAATTTACTAACTCCCATTAATTACAGACATTTTCCGTAACAACTGCATTCAGATCTGACAATACAAAACAAGTGATTCTAAAATAACCGCTCTAGAGTCTTATGTGGTTTGTCATTGATATAGTTTCCTGCTTTCGGTTGTTTACAATCACCCGAAGACACCTTCCATATCAACACGATATCCCAGATAGCAATCACCGATTTTAGTGATAATTTGTAATTACACATGTCTGACATTTTTTCATTGTGATCATATTGGATTTCTTACAATAACTGTGAAGCCGCAATTTGATGATGGATTCTTATGTCACTCGATGAGACAAATCGAAAGAGAAGAGTGCAATTTTTTGATATGTTGCTTAGTTTTGGAGATATAGAAAGTCACGGTTATTGTAGAATCCCCATCATAATTAAGTTTGAAGGTTTACAGAAAATGATTAATTTTGTTATAAATATATTTTTAATCTCATCTTGTAAACGTTTTTGTGTTACTGACATGAATTTGTATAACTGTAATGTCTTCCATTACCATCGATTCCGCTAATTTAGCAGCTGATATTACCATCGGTTGCATCATATTGCAATGTTCAAGAAAACATTTTTATTAAAATACAGAAAATATTTTAATTAGATTACGAATATCTATAGAAAATAATATAGTGAAAGACTAAACGAATATCCACTATTTTTACGTCGACTTTTAAAGACCAGCGACTTTGAGGTCAATATAGGAAAACTTGTTAATAGATCAGAGAGTAAATCGGGCCTTTATCGAAGAAGGCGTCCTGCATTCTATTGGAATGATTTGAGTTAAGAGTGGAAAACCGAAATTTTGATGACCATGTCGGATACCAAACCTGCTACCCTTCCTCACACGAGTCCAGAAAGTTAGCGTGCACCCACCAAGTCATTACAGCTAGACACAGGGGGTTGTTAGAAGAAATAGAAAAGAAGTAAACCAAGCTGTATATCGATAAACTATCACGTGTTTCGGGTGAAATGAATTGGCAGATCGTTGGAAATCGTAGTCTGATAATTATCCGAAATTCAAAGACATGTCATCAGGAGCAACAAAATTGTTCGATATTTATTCTAAAATCTGCCAAATTAAATTATTGTCGTATCTTACGAAATCGACACTTTAGAAACAATTTATAAACTGAACAAAGCCGATATAAAGATTACATTTTCATGTCAAGTGTTTAAACACCATTTCATTTTAAGTAAACCACACCTTCACACCTTTGTAACATCCATCATACACATTAGAAGTGTTAATGAGAAACAAAGACGATCCCGCTATAGAAGATTGAGCAGAACGTCAAATAAAAGAGCATACATATATAATTTCAACATAAACTGATTACGAAAGCCTTTCACCATTGAAGATTTAAACTGAGCACCCAGAGATGAGTCTTCTTGTGTTCCTTATGAATAATCATCCAGTTCACATGTTCATTAACAAATTTGGGGAAGAAATACCTCCAAATTCCCCAAACGCAAACTGTTCATGGTGACAAAACTACAATTTAGTAGATAATTAATATAGTTTTGTATACACGGTTTTAAACGTAGGGCAGCAGTTATCAATTTTTGGGGACCGCTGCTCTATGCTTTCATTCCGTAAGTATTTAAAAAATTTCTTTACTTTCAGTTAGAAGATCTGAAGCAACCATTTAGACTCTATGATAGTGTTTGTTACTTTAATAATTATGTTCAACGACCTGCTTTCATTCATAATTTGTCTGAAAGCATCAGTGTCTCCGTTAGTTAGGCAAGTCATAATTAATTCAGGTGACGTGCAACACGTATTTTCAGAAGTGTAGCTAAGCAATTAAAAGTCGGATAAATATTTTCTGCACCAGTAATCTGCAATTTCAGGAGCTTTACAACTTTAATTTGCGGATCGTGGTCGCTGGAATGAATTTAATATGCATGTGCGGAAGCATACTCTACCAATTCATATTTTGTGTGTATCTTTATGAAATTATACAGTTAGGAAACGTTTCACATTCTGTGTGGTGTAACCACTTGAGGCCACATTCAACACACTCAGTAATTAAACCACATTTCTCCCGTAATAAGAAAGATATGTGGCAAGAAGATTGAAATAAGGGAAAAACTTAAATGCGGCGCAGATGTAAGCATCTGTTAAAACAATTAAAATGAAATTTTCTAATATTTCAGGTATAGACTTAGATTTCTTGGTATGGTGACAGTAATGTTGTGGTGTACAAAAACAAGTGTTTGTCTTTGTGTGTCGTTAGCGATTTTTGTTAATATTCGGAATTGCAATTCTGACGAGCAGAATTAGGCCAAGCTTCATATTTAGTACACTTTCTTGCGACCTTGACCCGAAATTGTCGGTATTTTGTTTAATTAAATTTAACTGCAGTGGAGTGCATGATTCGGGGGCAATTTTCATATACACCTATATTCCACTTTTTTTCTTTAATTCTTTGAATGTAATTTCCTGCTTTTTTGATTAGCTAGTCAGCATCTCACTTGGTAATTTATTCCAATCCCTCACTCCCTCACCTAAAAAAATAAAATTTCCCCTCTCCCTTACGTCTGAAATCGAGTGCCAGTTATTTGTAGTTTAAAAAATCAACTTTCAAAACATTAGTTTTCTTATTGTATCAAAATACGATAAATCTGCGTGAATAGTGTGTGCTTAGCAAACGGATTTAAATTTTTCAATGAATCATTAGACGAAAATAATTGATTCTTTTATATCTTGCGAACTTTTGGTTATTTGTTGCCATTCTCGAGGTCACGTAAACTTCTAATATTTAGGTATTTTGTTAATTTGCATATTAGCCAGAAACGGGCCAATCGTAGATGATTAAGGTAACGTATTTGCTCTAAAATAGATGGTCCTAACACAGGAAAAATGAAGTTATAGCATTGTTGTAGTTCTCTTTCGAAAGGGGCTCCTTCGAATAGAATAAATAAATACTATTTCGGGAAAATAACTATGAACGCAGCTAATACCATGTCATGGATACCTACTAAGACTCTGAGACAAAGGGAAAAGCAAATAAAATTCAGGCACATGTGTGATGGTTTCCCACAAAATAAAGTGCAATGTTGCCTTCTGATAATTTCACAGGAGAGTAAAAGGAATCATGAACTGCAGGATTTCCGTTACACTAGATTGTGTATTTTTAAAATCTCTTCATTAGATTAAGATATAACAATTAACAAAACAAGTACAAATTTTGATATATAGCCTCCGCTATTTTCCAATCACACTAGTAGTTTTTAAATTACTTTTCCTTAAAGGCTTGTGATTAGCTAATTGCGTACGAAGTCTTACATCTTCGACATTGCAAAACATTTTCTATCAAAATCTTTTTTGAAATATCCAAACAAATGTAAGTGACATGATGACAAATCTGTACTTCAACGGAGATGATCCACAACTATCCACCGTACTTCTACGAATATCCGCAGTAAGACGACTGCGGATAGGAAACTTGTGTCTTTCGGACCGATAGGCGTTTCTGATCTTCCTTCCCCAAGACTTCGCAAAAGTATGCAACATAGTTCAAACAGAAAATCAGTGCACAGCATTTCAGAAGACAATTATAACAACCCTGTTAGAAAACAAACGCTATTTTCTTTTCTGCTTCCATTTTTTAATCCCCTTTCGACTTGAGGAGTGTATTGGTATACAAATGAGTTGTCACATGTGAAAAACGCATGAGAGATGAGTCTCTTTCTGAAACAAAGCTATCCAAGAACTTGTGTGAACTGAACATCTTCCTGCAACGACGTGAGAAAATTGGGTTTAAAACTGCTCTTATTCCGTAGCAATAGAATTTATGTACCACTTGTATACTTCACGTTACGAAGCTGAAGCAACAAGCACAAACCTTCTGCAGGTTTAAGACCTTCGTGGTGGAGAAGTGTCGTGTAAATGACATAGGCGTCTCTTGTCCACCAATCGCGATATTTAATTTAAAAAATGACTGTAGAAAGAAGCATCTAGCATTTAGATTGCCAACGCGTTCGTAGAAACTATGCGCTGTTCCTACATTAATATCCCTCACCTATTTAATAGGTACCGTTTATATTTGATCGGCTACCGTACCTCGATGGATCTGTTTCATTATGTTTCAGATTAATTCTGGTTTAAAATTTTTTTTTTTTTTTGTGGCTATAATTTCAGCTCGCAACCCATTCTTGGAGAATGGCAGGCGAATTTGTTAGGTGCTTACTGTCTTTCAAGACCCCGGAACGACCCCCTGGTACACTTTACACAGTGAAAGCATCTCAATTCTCCGTACCTGCTGCAGATCAGAGATTTCAAAACATAAAAAATTAAAGAAAATAAAGACCTTATGATTTCATTTTAATGGGTTTATATCAAAGCACTTAAGCATCCCACAAGTGTCCATATAACTACAGCCCTGAAACGCTTAAATACAGGTCAATGACATAAGTCTTAAGTGAGCCCGCTTATCTTAAATCCACATTTTGATTACGAATTCTTCTGCTGCTGTAAATCTTAGCGCTCCGTGGTATGAAGATTTCCTCTACATGTAGCTATACAGTTCACAGTAAGGTCTGTCTTGCAGCCTACCATGACGTTACGGGTCTTGGGTAAGCACTAGTCACGCCAGCTTGTGGCTGCAAGGCCAAGGAGGACTGACTATGGAAACAACAGTATTCAGATCAACAACTCGAACCGATTCATCCCATAACGGAAACAATTGTATTACTTCTGTTTGTAGTGTCAGTATGGCTTTGCTAATGAGGATTGCTAATTTTCATTTACCGAGAAAGATTAAAATAAGTGTTGTCTGTTAATATGAAATGAAGTTTTTTTTCCATATGTCAGGATAAGCAATAGAGCAGGTAATATAAAACAAACAAATACATTTTTGGCATGCTAGAATAATCTTTCAGATTCTAATGTTGATAGTGTTGGAGAATGGGTAGAAGGAAATATTAAATTATTTCAGTAGCCATGAAAAAATACATGAGTGTAAAAATTCATTATTATTAAATCTGTTAGAAAATAAAACCTGAAACCGTAAAAAATTTATAAGACTTTAGAGCCAGGCACGGCAGAATTACTTTAAGGAACGTGCATCTGTTTTTTGTTTTTTATTCATTACATATATCACTTATTACTTATTAACTAAGGATACTGAATTTATTGACAAGGTGTTGAACAAATATGGACAGCAACCTAGGGGCTTTAAGTTATTCTTTAAACAGTGAATTTAATAATAAAATATTTGTTAATATATTTTTCTCGGGCTTCCAGCCGTGTTAATATATCATATTTGCGGGACGTTTCGAAGGCGTCCACTCTGCCTCCATTCTCAACCAAATGTCAGTGTATAACTGTTTGTTTATCCTACAAAATATTTGTTTCTTAATCTTTATCTGTGTATTTTCTTTCATAGCAGGGGAGTGCAAGTGCACCCCCCTCCCGGCGTCCATTGAGCCAGGTTGGTAAGGAAACGAAGTCAGATATAGCGTTCTTTAATGTGCAGAGATATCAAAGATGGCCAAGAAGATGTCTAGAATGAATTGGCATATAGATGTTTGAAAACTCCTCTAAATAAAATAAAGCGTACTTTAAGCTTCCGACTGCTAATTCTAGTGCTTTAACGAAACAGTATTATTTAAAGTTATTCTCCGAACAAATAATAAATTTAATTTGAAGACTTCTCGTGGAGGTAGAAAAGAATGAACCAAGTCTGTTGGGTGAACGGTTAATGCTCTATCCTTGCAATAGGGAGGACGCGGATTCAGATCCACGTCCGGCAATCCAGATTTCGACTTTCCATGGTTTCCCGAAATTGCTTCAGACAAATACCGAGATTGTTAGAGACCGAAATAAAAAAAGAATACTTTAGTTATAAGATTAAAATGAGGATTTAGAAACCGGTAATACGAATGGTACTCTTTATAAGAAACGGAACTAACAATGATAAGAAGTGAAAATAGAACCTCTATTTACTATATAGTTCACCTCCCAAGGCCTTCAGAAGTTCTTTTAATACACTACTACAGCTTGGGAATGAGATGATGTTCGATTGATTAACAGACTGCGTGACTGAAATAATCATTTCGTAAAGGTATTCCGACAGTTTACACTGGCTTGTAATCTAGTTTTAGATTCAGCAAGGGGCTAGATACCGTTCTTTAAACTTTATATGGGGACTCAAAACTGACTTGACTAGTGCATAAAGAACCTAAGAGCTAAAGGGCTGCCCTCCAATGTAGCCAAAATAATAGTAGGGAGAAATTTATATAATGTCTTACTACATTAATGCTCCATTGACAAATACGGTTAATTACTAAAAAGTGTCCCAGCCTTCCACGCCTATCGCAGTAGTTTTTCTGAAATCACGTAGCAGGAATGGCCCACCAATCAGGAGAATTCATTCTGAAATCATTATTTCTTGGCTGGCTTCCGCCGGTTTATGCTAATCCCCAGACACACACACACAAATCGTTTAGTTCAGATTTGACGTCTTAAGATAAACAAAAATAAGTTCTTTTGAACATACGAATTGCTGACATAGTTTCCAGTTGTTTCCCCTTATGCCTCTATATTGAGATTGAACCTACAGTTTAAAAATTGTAATCTGGTCTTGCTTTCGGGAGGACGAGGGTTCGAATCCCCTGTCGAATATACAGATTTTGGGTTTTCCAAAGTTTCCCCAAATCACTCCGCGATGGTTTCTTCAAAAGGCCATGGCCGAATTCCTTCCCGTTAATTACCCCAGTCCTTTCCCGCCTCTAATGACCACGACGTCGACGAGACGTAAAGCCATAAGAAAATCTGAACCACAGAATCAGACGATGAATATGGATTCGCTCCTTTTTGTATTGCTATTATTAAGCAAAGATTTTAAACTTACGGTTTTAACTAATTGGCCTCCAATACCAGGTTATGTAGAAATATCTATAGGATTAAATTTGATAGTGTAGTTCATGGTAATTGGCTGATTTAAAGTAAAGGATTTCAGATTAACAAAACGGATGGTAACATTTGGTTCCCTTAAGTGGAGCTCATATGTGAGTGTACATAGTAACAAAGGAATGTTTCAAGAATGAAATGTTACAAAATCATTTACAATAATCATAAACATATTTACTAAAACTTCAGTTAAGTGCATGTGATTTATCCAAATCACGCAGCTGTTTTACTGTGATAAATGTGACACTTTCTCGTCGTTTGTGCTGAAAAATCGGAAATTTCATCTTCCAGTTTGTGTAGATATCCACTTGAGCTTAATCGTAACTGACCCTAACATATTATGTCATGTTCTGTATTAATTAATGATGGGATCAGTAAAAAAAAAAATGTATTTTCGGTGGCTTGCTATTCCGTGTACTGCACAGTCTGGTACTCGCTTTGTTCAGAATGCTGAGGCCATACTTTCTCCTGCAGAAAGCGGACACGCCTCGTTCCAACTCAGGCGTCCAGTCTTGTTTCAGGTTCTGTTATTGCCTGCACTTCGTGATGTAACAGTTACAAGTACCATACGTTTGTAAGACACCTGCAGATTAAAGCATAACATAGTAGTAAGGAAAGGTTGAAGCGTGCAGTGATTTGTACTTTTTAGACAAATGGTAGACAAATGAGAAGTCATTTAAGCTAACTATACTGGAAAAAAATAACAATTGTCACTTAGGATTAATAACTACAAACATAAATAATGTTTATAGTATTTAAAATGGAATGTTTCTTGATTTCTCCGTAAGTTTGAAACTTTTTGATATTTGTGGCACTTCTGTCTGATAGTAGGGCTCATATCCTTATAACAAGTCATATTTTTCTCCTGCCTTCTTACTGGACTGTAATTCTGAATTAAACTCTGATTGAGCGTTTCTGATTGTATTTAAATGTATTTTACATTGCGTATAAATGCATATTCAGGCCATTTTCCTAGGTGTGGTCATATTATGATAATATTAAAGGTCATATGGTCATATTTTGAAGAAAAATCTGGTACGTTTTTGTAGTATCGCGAATTCACTTGAAGTTATAGAAGAGAAGAAATTAAAATAATTATTGACGGAACTGTAATCCTATTATACATTGGAGGATAAAACAAAACTAAATGTCACTGAATTGGTCAGAATTCACCAGTCAAGAATTAATTTTTTTTTTTAACTGCTTAACGTCTTCTATAACAACTGGGTCTTTAGAGACGGGAAAGGGTGGGGGGCAAGGAATGGGAAGGAATTCGGCCATGGCCTTTTGAAGGAAGCATCCCGGCATTCACCTGGAGTGATTTGGGGAAACCATGAAAAACCCAAATCTGGATGCCCGGACGGGGATTCGAACCGCCGTCCTCCAGAATGCGAGGCCAGAACGCTAGCCGTTACACCACCACGCTCGGTTCAAGAATTAAAGTTATACGTTATTTTTATTCTCTAAACGCATTTAATGTTCCGCCCGCCTTTTAATCTTGACAATACAGCAGCAGCAGCACCCCTGTGTCGATCCGCATCAATCAATGTCTCAATGTCGCCAATACTTTTTAAAATAATCCTGTCAGTGTTAAAACTGAAGTGGATCAGTGAGTACCGCCATGCCGGGAACAAACTTCTTTGGAAGAACAAGTCAAAGGATTTAAAGGAATTTGGAGAGGAGTATTTTAGAACAGACAAAAGAGTTCTTTTCTGTAAATTATATGAAATTAAAGTGACTTCAACACAATAATTTAAAATTTAATTTCCCGATGCTGCAGTGAGTGCACGGAAGCAAATTATGCTGTCTACTTGAAAGTGACACTACTAGATAAAATACGGTTAACGTTCTGGCCTCCCATTCGGAAGGACGCGGGTTCAAATCCCCCTCCAGGCATCCTGATTTGGATTTTCCATGGTTTCCCCAAATAACTCCAGGCGAATACCGGGATGCTTCCTTCAAAAAGGCCATGGCCAAATTACTTCCCGTTTCTTGTCCCCAGTCCCATCTCGCCTCTAATGACCTTAGCCCTCGACGAGGCGTAAAACAATTTAAAAAAATAGATGAAATAAATGATGTATGGTTGAGCATGTTTGATGTACAGGGCGTTCGCCGGGAAACGCTACCCACTGTTAGCGCTACAAGGAAGAAACTGCTCCCGGCGAGCTTGCGGTCAGCTTCCGGCATTGTTCGACCGTCGGCCGCGGACTATTTCATAATAATTACGCTTCATAAACTTGTATGTGCTAAGCATTTAAATGTGACGTCAGTTGCGGATCAACAGTGCCATCGTGGACACCCTGCAGGTACCAGTTGCAAAATCTAATCCTAGGCCCCTGGTCTATTTTGTAATTTTATGCACCACAATTGTTTTGTACGGCTTTAAGTGAACTAGCTTTGTTACTTTCCAAGCTGACGTCTTAGATACGCCTGCCTGCTGCCCTAACTGACTTAATGATTTTTTGGGTGACTGTTCTAGTCGAAAAGCGATATCGTCAATTTTCTCCTCTGTGAGAATAAGGTTGACCGACAGTCTCTTTTTGTTAAAAAATGAACCCGTTTCTCATACTTTTTTAACCAGACGCAGAATTGTTGATTTAGCTGGCAGTAAAGCGCCAGAATATTCGCGACGAAATTTACTGCGACACTTTTTAAACGACTTCTTCTTCACATATGTATCGTAGAGAAATATTCTTTGTTGCAAACTGTAACGTACCATAATTTTACTCACACTCAAACACGGTACAGATTAGTAAGAGTATGAAGCCCCAAACCAGCCAAACCGCAAAGAAACGTTTATTCACAACACTGTTGGGGCAGCGGAGGTGTTAAACAGTGCGGTGATTCACGGCGCCGTGTGGCGGGAGTTGCTGGCTCCACTGTCCCAGCAAGTTGCCGACGGCAACAGACTGGGAGGGTAGCGTTTCCCGGCGAACGCCCTGTATAATAAATTTAAATGTTTGGTCATATTTTGTCATTTTTAGGTTATATTTACCCGTTTTTAAGGTCATATTTGCATGGATATTTCCTTAAATTTTTGGTCCTAAAGATCCGAACCCTAATTATCAGATTATGGAGCGGTCTGGTGGCTCGGTGGTTAACGCGTCTGATTGAAGTTCTGAAGGTCGCAGTTTGAATCCCAGTCTCGGCCTTTAACCCGACCTTTACATCTGGCACAGCATGCTGTATAATACGCCGCAATGCTTCCGTAGTTCGGATTCCTCTTTAAACTGTAGGTGGGATTATCGTGTTGGGGTAGGCTGTTACGATATGGGCTGATAAGAAACCCCGTCACGAATTCACTTTATGGTACTCGTAATCTATGTGACATCCCAAATGACTTGTATGCGAGTTATACTAAATTCTACGGGGCTAATGTTTATAATGGAAATAAAAGTAGAAAATAAAAAGTCGTTTCACTTATGACCCTACAGAATAAAAAATAATATGAGTGATGTAATACGAGCAAACCTATGTGATAGTTGCGGCAGGGGCGGTTGAAAGTCAGAGATTGCAGCGCAGCGCATTTTTGCTGGAAAAACACCGGCGCATTTGTTTCCGCAACCACGTGAAATAGCAAACATGTCAACTTCACGGTTAGCTGCCAGCGAGGCCATCAGGACAGGAAACAAGCCGGCGTTTCCGTTTTAGCTGAAGAATGTGTCATAATTCGGTCATGACATCCGCCTAGAAACGTTTCTGAAACAAATCGAAGTCACAAAAGGCAGACTGCTTGTAAGAACTCAAAATTCAACAGCATTCTTTTACTGTCAGAATTTGTTTCTTAAAATAACAAAAACGCTTACCATCATGTGTGGCGGTTGATTATTTTAAGTCCTTCTCTCCCTGTTATTTGTTACAACTCATTAAAAGCATTGATGCAAGCGGAAAAACTGTATCAATAGTATAATGACCAGATTTATTTTGGTCGGATTGTGCCTTCATTTAAGTGGGTTTGTATGATGATTCTTATATCCAGCAGAGGTACAAAAAGATAGTGACCAAATTGTGAAATTTATGGGACATCAGATGTTTCAAGGGCAGGAAAAACTGATGTATTCATCACCCAGCCTGGTCAACAATAAGGTGGAAATAAGAAAATTCATTCGTACGTAAGATATATCTGTTTTAATCCATTTAAGGAACATCGGGGCAATCGAGTAGTGCATTATGTCATCAAAAGAGAACTGCAGCCTGGATATCACTTATGCTACTAGAGATGCAGCAGTTCAATTTATTCATGTCTTGCTCATCGTATGTTATACTCTGTCACTCTCAACTGGGGGTTCAAGGTTTTATTCCCACTCCTCAAGCCCCTTCCCGCATCCTAATCCTCCAAGCAAACCGATGTATTCAGGTACAGGGAAGTCAAATTTGTCAGTGGACGTTCTTTTCTCTTCGCATGTACGGGGAAGGGCAGTAGAGTGGGGGTACAGCAGAGTGACCTTGTGTAATTATTTAAAATTATGATTTATGTGGCTTCATTAATAACACTCGAGTGCCGAACTCAAGAACTGCATTTATTGCACAGTTTATTCAATCACAATACATAGAATGGCGGCACCAGACATGATCATTGTCGTATCGGACTATCCTCAGTATTCAAGATTGCAGATTAGCACATAGAACTACAGTTTCTTCAGCACACGTTTAACGTTGCTATTCAGTGTAGTCTAGAATATGGACGGCACATAACCGAATACTCATACTCGGCGAACTCCCTAGCACATGTTCAACTCGACCCTTCACTATTATATCCGCCGCTTCTCGTCTCTCCCGGCCAATCACGACACTCCTTTTCCTCACGTGACTGTCCTGGCTAACCAGTGTCTTTCTCTCTACCTCGGCTTTCAGCGATATTCCACTTTCTTTTAGATGATGCACTCCTCATCTATTCTTGGGTGTGCAACGCTATCGTTACACTTGCACCGCGTCTTTTTAACTGAACGGGTTGTAGTAGAGCTGTAACTTTTCGAACGGTAACCACTCTTAGTGACGCATTATTCCAATACAAGCAGTAATTAAATTATTATTTGTGGTAAAGGTAATTAGTAGGTAATGACCACTTCACAGCTGCGCAAGTGCTCAGTCGCCATGAATAATAAATTCATTAAATCATTTAAATGTGCACTAATTATGCAGACATAAATATTATAATTAAAAACATGACATTAATAAGTGTTTCTTTCCAAATTCTACGATACAGCCACAACTAAACATTAATGGCTGCAAACAATTTATTCCAAGAATGCAGATTGTTTTTAAAATAGTTGATTCCTCGTAATGATAGAACTTTGAACATCATAGAAATAGTAAGACATGATTTTACTCCTGAAATCCTTGAACAGTCTCTAAAGATATTGGGTTAATGTAAACAGACTTGAACTTGGTATTAAAAGATAACCGAGTTCCCTGTGATCACTATCGGCAGGAAATTTCACTGGGGCTTGATATCGCTCCGTTGGTGGCAATGACTCACTCGGAATATATATATTCGTACCTTAATGAAAAGCTTTCATCTTATTTTCTTACTTAAGCCCTTTACATTTTATGGTATAGTAACACTACTTGCAATGCTGATAATTTAGTACGGTACTCAAATGCAAAAAAATACCCCTAATACCGGTCAGTCAGATCGGAAAGCGTTAATATTTGAGATAGAGACTATTTTAAGCGTAGTATAGAAAAAGATGCAGAAAAGTTAGCGGTAACGGACTAAATAGAAAATTTAGAAATTGTTAGGCTTTAATCAAGTGGCAGTAAGCAGTCTTTATTTTTCCTTAGTGGCAATGGATCAAATTATTAACTACACTAATAAACCAAATAATCAAATATTGCCCAAATAAATTAACAAAAGTTTTAGGAAGTTATTTTCAAAAGTTTTTATAGACTTTTAAATCCGATACGTATGTAGGTTACATGGTGGAACACAAATAAACGTGTAAGATGGTACGGTTGCTATGTCTTGCCATACTAGTCACAAAAGTTATGTCGCATTCACAAATTAAACCGAATACATTATTCCATCATAACCCAATGTAGGGTGCCTTTTCTTCACATTATTTTTTTTTTTTTTTCGCTAATGAGAACGCACTTCTCAAGCGTTGCAGATCTTACATTTTGAAGATGTCAGATAATGGTGAGATAATGGAACTGTCATCTTACATAAGAACGAAGTTTTTCTCGGCGTTGAGAATTGATATAGTCTTCTCGGGAGACTATATCAAGACCTGTCATCTGCTGTAGAAAAATATCAAGATAGGCGCGTTCATTGACTGCGCTTCTAAACACTAAAAAGGATGCTAACTTCAAGCAACTTCATAACGGTGCCTGGTAAGGTTACACGAATGTGGCTACAACGTAGAACAGCTGGCTGTTCGAAAGGTATTATTTATTTCCTCAAAAAGTAAACAGGAACGTCTCTACAAGGCCATCAGACATGATAACTAAGCAAATAGTGGAGGCTTCATCACCCCTTCATCTAGCAATGTGTTACCTAATCCCTATGCTTGGTCAATGATCTACATTTGAGGCTATGTGGGGATCGCGATACTAGAATTTGCGTGATTTCCCAGAACAGTAATCAGTATGGTATGTCCGGTACGCTGGTTACGGGATTAAATTCGTACTGTCCAATGTGGTGCAAAAAGCGCAGTCGCTGTACTGGAACGCTGGAAACGCACGACATATGTAGCCAGCGTGCAATCTGATAAAAAGCTTTCACACAGATTTCTCGTTAGCGGTATCTACCGTCACGTGTTCTGCCAACGGAGAACTTTATAGTGGGTAACATTAAGAGGCAAGCATTTGTTTCTTGCCCTGCCTCGTTGTCTCCGTTGGTTGCAGCACCGTCATGGTGTGCTACGCTGACACGAGGTTATGTGGCGTCCATTAATTACGTGAGGGGTTTTTGAAGAGACACACGTTTCGTATAAACTTATTGGTAAACATTCGTACTCCCACTTTCACTTACGAGTGTAGTGAAATTCTTCGTCCACCAACCTATTTGGGTCGGAATGACAGGAAAGATAAAATTAGAGAAATAAGGTGCCGCACTGATTCTTATATGAATGCTTTTTTCCCTCGTACCATTAGGGATTGGAATGCACAACAAAGAGATTAGGTTTGGTGCTGAGCACCCTCTGCCACCCACAGTTTTGAGAATTGCAGAGTATGTATGTAGATGTAGATGTAGACCGTGGTGAGATGAGATCTGGTCTGACCCCTCCAGTAGACGAGTGAGATTTGGACGGGACCTCCCCCCCATGTTGACCGACCTCGTATTTTTTTTAATCTCTCCTGCTTCCGTGGGCTATTATACCCCCCCCCCCCCCCCAAGTCGGTATCTCTCGTCATTCCCTCCCCCTAAAATCGATATCCGCGTGGTTTTTCTATCAAAAATTAAGAAAGATGTCGTGAGATTTCCGTCAGTCTCTCCCCCCCCCCCCAAACTGGTGAGATTTCACCTCACGTAATTTATGGACGCCCCCTTAACATCGCTTCATCATATTACAAAACTCTGGATTGATAGTGTACGTAGTTACAGTATTTACACTAAACTAGCATCTATCGAAAGCGTATTACCATAAAAAACTGACGGTAAATCTAAGCACGTGCAGGACAGTAAGCTCGGAAGCCAAACGTTCGTGGTAGTTAAATTTCGCTATCCGGATGTTTGTGACGGTGGTACAAGGTCGGTGTCTATGAGTAATGGACGGCACGCGCTTGGCAGCAGTCCCATGTACTCTGCAGGGTCACTTCAGCAGTGTATAAGAACCTTTGGTTTCCCCCTGGTGCTCAACCTACAAAAGAAGTGAATAAGTGTTAGTGCAGTGGATAGAGTCATCAGATGCAAAGAAACCAACGGACATACAGAAGTCATGAACATTTATCTGCCGAGATATGAAAGAAATAATTCGTAATTTAACGATCGATTGTATTTTTTGATCATTTTCTGTATAGATTCCAATATATTTATTCGAACCGCGTTCCAGTATCGTTATTCCACCACTAAACTGTAGAGATGGGCAGGTCCGAGATTTTAAAGGATTCGGGTCCGGATGTACATCCAGCGCTGCGGATCTGCATCCAGGTTCCGTGTCCGGCGGACCTGTATGGGTCCGGATCTATAATCGGGCGGGCGGAGTGTATGGCGGAACTGGATGTATACGGACCTACATCCAGTAATACATGTCCGGCGGAGCTGTATGGGTCCGAACCTACAATCCGACCAAGGAGAACTGCAGTATGAGTTATATCGTGTTCATCTAAAATTTCTGTGGGCTTCTATAAGAATAAAATGAAATCATTTCTTAATAATGTTTAAATACTACTAAATTTTTTTTTTTTTAAAAATCCAAATGCTTTGTATTTTTTTTTTTACTAAAAATGAAATTATTCAAGACTTAACATTTTGAGATAATTATTGCCTTTCCACAATATACCAGCTTAAAAAACAGTGTATTATAAATGAACAAAAAATAAAATTGCAAGTATAACTTATTTTAAATTGTGAGCGAGAAATTACGTGAGATTTGTTCTCAATTCTCATATTATGTATAGTGTTTTCCTCTGTATACTTTGTGAAACTGTTTTGATTGAGTGAATATAACATTGTCGTGAGTGCTAAATCGAGTGCGATACAATGCATTTTAATTAATCAGTAATATTTATGTTTTGATAGCTACCGTAACGTGTTTTTGGTGCTTTCAAAATCTTTATTTTATTTTGTGCAATTTCAAAAACTCTTAATTTCTTAGCAATTTTATTTCCAATTTAGTTTAAAGTATTTTTAAGCAAGATTTAATTCTTAGTAATAATAACCGATTGTTTGAGCCATTGTTAGACGTTCTAGAAACGGCTGGATGTAAGGGTTTTTTTTTTCCAATGTTGGATTATAAAATATTGCTGTAAAAGCGGTCAGCAGAGTCGCTCGCAATAATGTCACATAATCATATTTATATATACATTACTAGCTGTTACCCGCCACATCGTACGCGTGGATTTAGGATTTGATTGCTAGAATTGGATATACAAAGCTGAAAATTATCTAAGATGTCCCAAACAACACTGAGTCGGCATAATATAACGGGAACGTCATCGATATACCATTCTACCTTCGAACCTGTCTCATGACTAAAACTTATTCATATCGGAAAAAAAGTATCCTATTTCGTTCCTAAATATACAAAGTATTTCCTTGTCACCGGTATACACATATAGTCGTCAAAACGCAAAATAAGACGGAAACTCACTTTCGCATATACAATATTATTAGTTTAGATCACACAAAAACTAACTGTGGAACCAGTATACCGTAAATAAAGTAAACGCTTAGGGCACTATTCTACCGCCAAAGGTTTGCCAGAACATGGTATCCTTACTATAAAATCCTAGGCTTGGCTCAAACTATGAAAAACAATTCATAAAAATATATGCAGGCAGTGGGATTTGAACCCAAAGCCACACTGAAGATTAAAAAGCAAGCGCGCTACCACTACGCTATCTTATCACAGCTGCATACTGTTGCGCATTACAAATACACTTAGATATTATGCATTTGTCTGTCACAGTTAGATAGTCTTCACAATTTAATGACAATATGTTCTTATCTATACATAATATAGTATCCCATCTCGATCCTAATGTCAAACAGCATCTCCATGTCAAATTTCATCACGATCGGAATATCCGTTTAGCACAATAAATGTAACAAACAGACATAAAGACAGACAGAGTTACTTTCGCATTTATAATATTAGTATAGATATGTATAATGTTCCTTGGAAACCCTACGAACCGTGTTTCTGCAATAAAGAGATGTTCAATGTATTATCTAATTTGTCCTTAAGCCATCAGAATTGAGAAAGTTAAAAATTCTAGAGACTTTGTGATTAATCAAACTGAACGTTAAAAGTTTAATAAGACTGCAACGCATTAAAATCACAAGTTAAATTATAAGTCCATCCTTATTTGGCACGTAAAACACTTCTCACCTTACAAGCATGAACCTGACCAATAAGAAAGTACTACCGGGTTTTAACTACCCATTGACATTTAATAGTTATTGTAATTATCTACTAGTAGTCAGCCATTAAGAAATAGTTTTTCATTTATAATCTTATCTTTAAACAGAACTGTAATCTAATCGTACAGTAAATGACATTAAACTCTTCAGAACGTAGATTTCAAATCGGAACTGTGATGAAAAATTGCGTTCCAGCTCCGCGTTGCAGGTCCGGCCGTGGTTCAACCTCCGGCCACGCGAGAACTGTGGCGCTGTTACAGGTCCGGCTGGAAGCAAATCCGACAAGCGCTCGGATGTACATCCATCCCTAGCGCAAGTGATACGGATCCGCGGAACTGCATCCATCCGGACCTACCCATCTCTACTAAACTGATTTTTCACTATGTATTCAAAATAAATTCCTTCATGCAATTAGATGCGCTGATCAGTAACGAAAATTTCAGTTTACAGAAAAAACAGAAGTCAGAGAACGGCAAATCTTGAGAATAAGGTGCAAGCTTCCGTAATCCATAATTTTAATCCCTTTGTTTCAACATCATCATAATACTAACAGAAAAATTATCTTGGGAACAAAATGATTTCTCAATTCTTTCGTCGCAACCCTTTTCATATAATCTGTTTGAGAGTTTTTAAACATATGCTGCTGCTATTGCTTCCCCTTTGAGAAGAAAGTAAAAAAATGAAACACCTAAACGCCAAAATCTTTCATCATAGTAAAAACATTGAAGAAGAACAACGTGTTGAAATTAACAAAGTCTTTTAATGTTACTTTCGCTTCGACTTATAGGATCTCGATTTTTCAATTGCAGTTAATTTGTGTTTGAGATATTTCTCATTCATTTCATAGGTTCTCTGTGTTACGAATTATAATTTTGCATTTGAATTGGATGTTATAAGTTATAATGCTTCAGTAAATTATTGATGATTATTTATAAGTTGACGAGAAAACAACGGTAACCTATTTTCTGTTCTAAGTGGCTTCCAAAACACAGCCTTTTTTATTTCTAATCTATGGATTTGTTGATATGTTTAATTACGCATTCAATTTAACCCCTAAAAAACACATGGAAAATCTTATTGGTACCGGGACATGGATCTTTAGTGATCTGTGCAGAATCGCTTGTTAAATGTCATTTAGATTTTTCGCTCAGTATTGCTCCACCTGGCTGTTATTGTTAAAACGAAGAAAATTCTTTGGTACTTGACCCTGGGGTTAGTTTGTACGAATACTGGTGGTGGTAGAAAGTTTTGCCTTATGGGGTATGAAAGGCCGTGGCGCATAAACCCTATCATCAGATTGTGTACTGAATCCGTATGAAATTCGGTACTTCTGCGCTGTGTAAGAGCGTACGGAACTCTTGATTTTTCAGTCACATGAGCACGTTAAGCCTGGAAAAACTGTATAAAAATGGCTGGCATAGTGTTTCGCGTTGTCCCTTCTTTCACACTCAAAAGCGACACAAACACGTCATCCACACACATGAGAGAGCTTGTCAGCATGAGATGCCCCTATTCAAAAAATTATTTATCCTTTTCGGCTGCACTACCACTCTCCCATGTCATGATTTTTTCACCATTCATCTATCCCCGTCAGCGGTGGATCCAGTATTTTGGCTTGAATGAAATTTAGTTCAGAGGGCTTGCCTTCAGTGGATTTTGGTTTTGTGGGGGGCTTGAGTCGGCCTTAAGGTAGTCTGTATAGCCTTCTCGGGCCTCAAATCCGTAAGGTCTCCAAAATTACAATGTCGGGGGGTGGACCTACTTTGGGGGGGGGGGGGCTTGAGCCCCCTAGCCCTCCCTCCCTGGATCCGCCCCTGATCCCCGTCCTTTACGAATTCCAATTTTAAACTCCTTCAGTGTTTTTGGTAAACAGTTTATTATTTCCTTCGGTAATTTATTCCAGTTCCTGGCTCCCCTACCCATAAGAGAAAATTTCCCCACTCCATGTCACCAGAAATCAAGTGTCAGCTTACGGTAATGATCGTCTCTTCCCTCCTAATGCTTCCACCCATATCCATCAATGCATCATCGCGATTAATAAGGCTTGTACAATCAAAACACTATCTTCATCTGCCTTCTCTCTTGCAGTGACTCCTGCAGCTTACCATTCAACGGATGTATTTTACGGTAATTTCCGCAAAAACTAATTCAGCTGCTCTTCTTTGTAAATCGTCAAATTCCTGAATTTGATGCCCAAAATGTAGGTCCTACACCACTCCACCATAGCAGTGGTATGAGCAAGGTCTTATAGTCCAATTCCCTCACTTTCCTGTTACATCAGCTCATCACGCTATCCAGTAAATGATGGATTTTGAAACCTCTTTCTACCACTTGCCTAATGTGTTCAGCCCAATATATTAACAGTTAAGATCTACAAACAATTCCTTCACTACCCTATAATCACAGAAAATCTTTTTTTTTTATCTGTGTTCCCGATAAACTGTCTTTCCGTGGCATTTATTTTCACTTCATGCCTAACTATCTAGCTAGCTGCTCCTGTAGCTCTTCACAGTCCATTCCAGTTTTAATCACATTATATAACATTATGTAATCGGCAAACAGCCTATCTTCAACACGTCAATACAATCAATCATTCATGAAAACAATGAACGGCAATGGCCCCAATACACTACACTGTGGCACTCCATACTTAGTTCCTCCGCTTTTTATACTTCATTTCCAACTCTCGCTTTGATTTCTATCTTCAAAGAATTTATCCAGCCAGCAAGTCACTTTTCTATCGACTCCAACGACTTTTAACCTTAACTACCACCATCTGATGGCTCACTCTGTAAATTTTTTTGGAGAGATCCAGAACTACATTATCAACATGGCGTCCCTTGTTAACTACATCTGCAATATCTACATAAATAACGTGTAGAGCAGATCTGCTTATGGACACCAGAATATAATAACAAACACGTACCAGTATAAGAGATAAGAATAAATAATGGTCATTTCTATAACAACATTTGTTTACTGGCTATTTGGGCCTTAATTTACTGTACTCTGTTCACTCTCATCTGGCGGTTCAAGGTCATATTTCCCTTCCTCCACGCCTCACCTCAGAGCCCCCTTCCGTTGCCTACCCCTTCAACCCGACCACTGTGTCCAGGCAGGCGAGAGGCAAAGTTGTTAGCGGACACGTTTTTCGCATGTAGTAAGGGCAACGGAGTGGGGATAGAGCGCAGTGACCTTGGGCCGCCTCCGTTACCTGAACGCGATGTATAACGATAGGATTCAAAAGCAATTTCGTGCTTCCAGCCAAGCATTGACGCGTACCGTTACAAGTGGTGGGTTGAATGGTTTCTCGGTTGCCGACTTTGGTCATCCCCTGTCTCTCCGGAAGCTGCACATTACGTACTAGTCGGTGGGCGGTGGACCTCTGGTTACAAGTGCCACTTAATACCCAGTCGGATGGCCTCCGACCCGGCCACGACGTGATTCAGGTTGAAATTTACAGCCGCTCCGTAAACGACTCACGTACCGTCTCCTCTCTCTCATCGCCATATCACATTTCGATACGGCACAGACGTCTGCTCTCAATGGTCTCTCCATCTTCCTGACGAGTTTATTACGACTCTTTGCAAAATCGTTCCAGAGGGAGCCATATTTTTTATAAGCCAATAGATGAAAGGTTCTTTCTGTCACACAAGATTTAGATGCCTTTAACCATGTCATCTTTTACTGCACGAATCACATACCCTGGCTTGATTCTTACAACGAACGCAAATTGGCGTAGGGATGTCAACAGACAAACAGTTTTCGCGTCTAAAGAAAAACTATGGACTATATTTGCGTGGGAATAGATATCAAATTGTTTGACACGAAATATCGAACAGCGAAAAAAAAAATTAACCAGGTTAAAAGAGAAAAATAAAAACTTAAAAAGTGGAACAAAATCTCGAAATATTGTCTTACATAATGCTTTTCTAAAATAAAAAAGAGAAAATGCATAGGAGTACTCTTTCATACTACGAAGCCCCAAAAGACTGCAGTCTTCTGCGGACTGGATAAATAGGGAGGTATTTAAAATTTCAGAATTAAAATTCTACCGGTACATTCTGTGTAGGTATTTCTCATCTCCTTAGAGGCATTCTGCAGCAGTAAACTGGAAGGGATTTATGGCCTAGGACCTTAAGTTGCTAAGTGTATGTGGGTTGATACGCTCTGTGAATAAGAGTTACTGACCAGAGTAGGATATTTCCCAGAACTGAAATATATATATATATATTTCAAACTCTGTAAGTAGCGTATATCTGTGTCGGATGAACCACCTCCTACCTATTCAGTATTGCTTACTTTTCAAGCACACTAAGCCTACTAGAGCTGTAAAAGTAATGATAAATTCTGTACCCGTATGTATTCGTTAATAAATCAATCAGTACTCGGTACTATCGTGTCTTTACTCATTACTTTTAATACCATCGAGCACTAGCATGAAGTATCGCATCGAGTCGCGTCGAGTGCGGGATGACTTCGTTACTATCGGATCGTTTCGTTAGCATCGAATCGAGTCGCGTCACCTACGGGATGACTTCGTTAGTACTTTGAAAAATTTAAGTAAAATTGTTCATTTAGTAAAGTAAGATCAGGTAAATTGTTTGTTTGATTAAACTTGAAGTAAAGAGATTACCACAAAGATCTTACGTAAACCTACTGAATGAACACTTGATTTACTGTACTGAATATTATATACTTGAGACTGAGAATAATATCTAATATCACAATCGCAGCACACTTAAATCAAATAATTTCAAAACAAACACCTGTTCGTTCAATCGCTGGGTCAACCGTTCCATCTCAGCATGATGTATGATACGTCATGTTCGTTCGTTTATTGAATCAAACTGACATCTCTAAAGGCGCATTCCCACGATCCCTTGTAACGAAGGCGAGACGGGACGGGACGGAACGAATACTCAACCACACGCCATGGGAACAGGGCCGCCTCTGCTAGCGGAGACGAGACGCAGCTACCCACTCTGAGTCGGTAAACATCACAGGCGTGTGTAGCGGTGCGCTGTTGCCATCGGTTTGCAGAAGCGGTGCGCACCCCTTCTGTTGCTGTAAAGTGCTCTGTGCCAAACGACACTAGGCAACGTGGTGCGGAGGTGGCGGCGAGGTAAGCTAGGACTAACCTGCAGCCCGCGGTCGTCCCTATACTTCGGCTAATGAAGTCCCATCCCGTCTCGCCTTCGTTACAAGGGATCATGGGAACGCGCCTTAAGACAAATGCGAGTAACGAAATGAATTTGTGAGAAACGTTTCGGTACTTCGAGTCAGGCGATGTATTCGTTACTCAGTATTGAATACATATGTTTTCCTGCAGCTCTAGGGCATACTTCAGACTATGGCTGTCCACGTTACCAGGGCCTTTGCGCCCCTGGTTTCATTTCAGTGCCTCTAACAGTTTCAATATTACTTCTGATGGTGCAGCGTACCAACTTTGGTTCGTTCTGTGTGCGAGAAATTCTGTGGCGACCAGCGAGGATGTTTGACGATGTGTTTGTTATTGCAGGTGTGGGGCTGGTGGCGGTGTCTGGTGGACATGCCAGTGCTCCTGCCCCTGCGTGCGTGGGTGGAGGGCCAGGCTGCCTCAAGGAAGGGCCACCCCCTCCAAGAGCACCCGACACTGGTAAGTAACTTCCAGTCGTATAGATTTACCTTCCTTATGAGCAGCGATATTCATTGTAAAATATGTAAAAACTAGCTCGTTCCCGCGACTTCGTACGCGTGGATTAAATTTTTTTTTTGACAGAATTAAATATAGAAAGTTGTTGGTAACGAAGGATTGGTCCCAAACAATATCGAGTCGGAATAATATGACAGCAAAGCTATCACTATATCATTGTACCGTCGAACCTGTCTCTTGAAGAGAATCAATTTCCAACATATTTCTGTCACCATTCGATAAGGTCTCAAATTTTGTGACTACAACTGTTAATCATAACGGAAAAAATATCCTGTGCCCTTCATACAGATTTCCTTATAAAATTCCATCACAACGGTATAGCCATTTAGTCGTCAAAACGTAACAAAAAGACAGAGATTTACTTCTGTATTTATAATAATATTGCTGTGGTTCACACTACACACTAACTGCGAACAACACCTGAGGGATCATTATTACGTAAAAAAGTGTACACCTACAACATTGCAAGACTACCTACGATTTGCCTCGCATTGCACCCCTAACTTTCAAATATCTACAGTTTAACATTCAATCCGAATAACCTACGGACTCTTACAATGAAAAACAATTTTTAAAAATCTTAGCCTCTACGGAGATTTGAACCGGAGACCACGACGTTCGTAAGCAAGCGCTTTAACCACTGAGCTGCCAGTCCACTACGCGGAAACACCGTACGGAGACGTCCATATCCAACGTGTCTGTCTATCGCCGTATTTCGAAGTTATGAGACAACATGTGTTATTTATACATATAATTTTTCAACCAAATGTAGGCAGTATTTTTCTCCTTGTTTCAAAGGATAAGTGTACAAAGTTTCATCGAGATCGGATGAAAACTGTGGATTTGTATGAAGACAAACAAACAAACAAACATTCATCTTTATATATAAAGATTGATAATTGCTTCATGATCAGCAACTAACTATACCTCGTAAATTTAAAGCAAACAGTGAAATAAGGACCATAAAGCTGATTTTTTTTAGACTGCTGGATGATCCAATAAATTGGTACTACATATCAAGCCATAATGATAAAAAAAATTACTGAAAACTAAATTCGTTTCGTGGTGCTATTTCGTTTTGATATGAATGATAAATCAACATTATCATTTCTGCAGAACTATTTCAAACTACTTTCATTTAAATATTACTTACACTGACGTTGACTGATGGTTATCAATCCGTTATCACTTGCGGAATGTAGAAGTTAATTTAACACAAAGTGAGTTTTGTGCAATGAACGTATATACGTCAAGAATTAACATAAAAATAAACTCAGATAACCCAATATATGAAAAGCATAAAGAATACAACAAAAAATTAAATTGCAATTAAAGTTGCTAAACTGAAACTGTATTTGACTTCTATATCATCTGATTTGGTAGAGATCCGAAATGAAATAGGGGGACTGCACAATGTAAACATTATGGAATTTATTAAAGAAAAGCAATTCCACTCGATAGCTATCGCCAATGGTCCATGTGCTTTAGTTCTAATATACCGCGAATTCCACACATTATGTAGAGACCATCAACAGAGAAAATCTAAAGCTTTTCGCTGTTCCTGTGATGTGTTCTGTTATTGTGTCGAGTACATCTCCATTAATCGTCTGTAAGTTACTTATCACCACACATATTTCAGCGTGGCCTGTGAGTGAAAGGATGTGGATTAGAAACTTGTTTAAAAAAAATTAAATTACTAAACATTTTTTTCACTATTTATAAGTCCTAAATATGTAGGCCTAAATAATATTCCAATTCTATTCATTGTTTAAATATAAGCACCACTTCAGAAAGAATAGCAAATGTTCAGCGACTTTTCTTTCTCAGCAGACCTATTTTATTTTTTAAAATGATGCGGGTTTTTATAGACGCACTTCCACAGGAGGGCTGAAGCGATCAGGCGAGCAGTAAGATAAAACAATGACATGTTATTTAAAAAGATCAGTGTGATGGCTATTCAAATTATTTATACTTTAGAACCCATTTCACCTCTAATCAAAATTGTATGGAAAAATGTTTAAAATGCTTTTATGACATATTGAAAAAAATCATCATTAAGGGGCTTTTCTCTGAAATTTGATTAAATACGTGTATAATTATTTTGATTTTCGAAATATTACTTTAGTAATCGTCACCTCCCGATTTCTATACGAACTTTTGTCCTAGTTAACTTTCCTTGCAAATAAAACGACTAAAACGTCTTTGTGAAGGTAATATTATTTTATGTTGTGTAAATATTTGTTTTTCGCAGATTTTAGAGATTGTTTTCGTTTGTTAAGAAACACTAACTAATCTTCAGAATAGCAGTTTCTCGACTGCAGTCCATTTTGGAAACGCCATATCCGTGAAATATATATTTCTACTTATATTCCAATTCCCTTAGTCTCTAGGTTAGGATTTAGAATCAGCTCTAGAACTTCATTGCAACTGCTGAATAGCTTTTTCTCAAATGTAAATCTGTAAGCCATCTTCTTCTATTTTAAGTGTGGGGTCGCTCCTTTAATGCAATATCTTACAGCTAATGCCAAACATCTACAAATCTCGATAAATGCACAACCATATCTGTTTCCTGTATATCCTTTACAAATTTCTTTATTATCACACTACATAATTTATTCTGATTTAGTCTCTTAGGTATTCTGCACTATTTCTGATACACTCTCTAATTCAATAAGTTTCCCCATGTTTCTACCACCATTTGATGGTTCTTTTTGTCAAACTTGACTAATGTTCGACCTACTTCACTATAAGGTGATTCAGGCGCTTGTTTCTTTTTTGATAAGATGGGGGCCAGGAGTTTCTAAGAGTTGTGTTTAATCATATGAGCCACGTGAAGACGTTCTGGGATTCGGATAAACTGTAGGGCCAGCGACGACAGAAGCGGTTTGCTACATAATCGAAACTCTCTCACGCAAACGGACGAACAATCCTTCGGGATCTCCTGGCCAACAATGCAAAACGCGTTTAATTCTGCTGTATTTGACAACGGAGTAAATTTTTCCAGTGCAGGTAAGCATAGTTGTTCCCTGTTGCAGGTAGTGCAGCCACTGTGCGCAGCGTTCACGTGGTGGACCCAGTGCGCCAAGAACTGGAGGAGACTGGCCCAGCGAGTGGACCTGGCGGGGCCGCCCCACCCGCCCCCACACCGCCCCCACACGCTGCCCCTGCCGCCGCCACCACGGCTGCCACGACTTCGCCCGCCACACTTGCCGCTAACAAGGTACAAACCACTTGCTTCTTTCCTAATGGCTACTTCAATCATGGTGACTGAAAAGCCATTGTCGATATATCAGTATCTAAAATTTCAGGACTGCAGTGGAAATATAACGAGCCCACTATGCATCATTAAACGAAAGTTACAAATCCGAGGATTTACTATCCGATTTTTCTTATTTGCAACTGATTGCCACAATAGTTTTTACTGGCTAATATAGCTAAAAATTAACGAATGGAAAAACTGCAAAGAAAATAGAGCTACTTGAAGAACATACGAGGAGTGTTCAAAAAGTAACGGGAATTTGAAATTTCGAGAGTTATATTAGTCCGACTGAAACGATTTTTTTCGTTGTTGTGTTGGCAAACATGTCTTAAAAGTATCTGTACATTTTGAGCTACATTGGATATTTAGCAGAGACAATACAAATTTAGTCTCATGTCAGCTGTTAAAAGGATAATACTTGTTTTGATACAGTTGGCGGTTTTTCATTTGTATAAAGTTCTTGCCACAAGGTCAAATGATCAATAGGGATTACTACCTTCAATTTCAACGCCGTTTGCGTGAAGCAGTCCGAGGAAACGCCCGGATTTGTGGCAAAACAATTCATGGCTTTTGCATCACGATAATGCACCTGCTCACATTTGTTGTTTGTTCGTGAATTTTTGGCAAATTTGCCAGAAATGTTCCCAAAAATAAAGAGAACATTGAAGGGCCGTTGTTTTACAAGCATAGATGAAATTAAAAATTCATCGCTGAAAGCGCTCAAAGCTATTCCAAAGTTCGAATTCCAGGAGTATATTTGGGATTGGAAGAAGCGCTGGCATAAGTGAATAATATCTAATGGGAGCTACTTTGGAGGGGATAACATCGATGTAGACGAATAAATAAAATTCTTTTCAGAAAATAAAAATTCCCCTTGTATTTTGAACACACCTCGTACATAGCATTCATTCATTCATTCATTCATTTTATTTGGTCCTATACATCATTTACATACAACTTGTATAATGAATTAGGACAAGTGGCTACAGTGGTATTAAGTTCGATTTATAGCATATATAGAGATTACACTTAAACAAATGTAACAGATAGCAACTACAGATCTAACCAATGAATTGTGGTTTAAGAATAATTGTCTGTTTAAAGAAACACGAAAATATAAACATTAGCCCAAAAACCTGAAACACTGCACAAATTACATCATTTACATATGGATTTTTTAAAATTATTCTTCTATTGTCAAAGTCTAAATAAGACTCTGCAAATGGTCAGGTGAGTTGTATTGTCATGAAACAACCTCAAAAATCAAGCATGAGCTCATTGCTTCACTCAAGCTGGCAAAAAATGCTTTGAGGTGTGATACATTTTTTACAATCTCTTAGCTGAATTAGAGAAATAGTAGACAAAATGATTAAAATATTCATGTCAAAATATATATATATATAAAATCAAGTGGAAGGCCAAGATGAAATGGTTGTACACAGAATTTATCACACAGATAAAAGAAAGGTAACCACACTTCACTAGAAAGAGAAATCAGTTTGAGTTTTCATTACAATATGATGAGAAACTACTATAAATCAATTGTTTTGAAATCTAGCTTTGTTGTTTGCTTTTGTCACACCTAAGTTACATCAAATTTTCGTTTAATGTAGTGCTGTATGATAAGAAGGACATCAGAATAAAAACACTCATTTCCTGTAAGATGGAGTACACACAATTGAGCACAGAAATGTGAAATACAGTGCAAATTTGATCATTATTTATATTATTATTAATTTAACTGCAATGGAGTTCTCATTCTGGTGGCAATTCCCTTAGTCTAAAAAACTCTTTTTTAATTTTTTACGCTTGTAATTATATCATTTGAGTGTTAAATTCCTCTCCCATCTACTCTGTAATTTACAAATTTTAATTTTAAATTCCTTCAGAGTTCTTGGTACATAAGTTAATGTTTAAATACAAATACCATACCAAAAAATGTGAAAACGACAATAAATTTAAAGATGGAGGCTAATTTAAATTGAAAGATTTAATTCTTTTATTGCAGTTCATACTCTGAATGATACATGGAAAAAAAAATTAAAATTCTCACAAACAAATATGAATTATTGCATGACAGGTGTGTGAAAAATGTTCCTAAAAATTTTACATGAGAGGTGTGCTTTTAAATGTGCAAGGTTTGGTAAATTGTATATGTGACAAGAAAAATAGTTATGAACTCACTGAACAATGTTATCAGAGTTTGTGTAGAATCATGAACGAGATACTTTATAAGAGTGGAGGCTTTCTTGGCATTGTATATCGATGAAATTTTCTCAGGACACTTGACAATGGTGACAGAGTTATTACTGCCGAAATGTCCTGTTCTACAAACATACTCACTCGGCTAGTTTCCCGAGAAAATTTCATGTACTGTAATCAGCTGTTTGAAAAGGAAAATATACCATATAACAAATTAAAATCCCTCAATTACAGAATATAGGGGAAGAAATGTGTGAGACATTAATATTTGAGAAATTTAACCAAACTGATTCTATTTCAGGTTGCACTGGAGTTCACAAACCACGTATCCATTTTGTACAATGAGACAGGTATGGAACCACCTGCAGTTGGCCTGCGTAAGGACTTGGTGGTGGAAAATGGTTCCAAGCTGTCATATGCTATAGCATTCCTGCACAGCAAAGAACTGAATTCAGATGAGGAGTCACAAATTACAACTTTACCTCCACAGTGAACAAAGTGCCATTCCAGAGAACCACCAAGAAAAGGTAAGAACTGCAAAAGTACCAATTAAAATTCCGTTTTCCATATTTTTCCATAATTTATCACCCTCTGTTGTTCGTTCAGGTCAATATATCTGAGCCACTGACACGAGAGCAACATACAGGGTCACCTGATGACATCAAGAGTACAATAGGAGCCAAGATCTCATCCACTTTCAATAGAACAAACCCACCGGCTCTCTCCTCTCATCGAGATGAGGTAACTGAAAGGCATTGTAACAAAAAGATGCTATAGATTAGAACAGATTTCAGTGCATATTGATTTTTCTATTTACACTATGACCGATCAAAACAAAACTTTTGAAAAAGGCAAATGGTGGTTTAACATGTATTAATGCGACTACAGTGCACAACTGAGTACTTTGACATGCTAAATGCTACATGCTTATTTTTTCAGTTGTTTGTTTATTCATTATCACTGTTAGTGATCAGAGGGTTCATGTGTCCAAGGCACAATGCATAATTATTAAATTTTTCAGCAGACATTTTGTGCATATAGTGTGCATAATTTGGCAAATGGTACATATTTGAAGCCTCAAGTGTAAAGTATTGTAAGTTATGGGAATTTCAGGCAAGCAGCACAAATAATGGTGAAAAGCCACTGGCCTGCTAGCAATAATGATAAGAAGAATTCTCATCACCAACATTTGGAATACTATATGTGCTGGTGGATGTAAGGATATTCTGTTTGAATGATAAACTGTAAATGAATCATCTATTGTGAACTCCTGGTCAAGGTTAAAAAGCTATCCCTCTAAAATGTTTCAGTTCTGGTTCTTAAGACAGGGGAGAAACATCGTGTTGAAAATTATTGGCTGTTTAGTTTAACCTCAATAATAGGTAATTTGATGGGGAGCTCCATGTGCAGCTAGATCAGAAATGTCTTTGAGAAAAGAGAGTGATTTCTGTATCAGTGGAATGTGTTTAGTAGAGGTTACTCCCATGAACCTCATTTTGTGAGCTAGATGCAATATATTTTGGATGAAATGGACAAGAGATACCATGTCGAAAGTGTAGCACTGGATGCGGCCAGAACATTTGATAGTGTGAGCGGTAAAATGGTGGTAAATAATGTAAAAATTATTGAGGTAAATGAAAATGTGACTCTCTGAATGCAGGAAATCTTAAAAAGTAGGAAACAATTATATCAGGAAATTCTCTTTCAAAGGATGTATCAGTGAAAACAGGAGAGCTATATAACCTCCACAGGTTTGCAGCTGGATTGTGTTGTGAAAAGATGACATCTCGACAATGTTCTCTGTGGTCTTCATCAGGTAACTTGCTTTCAAGAATCAAGAACTAGACTGTCCGTCATCAGTGGGCAGATGGGATTATATAAATTCTTCACTTTCACCTCGTACACTAGTTGGCCAATGGGAGTAATGCCTCCGTAGGAGTGCCACTCCAAGCATTAAACTTGTTGCACTCCTGCTAGAGAATTGAAATCACCAGTTTCCATGAATTTCTAAGAAAGAGTCCTGTATCTCCGACAATCTTTCTGAGTAATGCAAGGAAAGCAGCTCTTCGTAATACATTGGGACTATAGCTGTTGATAATTCTAATGACAAATTCTGTTGTTGGTGTACAGTCCAAAGTTACTCTGCTTGCAGATAACACAATGATATAAAATATGGTTAAAATGACAGGTTTGTTTATAGCTATACTGTTCTAGACAGATATCAGGTCAATGCGGAATGAAGGCGAATGCCAAGAAGAGTCAGTTAACAGGTATACAGTTAGAAAAATAGAGGTATTGTATAATTAAAAGATGGAGGAGTAACTGTAAAGACACAAAGTATACATATCTTGGAATGTCATTTCATAATAAATTCATTTTGGTAGTTGGTAGAGAGAGGTTTGAAGATAGAGAGGGTGTTGAGGAGAATTAGGACACAAAGTCATTGTTGAATCATTGCTTGAATATGGTATGGTAGTATGGTGCCAACATTATGGGTATCAAACACAGAAGGTGGATAGTTTGCAAATAAGAGCAGCCAGATTTGTACAGGAGCTGGGTTGGAAGTCATTGGAAGAAATGAGGTGGTGAAGAAAATTCTGGGTGTTATAAATAATGTAGTCAGAAAAATTTTGTTTTGATTGTGGGGTAGTCAGAGAAAATTACTAAGGGATATACTGAACATGTTACCTCAAACATTACAGTAACAGATTAGCCATGTAACAAGAGTTAGCAAATGCTTTGGGTCCCGTGCCTTCTGGGGAGGGGGGCCAGATGTCCAACCTTTACCATTGCCTCCAGATGGCAAAACCCAACAGCCCATTCTTCACATTGCTACGCGCCCCGTGCTGTTTTAATCCGGCTCTGAAACATTGAAAGAATTTAAAGTAAAATTCATTAAAATGATGAAGTATGAGTCTATCACAAATTACCACCAGTTCATATGCTACAACATAATTAATCAATAACATAAACAAAATTAGTAAATGACAAATTGTCAGTTTCACACAACAGGGAAGAAAAGTTGAAATTGAGCAACAGATTACACCACAACCAGTGGTGTGCTAATCTTAAGGAAATCTTCCATAGTCAATTAAGACTTTCTTACATTATATATAAGTGAAACAGTATGTACTTGTCAACAAGATGGTTATTCTGTAAGTATAATTCATAAAGCATAGAGTAAAATGACTGGGAGTTACATGTTTACTGGCATGGTTAAAATTACTCTAAACACAACTGGAAATTCTTATGCATTTTTTAAATTCTTTTTTTCAGCAGACGCAGTCACCATTCAATACTGTCAGGCCAAATCCTGACAAGGATGTGCAAGCTCTGAAAGATCTCAAAGCTGGTGGATACTTCCTGAGAACAACACAGGCCTGTTGCTTCCAGCAATGATGTGCTGCTTCATTTGAACCATGATGATAAACAGAGAGAAGTGATAAACTAATACAAACTACAGCAGATCCTCTCAAGTTTGACTCTACTGACAACAAAACAGTACAAGCTCTGGTAAACTCAGAACATTGTATTTGCACATTTAAACTAAAGCTTACTTATTAAAATCACTTTCCACGTCAAATATCCTGCTAAAAGTTTGAAAATATTTCTAGCTAAGCAGCTTATCTGTTTCCACTGCACTGATTTTTATATAGGCTTCACCATTAACTGACCATTTCCAAGAATTATCAGTCACAATGAAGTGGTATAGACAGACAAACAGTGGCATCACATACCATTCCAAACCCATCATTCTCAACAAATGTCTTACAAAGAAAGATGTTAATGTCTTTCCTAATACTTCAACCCTATCTGAACTCAATATATGAGAAATAGCTTACCAACATATCTTGAGACTAGACATCTCCCTGGCCTCAAACTGTGCTAAGACTCCCAGGAAACCTATCAGTTATTTTTATAATAATTTATTTTAGCCCTATCTTAATCTAGGCCAATTATTTTTTAATTTTTATATTTCATTTTTATTTTTTACCACCTTTTCCACTGAGAATACTTTCCCACCATTATTACTGTCTACTTCTCCACCTCCACCACTATCCTCACCCTAATAATGGAAACACAATATCTATCTCAATTTCACCAACAAATGCCACGTTTCTTTGGCCGTTTTCCATAAGTCAGTCTTATAAACAATATACCTATAGAATTTCACCATGCATTATCACTATATGTTTCAATTTATAATTTAGAATAAAATTATTCCAGATTGTACAAACATTTATGTTTCATATTTCCAGCCTTTAGAAGCTTCCCTGAAGGATCAAACATCTGATGAACAAAACAATAAAACTGAGAAATCTGCATCCATTGAACACATGAAGTCTGAGTCTAGATTGACTGAAGAATCAACAGAACATCATATTCTTGTTGCAAATTCAAAACCTCATTTAGTATCATTCACAACACCCAAAGTGAAAGGAATGAGCAAGGATGAAGAATTGAGAAACAAATCTAAGCTATCATTGGATACAGCTCCAAGAAACAAAAAGCTAATAAAGACGAATGAAAACAGCAGGTATTGGAAAATGCACACCTCAGAAATTTAATGTACATTAAGATTTACCATCAAATTGTAATATTTCAAAGATGTTTGTGAAAGAAATGTACAGGAGGATCTATGTTCACTTACTTATTAATGAGTTACTCAGGAAGATTCAATTTCAGCAGACATCAATTTTCACTTTTATAGACAGAATATTGGAAACAATTAATAAGAAGATATTTTTCTATGTGGCTAAGGCCTTTGATTATTATTACTGTACAATTACCTTAGGAATTGAGTGTTATATGCTGGGATGTGTAATATTTAGGGTGAAATACAGTGTGGGATACTTATTTTGTTTATCAGGATTGGGTTTATGTGTAAACTAATAGGATAGGGTGCCATACAGAAGAGACCAATTGAGGCGAAGAGCATAACATCTGTCAAACAAGAGCTATAAAAAGTTTTCCAGTCATTGTATATACCTCATCTACCAACACCTGCTTCCACTATCCTAGTTAATTTATTGGCATCTTTACTATTACAATGGTTGCAAGCAGTGGCGGCTGGTGGGTTATCGAACTGGTGGTGCACTTTACTAAAATATTAAAATTAGAAAATGCAACAAAACAAAAATTGACATAATATATGTTTATTTTTTATACATTAAATCAATACGACGACATTTTTCTGAAGCGAAATGTTCAATCACCTTTTTATTAAAATCGGGTATTGTTTGTATGAATTTTTTTTCAATACTAAGCACAGAAAGTGCATTTAGCCGATCCTGAGACATGGTATTTCGGAGAAAAGTTTTGATTCTTTTCAGTGTCGAAAAACATCGCTCGCTCTCTACTGAAGTCATTGGTATAGTGCACAGAATTCGCAATAGTTTCATTGACTCTGAAAATGATTCAGTCAGGTCATTATTATAGAACAACTGTAAAATTGCAATTGCACTATTTGCGTTGGTGAAATCGTCGCGACTGTATATTGCTGATAGTTCGTTTTTCAACTTGTACCAAAGCTGCATAGGTGGAAACTGTGATCGTGAAATCTTTGTCGGGAAAAGTAGAACGGTATGTGGTAAAGTTCTCGCAGTAAAATAATTTGGCTGCTATCAAATGATTACAAAAATTGAATCTGTCTTTCACTTGAGTAATAATTATATCGCACACTTCTTTTGCTATAACAGAGCTAGACGATTTAAACCTTTTTTGAGGCGGTTCTTCAAGTTGATCTATGGTGTTACGTGCATTTTGTATACTGATTTCAAAATCATTAATACAGTTTTTTATATGAACCAAATCAATATTTCTTTTTTGCATTTGTTTGAATAAAATTTCACTATGTGGCAGAATAGATTGAAAAAAATCAAGCCAATATAAAAAAGTACTGTCGTTCAAATACCTTTGAAGCATATCAGCCTGATTTATAGAATCGGTATCATTTTCCGTTTCTATAATGGTGGTCATGCATTCTTTTAAAGGCTCCCTGTAGCTATGTACTGATGCAACGGTCCGCGAATTAAAGTTCCATCTCGTTTGCGGAGCAGCTGGAATCTTCTTTGATACAATAGTTTTCAAAACATCTGTACGCTTCGGTGATCGTGAAAAAAACTTTGGAAAAGCTTGAAGGTTAGCAAAAAATTTCTGTACGGTTTTGTTTTGACTTACACTTTTTTCTATTATTAAATTTAGTTGGTGGGCGTAACAATGAACGAATGAAGCATTTGGATAGACGGTTTTTACTTTAGCCTGTACTCCACCAACATTCCCGCTCATTACAGCGGCGCCATCGTAACATTGTGCTATTAATTGTTGCGGAGTTATTTGAAGTTCCCGTAATTCTCTTATAATAACAGAACTAAGTCCTTCAGCAGTATGGGAATGCGGCGTAAGATATTTCCAAAACCGTTCGTGAACCTGTCCATTTTCTTCGTATCTTAAAATCATTACCATCTGCATAGTCGTCGATACATCGGTAGTTTCATCAGCTTGAACTGCTACGTATTCACATTTTGTTATAATATTGGACAATTCTTTGTGGTATACACATAAAATTGAGTCCAAAATATCGTTCTGAATAGTTTTTGACGTGCCTTTGAAAACTGTAGACGACGTGAGATGCTCCTTCATGACCGTATCCAACTCTGATACAAAGTCTATTAATCCACGAAACACCCCAGCATTACTAGACTCAATAGTTTCATCGTGACCTCGCAAAGCTAACTCAAATGCACCACAAAACTTGACACAATCGATAAGACGTGATAAAATATACCTGTTTTTATCAACTTGTTCATTATACTTTTGGATATTGCTTCTATACACAGAATCTAGCTGATTACGAATGTCGACCGTGCCTAACACAGACAAACTCATTACATTTTCACTCAAATGCGTCAAATCCTTGATTCCTGTTTCTGTCCAAATCAATTCTCCGCCAAAAATAATGCAAGGAAAACAAAAGAATGCATTAAGACGCTCACATCCACATAACCATTTCTTTCTATTATACATTTCACTTTTAAAACTTCGTGTAAATTATTTTTCGATTTGCACTCTTGTTTTGAATTTGAAAAGGGCCGTGGCGGTCCGGCCAATTTTATGTTCACTTATTTTGAAAAGTTCTGTTATTTTCTTTAATATAATCAATGTTTATGCTCATTTTCACTAACACCATACACAGTATAGAATAAAAGTTCTCGAAAAAAATCGAAACAAAAACTAAAAACAATTATTTACGGTAATATAAATAAACAATTATTAGCGCGTCACACATACAGTGAAACTATACTGATAGTCTAATAACGAGATGTCAATCATGGCTGCCGTCGCCTCGCGCGCGCCCATGCCGGCCGGCCAATTCGTCAAACATCGGGTGCTCTCGGCAATCCTCGGTTCGCACGTGCGGCGCTCGACAACCGACTCATTACTCGGTACGTTTCTATGAACTATCTTTTGTTTCACGCGTCAGGCGTATTAACTCGTATCACCTACAAGTTGTATTAGCAGTCCTCGTGCACTCGCCGAAGCGCACGAGAATTTGTCTTTACAGGAAAATAAGTCTTAATAGTTTAGTAAAGCGCTCAAACTGTTTCACCATAAATTGGAGATTTAATTTTTTATACGTTTTTGTTTTTGTATGTTTAAAAATAAATATTAAAATGGTAATATAAAAAATAAAGATGAAGTAGGTACTTAATATTTTGTCATTTTTAAAATCTTTTGGATTGGTGGTTCAGCGCACGAGCGCACTTAAGGGTACAGCCGCCACTGGTTGCAAAGCAAACTGGATGGTACAACAAAATTATCAGTATCCCACACCTAGCATTCCAGTTCAAAAAACTTCAATGATTTTAATGATTGGTTCACAGTTACAACTATCAAAATCAATCCTGAAAGTTTCTCACTATTTTAATAATTCAAGAAGAAACTGTGTTATTACAAATCTCCACCTATCATCACCTCTTTATGCTTCAAATACTCAGTCTCTACTCTGACTTATTTTCAAACTGCAACTCAAGAAAAAAGCACCACTTGAATTTTCAGTTATTTATATACAATTCATTGTTTGGTCTAAGCTTCCACTCTTCCAACAGCTACCACACACCTTTTTTTTAAATTTAATTTAATTACAATGGAGCACATGCTCCGGTGACAATTTCCCTACACACCGATCTTCCCCTGCCTGAGGTTTATTATGGTTCACCAGTCAATAGACTACAATGTAATGACTAATCACCTGATATATTAGCAAAATAGATGGAAATTATCAACTTTCTATTAGATATACTGCACTGTGTCATGTTTTCCCACATGGATAGCTAAAAACCTTGATTTTAGAATCAGATATCAGTCTTAAAAATGGTGAATTGAAAAGCAACATCTCTTTCAAAACATTACATTGACATTATGTTGAGAATTTATTCAAGGATCATTTCAAATCTGAAAAATTTCAGGTTAAGAAAACAAAAGTCTTAGATTCAAATATCACGTTACCTAAGAACTAAGAAGTGGACGCTATGATAAATTCATTATTACACAGTAATTATATTTAATTATAGGTATTTAATACAGAAAGTTGGCTGTTTGCTAGAACTGTTACAAAGAATAATTATTACAATGTTTTTTAAATGATTAAAGTTGATGAAAAACTGTAGGGTTAGTAAATCAAATGAGAAGTTGATTACATGTTTCATTTCACAGCAATCCTTGGGCAAAAATTCTATCACTAAGCACAATAACAACACAAGAACTAAATGCAAGTTACACACAAACTACAGAGGCATATGTTTCTTAAAGAGAGCCTATGAACATCATTTCAAACTTGTCTGAAAAAACAGCTACCTGTCAGTGGAAATACTACATCTGTAGATGATGATGAGGACAGACTTGTGCCTGTTGAAATTTCTACAGTTGTTCCACCAACAACTACTGACAATCGGCGTAACAGGTGCATCATTTCTAAAACACTTTCTGTGTGTCTACAGAATTCGAAATCTCAGTTACATTATACAATTAGGGTTATCAATATTTTAGAGAGAAATTTCAGAAGATTTTCCATGTTTCTACATATTTTAGATGTATTTCAGTTGAATTTGAAAGCAATAAAGTTCCAAGAGAGATGATTTTTCAGTTATAGGTAGTTTCTATTCCAAAAAATCTGTAATATGGTTACAAAACTAATAACTCTTGATTACAGGATCACCCTATTAAGGCTGGAAACTTTGGCACCAAACAAAACAGATATCAAGAACACCACTCCATCAATTGCAATGCCATTAAAACCAAATATGTTTGATGATTGTGAAACTAACACCTCCTGTAAAACTGCAAAAGGTACTAGAAATATTTAGAAATTATTAGTTTTTAAAACAGTGATATATTCTTAATAAATTTTCCATAAGAATGGAGACCAATAGAAAATAGAAAAAAAAAATTATCATCTGGAATACATGCAGGGTCACAATCCAGGATGAAGTGCTGTTAGTTGTGTTGGGTGACAGAGTAGAGTGGTGTGATGGTGGGTTCTAAATTGATGAAAGAAAGAAAAGTGAATTTGATGATTTGACTATTTTAATTTTTAATTTGCTGCCCAGTACCTTTTGTTTCAACTGAATCCATATTATAATACTTATTTTTCATCATCTTGCTATTATTATTATTTTTAGCAATATTATTACTTATGATGCAAACTGTAATCCTGCATAATGTCATGGTGTGCCTGCATTCTTATATATGTTGGGTCCAAAGAAAGGAGACTTAATACTTATGGTTGCTGCTGTATTTTCACATGGATGCTAACATCTATTTGAATGAATACTTAGGCAGTTTCATGTTTTCACTTTAAATATATACAAATTTCAGAAAAAAAAAACAGTATAGTATAGACAACTTTATACAAAATTTTTGTCAGCTCACATGCCAATTAAATTTATTTTTATTTCTGTAAGTCAAAAATATTTGTAATTGACAGAAAAACAACTAAGATATCACATTCTTAAAGTTTCAGGAAACAGACTTGAATTTTATCATAAACAGAGTGATAGATTTTCAAGTTGAGTGTATTTTCATTATGAGCTAGTATATTAAAATTGAAATTGACAAATGGTTTTATAGGACACAAAGGTGCCAATCAACAAGCTCAAATAATAACAGAGGATCTAAATGATGGCAGGTTGGTGCAGATTCACACAATCAAGGAATAAGCATAACAAACATTTTGATGTCAGACTGGTATGGCATGAACTAGCTGGGAGTCTATCTCTGACCGTTACTTTCTTTTATAAATAATAAAGGTTATGGAATATAACCCATCACTCACCAAAGTTGAAGTCTGTGACAAGTGGAAAACATGTTAGACAAACAAAAAATACACAATATTTCACTTTAAACCTTATTCATGTGATACGGAATGGGCCATTTGGTTCAGGAGGTATGTACAAGCTGAAGTTTACACCATGACTGGCTAGGCAGTGGGAGAAAGGGTGGGGAAGGAGTTGGTGGAGTGAACTGGTAAGAAGTGAACTACCTACTGTATATGACAGGAAAGACTAGTAACCAGGAAATAATAGGTACTAAGTAGTGAAAAGGAATTAGAAAATAGAATAGCAAAATGAGCCACCACTTACCTTAGATGATGGTTTCATGGTGTGAACACATTTAAAAAAAAAACACAAATAGCACTGTATATGTTTGTCAACAGGATAACATTATGGAGGGTGGATGCTGTAGAAGATTGTCTCACAGAAGCCAGATATATATATGTTGCAGGTGGTGGTGAAATTAAAATGTAAAACAAAAGGGTACAGTGTGTTAAAGCGAATGATAAGTAAATTTGAGAGAAATTTGTAAAATTATAACAGTGATAATTCTAATAGTAATGAGTGATGGGCCAAAGGGTAGAATTTTATCAGTGGTTGTGGTGGTGGTGGTGGTGGTGGTGGGTGGGGGGGGGGGTGTTTGGTATCCAGGATATTTGAGAATGCAAGTTCACCTCTTTGAAGTTCTGATGTGCCAGTGGTTACATTTATATTAGACATAGGATATCAGATTCAAATTCTCTACAAATACAAAGAAGGGTTAGTTACACATAACTCTATCAAATCTTATTTCTGAAGGCTTATCATCCTGTCATTAAATCCAATGCAAATTGCCATTAGTATGATTTCACAATCAACCATTATGAAATTCAGGAATAACTTCCATTGAAACAATGCCTTATGCTGGTATCAGCTTTCCAAACCCAAGGACAGTTTTAGTTATATAGCGCTCTGTTATGATTTGTAGCACCGAATTTAGTATCTAAGCCAAGACAAGAGATTGTATCATTTCTATTACTTTTACACTTAGCTTAAAATCTATAGAATATAGATGAAGTATTGTCAACATTCAGATTGTTTTGGAAATATGTTACACAAGATGGTTCTTCTGCCTGCAGAAAGTGATGAAGAAAACATGGTTCCCATCAAGTTGTCAACAACCACCTCTGTGCCAGAAACAACAACATTTGGAGGTACTACACATGCTCCAGTAATAATTACAGATTCAGGTCCTTGGACAGTGGCAGGTGAAAGTGAAACAAAGCCAACTGAATGGTTCCTTGAGGATGTTATCACAACAACAGACACACAGGAGAAAACATATTACTCATCAGGTAACGGTAATATTCTCACTATTACTCTAATGGTCAAATAAATGTGGATCAAGTGATATCGACACTCCGATGACCTTTGATTAACTGGAGGTTTTATTTGAAAATTCTTTTTTGGTTATTGAATGAACAGAGTAATTAATTACAGCAGACTACAGCTAAAGGAGTAAGGGTATGACAACAATTTTTTTAATAATGGAATGCAACTATAGCTATAAACCAAATCAAAATTTATAACAATTTCTGAAGTCTTATAAATAGTCTAGAGAAAAATAGTATATAAAAATTTGAAATTTGTTTCTGAATAGTGGCAATATATCTTAGCTTATGAGATTTGTAAACATGGCACCAGGAGAGAGGTGCAAGGGGGTGCGCTTGCACCTCCCTGCTATGAAAGAAAATACACAGAAAAAGTTTAAGAAACAAAAATTTTATTATTAAATTCACTGTTTGAATAATAACTTAAGGTACCTAGGTTGTTGCCCAAATTTGTTCAACAATTTGTTAATTAATTCAATATCCTTAGTTAATAAGTGTTATGTATAATGTATTTAAAAAAAAAAAACACACACAGGTGCACCTCCCTTAAAGTAATAGTGCCGGCGCCTATGTTTGCAAAAATTTTATGCAAATGCAGCATATCACTCCTGTTTTACAAAAAGGAACAGAATAGAATAAATGTGTTCACTATAATCCAAAATGAAAACAGTATTAGGGATATGGAACAGTTCATTCCTAAAACTGACAATATTTATAAAATTAAAGTGAAAACTAATCCAAATAATTGAATCAAATATCCACTAAGCAAACGTAACATCAAATGTAAATTCCATAATTTTGTTCATAATTTCCAAAGAACCATATCAGTGATTGTATCCTTGTTTTAAAATCCTTTTCCTTCTGCTATACCTTTTCAGTTGTTTTAATTTCCAAGGACAGTTTTTTCAAACAGTGGGAAAAAATGAGAGTACAGTGAATGGGAAGATAACTTCCAAAAGAAACTTTCCAGTAGGGAATCATAAAATTGCAATAAGAATTTAATTTGTACATAAGTAAAGATACCAGTATTTAACAGACATTGTCTTAAAGTTTTGGGCTGCATCTTGAATCATATCCTAAAAGATAGTATCATTATTATCTTGATGCTCACTAATGATGTGGAAACACATTACACTTAATTAGTAAGAAGCTTGTCAGACTTTATTAGTGTGAAATAAACTACAAGCCATAAAAAAAAGTATGTAAAAAGACTTTATGAGCACATCAGCAGATAATTAATTTCAGATTGATGAGTGTGATGAATAATCTGCCACTTTCAAAGACAATTATACATTTTTAAAATGTCCTAATTATTATTATTTCCAGATCAGCCTACTACTGATGCCACAACAGTACCAAAAGAAGGAGACAGGCAAGTTTCAGAATCTAAACCAACTTCTGTAGTGACTGATGATTCACCAGCCTTTATTGAAGATGGAGATCAAATGCAGGTGGAGAAGCAGCAGGATGGGGCAGTGACAGAGTTGCCAGAAAGCATGAGACATGACTTGGGAATGAGCACTACTGAGGAACAAGCTCAAGAGAGCACAACAGCACCACCAACACCTCCACTAGAAGTTGGCTCGGACCAAGTCATTGACGAAGGAGATGAAGAGTGGCAACAACAAGAAGCACAACTCAGTGATCAGCCTCAGGTAAGTTGACACAGATGTCAGTCATCTGTTATATATATTATTAGGAAACAAAGGCACTATAAAGCAGGGTAAATTAAATATTTGGATGGGAGAATAACCATCACTTACCAAAGCTGTGAGTAGGTCACACTATGTTTCAGACTGGAGTGAGGGAATGTGGCAGTATTAGGATGTAGCGTAATCCTCCTCAACACCTGGAAGAAGTGATGTCTCGCTTTAAATGATTTAGAACTTTTGAGCTAGTGTGGTTTCATTGGAAGCTGCTTATCTTTTGTTTCAATGGTTTAATGGTTTCTGTCAATGGTTAAATTTTGGAAAGAAGTCTGATGCTTTTCCATTATGCTGGTACCAAGTGATGCAACCAAACTTTAAGAATATATCAGTTTCAAATCAACAGTAGTCTAACGAGTTAATTATTTGCTAACATACCTTTATCATTTGGTGTTATTACAAGTGATTGGCAACCAAGACAAAGATCCAGTTAACGGTTAGAGTTCAAATGAGTTGCTTCTTACTGAAGTGATATTTTCACTTCTCTCTGTCATATTCCCCCACCTATAATAGAAGGAGGGACAGCTGCAACAAATGCAGGATGCTTAATGATTATTTGCCTATATAATAGTGCACTTGCTTTTCAGGAATAAAAATCTCCTAACTATGGCACAGTCTCTTTAGAAACATCATCATTGAAATTAGATGAAAGTTTAAAAACTTGTCCTCACTAAGCAATTTGAAATTATTTTCAGTTGAACAGACAACAGAAGCTTAATTATCTGCAATCCCTAATCGATTAAGTTTGGAGAGGAATTTAGGATGGTTTTTACAGAAAAAAATCTTAAATAAAGGATAATTACTATTTATAAATGTAATAAAATGAAATAAAACTGATTTTAAAACTATCAAAGTTTTGAATAAATGAATATAAATAATTTGAAGAAAAAGAGAAATCGTTAAACTTTCTTCAACTCTGACGCTCTTTTTTTTATGCTGAGAAGAGAGACTAAATCAGGGCAGATAGATCAATTGAAAACTGTAAGCTCTTAAAAATTGGTTGTATACATAGTAGTAGGTAATGCAAATGTAAAAGAAACTTGTTGCTTTATGATTCCTATTTTTCCAGGCAGGCAGTGATGATATCACAACAACAAGCAAGATGATTGTATATACAACTACTATGCAGCCAGAAACAACAACTAACAGCCCAAATACAGAACCAGGTACAATAACTAAAGTTACTCATTTTAAATATAATCCTGTTTAACTGATGAATGAGTCACCAATACACCACTGACTACAATGATTGCAACATAATGAAAGAATTCTGATGGTTTTAATTTTTCACAGATTATGTTGATCTTAAACTGGTGATAACCTGTTATTATTTTGTCATCCGTGGAATACTTAATTTTCAGTTGAAATTTGTAGATGGCATAAGTAGGTGGGCACAGTAAAGGGGAAAATGATTGTGTAGGGAAATTGCCACCAGTGTGCACTTCATCGCAATTAAATAGAAATTCAAGAATTATAGCATGTTTTCACCACCTTTGATAACTAGTCCACTTCTTCACAGTTTGAGTCGAACATTCGATGATTGCAAATTAGTGGTGTCTTAACCTCAGTAGTGGATGACAGTTGGCAAAGTGAGTGCTTTTCTTAACCCCAGGAAATGTACAATCTGTGAGACACAATTGATGAATGATTTGAAGAAATATCTTACACACAAAGAGAATACTATGGAATTTAAAAATTCTAGTCTGAGCTGACATTTTGTAAGAGGATACTTATTGTTTCATTACCATTCATCAGTACCATTATTAAATTTTCAAAAAGACTGTTAATGTATTAACTAGCATCTTAGTCAACAGTCTGTTGTTATTTATGACAGATGACATGAATATGTGTATTTGTGCCATAATTCTTGCTTCATAAAATTCTTATATGACAGTCAAATTGAAAAGAGATATCGCCAATCTTCAATGCAAGTATTATTATTGGTACAGTATTGAATTTCCTAATAATATGATACAGGACTGCCTTCCCAATAAAATGGCACAATAGCGTGTGCCCCAATTAATTTCACACGTATCAAGCCAAGCTTTATTGAATGTTCCATGTCAGAAAATGATCTTTGGGGTACCCATGAGCAGGGCCAGCATGAGGGGGGGGGGGGTAAGTGGGACAAAAGTACCCGGGACCAGGGTGCCTAGCTAAATAGAACTCAAATCCCAGTTTTAAAATCTGCACTTAGGACTTTGAACAGTTTTGGATTAAAATTTTCTGACTGCATACCAAAAAACCTTGGAAGTAAACATTTTTGGGGAGGTGGGGGGGGGGGGGCCTAAGAATGCTTACCTGGGGCCCCAAAATTCAATTGCTGGCCCTACCACGAGGACTCAAGTTGTAAATGTGCAGGTTATTATGATTTGGATTTTGCTGGGAATGACATCAGAGCAGAGCCATGTAGTCCATTATTCATGCCCTTGTTATTTGTGCTCGCTAACCCAATGATGTCCTATGGTCAACAGAGGTTTCAGTCTTGCAGAATATTCCCAAGCTGATTTTCATCATGTTAGAACCATAAAATTAAATATGAATTCCTAAGCTACTGCCATTTCCAAATGAGCTGTGGTCTTAAGAAAATAAACACAATCTTTTTGACTAAATATCGCAGACAATTGTACTACGCTTCTGAAATTTTCAGATTTAAAGTTTGCATATTTTAAGACAGTCTTCATAATATATAAGGTATTAGTATAAAGTTATTAGTTATTTTGGAATATATTTTTTGATGAAGAAAGTTACAAAAAATTAGTCAAAATATTCTTAAGTTATGGATTCTATTAAAATTTTGTAGGTGTACTACTGAATATTAAAAAAAATAAAAAAAAATACTTACTGGCTGCTGTCCTATATTCATGAGATGCAGTGCTATCTTCTTAGGTTAATACAAAGCTGACACTAACTAGCTAGCTGTCCACCTTAGAAAATGCCATGCACATGATCAAAGGGTGGAGAGAGTCATGGGAGTGTACAAGGCATATATTGCTGATGAGGTGTAGAAATATATTGGTGTAAGAATTAGTAGTGCTTGGAAGGGAAAAGTAGACCATTTCCAAAAGTTGGCACTTGATTTCAGGCATAAGGGTGGGGTAAGATTTCTTTTCATAGGTAAGGGTGTCAGGGATTGGAATAAGTTACCAAGAGAAATGATTAAATTAACAAAAATGCTGAAAGAAATTAAAGCTAAAATTTGCAAATGGTGAAAGTTGGTGGGTACAGGAAGGAGAAGAGTGGGTGTGTAGGAAGTTGCCACCAGTATGTGTACTCCAGTGCAATTAAATTAAATCAAATATTTAGAAAACGGTTTCATTAAAATCCAAATGAAGGGTTTTATCACATTCCATTCTGACAAATGAAGTTGAAATTTTTGCAACAATGGACTAGGAAATATCTGTTTGAGGCAATATGAACATCAAATAATAAAGTGAGTTCATATATCAGTTTGTAAACTATAGACAGGAGGGCTGCTACAACAACAAAAAATTAATGTAACCATATTTCACTAAGAGAATAGCTTACAAACATAATAGTTCTTACATTGACATGTACTTTAAATTTTCCCTGCTCTTCATCCAGTAAGTCATCTGCAATGTAGGTCATATCTATTTATCTTGTTTTTAGCTGTGTAATGTTTTTTAAATATCATCTTTAATGACTCCAGTGTCCAGGGGACATATTAAGGTCAAGTTAAAATAAGAGGAAGTAATAGGTTTTCTTTTGATTTTTTTCTTCAAATTCAACAAAGAGTTGATTTAAAAATAAAATAAAATCTTGACCGTAAATCATAAGTGTAAAAAATCAACTCATGATTACTTTCTAGACCCAAATGAATATGATATACCTGACAAGACAACCACAGTGGATACATACTGTCAGCTGACCCTTCTGGCATCTGGAGAACAGGTTTGCCGCCATGAAGGAGAGCTTCGCAGCAATATTGCATCACTACTGCAACGCTACACTAAAAGGTTAGTTCTGTGACCTAGATTTAAGTACTGGTTAATTCATTCATGATATCTGTTATATACAATGTGTCATTATTAACCAACATATAGAGAAATGAAAATGTTTTAGCTTAATGCTTCATCTGTCTTGACAAGCATGGAAATTACAACACAGAAAATGAAAACTACATCTTTGCACTTCTTTGGACATTTGTTCAGATAGAAATCAAATCAGAAGAAAAAGAACTGACAGTGAATTAAGATAGAGAGATTTCTGTTATCCTGTTTCAATGAAATCTTTATGCTTAATCTTAAACTGCTTCTGGAGTGTGCGCTTCATTGCAACTAAAATTAAATTAATGGTGTGATAAAAACATTTCTCTGCCCTCTCAGACACATGTTGTTTTTGTACCACTGACCAAAAGCAGTAAATAGTTAATCCAATTATGAAGAAACATGTATATTAAATAAGTCATTCAGATTGTGTTTATTTATATTATTTCTGAATGTAGTACTCTGCATACAGGATAATATTATCACATCAAGTGGTCATCATCATGCTGGGACATCCAGTGCACTGTGATGAAATTACACAAGAACATGTGCTCAATGTTTATATCCAAGATGAGAAAGGCACATTTGATCGTGATCTTTGTATAGCTTTAAAGAGAATCTGGGACACAAATCACCCGCCACTACCTTTGCAGGTACGATATTTTCCTATTTTTATACTTAAGTGTTGTTATACACCTATTACCTTAACTAAACTGTTTAGCAGGAGGCCTATTACACATAATTCATATAGAAAATAACTTTTATAATAATTTTGTCAATAGTAAATTACCTTTCAGCTCAGAGCATAACCTTGTTATACGTCCTTTATCTTGCTAAAACCATTTAGAAGGGGGTTAATTGCATATGGTTGTATAGTAAAGAATTTTGTAACCATTTTCTTAACAGTAAAGAACTTTACAAAATTGATTCTAAACCATTTTCGTAAAAAACATAAGATTCAAATAAGGTTGTTTTTCAGTAATAATGAATTTTGTTGTATTCATTTCACTAAGAAAGCATAGAATGATGATCATTCTAAGATGTATTTTGTATGCTCTTAAAATTCTATTTTAGGATATATTTAAAAAACAAAGAATTTGAACTTTTTAAATAA
>JARYHS010012519.1:132499843-132703069 GCA_031002005.1 Vandiemenella viatica | reverse complement strand
TGTGATGTTTACCGACACAGAGTGGGTAGCTGCGTCTCGTCTCCGCTAGCAGAGGCGGCCCTGTTCCCATGGCGTGTGGTCGAGTATTCGTCCCGTCCCGTTCCGTCTCGCCTTCGTTACAAGGGATCGTGGGAACGGGCATTAAGAGGGGTGGGGGACGATCCAGCCACTAAAGAAGCTCGCCAACAATATAATTAACGTTTTGTTGTGTTTTTTTGTTAATCTGTTGAGCCTACCAGGAGCAATCATCTTCGCGGGCAGAGCTGTAATTCGCCGTGTGTCATACGCCACATCGTAGTGCGAAGGGTACTGAATTTTCCTTGGAGCAGAGGAACGAATGGAGGTACATTCTGATTCGGATTCTCTTCTGATACAGCAGCAAGGAATCTTCACCTACGTCTGGGCAATGCAAGGCAGCTCGCATCTCGACATGCCAGGCTGCCGGCTAGAGACCCCTGCGGCGCTATTCGTTTGCGTGGGTCCTCTGACCTCGCTAGCGACGAAACGGTAAATCTACGTTCGCCACGGGAGCTTATGCAATCAGTTCCACCCTGTAAACGACCCTGAGAAATCTCAAATTGCTCTAATTGTTTTTTTAAAAAAAAGACATTCGGCAAAGTGTAATTGTTCACATATTAATAAAATAAACTTCATATTGACGTAAATTTCACAATGCTCAAGTTTTAATAAATTCAAGTAAATTGTACAACCACTTTCCATTGATCCTATTAAGTCCAGTAATGTGTCATGTGATTAGCTTAAGATTCATAATCATTAATAATATTCAACTTGATAATTTTTATTATTGTCAGAATAATATGATCGAGAATTTACCGGAATTAAAAAAAAATGATATGTACATAAATTCTAAAATATCCATATGCAAAACATCTTTGCTTCAATCCTGTGTCATTTTTTCAGATAAAAACAAGATCCATGTGAAACTAAGGCTCTCAACTTGCCTTTCAGTAATGGCCACATACATTCTTGATATAGAAGATGGTATCATTGCCAAGCATTATATCAATGTAAGATCACTTTAAGACAATCTTTCCAAACTTATTCGAACGGCGGACTCCTTAGAGAATAGACTATGATCACCACGGAGCCCTTAACGGTAGTGAAAATAATAATAATAATTGGCTTGACTAGAACTGTCATTTGATAGCTCGAGTAACGTCACCTCTCCATTTAATTTCGTAATTTTAATTTTATTTTGTCCGCGGATCCCTTAGGATAGGTTCCCGTACCATAGTTTGGAAAACACTACTTTAAGACCATACATAAGTTTAGAAGTACTATAATTTCGGTTAGACCAAGAATACATAGTATACGAATTTCTACGAATTTCTGCACAAACCTTACTACTATATAATTTTTTAACACAAGACTATGAGTTATAACTTTGTGAATGTGTGATTGTTGACATGTGTAAGTACACTAAAAAATAAACATTAAACTCTGTCTATCAGAAAATTAGCCCGTAATGCGATAATTTTGTCGCAGAATGCTGCCACGACATTTTGGATAAGAATAAAAGTGTTTGGTATTTCAAGCTAAGTACCCACATTTTACTGAACTTCTTATTTTTCTATGTATGAAGGACATAAGAAAGGTATAGGTTGTGGGTTATATCAATGAACTTTAAAGAAACAACAAAAGTAACAAAAAACACCTTATGTGCTTGTATAATCGTCTGTTGCACATTAAATTTCCAAGCACTACACATTTTCGTTCTCCATTCACAATTAAGTCTATCCCGCTTCATTGAATCGTTGGTTACCATTTTGCTATTTAATCTCATCTAACGGGTTTTAAAACTCTTTTCCTGATACTTATATACAATGGTGCTAGGGAAGAGCTGACGAAATACAATGTCATAGCCACGTGAAAGAAGTTTCACTGGATTTTTTTTGATTCTTTTTAAATGTTGAGAGCTGAAATCCAAATATAAGCTACTTGAATTAGCTCTGAATTATTTCTCAGAGTTTCGCATAACAATGTAAAAGAAATTCTACTCGATTAAAAAAAAAAAGGTCATGTACAGTGCTGAAATCCAGGTATTAGCTACTAGGGTAAGCTATAGCTCGAAACGCGTTCTGTCTTGTAAATAAATCAACAGACGTAGTTACCATTATTAATTTTTCATACATTTGTATATAACCAATAACCATCTTGGGATACTATGAACAATCAAATTTGTTGACTCGACGTTCGTTGTTTCATGAAATAATGACTGATTTCTTTTATTATTCTATGTCACCCAGACTCTCAGCGGCTGCTGGCTGATGGCTTCAGTGATGACTTCAGTCTTTACTGGGTGCTAATAACCCCTGCCCAAGCGCTCCCAGTAACCACAACAAACAAACCATCGGCCGCGCCGCGCAAGGTCGCGCTTGTTGTCACAACATCGGCACTGTTGGTATACTCACTTATTGGCAACATACGCTGTTCAGATAGGCTATGACAGAGATGATAAAACATATGTGTTCAGAGTGAAACAATATCGGTTTACAAGATAGTTCAAATTCAAATTTATTTTTCAGTGGCTGACTCACGTATAACATTCAGGGAAACTGCACCCAAACTGCTCACAAACACACTTAGGAAGAGAAAGTGGCCCTTAAAGTTGAGATCACTTGCTGCAATTACAATAGTGCCTACTGCACGATAATCTAGCATAATCTCTACAATACATTCACGTATTCCCAGCATATATTATTGTTATTATTTTGCTGTGAAGGGACAACCACCAGTTTTACTTTTTTCATAAACAGTAACGCAGAAAAAGCAGTGTAATATTTCTAAAAGATCTTTTCATTGCATGTTCCTTGTAAGAGCAATGAGTGTTTTTAGCATGAGATATATTTTTAGCTGTGTATTCGAATATTAATCCAAAAATTTAAACGAATTTCGATTTCAAAACAATACGGCTTTGAACTTATCTAAAAAACTTATCCTATAGTCCTCGTTCCTTAAGCGACTGTAGGATTATAACTGACATCTCCAATTTACACACCGAGCGTGGTGGTGTAACGGCTAGCGTTCTGGCCTCGCATTCGGGAGGACGTTGGTTCGAATCCTCGTCCGGGCATCCAGATTTGGGTTTTCCATGGTTTCCCAAATCACTCCAGGCAAATGCCGGGATGCTTCCTCCAAAAGGCCATGGTCGAATTACTCCCCATTCCTTGCCCCCCATCCTTTTCCGTCTCTAAAGACCTCGCTGTTACAGAAACGTTAAGCAGATAAAAAAATAAAATAAATAAAAAATCCAATTTACACGTAATTGGACAAAATCATGTGTCTAGTAAATGTAAATTACAGAAGTCAGTGTTACAACAAACGGTTAAAAGAAAGCTTTTATCTCTCATTTACGAGTTGAACTAAAAGTTTATTTACTGGGAAGCGTAAGTTTAATAATAGGCTTGCGACTTCCTTTGAGTAAATTGCACCATCACAACTTTTTAATCTGCCTTATCGCTTTATTAATGTCAAGAAATTTGGCATAAATATTTGCCATGCAATGATTAATATCATGTTGAGACTCTTCTTCGATCTTCAGAAATTTTACCTTCACTTCAACCGAACTCTCAAATGAAATAACAGCAAGGGACCAAACAATCATGCGATCAGCTCTGATAGAACACTAAATCAGGCAGATAGTATGACTAAACTGCTTCGATTTTCTGCAGATGACATAGCATTTCATAGCGTACACAGGTGCAAATAGGCGTAAATATTGGCAACATGAGCCAAATAGTGTGAACTAATGAGAACTAAATAAGCAAACTTGTTAAGGTGGGATCACATTCTCACATTCTTCCAACCAACGCAGCGCGGTAAAAACCATATTATTACGAATATTTTCAGTTGGTAAAAGAGAGGTTATCGCAGTGATCGCAGAGTGTTTGGATCTACCTTAATTGCAAATAGTATATCAGATCAGATGTGATACGTGAAGCGCTAATTGTTATGATTTATTTCACACACAGTATGAGAATAGTTTAAATTCAGACATGCTTAAAATAGATTCAAAGCGGTCAGCCTTATAGTCTGGCCGGGCGGAATCAAAAGAAAGCTCAAAGAAACCAACCCATTCCAAAATGTTAAGGATTTGTTTATTCAAAATTGTTTCCCAACAAATGTGACGAAAGTAATACCACCAGCCGCATTTTTGTTTAGATAGGGAGTAAATTCACAGACAAATAAATAAGATGTAGGATTTTTTTTTTTTTTTTTTTTTTTTTTTTTTTTTTTTTTTTTTTTTTTTTTTTTTTTTTTTGAGAAACCATTGCGGCATTGGTTTCGGATGATTTTATGAAATCATGGAGGGCCGAAATCTGGAATGGAACTGACCTTTTTTTCAGTAGTATTGTATCTGGTGTTTTCGGCTGATTACGAACATATGTAATCTGTCTACTGACGCCACAATAGGAATGCTACAGGTAAATCAGATAGACTATTAATGCTCAAGGAGGGATTTCTTTTATTAGGGGAGGGTGGGGGAGAGGAGAAGGAGGAAGAAATCCAGTCATGGAATTTCGTAGGATCCATCCCAGCATTGATCTGGAATGATTTCGGTAAGCCATATAAAACAGAAATTTAGATGACTGGAACTGGGATCGAACAAGCGTCCTTCCAAATGCAATATTAGAAAGTGTCCGATGTCTAAACGGCGGCATATAGTTACTGAATCAGCGACAATTACTTAGCTGCAAAATACTGTTACAGGAGAAGATAAAGCAGGGCGACAAATGAAGCAACCCGGGGAAGCCTTTTTCGCTATGTTTTGAATCATCCTTATTTGAGTTTCTTGTATCTCTATCTTCTACTTGTTTTGCAGCTGTTATACCCAGGATTTTTTCATTCGAGTGTTAGATGTCCACAACAGCTCGTGTTCTGTCTTGGAGTGCAGACGCCGAGTGAGAGATGACATTTCAAGTCCCCCCCAGGTCATCCTCTCACTTGACCTGTGACGTCCTCCATAAAGTATGACTCGCTCACACTCACAGCTTCTAAGGTCACACAACCACCGCAGGCTAGCAACTGTTCCCGGCAATCTCCTGTCACAAGTCGGCTTTAGACTCCTATTAAGGCCTAAGAAGTTAAGCGTTCCGAATGTACTACCATGCTCATATGTATCCGAACGATCTGAATCGCTCTGCGCTGAATTTTCACCTGTAGCTTATTCAACCCATTATACACAGCTACGAAGAGAGTACCATATGCTTTAGGTGGTATAGTCGGGTGACTATCCCAAATTGACACTGATCCAACTCCAAAAATACTTACTTTTTTCAGGTGATTCGTTTTACAAACTAAAACGATGGTTATATTAAGGCACTAAAAATGTTTCGTAGACATTGAATGCACGTCGTTTCACATTTCTAAAACATACATCAGTCTCAATACACATCATAAAAGAGAACATACTTACACAAATAGTAATTTCGAACAGGTGCTAGGACAAAAAACATTTCAACTTGTTATATAAAAATTCAAAAGTATAGAATGACAATAAATACAAGAAAAAATCATTGTTTGCAGTGTATTACGGACTATTACAGTTTGCGAAAGTGATACGCAGTTATCTAAATTAGTTGATATGACATTGCTGGTAAGACATTTTTAGCGCCATTGACTTTTCAGAATGCTTGTTCTAACGCGCGCTTCTTTTGGTTCATCAACTAAAATCTATTTTGTGGGAACTCATAGCATGGACAAGAATTTTTTTTAAAAAAAGCTGCTATCAGTAACTTAAGAAAGCAATCTGCGACGTCCAAAAATATAGAAATAGAAATAAAATAAATTTAGCATCACCAAACTTATTTGCACTCATCACTGATAAGATCAACTGCTTGAAGCATGCGTAACATACTTGATATTTATTATTTTTTTATTTATTTTTTTTTAAATAAAGAGAGAAAAAACATTGTGACGAGCTAAAAATCTCTCTGAAGTGCTTCATACAGGGAAGTCTTTTGTGTGGTTTGAAAGAGGATTTAAAGGTACGCTATAATGTTGTGCCCAGCTCATCTCAGACAACAACTACAGGTTATAGGGTTTGAGTCCTGTGCCAAAAATACAATATGTATTTATCATAAAAGACATTTATTTTAAATGGGATCAAACGTTTCTAATTGGGAGCTCCGTAGTTACGGCAGTTCATGATTTGAATTAACAACTAAACAAAAACAATCAAAGCGCTTGCTGAACGAAAACGACGTTATTGATTCTTTTCGCAAAGTGTGCTTATTCATGGCATGGAACTACATTTGTGGACCAACATCTTATCCTTTCTTTACGAGGAGCTCTGCCATCAGAATTTCGCAAAGGATTCGCTAAGTACTAGGCGACAAAATTGTTTTGCAGTCACATTCTAAACTGGAACAATACATTAAAAAAAAAAAAACTATAGATAAATACCGGAATACGGATATTGTACGGAAGCTCATGAAGTTACATACTTTGAGAAGTTTATTTTGCAACCAGAAGCAGATACCATCCTAGGGTACGATTATTCTAGCCAGAACTATATGGCGATATATTTCTTCTCTTTATTTCTTCCAAGAGGTATATTTTCATACCCATTTTTTTCCAGTACTGGGTACTGCAGTCTGTAAAAATTAAACTTCGAAACAATAAATAGGATGTTTATGTATGAGGAAATCTAATGCTGTGGAGCCAAATGTGTGGCTGTTAGCTGCCATCTTTGGCGGTTCTCACGTGCTGGGGCTTTCAGAGGTCGCAGAGACGCACCAGGAAGTAAAGTAGTTAGCGCCTAGCTCTAGCGCTCCGAGGGTACACGGTTCGAGTCCGGCATTGGACACAAGTGATTTTGATGTAGTGTTATTTTCTTCTTGGTATATATTGCAAATACATGCATAACATTAGTTGACAACGAAAGGAAGGGAATTAGGCCACAATATGTATGAAGCAATCATTCCTCTGTTCAATGAAGGGACACTTTTCCTTCTTTTTTTTTTGATTGAAAATAAAATTCTCGATTGTTTGATCATGAAATTAAACTGGGTACCCTACCCAATCAAATTGCCCAACGTTACCAGTCACTCGTTGATTTTAGTTCTTCATTCGTTTTCGTATTTGTTCTATGATGGAATACATATAATTAATGATAACTGTATTTAATAGAAATTTCGAAATCGTTACTGAAAATATAACTGCAGAATTGGAATGCTTTGATGAGAAATTAAGTTTCCAATGCAATTTTTCAATTCAGAAACGCTATTTGATTATTTATTTTTATTTTAGCAGCTCTTAAATCTAAATTCTGGTGCTATTGTTATACGGATCCTCTTATGTATTGAGGAAACTTTAAACCAAAAATAAAAAACAAATCTGATCAGTTTCCTGGTCATCAAATAAGAAAATTTTCATCTTTTCGTAAAACTCAGTTAATTTAAATTTTTGATATCAGTGATTTTAATAATCTCTAGAAGTACTTTTTTCTTTTCCAAGAAATTAAAAGAAGTACGTCTGATCGTGGACGCATATACACAGTCCAGTCACATTAATGTGACCACCACCTTCTTTCGACGTCAACGTGAGATAACCAATCACAGAAGGCAGGTGGCAGCACAATACAGTGGAGTGTATATAAAGGATGTCCTAGGGCATCGGAAAGCATTTCAATCGTTGGCGTAATGCAGAAACGTAGCGATTTATCCGACGTCCAAAAGGACATGATTATTGGCTTTAGGACCAAGGGTGGAATCATTTCGGAAACGGCTAATTTTGTGAACTGTTCACGTGTCGCCGTGGTAAAAGTATACCGTGCATGGCAAAATGGCACTATTCAAAATCAGCGGCGTGGAATATGTGTTGCACCACGGGCGATAGATGACAGAGTCGAACGAAGGCTACGGAGATGCGTTCCGGTAAATAGACCTTCAACTGTTGAGCAACTGACCGCCCAGTTGAACCAAGGGATTACCAAGAGTGTATCCTCAACAACTGTTCAGCGAACGTTGCTGTGCATGGGCCTCCACAGCAGACGCCTAGTTAATGCACCTACGCTAACTGTTGTTCATCGGCGACGAAGGCTGGAATTTGCACGCCAGTACAGCAACTGGACGTCCAAAGAATGGCGACAGGTGGCTTTTACCGATGAATCACGTTTTATGCTCCATCGGACAGATGGACGTTGGCACATAGGGCGTGAAACGTCTGAAGGCAAACACCCAAGGTGGAGGAGAGAGCATTATGGTCTGGGGAATGTTTTCCTGGCATTCACTGGGTGAACTCATCATTGTGGAAGGCCCGATGGATCAGCACAAGTACATATCTGTCCTTGCGGACCATATCCACCCCTACATGAGAATAATTTTTCCTCAGAATGATGGCATCTACCAGCAGGACAATGCGAGGTGTCATGCAGCTCGCAGTGTATGTAAGTGGTTTAAAGAGCACCAGGATGAGTTTACCTTACTCCCCTGGCCAGCAAACTCACCGGATTTAAACCCAATCGAGAATCTGTGGGACCACCTCGATCGGGTTGTTCGCGCCATGGATCCTCAACCGCGCAATCTAGCGCAGCTGGCCACGGCACTGGAGTCGGCATGGCTCAACATCCCAGTGAACACCTTCAGAAACCTAATTGACTCTGTTCCTGCACGCCTCGCAGCGATCCGTTCTGCCAAAGGTTGTTATTCTGGTTTTTGAGAGGTGGTCACATTAATGTGACTGGACTGTGTATTTCGCTCATGTTTGAACAAGAGTCAAATCTTGAAAGACATATTAATCAAAAGATAAATGAGTCTTACGTCTCTTTCTACTTGAACAATGAGCTCAAATCAGCTGCTAAATTACCGTAGGTTGCTGTCTTCATAAAAGTCAGTAAAATAAGAAACTATGTTATTGGAAGGAACTAATTTTATATGATACGCCGAAATTTTATCAAGTATGTCTTTCAGTAAACATTAAGAGGATTCAGGTGGAATTAAGGTATCATGCTGAGGAACAATACTACAATTTGTTACAAAATTTTATAAATCTGCTCTTTTACTCTCTGCAAGTAGAGTGTAAATCAGGAACGAAGTAGAAGACGGAATTCATGAATGTTTACAAAGCGTTTAATACGGCTTTCCCCATACGTCACTGACCTCGGTCTAAGGCTCATTTTTCCGCACACAATATTCTGGCTTATTTCTTCAAGAAGGAAAGTGTTTCTGGGTCATTCAGAGAGAGAGAGATCATAATTTATATACGTTAAGGACGAATAAAATATGCAATAATTATTGTTTGTTTTATTTTTATTTCTGTAGGCTATTAGGAATTCACATCTATCATGTAGACGGGTTACAGTGCAGTTAAAACTTTAAAATTTACAAAATCGGGAAATACTTTAAAAATATCTTTTCCGTAACTCATGGCTCCTATCTGTTTTCGTTATAGTTTTTAACCGCAAGAGAACAATGTTAATGACAAGTAGACTGAGGGTTAGAAGCTATTAATGAGGTATAATTGAGTTTCATGTTCTCAATGATCTCCTCACTATGTTCAATTTGTAACACGGTTGTGGAGAAAACTAATTTTTATTATTATTTCCCGCTATTCTGCATTGTTTCCAACTCACAGCGCCATTGTACGGAAGCTCATGGTGTTACATACTTTGTGAAGTTTATTTTGCAACCAGAAGCAGATACCATCCTAGGGTACGATTATTCTTGCCAGAACTATATGGCGATATATTTCTTCTCTTTAATTCTTCCACGAGGTATATTTTCACATATCTATTTATCTTTATAATAATTCTTACAATCATCTCTCTCAAGCTACATTAAAAATGTCTCAAAATGATTTCTTTTAAAACCTTGAAAATCTGCCGCAAAAGCCATTATATTGTGGATACAGATAAAATAAATATTCTCTTACTTCTTTCAGTTGCCATCATTTACCAACTACAAGTTACAAAAATGGGGGGTTAATGCTTAATGGATGAAAACTTGTGAAAACTGCCTTTCTTTTGTTTAAACATCGATACTACGGTTACCTAATGTCTTGTAAATTGTTCATAAGCCGAACATTGCTAACTAATATCTTTTTGTTAGCTTTGAACCTCGTAAATTCATCACAGATGGTAGAAATTAAAAGTCCGAAACAGGAAATCTGTCTGCCAACAAGGAAGAGTGAGGACAGAGTGGCTTTGCACTGTTGTCAAAAGTTCTATCATCGTATGTTGCTCGTAAGGTCTTATGGCACATTATGTGTGGATTCCTGTAGCAGACACAGCAAGAGGCAGACCTGTTGGGATATATTCTTACACTTCTGGATTCTACATTTCGTTTTTGGAACTATAGCAGTCAATTCATCATCAATAAATTTTAAGAATAACGTAAAACGCAGAAAAATGACCTACGTGTTCTCTTTTCTTGACTGATTGAACCACGAGGCGACATCAGCTTAAAATTATTTAAAAGGTATTAAAATAAACTTTAAAAAAAATTAGGAGCTTATCGGAACACTAACCTCGTTAGTAGTTCTATTATGCTGGATGTCAATTTTCACATCATAAAATATGGAAAAATATATTACCAGCGTTTCAGAGTAAGTAAAACGAGGCAATAATACAAGATTTGAAAAAAAATATTGAACACTTAATTGACACATGCTGATATCCACATGTTATAGACTGAATCTGAACGATATTCAAGACCAAAGTTATGTTCACGTTTTTTAAAAAAAATAAGAACTTGAGTTAGAGACTCCACTAGCGCAAATCGCGTTTCACCCACTCTCTTGCAAATAGATTATAAATTATCAGGACCATTCCAGGCATCATTAACAGCTCTTATAACGAGACAGCAAGTTTTTAAGAAAAATTACCGTCGCCTATTGGCGACATGACATTACGAATAACTAACGAAAAAGAAAGTGAAAATTTGAGCAAATTTTTACTACTTTAACTACATTTACAGTCTGCGTTTTTTAAGCTATCCATAAAAAAGTTTAATGGCCTAGTAAATGTAAGCAAAAGATTCTTAGTAATGCACATTTCTTGTGAATGCGGACATTGATTCCACCGAAACTACACAGAATCGTTTCTGTTAAAAACGTGGTAGATGAGCGGTAACGCTCTGATCTCACATTCCGGAGGACATGGTTTCGAATCCTCAACCGGCCATCAGATTTCAGTATTCCATGGTTTCTCGAAATCACTCCATGCAAATTCCGGTGTGTTTCCTTCAAAAGGCCATGGCCAAATTAATTCTCTTTCATTGCCACCAGTCCTTTGACGCCTATAATGAACTCCAAATGACAAGATGATAAGTTATAAGTAAAGAAAAAAAACAAAAGTTCTCTTTATTTATCACATATGTCATCAAATTCAGTTTATTCCAAGTGAATCGAACATTATTTGCGTAGACAATGAAACAAACAGGCCTTGTAATTGTAATAAAAGCAAAATACGAAACCAAAATTCTGTAAGGCTGAAGATTCTTAACTCCTTAACCCTCTGTCTGAACGTTGTAGGCGAAATCGCTATTCCAGTCGGACAGACGAATATGAATGAGGAAAGACATCACTTAACGGAATAAATTCAATGTGTGAACGTTACGATACAAACAACCTTCAATCCAAACCAAGTATAACACCCATTACGCATTGAGTTGTTTCAATATTACAGCACTAGTTAATTTTCTCAGTGCTGTTTCTCAAATCGTCTTAAAAATTACTCCAATAAGTAGGGACATCAATATAACACCTCCTTTGAATAGTGTGAGGTTGTGATTTATTTTTCGATGTGTACAACCTTTATCATTAAATGTGGCCAAAGTAGCAAAGACTAGACAGGGTGTTACATTTCATCAGATTTACCGGCTTTACGCTACAGAAACGTTTTTTTCTTAATTTCATTTCGGATGGTTTCTTTACTTATGCTTGCTCTTTGTATGATCCATAAATCCGTCGGACCAACGGATAGCGAAGTCCCGAATCGTTGAAATCTTAATTTATGGTTGATATGGAAGCGGCCATAAGGATATTAACTTGAAAACAAGTATTTCGAGGCGGGCCAGGTTCAGTGATGTGCACTGACAGAAATTTCCATGTAGGTTGCTTTGTTTTCCACTGGATCAGGAAGACCGCAGAGCAGCCTGTTTGGTCTAGCGGTGAACGTTCTCGACTACGAACGCTGTGGTCGGAGGTTGAAAACTGTGCCGTATGAATAAATCTTTTCTTTCGTTTTCAAGCCATTCCAACATACCTTCTGCTTATATATAAAACATGTAATTTCTGTAATAAACAACAAATAAAAATTAACACATGAGACAAAAATTATTTCTATGAAATCTTGCTGAATAAAATCTTCTTTATACGAATCATAGGGTTTAATAGAGAGCACTGAGCTATAAAAAGAATGATATCTTAAATTCACTCCTCATAACTAATGATTTCATCACTGGAATTTTTGAAAGGGTGACTATTTTCAAAGAACATAACAGATACAGATTGTTTTTTGGTAGCTTATGGCTTTACGCCTAGTCGACATCGAGGTCATTAGAGGCGGGAAGGGACTGTGGACAAGGATTGGAAGGATTTTGGCTATGGCCTATTGAAGTATCCATCCGAGCATTCATCTGGAGAGCTTTGGGGAATCCACAGGAAACCCAAATCAGGATAGCCGCACAGGGATTCGAATGTGTATCCTTCCGAATGCGAGGCCAGAGCGTCACTGCTTATTCCATCACGATCGGTCATTCAAAAACTATCATAGCGTCAAAATAAAAACTGGGTCGGAAAAAAATGGTGTTTACGTAGTAAAATAGATGGTTTTCAACCTTTAAAATGATGTATATATTACAGAAAATAAATTAATTTTGTATCTATAATTGCTTTGAAGACCTTACTTTCGCGATTGCCCTCGTACAATTAACATGGATTCTCACTGTATTTTTATATACCAGTCTGATTATTTAAGTTTGATAATAGTGGACAAAACCAATAAAATTTTTAACTAATGTGCTCGTGACAGATGATTTGTTTTACGTGTTAGAGAGGCTGGTATGAGGAAATCTATGCTTTATTTCCTCGTACAGGGTTGTCAAATCTATTTCCTCCACCGTTGTCACATTGACTGCCTTCCAGCAGTTCTGAAGAGATTTCCGTGTTCAAGGAGTAAAGTCTCACCGCTAGACGTTATCAAAAGTACAGACACATTTCCGTTTACCTCCACTATGACGTATCATACTTTTATGTGATTGATTACTTCCTTTATAAGCGTCTGATCCTTTATACAGACTATAAATAACCATTTAATTACGAAATTTTCTCTCTTTATATATCTTTACTTCGCTTACACTGTGGACGGTGCGCTACGTCGTGTACGTCGTCGTGGCTTTGTGGTAAAACCGTGGTTTGAGGAAGCCACGATAATGGGTTCCAGCCAGCTCCAAGTTGAATATTTTTTCGTTCTTTATTTCCTTTTCACTTGTAGAAAAATACTTATCATATATGTGAAAAACATGAAGTGTCCTCATACTGGTAGTAATTATGTTTTACAGCGAATGTTTTAAAAATAAATTCTAATCTCAAACGTCATAAAGACTCAACAAAGAAATAAAGAACGAAAAAATATTCAACTTGGAGCTGGCTAGAACCCATGATCGTGGCTTCCTCAAACCACGGTTTTACCACAAAGCCACGACGACGTACACGACGTAGCGCAACGTCCACAGTGTAAGCGAAGTAAAGATATATAAAGAGAGAAAATTTCGTAATTAAATGGTTATTTATAGTCTGTATAAAGGATCAGACGCTTATAAAGGAAGTAATCAATCACATAAAAGTATGATACGTCAAAGTGGAGGTAAACGGAAATGTGTCTGTACTTTTGATAACGTCTAGCGGTGAGACTTTACTCCTTGAACACGGAAATCTCTTCAGAACTGCTGGAAGGCAGTCAATGTGACAACGGTGGAGGAAATAGATTTGACAACCCTGTACGAGGAAATAAAGCATAGATTTCCTCATACCAGCCTCTCTAACACGTAAAACAAATCATCTGTCACGAGCACATTAGTTAAAAATTTTATTGGTTTTGTCCACTATTATCAAACTTAAATAATCAGACTGGTATATAAAAATACAGTGAGAATCCATGTTAATTGTACGAGGGCAATCGCGAAAGTAAGGTCTTCAAAGCAATTATAGATACAAAATTAATTTATTTTCTGTAATATATACATCATTTTAAAGGTTGAAAACCATCTATTTTACTACGTAAACACCATTTTTTTCCGACCCAGTTTTTATTTTGACGCTACTGATAGTTTTTGAATGACCGATCGTGATGGAATAAGCAGTGACGCTCTGGCCTCGCATTCGGAAGGATACACATTCGAATCCCTGTGCGGCTATCCTGATTTGGGTTTCCTGTGGATTCCCCAAAGCTCTCCAGATGAATGCTCGGATGGATACTTCAATAGGCCATAGCCAAAATCCTTCCAATCCTTGTCCACAGTCCCTTCCCGCCTCTAATGACCTCGATGTCGACTAGGCGTAAAGCCATAAGCTACCAAAAAACAATCTGTATCTGTTATGTTCTTTGAAAATAGTCACCCTTTCAAAAATTCCAGTGATGAAATCATTAGTTATGAGGAGTGAATTTAAGATATCATTCTTTTTATAGCTCAGTGCTCTCTATTAAACCCTATGATTTGTATAAAGAAGATTTTATTCAGCAAGATTTCATAGAAATAATTTTTGTCTCATGTGTTAATTTTTATTTGTTGTTTATTACAGAAATTACATGTTTTATATATAAGCAGAAGGTATGTTGGAATGGCTTGAAAACGAAAGAAAAGATTTATTCATACGGCACAGTTTTGCAACCTCCGACCACAGCGTTCGTAGTCGAGAACGTTCACCGCTAGACCAAACAGGCTGCTCTGCGGTCTTCCTGATCCAGTGGAAAACAAAGCAACCTACATGGAAATTTCTGTCAGTGCACATCACTGAACCTGGCCCGCCTCGAAATACTTGTTTTCAAGTTAATATCCTTATGGCCGCTTCCATATCAACCATAAATTAAGATTTCAACGATTCGGGACTTCGCTATCCGTTGGTCCGACGGATTTATGGATCATACAAAGAGCAAGCATAAGTAAAGAAACCATCCGAAATGAAATTAGAAAAAAACGTTTCTGTAGCGTAAAGCCGGTAAATCTGATGAAATGTAACACCCTGTCTAGTCTTTGCTACTTTGGCCACATTTAATGATAAAGGTTGTACACATCGAAAAATAAATCACAACCTCACACTATTCAAAGGAGGTGTTATATTGATGTCCCTACTTATTGGAGTAATTTTTAAGACGATTTGAGAAACAGCACTGAGAAAATTAACTAGTGCTGTAATATTGAAACAACTCAATGCGTAATGGGTGTTATACTTGGTTTGGATTGAAGGTTGTTTGTATCGTAACGTTCACACATTGAATTTATTCCGTTAAGTGATTTCTTTCCTCATTCATATTCGTCTGTCCGACTGGAATAGCGATTTCGTCTACAACGTTCAGACAGAGGGTTAAGGAGTTAAGAATCTTCAGCCTTACAGAATTTTGGTTTCGTATTTTGCTTTTATTACAATTACAAGGCCTGTCTGTTTCATTGTCTACGCAAATAATGTTCGATTCACTTGGAATAAACTGAATTTGATGACATATGTGATAAATAAAGAGAACTTTTGTTTTTTTTCTTTACTTATAAGCTTTTCATCTTGTCATTTGGAGTTCATTATAGGCGTCAAAGGACTGGCTGGCAATGAAAGAGAATTAATTTGGCCATGGCCTTTTGAAGGAAACACACCGGAATTTGCATGGAGTGATTTCGAGAAACCATGGAATACTGAAATCTGATGGCCGGTTGAGGATTCGAAACCATGTCCTCCGGAATGTGAGATCAGAGCGTTACCGCTCATCTACCACGTTTTTAACAGAAACGATTCTGTGTTAGTTTCGGTGGAATCAATGTCCGCATTCACAAGAAATGTGCATTACTAAGAATCTTTTACTTACATTTACTAGGCCATTAAACTTTTTTATGGATAGCTTAAAAAACGCAGACTGTAAATGTAGTTAAAGTAGTAAAAATTTGCTCAAATTTTCACTTTCTTTTTCGTTAGTTATTCGTAATGTCATGTCGCCAATAGGCGACGGTAATTTTTCTTAAAAACTTGCTGTCTCGTTATAAGAGCTGTTAATGATGCCTGGAATGGTCCTGATAATTTATAATCTATTTGCAAGAGAGTGGGTGAAACGCGATTTGCGCTAGTGGAGTCTCTAACTCAAGTTCTTATTTTTTTTAAACGTGAACATAATTTTGGTCTTGAATATCGTTCAGATTCAGTCTATAACATGTGGATATCAGCATGTGTCAATTAAGTGTTCAATATTTTTTTCAAATCTAGTATTATTGCCTCGTTTTACTTACTCTGAAACGCTGGTAATATATTTTACCATATTTCATGATGTGAAAATTGACATCCAGCATAATAGAACTACTAACGAGGTTAGTGTTCCGATAAGCTCCTAATTTTTTTTAAAGTTTATTTTAATACCTTTTAAATAATTTCAAGCTGATGTCGCCTCGTGGTTCAATCAGTCAAGAAAAGAGAACACGTAGGTCACTTTTCTGCGTTTTACGTTGTTCTTAAAATTTATTGATGATGAATTGACTGCTATAGTTCCAAAAACGAAATGTAGAATCCAGAAGTGTAAGAATATATCCCAACAGGTCTGCCTCTTGCTGTGTCTGCTACAGGAATCCGCACATAATGTGCCACAAGACCTTACGAGCAACATACGATGATAGAACTTTTAACAGTGCAAAGCCACTCTGTCCTCACTCTTCCTTGTTGGCAGACAGATTTCCTGTTTCGGACTTTTAATTTCTACCATCTGTGATGAATTTACGAGGTTCAAAGCTAACAAAAAGATATTAGTTAGCAATATTCGGCTTATGAACAATTTACAAGAAATTAGGTAACCGTAGTATCGATGTTTAAACAAAAGAAAGGCAGTTTTCACAAGTTTTCATCCATTAAGCATTAACCCCCCATCTTTGTAACTTGTAGTTGGTAAATGATGGCAACTGAAAGAAGTAAGAGAATATTTATTTTATCTGTATCCACAATATAATGGCTTTTGCGGCAGATTTTCAAGGTTTTAAAAGAAATCATTTTGAGACATTTTTAATGTAGCTTGAGAGAGATGATTGTAAGAATTATTATAAAGATAAATAGATATGTGAAAATATACCTCGTGGAAGAAATTAAAGAGAAGAAATATATCGCCATATAGTTCTGGCAAGAATAATCGTACCCTAGGATGGTATCTGCTTCTGGTTGCAAAATAAACTTCACAAAGTATGTAACACCATGAGCTTCCGTACAATGGCGCTGTGAGATTGGAAACAATGCAGAATAGCGGGAAATAATAATAAAAATTAGTTTTCTCCACAACCGTGTTACAAATTGAACATAGTGAGGAGATCATTGAGAACATGAAACTCAATTATAACTCATTAATAGCTTCTAACCCTCAGTCTACTTGTCATTAACATTGTTCTCTTGCGGTTAAAAACTATAACGAAAACAGATAGGAAGCCATGAGTTACGGAAAAGATATTTTTAAAGTATTTCCTCGATTTTGTAAATTTTAAAGTTTTAACTGCACTGTAACCCGTCTACATGATAGATGTGAATTCCTAATAGCCTACAGAAATAAAAAAAACAAACAATAATTATTGCATATTTTATTCGTCCTTAACGTATATAAATTATGATCTCTCTCTCTGAATGACCAGAAACACTTTCCTTCTTGAAGAAATCAGCCAGAATATTGTGTGCGGAAAAATGAGCCTTAGACCGAGGTCAGTGACGTACGGGGAAAGCCGTATTAAACGCTTTGTAAACATTCATGAATTCCGTCTTCTACTTCGTTCCTGATTTACACTCTACTTGCAGAGAGTAAAAGAGCAGATTTATAAAATTTTGTAACAAATTGTAGTATTGTTCCTCAGCATGATACCTTAATTCCACCTGAATCCTCTTAATGTTTACTGAAAGACATACTTGATAAAATTTCGGCGTATCATATAAAATTAGTTCCTTCCAATAACATAGTTTCTTATTTTACTGACTTTTATGAAGACAGCAACCTACGGTAATTTAGCAGCTGATTTGAGCTCACATTGTTCAAGTAGAAAGAGACGTAAGACTCATTTATCTTTTGATTAATATGTCTTTCAAGATTTGACTCTTGTTCAAACATGAGCGAAATATATGCGTCCACGATCAGACGTACTTCTTTTAATTTCTTGGAAAAAAAAGACTTCTAGAGATTATTAAAATCACTGATATCAAAAATTTAAATTAACTGAGTTTTACGAAAAGATGAAAATTTTCACATTTGATGACCAGGAAACTGATCAGATTTGCTTTTTATTTTTGGTTTAAAGTTTCCTCAGTACATAAGAGGATCAGTATAACAATAGGCACCAGAATTTAGATTTAAAGCTGCTAAAATAAAAATAAATAATCAAATAGCGTTTCTGAATTGAAAAATTGCATTGGAAACTTAATTTCTCATCAAAGCATTCCAATTCTGCAGTTATATTTTCAGTAACGATTTCGAAATTTCTATTGAATACAGTTATCATTAATTATATGTATTCCATCATAGAACAAATACGAAAACGAATGAAGAACTAAAATCAACGAGTGACTGGTAACGTTGGGCAATTTGATTAGGTAGGGTACCCAGTTTAATTTCATGATCAAACAATCGAGAATTTTATTTTCAATCAAAAAAAAGAAGGAAAAGTGTCCCTTCATTGAACAGAGGAATGATTGCTTCATAAATACTGTGGCCTAATTCCCTTCCTTTCGTTAGTCAACTAATGTTATGCATGTATTTGCAATATGTACCAAGAAGAAAATAACACTACATCAAAATCACTTGTGTCCAATGCCGGACTCGAACCGTGTACCCTCGGAGCGCTAGAGCTAGGCGCTAACTACTTTACTTCCTGGTGCGTCCTCTGCGACCTCTGAAAGCCCCAGCACGTGAGAACCGCCAAAGATGGCAGCTAACAGCCGCACATTTGGCTCCACAGCATTAGATTTCCTCATACATAAACTTCCTATTTATTGTTTCGAAGTTTAATTTTTACAGACTGCAGTACCCAGTACTGGAAAAAAATGGGTATGAAAATATACCTCGTGGAAGAAATAAAGAGAAGAAATATATCGCCATATTGTTCTGGCTAGAATAATCGTACCCTAGGATGGTATCTGCTTCTGGTTGCAAAATAAACTTCTCAAAGTATGTAACACCATGAACTTCCGTACAATATCCGTATTCCGGTATTTATCTATAGTTTTTTTTTTTTTTCTTTAATGTATTGTTCCAGTTTAGAATGTGACTGCAAAACAATTTTGTCGCCTAGTACTTAGCGAATCCTTTGCGAAATTCTGATGGCAGAGCTCCTCGTAAAGAAAGGATAAGATGTTGGTCCACAAATGTAGTTCCATGCCATGAATAACGCACACTTTGCGAAAAGAATCAATAACGTCGTTTTCGTTCAGCAAGCGCTTTGATTGTTTTTGTTTAGTTGTTAATTCAAATCATGAACTGCCGTAACTACGGAGCTCCCAATTAGAAACGTTTGATCCCATTTAAAATAAATGTCTTTTATGATAAATACGTATTGTATTTTTGGCACAGGACTCAAACCCTTAACCTGTAGTTGTTGTCTGAGATGAGCTGGGCACAACATTATAGCGTACCTTCAAATCCTCTTTCAAACCACACAAAAGACTTCCCTGTATGAAGCACTTCAGAGAGATTTTTAGCTCGTCACAATGTTATTTCTCTCTTTATTTAAATAAATAAATAAATAAATAATAAATATCAAGTATGTTACGCATGCTTCAAGCAGTTGATCTTATCAGTGATGAGTGCAAATAAGTTTGGTGATGCTAAATTTATTTTATTTCTACTTCTATATTTTTGGACGTCGCAGATTGCTTTCTTAAGTTACTGATAGAAGCTTTTTTTTAAAAAATTTCTTGTCCATGCTATGAGTTCCCACAAAATAGATTTTAGTTGATGAACCAAAAGAAGCGCGCGTTAGAACAAGCAGTCTGAAAAGTCAATGGCGCTAAAAATGTCTTACCAGCAATGTCATATCAACTAATTTAGATAACTGCGTATCACTTTCGCAAACTGTAATAGTCCGTAATACACTGCAAACAATGATTTTTTCTTGTATTTATTGTCATTCTATACTTTTGAATTTTTATATAACAAGTTGAAATGTTTTTTGTCCTAGCACCTGTTCGAAATTACTGTATTTGTGTAAGTATGTTCTCTTTTATGATGTGTATTGAGACTGATGTATGTTTTAGAAATGTGAAACGACGTGCATTCAATGTCTACGAAACATTTTTAGTGCCTTAATATAACCATCGTTTTAGTTTGTAAAACGAATCACCTGAAAAAAGTAAGTATTTTTGGAGTTGGATCAGTGTCAATTTGGGATAGTCACCCGACTATACCACCTAAAGCATATGGTACTCTCTTCGTAGCTGTGTATAATGGGTTGAATAAGCTACAGGAGAAAATTCAGCGCAGAGCGATTCAGATCGTTCGGATACATATGAGCATGGTAGTACTTAGCACCACTCAATTTGCTAAAAACATCAGAAGAAAGAAGTTTCACTCCTCATAGGTAAAGTGACAGGAACGAGGAGTAACCACGGGATCTCCATTGTAAGGCCGAAGTTATAGTACGTAAACAGTTCTGTGCATAATCCAGGCTGATTTCGGAAACCTATTATCAACATTTCAGTTATGAATGAAATGTATGTTTCATCACTGATATGCTTGGTTATGGAAATCGGAAGGACACGACTTAAAATCCAAGTCCGGTCATCCGAATTTCGGTTTTCCGTGGTTTCCCCAAAGTACTCCTGGAAAATGCCATGATTGTTCTTCCGGGTTCTTTGCACCCAGTAGTTTACCTCTTCTAATGACGTCGACGAGGCAAAAAACTCTAAAAAAAAGGGGTTTTGTGAAATTTTTTGAAAAAAATTTATTAATCCAAATGATTCAAGAATACGAATTTAAATAAATCTGTGAACGCCAAAATTTGAACATATAAAAACTATCGAACAAGCTGACGAATTTTAAATCCCATACGAATCTGAGATTAGTGTTCGGGAAAAATTGACGTTGCTTATCACAACAATTTTAGATTCTACTTTCCCCAACTGATACGAAATGTAGGCCTATTATGTCATTAGTTTGTAGGAAAACTATTATATCAAATTTTATGAAAATTGTTTACAATTCAGGTTACTTTGAATAGAATGTCTGAAGAAAAATTCTAAATCAATGATCATATATAAAATTGCAGATACTTAACAAAGGTAGAAGCTGTAACTGCGAACGTAAATAAATGCGGTCCATGTATGGTTAGTAGCATGTTGCCGTATGAGTTCAAATACTCGTGACAGCCACATACAATACTAATAATATACAGCCCAAATTTTCTCTCTTCTATCGTAGCTAGTAAAAATAATTGTCTATAGTAGGCCTACAGACTATAAAACTAAGTAACAGAAGAAAATGCTGTCACAACCTGCAAACCATATTTTACAAAGCTTGTAAATTATTAGGTAGGCTCAGATTTATGTTTTCGTTTGTAAATTTTAACAACTAAGCGAATTTCGCTGTTTCGTTTGTTTACTGTGAGATTCAAATAATGTAGGCTTAAAGGAGACACATAATGTAACATAATCAGTAATCGTCTGCTCCTCGTCAAGAGATTGGAACATAACATAAAAACCAGTAAAATCCGGCACGGGATTTGAATTCGCCTAGCCTCATTGGTACCCTACGAGGGAACTGTACTTGCTGTTTATTCTGTCGATGATCCCGTAACTCCTTTGTTTAATTCCTATGCAGTGCTAGTCCCTACATTTCTACACAATGATTTAACAAGCAGTTCCAATTTTATGCTAGTATCCTTACCTTCTTCAACACCTCCTCCTTAAGTTAGCTTTCACTGACAAGTAGTACTGTATGTCTTGAAATGTGAAACACTATCTTACCCCTTTTCTTACCGAGCGTGGGGCGTGAGCGGTAACGCTCTGGCCTCCCATTCGGGAGGACGTGGGTTCGAATCCCCGTCCGGCCATCCAGACCTGGGTTTTTCATCACATCTACAAATCATTTTGGGTGAATGCCTGGATGGTTCCTTCAAAAGATTATGGCAGAATTCCTTCCCATCCCTTGTCTTCAGTCCTTTCCCGCCTCTAATCATCTCGACGTCGACCAGGAATAAAACCACTAGAAGAAAAAAAACTTTTCTTTTTGTACATTATTTCGTAAATTCCTTTCTTGTTCGCCGTTTCGAAAATGTGTTAATCTTGTACGTTTTCAATGCCCTCCATCGTCACCTCAGGATATTTCAGATGTCCTTGTAGCTCCTACTTTTCGTACTCCCTAATTAGCAAGATTCTGTTCTATCAAGTGCTATGCTCCAAGCTTCGTTATTTTTGTTGTTGGTTTTTTTTTTTTTTACTTATGGCTTTACGCTCCGTCGACGTCGAGGTCATTAGAGGCGATAAAGGACGGGGGAAAAGGAACTGGAAGGAATACGACCATGGCCTTTTGAAGGAAGCATCTCGGCATTCGCCTGGAGTGATTTGGGGAAACCATGGAAAACCCAAATGTGGATGCCCGGGCGGGGATTTGAATCGCCGCCCAAGATTCATAAATATCCTTTTGAGTGTCGGGTAATTGCTTGTAACCGAAAAAAAGCATTTATTTGATGGTGTTAATCCCTTCTGTTATCCTTCTTTCGATTTAATTTTACGGTTAGAATGGCTTTCAACTGCACGTATGACCTCCAAACGCGTTTCACCCTGCTTTGGACTGGCGTGAGGTAACAGCCACTTGTTGGTATGTTGGCTGGGGTCCCCTCTTTTGTTCAGCCTGTGTCACGCCACGCTGACGCACGAATGCGTGACCACGCGTGACTGGTGAGTATGCAGCGACTGGGTTCCGGCACCGGGATAACTGTCAGCGCATCTCTACCGCGTGGAAATTATAAATAAGTCGCACCACACACACGACTGTCTATGGTAACGGTCTTGATCTTCTGCAGTGTACTCAACATCACGACGTATAAGAGATTAAAATTTGGATCTCCCTTCATTTTCTGTATACCGAATCAAACAGACGAAATGTATTAAACGAGCACATTTTCAGAGTCAAGTTATTACAATGTTTTTCAATTCTCATGCTCAAAAAATGCTTTCCATTTGTAAAGCGCTAATATCTCTCGTATCTTTCAAATTTCAACACAAAAATTCCAGTGAAAAACTTATTGTTACTCTAAATTCTGAGCTACAAGCTTCAATTACATTTCACACCGTGTCATATTTTTCCGGTCAAATTGTTAGTCCCGCCACATGAGCGAGGTAGCTATGGCACTGATACCGTCTGCCATTCGAAAATGTTTAGCTAGATCATAAGCAAAGTTGGATACGTGATGAAATACACGTTTGCGATCTCCAGTGGCAGGAAGGAAATGGGGCAAGGAACGGGAATGAATTCGGCCATGACATTTTAAAGGAACGATGCCGGCATTCGCCAGGAGTGATTTGGGGAAACCAGGGAAACCAAACCTGAATGGGCGAGCGGGGATTCGAAGCCGCGTCCTCCCGAATGCGAGGCCAGAGCGTTACCCCTCACCCACCACGCTCGGTCATCATCATTACCGTAATTGCCAGCAATATTTAGTCACAGGTTGACAGGTATAGTATATTACTCTGTAGTTCACAGTATTCCTAACTAACTTAGGGAAATTGCCACCGGAGCCTGTGCTTCATTGCAATTAAATAAAATATAATATATATATAGTAAGTTTTTCAGTTAAAAATAAACAAAATAAAATACTTGTATAAAACATTTTTGAAGCCAAGTATAAGGCGTGTTACTTTTTTTTGTCGTAAATAGTACGTCTGTAATCTGTCATTCCCAGTGAATAATCGCACAGTAATGAGTGATGTTTGATCTGAGGAAATGTCTTGTGATTGCCGGGTAATTCCAAGGCTGTATCAATCCCGTGACAATGTATGAGCTATAGCAGTCACTTTTTTCAAAGTTTTAGGGTCTCACTTATTCTATTGTGGAACTGCATATTTGAGGTGGAAAATATTTTATACATTAATGTATTTGTAAATCGTTTTTTTATGGCTTTACGTTTTCTAATATATACCCGTGCGGGAAACGACTGTGGGCAAGAAACGGGAAGATATTTCGGCCATGAGCTTTTGAAGGAACTGTCCCAGAATTCGCCTGGAGTGATTTGGAGAAACATTCAAAAACAGAAATCTGGATGGCAGGATGGGAATTCGAACCCACGGTCTTCTGGATACGAGGCCAGAGCATTACCTCTCATCCACTACGCTCTGTTGTATAATTGTAATTGAACATTTAGTCCAATTTTCTGTTCGCATAATGACTGTCGTTTGTTGTCCCCTTTAAGTTACCACTTTTTGAACTACCTTGAAGCAGTCCCAACCTCTTATCAAATGCGTTCACTATCTACTGATCATATTGTTTAGATATATGTAATCGAGTTATCGTACCAAAACAGACCTGGGTACACTGCGAAACTTGAAAGATCCGCTGAAGTCTGCGATTCAATTGCAATATGTCTCGATTGCCGTTCTGGGGAGAGATATGATTAAATTTTACTCTGTTCTCCCTTGTCTGTGCAATCTCTTGCGGATTCTCTGTGCATGGTCTATTCTGGGAGGCACACTGCCAGTCCGCACGTACACAGGAGCTCACGTAAGTGCTGCGTGACACGCAACAGGCAGTCTCGACACGCATCGCACGCACGAGCCCCTGCCGACACCTCCCTAAACGGAGCGCCCCCGCAATCAACTTAGCCACTGTGTTACTGGGCTCACAGGCGAGTCGCTAGGCAACAGCCCAGCAGCAACAGTTCACCTACCACAAACAGAAAATACTAATTTCCCTCGCCTCATTTGGAATCCCTCTGAATGACCGACAGAACCCTTATGGTATCTCTCGTATGTCCGCCTTTCATATCCACATAAATTATTCTAAACGCGATTATAACAAAATATAGATGAAAATAACTATGGAGGCTTTAGGGAGCGCTTGTAGGAAATTATTTTTAGGTAATCTTCATGTGTCAAACAAATTCCGACTGTGAAAAGGTTCAATATTTTTGTTATTACATCATTTATTTGCGATTTTGCGAAAAAAGTTTTAGTGAAAAATCATAAAAATAGCTTTTCCGCCGTCCTTTATTTCCAAAATTATTTGTTGGAAAATTCTTTTATAATTTATAGTGGCATGAAATCTCGTAAATGTTACAGAAAATGTATTGCGATCATCTTCGTGTTTATTAGGCCTTCAGTTCCATAGAAAGCCTTATGAATCGGATAGTGTCTAATGAACATACCTTATTTGAATATTTTTTAAAAAAATTTAAGACCCACTGTTATCTTTTTAAGTGAAATTTTGTTTTTGATTTTGTTTGATTTATATGTACTATTTGAAATACAATTTCGTAAAACCAACTATGAACTCAATTAAGAAATCGCTTATTTGGGATTTTGTTAAAAAAAGTAATTATATAATGTTTTCTTTAGCGAATTCAGCTTGATAGACAATCTGGCGCGAGACCTTCAAAACGTAGCACTAATCCGCACTTGACAGTTAATTTTAATTTAAAAATTTAATTAGTATTTTGTTACTAGACCATACAGTCACCCCAGTGTTATTATGATTCTTCCAATACCGTCATGACTGAAATGCAACTATACAGTTCCTCCACTAAATTCAGACAACACAGTAACGCAAAATGAAAAACGAAATCATCTAATGAGTTAACAAATACCACGCCTGGACACCTGCGTTTGAAACTTCACTTGGTTACTATTACTGCTACTCAGTGGAAGAGGTTAACTCCACAGAAACCATCGTGCACATATCAGAACATTCCAAAGTTACGCCAAATCGTATGCCAGGAACATAAAGAGTTTTAATGTCGGCAATGCACGATTTTTTCAGTAACAGTTCTCCCATTCTAAATACCTTGTCCTACTGAGCATTATAAAAATGCCAGATTGAACACGTCGTCTTATAAACATCTGTCAATAGTTTTATGAACCGTTTGCCTTCACTCCTGTATTTTCGTTTTAAAGGAATCTAACATATGTATATTTGCGGTACATATTCCAAGAGTGATGCAATCAAATCGAGTCTGACGTTACAAAGCGAGCTACAATTGCCGCAAATCCTGAAACTTGTAATTTTGTAATTATTATGTAAATTAGTTTGGCTCATGAATGCTAAATCCACCATAAATATTCCATTCCGATTGGGACGTAACCAATTGAAGTTGGCGCTGATAAACAATGATTTTAAATTGTCCCATTAAAATCGGTAACAGATTAGTACTAACTGTTGTATGTTAAGTTTCTTGACAAGCAGATAATTAGAAGCAAAGTCCTAATACTCACAGCATGCTAGTATTTATGCGACGCTATGCATAGTAAAAAACAGATACTTTCAGCAGTCAAGTTGCTACAAATTTTTGTCCCATTTTTTACATCCAATAGATTATTTTTGTCATCGATCTCTTCGCGCATTTGATGCATTTCATTTCTTAAAATGCTGAATGCCATAATATTTACACTCCAATTACAACCTACGTAACTAATTATTTACTCCTTATATGCTGACCTGTTCTCTACACAGCCCTTGATCTCGAATAATTTAAAATGAGACAATTCTGTCGTGATAAGTACAAGGAGTATAAGTCACAATTTCTCGCTATCAATTTCTTTTTACAATAAATTCATGTCTATCATCTGAATATATGTATTAACAGTACAAGTCAGTGTTGAATATTTTTTCCTTACAATTCAACATTGAACCTATTAGTATAAATCAATTCGCATTTTATCCGGTCTGTAAAAGGAGTACAAGTCAAGTTATGCGATGATTCAATTAAATTAAATTTAATTGCAATGGAGCGTATGCTCCGGTGGCAATTCCTTACACCCCCATCTGCACCCACCTACATTTACCCTCTTCAAATTTTATCTTTAAATTCTTTCAACGTTTTTGGCAAATTATTCATCATTTCTCTTGTAACTCATTCCAGACACCCTTACCTAAAAAAGAGAATCTTCCCACATCCTTGTGCCTGAAATCGATGCCAGCTTGTGGTCATGGTCATCTTTTCCCTTCCATGTATTACTTTCAATTCTTACACCAATATCTTTCCATGCTTCATCACCAATATACGCCTTGTCCACTCCCATGACCCTCTTCACCCTCCTTCTATCTCCCAATGAGTCCCATTCCAGCTCTTTTATCATATCTGTTACTGATTGCGTTCTGCGATAATTTCCAGTAATAAATCTAGCAGCCCTTCTTTGCACCTTCTCCAACACCTGTACTTGATACTCAAAAAAATGTGGGTCCCTTACTACACTACCATATTCGGGCAATGGTCTCACCAAAGTTTTGTAACCCAATCCCTTTAATTCTCTCGTACATCCCCTCATCACTCTCTCCAACAAATGCATGATTTTGAAACCTTTTCCAACTACCTGACCAGTTGTGATGATAATGACTTATACTCCTTGTACTTATAAAGACAGAATTATTCAGCGTCTTGTCTAAATGACATCCCTGCATTTGCGATTTTGAGAAAGTGTTCATTTTTTTTTTTTTTTTTTTTATTTGTCCACACACTTTTCTCACACTTGTCTTTCTTATCTCTCGCAGTTTAAAATTCTAAGTTCAAAATCGATAAAACTGTCAGCTACAAAAAGTTATTTCCGAATCCGATGTTAGTAGATGATACATTTATTTTGCTTCGTCAACGTCGAGGCCATTAGAAGAGGAAGATGATGAGGGGCAACGAACGGGAAGGAATTAGGCCATTGCCTCCTTGAAGGACCCATCCCGGCACTCGCATAGAGTGATTTTGGGAAACCATAGAATATCGAAATCTGAGTGTTCGCACGGGGATTTGAACCCGTGGTCTCCCGAATACCATGTCATAGCCTTCCGGTCACCCGCTCGTTTCAGTTATATGATACAAGATTTCTCTTTTATTGTCAATGTGGTTTTTACATCATTCCCGTAATTTTGGTTCTCTTTCTTCTTTTGATACGCTAGATACCATTTATATGTTTTTGTGATGTAGTAGTTGTTATTTCCGTCACATTTTGTAACTTTTTTCATCTTAACAATCAAATTTAAAGAGTTAAATTACTGAATTATTTTTACGCAGTTTTTTTTATCGTTTATTCTGCTGTATTATAGAAATGTTCTACGACAAATATCCCTAAACAAGCGACCACGAAATTGTGTTTTAAACATGAGAATGAACTCGCTACGATAGATCTTAGAGTGATTTTGGGAAACCATAGAATATCGAAATCCATTAAGATGTCCGGATGAAGCTTATTATGGCTGGATATAATGTTAGAACAAAGCGCTGCCAAAGAAAGAAAGACATGATGCTAGGCTTGGGAAAAATATATCGAGGTATCGAAAAAATATATTTGCATAAAATTATTGATATTTACCGTCGAAATTTTTATTCTCGATTTATCAGAAATCTATATTTTATTTGGATTATCAATTTTATTTTAAGAACCAATTCGATATTTTTGCACGAACGTAAATCAGTATCCAATTTCAAATGTTGCAAATATATTGGATAAATATACGTCTAGAACAGATCGGAACGCGTCTTAAAAAAGTGAATTCGTCGTAATTTAACAGTTTTTCAGCAACGATTAACAGGTTAAAAAAGAAGTTCAATTTTTACAGGTTTTCTTTAATGTAATCGTCATTTTTTTTGTCAACAAACATATTTTAATGTTAACGGTTAGGTTATTATTTTTAGTCAAGTTGAAGAATATTGATTAAGTATCCGTGTTGTGAAGTTGAGGGTTGACGTAAATTAACAGCTTTTATTTTCAATTGGTTTTTTCATTGATGAATAGAAGTTAATGCGTTGACGAAGCATCTGGTATGCCAAGCCTCTTCTGTGTCGTCTGAAAGAGTGGCTTCTGCAGTTAACTTGGCGGCACCGGACAACAGGAATAGATTGACGGGAGAACATATATAACAGAGTTATTTTGATGTCTACATTAGATGAATACCGGTTTAATTGAGTGTAAAAATAGATAAATTAATAAAAGTTTCTAAATTTCCACATTTGTCTTTGAGTTTCTTAAATGTTTTGATATATTTCTGGATTATTTTTAGAAAATTACTGACTTTAGGCAAAAATATCGACATATTAATATTTTTTCCTCGGTACATATCGATACTGTTTGTAATCATCGATACGTTATTTATCGATATATTTTGTTCATTTGCCCATCCCTACATGATGCTCAAAACTGTTCATGTTTTCTCAATGGTATCATAAGACCTGAAAATCAGTTAAAAATTTGAAATCCAACTATTTAAAACCACAATACTTTATCTATACTGTAATGTTTGGAGAACGTGATTTTTATTTAAGCACGTCAAGAGAAATTATATAAAATTATCCCCATCTTCTTCATCAGCGAGCGTCCACAAATTACGTGAGCTGAAATAGGGGGTGGGGGGCGGCGAAATCTCACGTGAGGTTTTGGAAATTTTTGTTGGACTGTAGAGCTAAAAAAAAAAAGTCTACAAAACGCGCGAAAGTCGTCGAGAAGTAGGGGTGCAACCGGCTTTGGAAGGGTGAGACCTAAAAAAAAAAAAAGTCTCAAAAGTTCCTAGGGTGATTTCTAGGGGGGGGGGGGGGCGGTCTCACAAACCAGATCTCACCAGAGGGGGATGGGGAGGTCTGGAAATGCGGAAAAACACCTCACCTAATTTATGGATGCCCCCTCACCACATTTTCACAACATTTCGGGGTCGGCTGTCTTTCATGAGTTTTACTGATTGTTGCCACGGTCAAATTTGGAGCTATGGTTCTACGGCCGTATATCCTTGCTTACAACAAGTATTTTATCACTACTGCCAGGTCGAACTACGTACTACTGGGGGAAGTGAAGTGTCGGCATCTCTGTGAAACGTGTACCTATGTTCTTTTTATGTTAGTGTACTTTTTGCTTGTGTAATGTGTAGTTTATGAGGCAGAGATAGGCGACCGTCCCAGCATTCACCTTGATGGCTGCTAAAAACCGCAATCAGGACGGCGGGTACGCGAGGAGGGGGGGGGGGGGGGGTCCGCTCGTGCCAGGTCTCGTTGTGCCTTCCCCATCCAGTGCGCGACGCCTCGGCGCAATTAGCCACACTGGCGGGTATGCAAAGTTATCCATACATTTAATTTAAATCTGTTCAACCAAGTAGTACAGTTTACCTCTGAAAGATCTCAGAGTTCAATCACACTCAAGCCCAACATGTAATACGAATTGTTTCACCAATGCCAAGTTTTGTTTTTCATTTGTCTTATAACAGGAAAATGCGACTGCACAGTAATACATACAGTGGCGAAATATGGCGAAAGGTGTTTTCATCTTTAGAAGATTGCGGACTTGGTTCTCGGCTTCTGAGGAATGTTTGGTCTGACTCGTGGTATTGTTGTTTCTCCTCGACATTTGCAGTACTCGATCAGATCTGAGGCGCAGTGAGGCGTGGCTAGCTAGCCTTATAGAAAGTAAGCGTCGGGACGAGACCTTGAGAATAATAAGCAACCTTTCAGTCCTGCTGTCTTGGCATGGATCTCCAAAGACAGAAAACAATTCACGACAGTTGTAACCTTTTTTTTATTACTGTTGAAGGACCACGTTGCTGAGGTGTGCAGATGTCAGCTAAAATCAGTGACATAATTCGGTTTAAGACTAATGACCAACGGCTTTAAGTCTGGCTAAACAAATATTCACCAATTAATTTGAAGATGTTCTTTTCCACGTTCTCACTTGATTGGTTACAGTTGGTTTTGTGTAAAATCACACATTTCCTCACTAAAATGCTAATAACGAAATCGAAAAGTATCATGGGAAATATTAACTTCCTGTTGTCATTTATATTTTTTTTATTTATGGCTTTACGCCTCGTCGACGTCGATGTCATTAGAGGCGGGATGGGACTGGGGACAAGGAACTAGAAGGAATTCGGCCATGGGCTTTTTGAAGGAAGCATCCCGGCATTCGCCTGGAGTGATTTGGGGAAACCATGGAAAACTCAAATCTGGATGCCCCGACGGGGGTTATTTATATCATGATTCTGTTGCATTTTAACTGTAGCTAATCAAATGTTCCTAATTATTAAATTGAGTGCTGTGAAGGTGCAGCATCATAGACTCCTTAATTGTAATGCTCACATATATACATGCATGCACTTGTTATTGTTTGTCAAAACACTACACTTCATTGAAATAGTGCGAAAAGTTATCACCATAGATCATGCATGGCGAAACAACGGAGCTATTAAATTTTCAGGTAGTGTGTGAATTTTAAAATATTTAATAACTTTTTGAGCAAACAATGGTCATCTACGAGATACTTCAGCCAAACTATTTGCATTATATTTCTCGCCCAAATGCTCTTTCTGTTACATCATTTCTTTTAAGAAAATTAAAATGTTATTACAATAAAATAAGATTACTGGTTCTATCGTTATATTAAATGCAGCTATTTTCGATACAGAACTTGTTATAAAGTACTTCTGTGTATACAATAGCGAGACGATAAACGAAATCGTTAGTTTCAAAGTTTAAACTGATCTTCACGTCTGCAAACGATTCGTCGGTATTTTGACGAATATTGTGAAAGCTGATTTAACAACATCAGCACGGAAGCCGCCTACGATCACATCGTAATGTTCTGGAGAAAATAGTTCGCCGAAACAGGCGTCGGATCCACAATTTGTTCACCCGCTGGATTTCTCTCGTATTCACATCTATTACGACGCGCGTCAGAAAATTTGTTTCAATACTTCTATTAAAATGTCGCACCTCGCAGTTAAATTTGACAGCGAACTATCTTTTATAGACGATACAAAGATATACAACAATGTGATAGTGTTTCGTGCAATGCTTGATAATAATCGTTCCTAAACATCGGTAACAATGAAATAATTTCCTTCAAATTTAATATTCACCAGTTTCTTTTCAACTATTACACTGCGGGATTCATACATCAATCTAAAGTAGTTGTTGATTTGGCTTTTATTTTAGATTTACCGGTAATAAACTTGGAATAATCAATTAAAATCTCGGATAATGTAGACCAGGGTGGTTCTAGTTACAATCCAGAAGGTTAGATACCGTATAAGGTTGGTATTCTCAGTTCAATATAAAGCACTGAAACCAGTGATACAGTTCATGCACTAAATTTTGCTTTATTGTGGTCATAAAACGAATTTTCCTAACGAAAGAATGATTTTTGCGATCTCTAACGACGACTTCACAAACGAATATTCTGATACGATTTCTAGGTAAGAATACCTTCCGTAAACAACAGATTGCACCAACTCTAATCTTCCTGACTTTGTACCTGCCGTGCAGCTCCATTAATCAACTTTCCCATCTACTTATTTTGTAAATTTTTTCCTTTTGTTTATATACGAAAGCACCTCTTGGTCGTTAGGGGAGTAATCCATATTAGGACAGGCCTTTATTAACATTAATGGTTTACGTTCCTGGTTACATGCCTATTTTTGTACTTCCAGCATTGAGTTGTCAATGCGATTCTTTTCATGATGTACTTAACACTCATAAGTTGGCTGACTAATTGTGCGCAGTTGAATACGAGCCCCATATCAGCGTCCTGCGATGCTGCGAGCATACACAGCACTGTGGTAGTCCCCGAAGGCTGACAGTGCCGTCAGAGCGCCGTACCGGGAGAACAACCCGTCCCGACATGGACAGACACAAGTCCTCAAGGGTACGCGCCGCGACCAATTAGTATTGAAGGAGTTACTTCGTCTTAGGCTGGTTCGCACAACGCTAGTAATTTAGTCGATTGGTCGACTGTACTTAAATACTTCTCTCCAAATTCCTTTACGTAATTCCGTAACTTAACACTTTCAGAAAATTTTGTTTTCGCCATGTTGATACTCACTGATCCACTGCATATTTAACACTGCCTGAGTATTATTTTCAAAAGTATTGGTGACAGTGAGACATTGATTGACGCGGCTCGACACATGCATTGTCGAGATTAAAAGGCGGGTGCAACATTGACGTTTAGAGAGCGACTGTAATTCTTGAGTGGTGAATTCTGACCAATTCAGTGAATATTAGTTTTGCTTTTTCCTCCAATGTATTATTTTCTTTAAATAATTATCTTAGCTTCTTCTCACCTATAACTTATACAATTAAAAAATTAATACACTACCATTAAAAAAATTCTTGTTAAAAATTACCATATTTTTCCGAAAAATATGACCATATAACCATAGGTATTATCGTAATATTACCAAAACTAGGATAATGGCCTGTATATGCGCTTATATGATACATAAAATAAATTTAAATTCAATCACAAAGTTCAATCATTGTTTAATTTAGAATTACAGTCCCAAAAGAAGGCAGGGAAAAAATATGACTTGTCTTAAGATCCGAATCAAACTTATAACTTTTGTCTCCATTTTACAATATATGAGTACTTATAGGATATATTTTAATTATCAATCTAAATATCTAACAATAAAGCAAGTAAATCTCAAAGGAGAGATTTAATTTTTCCTTCTAACGTTTATAGACTTTCATGATACAGTTCTTCAATGACGTCTCAAAATTTCGGTTTTTGAAACAGTTTTATTTTTTCGAAACAAGTTTGTGACATAAAGATGATTGTAATGTTTAATATTCGACTCATTCTTTACACCTAACAACAGTTGCAAGCTATCAAATACGTAAGCTTTACATATATGTGGACTGATAACCTTTAAAGAGTATGAAAGATTTGTTATCTACTTAAGGAATCAGAAAATAGTGATGTTGCAATATCCCTTAGCATTCAGCGCCCACCTCTGCCAATGTTCGTGTAGAAATCAAGAAAAAGAACGTATTTATTTATAAACATTAGCCATAAAACTGCGTTTTTTAACGTGATAGCACCTGATATCTTAAATGATGACACTGCTAGCAAGTTTCAAATCACAAACAAAACTTACAACATTAGAGGTAGAATGTAAAATTTTCTATGTGATTCATAATCGGTTTATTGTAACAGCTGAAAGCAGTACATACTTACTGCTACAAAATATTATATGCACACCCAACATCTGTCTAAATTGACAGAACTGTCGTATGCCAAATATAAACACGTCTTAAGCAGTATGTTTTTTGCTTAGTTGTCTCAAATTAATTTAGTTTAATAAATGTGAGGACACCTCATTGTCTAACGGGATCTCCTAGATAGATGTTTTTAAGGATTGGTTTTCGGGTAATATTTTTCGGATAAGAGCTTTAAAAGTTGATTTGATTGAGTTTTCTATTTATGTTTTGCGAAACACCTGTTCATGCCACCAAATATGCAATCTGTTTGTTGATTTTAAATACAAGTTTATCAAAGTTTGAAGAAACGCTGTTTTTTGGCAGTCGTTACTGTTTTGCCTGTACTTATACACCCACATACGATACAACGGCTTAGATTTCTGTCGTTATAGTTTCGAAGGAGTCGTCAGTTCAGTTTTCGTTGTCAGCCACTTCTTCTTCGGAAGGTCAGAAGCCCCAGCTGTTTTATGTCAACGGTTTGCCGTACACCTGATACAAGAAGCGATTTTACTCCAAATTGGTGGATAAAATTCGTTAAAAAATTTAGAGTCGCTAAAAAATGGAATTAGTTGTTTAACCTGCGCTACGGCATTTAAAATTTTTTTATTATGTTGAGGGACTCAAGGAAAAAGAGAAGAAAGAACTGCAAGTCTGCCACAACCTTCTTCAGCACAACTTGAAGAACCAAAACTGAACGACAGCAAAAATTCACTAAAAATATTTTGGCGTTATACAAGGTTATTTCAGAGTACTCCACAGCATAAAACCTGTGCTCAGTAGAATCAAGCGTACTAGTACTACTTGCATCTCTTATGTCCTTGAGTGTTAACGCTTGTAGTGGGTTATTCCAGACAAAAACTTCGTGAACATGGTTTTGCTGTGACCACCAAGTAGATGTCACATGTTATTGTTGCAATTAGCATCAGGGAGCTGAAGCGTGGCATAGTGGTGCTTCTAGAAGAATTACTCTGCGTTAATAAATACGAATGTGAAATCTGATTTCGACCCAATATGCCAATCCCGATGTTGCTATCTTTCATATCCATATAGTCGCGACTAAATTAATTGGCTTAAAGGAAATTTGTTTACTTCCTTAGCTGCTACATTTTTCTGTTTCTTAAATAATGCTACAAAAGACAGCATCTCGTTTTTCATGAGTATAAAGAAATATAACCATTAAGCAGGTCTGAAGAGTTTACAAATTTGGTTTGAAAAACCAGTTAGAAAAACTTTATTTATATTTCACTTCTCCTCATGAACTATAATAATATTATGAGGCTTCGTGGAGTCTTATAATAATGCTGCTGAAATGCACTCCATGTTAACAGCCTTGCGAATTCTATTTTTATCGCGGAGGGCATAAAAATTGATGAAAGTGGTCAGAATACTACTGAATTAATCACCGACGAGAGCGCAATTTTATCTATCACCGCGTATCAAACATGCACGGATGGCTGAAGATTGATTGGAAACAGATGCATGTTTGTGAACGTAAACCATTTTTGTTTTAGTTACGAGACAGAAACGATGATTGTCCTAGTTAAAAGATGAAATAACAAACTTTTAATTTTCAAACATTCATTATTAAATTAAATCTAAAATAAATACCAATTGTGTACAGTTCGTTCTGTTACTAGCGAAAATGCTAGTATTTTAATGATTTTTGATAAGGAAGAAAATTACACAGTTGTTTTATGTAATGGTGGTAAAAGATGTGAGCAATTCTGGTTACACAAGATTTAGTAATATATAAATATTAGAAATATACTTGTTAATATTATCCATCAGTATCAAGGTTAAAAATATATATTCATTAAAAAAAAAATCTGCTCAGTATAAGAAAACTTTCATGGATCAGTCAGCTGTGAAAACTGCAGCTTTTCAGTCAAAACTGAACCTTAAGTTCTGGAGAATGAGCCCTTGTCTTCAGTAATCCGTATATCAGATTTCATCTTGCGTACACCCGAAAATATTTAAAAAATTGGACTCTGCACGACGGATTCTTCTTAGATAGTCTCAATGGAAGGGTAGACGTGCGTGACCATAAGTGACATAGTTAATAAACGTGTATTGAATGTGGATTAGATAAAGCTTTAGTAATTAATACTTAATAGTCTAGTAATATGTACCATCAGCTCTGTGGTACTGTAGTACCCTGGCTACTCACAAAACACTCTCGCTGCGGCGTAGTGTTGTACTGTAACCATCACTGGTGCATACAGTTCATTCATCTTACCTGAAAGAAAAACAAAAACCTTCATTAAAAAATGATACAGGTTCGTTGAAACCACATCTTTATTCATCAATTAGAAAAGAGGATGGAGTTTAATGTTACAGCGTAAATTATTAAGGAGGGCAGTAAGTAAGCAATGGCAAGCTGTCCTCCCACTAAGCTCAAGGGCATGGTGTGGGCGGCGTGTATTTGGGTCAGACGGTCTACTATTCGACTCCAGCCTTGGAAAACATCGTTCAGAAATATTCTTTTTTGCTTTACTAAAAACAGTTGTTTACTGCTAACACAAATTCATTAATGCAGTCAGGAACACATCCGTAGCAAGCGGTATGGCTGCAAAGATTGAATTGAATTTAGAAGAACGTATTTAGAACGAATTTAGAAGGAAGACAGGATGGAAATGTGGACGGCAGACAACAGTGGCTGCGATTTGGGAGAGGACCCTAAAAATAATACGGCATTGTTTGGTGGACAGTCTGAAAATCTTAAAGTAATTACAACAGTAATAATAAATATATTCGACTGATTCTTGGGTTGACGCTATATCTACCAACACAGAGAGTTACAATTTTTTTTCGATCTTAATATTACTTTTCTGACAGTACTTATCTCAGTTTCTTACGACTAACACTGAAAGTTGCTACATGGTCGGACGCCCAAAAGGCATCGATTTTAGGATAAGTAAATGCTGTAGTACTTGGGATCGTAATATGTTGAGTGTAGTAGAAATCGCTATGCAGAAAATTTGGTTGAAAAATTAACACCAAATTTTTTTCGCGAAAGCTATTAACCCGTTATGTTACAATCTATGTTAAATCTATAAATGATTTAAGTTTGAATCGAAGAGAGATAATTATAAGAAACACTCCTAATCTTAATTCATTTTTTCCGCCAACAACGACACAATGGAATAGCCAAACTTTAGCGAACAATAGAAGTTGGGAATGGCTTCTTGCTTCGTTCAGAAGCTGAAATCAATGTTGTTCTTCTGGAATCCTGTTACAGGTTTTCCATTTATTTCTTACTATGTTATTAAAGGCAGGAATTGTTAAGCGCGAAAATAGCAGGAATTGTTAAGCGCGAAAATAGCAGATGATCAATTCTCTTGTATATTCTCGCTGAACAACCCTTTTTAACAATCTTCGTAAAAACTCGTAAGAGAGTTACAGCGACGTCAACAGTGTACTCGTATTTGGACGATCACGTAAGGAACTTTCAACAAACACCGAACACTCCGTGAAGTCTGTTTTCGCGATTAGAGCCAACCGCACGCAGCTAATGGTCCCGAACGAGCTACTCTGTTATTTTCACTTTCTCCACGTCCGATAGTACAGGGAAAGTGTTGTAATCGATCATATATAGTTAAGAAACCGAAATTCCCACTGATCATAGAGTTTCTACTCCTGTTTCAAATGGTTTCGAAGATTTATTTGTTTTGTCTGAATGTGTGTCTACTTGTGATATATGATTTTCACGCCGCTTGATCACACTTCAATTTTCTGATTCACGTGTCAGATCTGTAAGTTCTTCTGTTCTACTAAATTTCTTTATAAATTCGGCATGATGCTCAAAAACGAAGTGAGTACATAAACCGTTCTCATGTTACACTTGGAGTGTAAATGCACGTCGTTAACGTAATCTATACATGTAATAAGACTGTAACCAAGCGAAATTCTGAACATTTAAGATATTTTGGAATGAGTTTGGGGCCATTGTTAATGACCTGCAGGAAAGGAATCAACTGTTTTTTAAATTTTTCTCTGTCTGTATGGATGAACGAGATTCGAGCAGAATCCGGATTTTTATGGGGTTTTGAGTAAGTACAGCCGCAGGAGTAAAATAATGAAGGCATGTTTCATTTTTATGTCAAGCCGAACAACTGAGAAATTTAAAGTGTTCACAAATTAGTATCCATTCTATAGCAAGAACTTCTTCTTATGATCGCCTTGCACGTACCCCTCCAAGGCAAACGCCTGGGAAGATGGATGGTTTGCCGTTGCGTTTCCCAGTGTGACAGTGTTCTTCATAACACAAATTGCAAAAACAACGGGTACATGGATCAACTTATTGCACAGCACAACACTAAAATTCAGGAAAAAATAAAAACACATACCCCACTCAACATCACACACCCCAGCACACTGAACCAAACTAAAAAACAATGGCACACAATCAGCTACATCAACAATACATTCACAGAATAAGTAACATATTCAGAAAACAAGGCCTACAAATTGCATTTCACACAAACAACACAGTACAGAAACACCTAAACAACCATGATGAAATAGATCAGTACTAGCAATCAGGGATATATGAACTGACTTTCCAACAATGTCAAGCGAAATACATATGACACACAACCAGGAACTGTATTACAAGATACGAAGAACATATAAAAGTCATTACATGTACAAATCACTCAACATTTGTAGAAAATTTACTATATCACAACCATCAACCCACCACGATACAAACAGACATCAAAATACTGAAAATAAACAACCACAAGAAATACTTACTTACAGTCCAGGAAAGTTACCATATTCACAAAGCCATTGAATCAAAGCAAACTGTACTTCACGTATTCACTCATTTGACAAATGGGACACCGTTCAAAACGTTAAAGAATAACCAGGACACAAGATTATAATATATACAAAGAGTAAATTACAACATTGACACCATTACACAAACAGAGATATATTTTAATAAAACATAGATACAGATGTTATAACGCAAGCAAAAACATTAGGTTGGTTTCACCGTACGCGCATATAAACTAGAAAGTTCTTACTGTGCGTCATAAACACAAAGCGTAAATTTCGAGAGATTTTAACACAATGAGATAGTGACCTTTAAAAGGGCGACAATAGTTATGTGGAACCACAGCAACAATTCTGGTTGTAAAAAAGTGCAGGTAGACTACTCCCGACCACCACGTAACTGTCTTAACCATAATTCGTAAGTAGAGTGTATTTTGTTATCAGTTAGTTATGTATATTAATATTTCAAACTCCTTAACACCACCATGTTTGTATATCTACAGTCACTGATGATGCCCCCTTCCGTAAGGGAGAAACGCGTCTGAGTCTATATGAATTAAAAACCAGTTGCTAATAGACGGTGTTTTCATTTACAATTGTTAAACAAGCAACTGCGGAAGGATGGCCAATACACCATATATTCGTAAGTGTTGTTGCAACTGTGTATGACTGCAACAGTGTGTGTGTTTAGTGGAGAGCGTTGATTGTGATGTGGATGAGAGTTGAAAGAAGGGACGAGGTGAAGCCCGGTGACGGCCCATTCAGGCCAAATGGCCGCCAAACTTAGCGTCCCCATCCGACATCAACAATGTAATATGCGCTCACCCAAACGCATTACGGTGAGGTTTGGGATTTAATCCAGTTCGGTTTTAGTTAATTTGCATACCGTACGAACGGAATTATATTATTCGGAGGTGACGTGTTTACTGTGACGTGATCAGTTTAATCAGCACATTAACGAAAACGAAGTTTCTGGCAAGACTATTTAATTAGTTAAACTGCTTAAAATGCTTCACGTATACACTCTTGCTATTGTCAGTATACATGACAGGCATGTAAAGACGAGATCAAAAGCATATTAATACTAACAAGAATATGTTTCTCAAAACCTCTAACCTTTTAACTCAAACATAAGAAGGAATGTTACAAAGATGTAAGATCTCTTTTGCAGTATACTTTGCAAAAGTGAAATACTAATTTTGAGGAAGGAAAACCAGATTTAGATTATGAAGAATGACTTCATAGACTCACGTCACAAGGCTAGTTGGTTCGATTCGGGCTTAGGGCATGGGGGATTACGTCCGTTTTTAGTCACAGCTTCATCACGAGTATTTTATGTGAAAGCTGAGAAAGTAATGTCAATTGCTGTGGCAGTTGAGTGTGTTCATACCTACTCTCTAATTCACGATGATTTGCCATGTATGGACAATAGCGATATTCGCAGAGGTCAGCTAAGTTGCCATAAAAGATTTGACGAAGCAACAGCGGTGCTTGCTGGAGATGCGCTGCTTACCCTTGCTTTTGAAATACTATCTTCACTAAATGAGGATAGCAATAAATGCTGTGAAATCATAAAAGTACTCTCTCAAGCGATAGGAGCTAAGGGAATGGTAGGAGGACAGATTTTAGATATTGATGCAGATTTCTCCAAAATAAAAGAAATCCATTTATTAAAAACCGCAAAACTATTTGCAGCTTCATGTGAAATAGGCGCTATAAGGTATTGTTTTTGTTTTGTGTTGTGTTTGCCCTGTGTTGTGTTCGTCTTGTGTCGTCCTCACCAGACAGGAGTGGAATAATGATTCTTATATCTTCCCATTGAAAGAAAAAAAAACACAGCTGGCAACATCGCAATCACTATCAAACGCCATGAAAAAAAAGAAGCAGATGAAGAAGAAGAAGAGGAGGAGGAGAGTTATTGTTGGTTACTAAGAGACATGGGTTAAAAGTAAGTACAGTTACTAATAAACAGTGACTGGCAGCAGTGAATGGGGTCTCCCATCAGCTTCATCCAGCTGGATAGCAGAGATATTGTTTCACAGCACATAATATCAAACTGTGTGCGGAATACCCGGTTTAAGTGCGTTTGGAGTGAAGACAGACGACACTGTTAATGTCTATTCGTCCTTCAGATGTGGACGTTAGATATGGCAGACCTTGGTGTCTTTCTTTCACCGTCTCCCTTCTATCATCACCCTGTAAAACAGGAACAAATAACTATACCTAACACAAACGCGTTTAAATGTTTACAGGTTTATAATAACACCAAGAAAAACGGAGGTAAGGACCTGCCAACATACTTATCACCTCCCGAAGGAATATAAGATCTACCGTAGGGCAGTTTATATTACTTTCCTTAAAGGAGGTAGTTCAAAAACATCAGAAATCCCAAAAACTTTCGTATCTTTCTGAATCTAAATTTATAACGAGCTAAAATAATTTCTCTGCGCCGTATTACATGGGAAATTAAGAAAAGTAATTACGTCTCTAGTTTAAAGAATTCGAACTTAACCGAGGATTTTTTTTAATGTCCCGTTTTCTTTGAGAACCTGTTCCTTTCAGCTGGTCAGCACAAAGCTGTGCCCAAAGAAATTTGGAAGTTGAAAAGATGACGAAGCGTGCAGAAAATGCAGCCGGTTCCACTTTCTCACGCTCGCCGTAAAGAATTCGTTTCGCTTTGTCTTCCGCAGTTGTGCTAATGACATCGCAGGTAACTAACTACCTTCAAACCGCGTATTATTTTGGTGGATTTAACGTTCCCCTGTCACTTAAGATTTAAGACAGACTTAGTCAACTTTGCGTGCCAGACACGAGTATAATTAATTTGTACGAATAATTAATATTACGCCAATGCATTTGGATTTGTTTGTTTTTATTTTTCATCTTAATGCGTTTCATTTCATTTCGGTAGCATCTGCTGAAAGTGTATACATATAGTTATTTTGTTTTATACTACACTTTTACATAAAACATTGTGGTATGAATACTGAATTACTTACATTTTTCATTATTTCACATTTGTTACACTATTCTCGACGTAAGCTGATTTCAGCTATACTTTTGCACCGTAGATCATTTTTCTGTATATTTATTTTCACTACGACAGCACTGAGGCTGCGCTATAGTCTTCGGTATTCTGTTTGTCGGTATTTTGTTAATTATGAAGTGATAATGTTTTGATTTATAAGGCTTCCGCGGTCGTCTTTGTTAATGATTAATAGATTTTTTGTGTATGCCGTGTTGTTTATTTGATAGTCTAAGCTATCGGCTGTCGTCAGAGATACTATTTATGTCGACATAACAGTAAGCAGCAAGCATGCAGAGTAAAAGGCCACTGTCTTCGCAGAAATTATTAATGCTTTTTAAAATTTATGCCGCTTCTTTCAATCGCCGATGCCACCAATGATCTCTCCACAGCAGCCTTGTGTTTTCAAATTTTATTTCATGCCAGGCGGATTTTTCACTGTTGTTTTGTTTATAGTGGCGGATATGAACCCTGTCTCCGCCACAATGCGACCCGTCTCACCGATGTAAACACCGCCACAGCTGCAGGGGATTTCATAAACACAACCTCGGTAGCGTTGGGAGTAGAGTGCCGTAGGTCGCCGGTTCGAGTCCGGCCGCGGGCATGGGTGCTTAAGTTTTGCGTCTGTGAATGTCATGTCCGTCCTGTGGTGTGTCTAATTAGCTGGGAAAAAATACTATCTTGCCGGCTGTATGGCGTAAGATGCCGAAAAACATTGAATGTAAAAAAAAAAAGCTGGTAGTGTGAGTGTAAGCGTCTTTCACACGTGGTTAATGAGTGACCAAGTTTGCACTGAGCCTTATACACTGTTCGTACCATTTTCTCAGTTCGATCAGTTATACCCTGTACGTAAGGGAGAAAGGCGAATTTCCTTGGCACATTAATGTCTTAGGCCAAGTTGACGTCTTCCACGGGTATTTTTGGTTCTTAAAATCCTTTTGATGTCGGCTTAACTAGAGGCGTTGACTCGGAATATTCTTTAAGTGCCTCCATTTCTTCCTTCATACTTTCCGAGTCACATACTGTCCTCGATCTTAAGTTCAGTGATGTCAATACAACCCTCTTCGTTGCCGGGTGATGGTGTGGCGAGCAGGTATTTAATAGCGTGGGTCACTTTGCAGTACACAGTATGACCCATCGTTACGCTTATGAATTGGTACATCGAGAAATGAACTGGATTCTCTGGTTGGCGATGACGATTAGTCTGTGAAGCTAGGCGCTCGTTGCTATGACAACATAGTATCGCTGAGGAAGGCTTAGAATGGCAGCCAGATGCTTAGATTATCAAATAAACAAGGCGGCATACCCCGAAAATCTAGTAATCATTGATAGTGCTTTGTTTTTTCACCTGTATTATGTTTTACTTGCTGGGCATCGCAGACGTCAAAGGTCACAACTACATCAACGATAAACACTACACTCTTTGGATTGATATTGTTGTTGACTACGCAACTTTGGTTATCTAATAACATGGCACTCGTGGAAGCAATTCCACTTATTAAAAAATAAAATCATCTTGTCTTATGAGGGGAACGAAATTACGTTGTTTTTTTTTTTTTTTTTTTTTTTTTTTGTTTACTTCTACGAAATGTGATGTTCATTCGGGCTAAGCTGCGGAGAAATGCTAGTACAGTAGTAACTATATCCACTACTACGTCAAATTATTAAGAGAAACGGAGCGGAACAGTTGCTGAAAGCTGTTCTAGTTCTCATATTATCAAGCAAAGTTAGGTTTAGACACGGCTTATTTCGGAGAGTTGATGTGGTAATGGTAAAAAAGTAAACCAAATAGTTGTGGTAAGTTCTATTAGGTGCTGTGAACGTTGTGGTTACCTGTGTATGTGGGGATTATTGCACTATCCTTTGATTCAGCTTGCATCAAGAAGTATGGCTTTATTGTTAAGAGATTTGCTTAGTCTATTAAAACTAAATAGCACGTCTGCAAGTCTGTTGAATGTATTTATTGCTCGTTTATAAATGCAAGTCCCATCCTTTGTTGGCGATATATGTTGTTGTTTACGGAACAAAAATATGTCCCATTGTTTCTGTTACGTTTAAAAAATATTCTTCCTTGTAATTCGGTTTCTCAAATTTTTATTTTCTAGTCAAGAGCTTAATAAAAATCTGTGCTGAGCTTACATGATCATTAACTCGAAGTGATGACGATAACCGAAAAGCATGCGACAGGATTTTAAATTGCGCTCGTAAATACTTCCCACTTCCACTAGTAGACCAATGGCCATGACATTTTTACGACATATATCTGAGTTTAGAAACCCGGATGTTGACAATAATCCTCCCTCTCAAAACGTAAAAGCGATTTCTGCGGACAGTGTCAGAACCTGTTCACTTCAGAGGTATCTGACCCCCGTATGTTATTCCGAAATGATTTGCCCACCCGCGTGTTTCATTCAAGAGAAGGGTCGAAATGTGGTGACATCTTTCTCCTTGCTATATGTCTCGCCTCCTACATGATTAAGGATATTAACCGACATATTATGTTTTTTACATTTTCCTCTCGCCCTCCAGCCTTTTTCTGTGGTAAGTGAGGGGTTATTTTTCCCTAACCTATTTTATTTTCACTGATATAAATATTACGGAACACTAGCTAGTCAGTTTAAATCTCATAAAACTTTTTTTTTTCACCGAGTATAATCGTAATTCTATAAAATCCAAGTTTTTCCATCGTGAGGTAATGCTTTTGTCTCAACACTCTGCTTACAGGCTAGGTTTTCAATTAACTGTTTTACATATTCTAATTTCTATTTTTCTCTATAATTCTTTTCTTCCATTACTGCCTCTGTTAAACGTAACTAAAATGTGTTTTAAGTTTTAACGAGACACATTTCTGTTAGGTTGTCTGACCAACTCCTTTGTTCAGGATATGTTCGTTACACGTTAGAGTTTTGTTCGTATTAATGCCAACTGTGAGTGAAATTATTCAGATTGCGGTGAGACGTTTGCTGTGTGCAGTTTAAACTGAGTGGAGTGTGTCGTCGGTAACATATGCAGGGCGTGGTGTGATAGCTGGCGGTTCAGGTTTCCCGGAGCTCAGCCAAGCGTCTCAGCGCGAAATCCGATCAGAGAAACCGCGATCCGCCGTGAAATGTCTCCCGACACGCTCTGTCTCAGACCAAGGCTGAGGCTGCTGGAAACATTCTCGCCACATCTCGCTGCGTAACGACATTTATACAAATAGCGTTAGTAACAACGAAGCAGAATTAATACCCGTGAAACTCGGCTACACACGCACTGAAGTCGAATGCACAAAACTATTAATGTCCGTTATTAAATTACGCACATGATTTGCAAACTGTTATAGAGCTGTAACTAATTATTACTCAAAGATAGTTGTGATACTTTAGTTTTCCAGTCTTCTTTTGTTTTAAAATCCTGGATTAGAATACTTTGACCGATAAAAATTACAAAAATACCTAGCTTATATATTCTAGGAGTTTTAAATGATTTTTATTAATTTTAATTTTGTGGAAAGAGTTTGAATCTACAAGCCGCTATAAATTCTGCTTTTGTATGTCGCTGCACTCTGCTTAATAGCGCGTGCAGTTAACAATGCGGCTCAAGGTAATTCTGCTCTCTATCCCCACTCCGATATCCTTACACGTGTAAGGGACCACGCACAAACTACGCGGCTTGGTCCAGGGGGGGGGGGGGGGGAGGGGTTGGCTGGAAGACTACGCTGGGCTACGTATGAGGAGGGGGGGGAGGGGGGTTCCGAGCCAGGCCGCGTAGCTTTCCTTTCATAACATTTTTTACAGTTAAAATGAGAACAGAACACACAACAGCATGTGAATTTTTATTTCCCTCAGTTAATTATCTCCGTATGTAATTTACACTAATCTAACAACAGAAAACAGTGCAAAATGTCTTCTGGAATTAAAAGGGGAAAATAGCTACTAGCTACGTGAGGGGGGGGGGGGGTAGAGGCAAAAGCCACGTAGGGCTACATGGGGGGGAGGGGGGGTTCACAGGAGGCCAAAATGGAGCTACGTGGTTTATGCACGCTCCCTAAGGGGAAAAGTCCACGCTCTCAGATTTTTCCCCTTTGTGTCTGGACAAACATTTCTGTTCGGAGTGACAGGCAATGGGAGGGGGTGCTGAGGTGAGGAGTGGGGGGAAAAACGTGACCTTGAACTGCCAGTTGAAGGTGAACAGAGTGTAGTGACGTGTTATACCACCCACCGTAAGAGTCTTCGATCAGACGCCCGTGTATAGGACAGACGTCATGGCAGTCTATTAATATATATAAATATATAAATGTATTTAATTATTTGTGATTAAAATTTTAAATACCTAATAAAACTGGAATTTTGGGAGCGTCTTTGGCAGCAAGGAGTAAACGGGGGAACAATAGACCTGAGACCAAGCAGAAGATGAATAATAATAATGGAGTCACATTTTTTATCATTTTTTTTGGCAATGGATTCTTTAATCTATCCTTTTTTTGCACATGTAAAACTCCTTTCTACAATTTTATTAAGTTGCTATCGACAATATACATTCAAAAATTGGCATATTTCAGATAAAAAAATTTGCTGTCAAAAACAAACATCTTACATTAACACATTTCACTTACAACCCTGAGATCAGTGTGCACAATGCAACCCATAGTATTTAGATATTTCTTCTATGAATACAACTCCCACATTAACATTTTTTTGAAATTTAAAATTAATCTGAGATGGTAAATTATAAAACCACCTCATTCAATAATTTCAGTCTCTCAAAACAATGTTTTTCAATATAGGTAAAAAACAAATGCACACATTACTCCTTAGAACATATAGTACTTACACATTATAATCCAATTCACATATTCTAATATACAGGGTGGGGCATTTAATATGTTTTCTGGAAATATTTCGGAAACAAAGCATTTTAACAAACAATAACCTATATAAAAAATAATCGTACAGTAGGGGGCTACAATTATGTGATATTGGTTTTTTCACAGGTGGCGCTGTTGTCGTTACAACAAGGTCAACTTAATTCTTTTAAATGGGAACCCCTATTTTTTTTTTTTTTGAAGATTCTGATTCCTCATGAAAAAATAAAAATAGTTTGCTTAACTCACTTTTCTGTTAGCCTCACAGGTGGCGCTGTAATCGCGAAAAATGAATATTCGCGTTTTTTGTGTATAATTTTAATTGTTGTTTAAATAATTACATGTAATTTTCATTCTGTAAACATGGAAGGTAATTTTAAAGGCTAATGACGAAATTGATTTTTTAAATGCTTTTTCTTACTTATTTGCAGCCATGTCTACAGCAGGTGCTCAAAAAGGTGACAATTTATTTCCAGACATTTTCTGACCCTTTGCAGAAATGATGCCTGAACAGCTAGAAGTGTGTCAGAAAATGTCTGGAAGTAAATGGTCACCTTTTTGAGCACCTGCTGTAGACATGGCTGCAAATAAGTAAGGAAAAGCATTTAAAAAATCAATTTCGTCATTATCCTTTAAAATTACCTTCCATGTTTACAGAATGAAAATTACATGTAATTATTTCAACAATAATTAAAATTATACACAAAAAACGCGAATATTCATTTTTCGCGATTACAGCGCCATCTGTGAGGCTAACAGAAAAGTGAGTTAAGCAAACTATTTTTATTTTTTCATGAGGAATCGGAATCTTCAAAAAAAAAAATAGGGGTTCCCATTTAAAACAATTAAGTTGACCTTGTTGTAACGACAACAGCGCCACCTGTGAAAAAACCAATATCACATAATTGTAGCCCCCTACAGTACGATTATTTTTTATATAGGTTATTGTTTGTTAAAATGCTTTGTTTCCGACATATTTCCAGAAAACATATTAAATGCCCCACCCTGTATAAACATTAACATTTTCAAATAATGTAAGCCTGATTCTATGACAATGAAGTGACTTATTTATAGACACTATAAATGCTCCCTTAAGAGAAAAATGATAATTTATAGTTGTAACAGGATTTTGTCTTTCAGAGATATAAACTGAAAGCTCCACTTGATGATACGGTAGCAGCCACCGGATAAGTGCAAAAGTTAATTTGTAATTAGATGGACTTTAAGTGAGAAAGTCAAATTTATATAGAAATGAATTACGGCTGTGGCCAAGGAAGAAGTTATGCATATGTAAACATCGTATTCAGTTTACTATAATACTTGAGAAGCTGCGAAGTAATAGTGTGCTTAAGTGAAACTTTCAAAGTTTAACAGTGCTAAAAAAAAAAAAGGGTCAGTTCGCACAAGAAGCAAGGTAAAGTGTTTTCTTTCAGGCGATAAGGAGGAATGATCGACGGTTTATAACCGGAGGGTTAACACTGAAAGTCATCTAAACCTAAAAGATAGCACAGAATGTCCGCATGCTGGCAGGAAGTTATCACAGGAGATGCAAGACGGTAAAAGCAATGCAAGTTAGAATTGATTGAAACACAGTCAACAACAGTAAATGATCAACAATTAGATACAAAAGTAATGATAAAGGGGTAGCTTTCGAGTAGAAGGTTATAATGGGAATGGAACTTATTTTGCAAGACTTTACCAGAAATAATGTATGCTATCGTGAGGGGTTTGTTTGTTGTTGACTGTCCTTCCCTTTGGTATTCTGCACATAGTAGGCCAAATCACTTCAGCAAATCAGCCACAAAGGATTGCGGAAGATAAATTTCAACATCTCCTTGTGATAGTACTTGCTTGAATCTGATATGCACTTTATTTGTTATACATAAATACACTGGGCGGCAATACACTGTTATATACGGCTGCTCAAAAATCATTCAATATCAGACATTCTATAAAGTCTATCCCCACTACATCATACACAGGCATATGCCGCTACATTGAATGACCAACCGCTACTGGCTACCAGAATGCAAGAATTCCTTCTGACTTTCGAGCGGGGGACGATCACCGACCCACCTGTACACGCCTCAATGCAGGTTCATGTTGTCTTCGCAAATAGCTCTAGCAGTGACTGCATTTATTCTTATTACAATTAAACAAAATACTTCACAACGTGAAACCTCAGATACAAAATTATACATAGTTTAACACAGATCTTAAATACCGGTATATATGGAAAACCCAGATCACGATGGCCGGAGGAGTTTATAGTTACCTACTCCTGTAGGAATCTAAGTTCTCTCGCTCGATTACTCCTTCCTATTCCACTCCCTAATCGCTCGTGGAAAAAAGGAATATAGAAAGGAATCGGTTCTGGCCCTGATTTCTCTTATCTTATTTTCTCGGTCATTCCTATATATGAGTGTACTGGTACTAATATGTTTTTGCCGTCATCCTGAAATAGGTCAGTCGTGAATTATTCAATCAGCTTCTGCCGAGATACTCTGGCGATGATATCTTCCCACACAGTATGGTCGCGCCTTAACGTCGTCAGCTTTGCTGTTTTTCCTTTGACATGGAAGACCTCTTGAGCGTTCAAGGCGTTGCTCCGCCAGTTGTACTGAGTAAACCACAGCGGTCTGAGTCATGCCGACTCAGCTTTCATTCGCAAGAAACTTACAGGCAGGCTGGAATAGCTAAAAACACCCGACACGGTCTGAAATGCGGCTTCTTCTGAGGCACAGACGATTTCTAAGGCGAGGTTTCAACGGTGGCATGACTACTGAGACGCTAACATCGGGGCTCAAAGTTATACATGACCCGATAAATGTTCTCTCCTGCCGTTACACGTGTGTAGTAAGACCTTACGCAAATCCAGATGCTAATTTCAGACATCTGTACCTACCTTAAGGCAACAACATTTACCTGGCTACATACGTGATCTGAGCAGACATCCAGGTTGCCACACATCTATGCAGGCAACTCGATGTAGAACGGGGTACCAAGTTGAAAAGAGCAATATTTTTCTTTTTCAAAAACATAAAATTATGTCATTTACCCCATTTTGCCTCATGCCTGGGACAGAATGGGGTGGTAAGGACAAGTAAACTAATTATAAAAACATATAAAACTAGCGGAATGCAGGAAAAATGAATTTGCTCCAAAGTTAGTTTTAAGAGACTACAAAGGAAAACCACAGTTTTCATTGATTGTCCTTTTCGTAATCCTATTAAAAAAATTGACACACTAGGACAGCGTCATAATCTTTGCTATCTATTGCCGCACATAAATTGTGTGCCATTTTTTTTGCACATGGAACAAGCGGCTCAACCTTCAACTAACTTTGTGTAAAATTCACTGTAGTATAAACATAACAGTCGGAACAATCCTTAGAATAACTCCTGTTGGTTTTGGGTTCTCTCTTCAGAGCATTCTTTTTTTATTTACCTTTATACACTTTACTTTGTTATGTTTCCATTGTTAATTTTATTCACATTCTTAAATAGTTTTATCCTGGCCTTTTCTGCTGTGGCAAAGTTATTTTACTCTTTTACCTTAATAGCGGCATCTAATTCTTTTATTGTATTGGGAATCTTCCGATCAGTCTTTTTGTGCTTTCTTTAACTTTATGAATAGACTTAAGCATTTCAGATGAAACATAAAATATCGAGGCTCAGTTGTCAGTTTGCATCCAAGAGCACCACCCCATGCTTCCCCAGAGACACGATTTAAGTTAGCGAGGTAAGATAACTTGAGAAAGATACATAAACAAATATTTAACTACACCAAACTAAAGACAATTAAACGTAGTTCAACCTTGTAGTAACTATATTTATAAGGTAAACAAGTATTTACAATTTACCTTCGTTAATACAAAAACATTAGAAGTTACAATACAGGAGAAGAAAACCTCACAGCGAAAACTTCACACACTAACACTCGAGAAAACTAGTCCAACACGGCTGCCGTAGTTGAGCAGTAACAGGATAGTCTATTTCCAGTTATTTCCGCTTGCTTGCAGAACTTGCTTGACACCGAAAAACGTCGAACTTCATTCGGCCCCGGTGCCCCGTTGTGCCCCGGGTTCCCCTACATGCTTTTATGTATTCTTTCTTTCCTCGTTGTGTTCGGGATTGGAATGCACAGCATTAGGATTGGTGCTTAGCACCCTCTGCCACCCACAATATTTGTGAATTGCAGAGTATGGATGAAGATGTAGAGATCAAATTAGGTCTCGCAGAACTGTAACATCACCACGACTTAGTGCGAGAACTGAAAATTGAAACTGAGTATGGCTTGCATGTGATGATAAAGATACGAGTGGATACGTTCGAGCTCGGCACTCGGAAGGACGCGCGTTCAAATCCCCTTTCGCCCCTCCAGGTTTCGGTTTTCCATGTTGTCTCGAAATCACTCCTTTTAATGCGAGGATGTTTCTTTGAAAAGGTCAAGGCTGAATGCCCATGAATTCTTTGTTCCCAATTCCCTTGCTGCCATAATGACATCGACTTGGACGAGGTAAAAAAGAAGTTACATCTGACAAATAGCAGCTGCTTTCATATTTAAAACCGAGGTGGTGGGTGTGCGGTAACTCTCTGCCCTCGCATTCGGGAGGACGTGGGTTCGAATTCAGTTTCGGATTTTCCCGAGTTTCTCAAAAACACTCCAGGCGAATGCTGAGATTATTTCTTCAAAGGGCATGGCCGAATTCCTTCCCAACTCTTGCCTAGTGTTCTTTCCCTTCTATAATGACCCCAACGTCGAAGATCGAAAAAAAAAATTAAAGTGTAATGTGTTACTTATTCAAACAGTAGGATTAAACAAGTAAAACACATATCATTATATCTCAATAGTACATTGTTGCCAAATTTCCGATAGAATACGACTCTGTTTCACATCTTCTACCATTTTTAAAATCTATACTCGTTATATAGACGCTTTCAAGTGACAACGTTTCTTAATAATTGTTCTTTTAAATCGCCTGGAATTTTTTTTTATGCGTTTACATTTTGTTGTGTAGTAAATTTAATAATCATGTCACTCACACGTCTGCAGGAAGCAACATCCTATGGTAATTGTTAGCCGATTGAATCTGTCTGTACTGGATTACCCACATCATCTGGTGCAACCAACTTCGACATTGTTTCACTACCCATTAAATTCAAATAATAATTTGAATTTCCTTTGTAAGTATAACTTGTGTCCACAGCCGAACCAGCGAAGTCGTTCTTCCATGTTTCTATCATTTCACGTCTAACAGATTAACCCCTTCGATTCTTTACGTCCATATCCATATATGACATAAAAACGTAAGTCGACTATGTTTAAAGTAGGCCTACTATCTCAACACTTCTGGAACAAAACCGGACGGGCAGAGGATGGCTTGAACGCTACATTGGGTCTAGTCGCTGTTGAAAGATTCCTCAATTTATATAAAGTTTTCCTCTTCAAATGCCTTTCTGGCAATACTTTATTTTACATGTGTAAAACTAAAGAATAATAAGACTTTTCCAGGTATTCAACTATCTCATTTTAAATGCTCTCTTATTTTGCAGACGTAAAGACACTATACTTCAGAAACTAGATAAACATGTCACTTGAGGCATCCATTGGCTGAGTTCTTATAAGCTGATCATCTCTGGCGCATCGTACATTGACGCTAAAAACAAAGGGTGTACGTTATTCATGGCTAGATAAATAATACCCTATATTCCAACAACACTGAAGTAAGAGTATTTCAACCGTTTATTAAAATTTTCAGCAAAATCCTATAAACACTATTCATTAACTTAATATCTTCGTTTATGTAATAATAGCCATCTTAATTTATGTAATAATAGCTCTACTGCATTCTCGTTCCTGTTAATATTTTAGAAATGTAAAGCGCAACAGACTGCGAAAAGCGTCTTGTAAACCAAACTAAAACACACCACGTTTGCCTGTTATCCTGTCGTAACAGTGTGGGCAACATGGCTGTCATTGGATCTGATATAGCGTGCAGCGGAACTTAATTATTCACAGACCAATTACGACAAAGTTCGCAAACGGTGACATACAGCGCTCATTAATTAGGGGATCTGTTTGTCGTTATGGTTTATGCGAGCTGATCGCAACTAGGCAATACGGATAATGGGTAACAAATGTTGATTGTAATTATCGGTTCGTTTTCAAATTACCTCAGCCCTGTTCGACGCAGCTTAATTTTTATTGGCACAGTGTTTCATTACCGGTAATGAAAAAGTTTGAATTACCTTGTAGGATTTTAAACACCATATTAGCAAAACAATTTTTATTTTCATTTATTTCATAACGTAATATCAAAACAGTAAATTTTATTTAATTTTTCCTGTCTCATTTTTGTCTTCCAGCTAGACCTTAAATCAACCAAAGAGGAGTAAAATCGTTCTCATAAATAACACAAACACAATAGTCAGATGTGACTTTAATTGCCAAATGTTCGATACATTATTTTTGGTGCTAGAAAACTTTTGAAATTAGCAAAAAAGTATTCACACGACGTATTTATTAAACGATTCATGAAATTCTCCATTGACTGATTCATGTCATTTTTTCTGTAAAATTATCCAATAAAGTGTCAAAATTTTTAAAAACATTCATTTGATTATTTTTGCGGAATCCATAAACTCCAGAAAGAATTTTCAGATCAGTATTTTCTGAAATTTTGTATACTTTGTTGGTAAAAACCTCCATAAATCGTGAAATATAATGGACAATTCAAACGTTTTACATGGTCATCGAGTTGTCAACTGTCATTTAAAACACATGAAGATTATTTGAAGGGAATCTTGTCTTCAGTATCCCACCATTTTTATTCTCTATCCCCCATAATTTTTCGAAATTTTATTTCATAAACGTACTGAGGTTAGTAAAAACTAGATTTCAATTAAAATTTCTTAGTCAAAATGATCTGAAGCTATAAAGGGGTTTCAGATGGACAGACAGACGGACAGAGCGAGTTTACAGAGAATCCGTTTTTCACTCAAAAGTTCGGAACATTAGGACAAGTCACATTCTTTTCCTGCCTTATTTCTGAGCTATAATGATAAATTAAACTTTAATTGCACGTTTCTGATTGTATTTTATACAGTATATAAATGCATATTCAGGTAATTTTCCTAGTTTTTGGTCATATTACGATAATATTTATGGTCATATGGTCATATTTTGACGAAAAATCTGGTAATTTTTAATAATGCCGGGAATTCACTAGAGGTGGGACGAAATTAATATAATTTTTTGCTGAGGTCTACTCCTATTATACACTGGAGGAAAAACAAAACAAAACTAAGTCACTGAATTGGTCAGAATTCACCAGTCAAGAATTAAAGTTATACATCATAGTAATTCTCTAAATGTAATGTTCAGCTCGCCTTTTAATCTCGCCACAGTATGCCTGTGTAGATCCACGTCAATCAATGTCTCACTGTCACCAATACTTTTGAAAATAATTCTCAGTCAGTGTTAAATTTGCATTGGATCAGTTAGTACCGCCATGCTGAAAAAAAAAAATAATAATTTTTTTTTAAAAAAAATCTGAAAGTGTAGGGTTACGGAGTTACCTAAAGGAATATGAAGAGTACAGACGAAACGGTTACTTTCTGTAAATTATGTGAAATTAAACTGACTTCAACAAAGCGACTTAAAATTTAATTTCACAATGGTGTTATGAGCGCACGGAAGCAAATTATGTTGTCTACATGAAAACGTCAATACTAAATAAAACACATGATGTATAATAGAGCTTTATTTGATGTACAGTATAGTATATTTAAATGTTTGGTCATATTTTGTCATTTTTATGTCATATTTACCCTTTCTTAAAGGTCATATTTGCCTGCATATTACTCTATTCTTTTATTTATTTTTCGTCATAAAGATCCGAACCCTATTTATTATAATACAAAGTTCTCCGATGAAAGATTGTGCATTGTATTTACATTTATATTTTATACATGAAGAAGCTTACAGAAAGAAGAGACAGGCTGGTAGGTCATATTTTGAGACATGCAGGATTGGTTAATTTGTTAGTGGAGGGAACAGTCGAAGGTAAGAACTGTAGAGGAAGACAAAGATTAGAATATGTGAAGCAGATAATTGAGGACGTGGGCTGTAAGGGGTATGTAGAAATGAAGAGGTTAGCACAGGATGGGAAGGAATGGAGGATTGCATCAAACCAGTCGAAAGACTGACGACAAAAAAAAAAAAAAAAAAAAAATCTTATTTGCTAATGTACTATTGTATAGCAGAACTGTTTCAATCTAACTACGACGTACGATACTTAGGTTGCAACCCGCCAGTGTGGCTCAGTGCACAGTGTATCGGGGAGGTACAACGGACCGGGCACGAGCCCATGCCCTCGCGTATGGGGCGTCAGTGCTGCAGTTTTTAACTGTTTGCCCACAGCCATCAAAGCGGATGCCGAGACAGTCCCGAATCTATGCCTCATAAATTACACATTGCACAAACAAAAAACACACTCATCACACGCAGAACATACCGGTAGTTATACACTTCGCAGACAACACTTCATTTCCTCCATCAATAGGTACCAGGGCGAATCAAAAAGTAAGTTACAATTCCAAGTTATGGCCATTTACGAAACCATCTACACATAGCCAACACAACACGGCTATGACGACATACAATGTAAGTTCACTTTTCCACATAGTCCCCAAGAGACTGTAAATATTTCTAGGAACGGTGTAAGGTGACAAGGTCCCTTACAACTTTTGTGAATAATTTTTTTGTTAAAAAATTAATTAGATATTAGTCTTGCTTGTGTTGTGTATATCCATGTGTTAAATTTGTATGAAGGTAAGTAAAAGATAAGCGTATAGTAAAGTGCGAAAATATCTATAGACAGTGGTCATCTATGATAAGGTATTTCTTTGGACAGTGGAAGTAAAAAAAAAAAAAGAATATGGCGAGTGAATGGACGAGATTATAAGATACAGCTAGCACGTGGTTGAATAAAGCGGAATGTAAAGAAGCGTATTCTGTAAGAAGTAATTATAAATAAAAAGTGTTTTCGACTGTTTCTTCAAAGAATCCATGTCGCGATGTATATATTATTTATTTGTTTCTGAACTGTGAATTGAAATAATATGCAGCTTCTGCAGCTAATATTACGGCTTAAAGACGGGCAGATTACACATATCAAGAGGAGCTATGGTAAATTATCTAATCCAAAGTAGGGAAACTTACAACGGACAGCCAACTTTTCGATTCCGGATGCGTAGATATCACCTCCAGCGCTATGTAACCAGCTGGAGACAGCTGCTTTCACCTCTCCATCGTTTTGGAATCGTCGTTCACCGAGATCTCTTTTCACCTTACCGAACACATGATTATCGCATGGTACTAAGTCTGTTTTTTTGGAGAATATTGCTATACTTCCCACTTGAATCGCTGCAGCAGTTCGGACTTTGGCAGGCCGTGTGAGGTATTGCAATATTGTGCAACGAAATCACTACCGTGTGTTCGGCAAGCTGAAAAGGATCTCGATGGACGATAATTCCGAAACGATGAGGAGGTGAAAGCAATGGTCTCCAGGTGGTTACATAGCGCTGAAGTGATTTCTACGCATCCGGAATCGAAATGTTAGTTGACTGTTCCGAAAAATGTTTTACAGTCTTAAAATCTTTAGCATAGCTGCGTGTCAGCAACGGTAAATTTTTTTTATATATATATATTAGCATAAAACCACAAAACGCCACCAGTTGCTTAAAAGTTTTTATTCTTTAAAACTTTACTGCAGTTGGCGGAAGTCGCCCGCCTCGTACAGATGCAGTCCGGTAGACGGAAGGAAGAACCGTGACGATGTGCAACTTCGCACGAAAGGACTGATTTGTGACAATGCTTCCGCCTATGTAATTTTAACGTGTTGCACTTCTGAAGAAGACAAACATGTTTTGTCGAAACTGCAGTAAAGTTTTAAAGAATAAAAACTTTTAAGCAACTGGTGGCGTTTTGTGGTTTTATGCTAATATAAAAAAAAGTTTTACAGTCTCTTGTGGACTATGTGGAAAAGTGAACTTACAATATGCAGCAGGTATAAAATGCTTGGCGTCAGAAAGCGCATGCGACCGTAAAACCAAAGCTCCAAATTTGACCATGCCAACAATATGGAAAACTCATCGACGGCAGCCCAAACATGTTGGGAAGGGAGCGTGCATAAACCACGTAGCTCCATTTTGGCCTCCTGTGAACCCCCCTCCCCCCCCCCCCCACATAGCCCTACGTGGTTTTTTCCTCTACCCCCCCCCCTTTTGATTCCAGAAGACATTTTGTACTGTTTTCTCTTGTCACACTATTGTAAATTACATAGGGAGATAATAAACTAAGGGAAATAAATATTCCCATGCTATTGTGAGTTCTATTCCTCATTTTAACCGTGAAAAATGTTATGAAAGGAAAGCTACGTGGCCTGGCTCGGAACCGCCCCCTCCCCCCACGTAGCCTAGCGTAGCCTTCCAGCTAACTCCTCCCCCCCCCCTGGACCGAGCCACGTAGTTTGTGCACGGTCCCGAACAGGTGGTGAAGAAAAACGATCCATTTAACTGTCCGTTACTCAGCAATCTATAAATACAGTGTATGCAGTCAATATTTAGTTAAGAAGTTCGAGTTAGTAACGATTAGTTGGTAGATTATAAAAACGAGAAGGGAAGCTAGTTTACACTGTCGCAACAAACCACTGTGTCCAGTCGAACAGGTTTTTTTCCTTATAGTCGCGAGAGCAGAGTTTATGGAGCTGGTAGCGGCGTTGTTGGTTGTGAGACGTGTTTAAAGCTCCACCCAGCTCCGGAAACGCGTGTGGCTCTGGTGTATTCGACTCACGTTCCCCTACGCGGCATTCCAGCAGAGACACAGCAGAGAAAGTGGCGGCAGACACATCCTGTGTCGCACAACACCGGCGCATGCCTGCCTTGCTGATCGCTTAATTAATCTGCTCAAACTCAGAGTAGACGGATTTACAGGATCATCTAGCGCACAGCTGGAACCGTCCTACGTTTTATCTGCGTAAATAAGATGTCAGGAACGGAAAGAGAGGAAAAACACCAGAACTAGTGTACTCGTATTTCCTTTCTTTTGTGTCTTTACGCCTCTTCGACGTCGAAGTCAATAGATACTTTTTCGTATTTGACAAGTCTTACAATAAATTATATACTTTACACTTGCTATTTTAGTAAAAATTGTGACATGCGTAATGGCTAGATCAGCAGAATATTTTTTACTCTAAATAAACTATCTATAACACCAAGAGCAGCCATTATGTATCACAAAGTGATGTGAATAGTACTGTTAAGCGTAGACTTGGCTCAGAATAAGATTTCATAACTTTTGTCACTACACAACATCTTCACAAGCAGAATATCGTAGCAGAATGAACGCTGACTCTGAGATAGAATAAATTTGAACCAGAAATACACGCATATAAGCTCAGACAATTAATATTATACTGTGCTTAATTTCGATATTAACGACAACTGTAACAACATCAAACAGATAAATGTCTAAAGATGCTCCTGAAAATGGAGATAAGCGCGTTGGGAAAAAATAGACAACAAAAAAGTCGAGATATTGATTACACAAATTAATAATAATCTAGTATAGTTGTAATGACCTGCTGAAAGGGTTTCTTATCGGCTACACAATCCTACCTGTAATAGTCGCCTAGCCTAACCCGGTAGTCCCACCTGGACCAGGGGACCTGCAGTTTAATGCGGAATCAGAACCATGGAATCGTTCTGACGTACTTCATATTACACAGCAAGCCACGCCAGAAGTGAAGGTCGGAATAAGGGTCTTTGAAAATCTCAGCCGAGCCTAGGATCCGAATCGGGAATCTTTCAATTTTCGGTGAGACGCCTTAACCATGGAGCATCAGACCGCTCATTATATATATAAACTGATTACCTGCAACTGAAGTTAAAGCTACAAAACCTGGACACTGAATGCATTTCAAAGGAGAAACTTGGAACAGTTCAGTGAGCAACAGAAAGAAAAATGTTAGATTTCTCTCGTAAAGACAAGAAGAGGGGAAATGACTTCAGATCAGTTACAATGGATAAAAAAACGTCGTGGAGAAAACAGATACCTTGAAAAGAAGCGAGTCAACGATGTTGCTTGAAGAAAAGATGACAGATCGAGAAAAATTATGTTGGTGTGGACGATCGCCAGATCGAGTCAGGCGTGCGGGTGGTACCAGAAGGACGTGGGTTCACATCACCGTCCGACCATTGCGATTACGATTTTCTATGGTTTACCAAAATCACTGCTTAGAAATCCTTAAAACGTAGTGGCCGAATTCCTTCCTCTTCTTTATGCAATCTGCAGCCCCTAATGACCTCGTCTTCGATAATACCATAAAAATAATATGCCGTAACACTGTTAGAACAAAGACGTACGAGGGTAGATAGAGTTAGTTGGAAGGGAATTTTCTAAGACCATTACTCCTGAGCATGTGATTCTGAAAGGTGTAACCAGACATCTTTGTTCCACACAATAATTTTATTACTTCCATTAATTAACACCCTGCCGTGAATCACTGCCTCATCTCTATGACACCTTCTAGTCCTTTGATTTCAAACTGTGCCAATCTCCATATGGTTTAATCTTTCACTAAGCCTTCTAGATTTTCGAAAACGACTAGCTGTGGCATGATGAAATTTCTTCTGTTTATACTTCAGCTGAAAGCACGAGTACATCAAGATTTCTCGTCAGCAAAGATTTACAAATCGCAGTGAAAAAAAATACAGATAAAGCCGAAGTCCTAGAATGAGTCCATAGATTTGTATTATTTTTTTATAATTTGAAAAACTGACTCTTATATCGAATTCGCATATCTATCAGAATGGAACAATCCAAAATACGTTCTGGAGCCTTGGCAAGGCATGAAAACAGAAAATAATAATAATTTTAAAAAATCCGCCAATTTGATCACTAATAAGCCTATAAATGTAAATTATCCGTCAGTGAGACTGGGCACGGTAGCGCCACTGCACTGTAAACCGACGAGGTGCGACAAGTCTCGATACCAATCTTTATCTCTTCCTATGCTGTGCTAACCTCTTCATCTCTACATACCCCTTACAACCCACGTCCTCAATTATCTGCCTCATATATTCTAATCTCTACAGTTCTTACCTTCGACTGTTCCCTCCACTAACAAATTAACCAATCCAGCATGTCTCAAAATATGACCTACCAGCCTGTCTCTTCTTCCTGTAAGCTTCTTCCACAAACTTCTTTTCTCACCCATCATTTCCAAAACTCGTTCATTTCTTACTTTGTCTGTCCACTTAATTTTCAGCATTCTTCTGTAGCACCACATTTCAAATGCTTCAATTTTCTTTCTTTTCTGTATTCCTAAAGTCCATGCTTCGCTACCATAAAGTGCTGTGCTCCACACATAGAGTTTTAAAAAGCTTTTTTCTAATTGCTAGATCAATATTTGAAACTAAAAGATTTCTCTCTTTAATGAAGGCTCTTTTTTCAAGTGCTATTCTGCTTTTAACATCACTCCTGCTTCGGCCATCGGTTGTAATTTTGGTTCCCAAGTAACTGAATTCACTTACTTCTCCAATTGCATTCGATCCTATTTTTATATTTAATCTGCTGTGATTGGTATCATTTCTGCTACATTTCATCACTTTAGTCTTGCTTTGATCTATTTATACAACATCAACTGGAATGAGTTAAAATATGTTGAAATATAATCTCGTGTTTTACTGTCGTCCTATAACTACTGTTAAAGTGATGTTAATATAATTTTGATAGGCTGAAAGCTGATTTTACATTGATAGAGTCTACACTGTTGTATGAATGAATTGGGTGATTATGGATATGCCAAAATATTTATTAATCCTTAACAAGTAACTTACTTAAATTGTAACAGCCCTTTCGTACATAAAAACGGGCAGTTTTCAGGCTTTGGTTACAGTTATTATGTTTGCCGTATCTTGATTGAATCACATTCTATTTCTTACCAGATCATGTTGCGCCATGTTATAGGTAGTCTTTTGACGACGCATTGTAGGAGACTTGGAGCAGTTCTGTTGGTGACAGCTTTCTGTGTGTCGTGGATGCCGGAGGATTGGCCACGACTTCTGCAGCTGACAGCTGCTGCCGATATCGTCATTTCCGGCGCACGGCAGGCCGCGGCTCACAAACGACATCGCAATTTCCGCCAGCTTCCGGTTCAGCAAACATCAGAGACTCATCTTCAGCATCTGTCCGCCAGGCGGTTCCGTCCTCAACAGAGTGCAAAAGGTACGAGTCCACGTAGATAACGCCGGGAATAGCGCGTGATTTTCACCTTCTGAACCCCTTTCCTCAGCACGATTCCTTCTGAAATATCGGTGAAAATCAATCAAACTTAAAGAATTAAACTGAAATTTAATATCATTAACTGCACAAAATGCCCTCGCCGTTGGCTCACGTTGAGCGGGACACGGAACAAGCTGGTTCCAGTCCCGATGATGTAAGAAATTTTACCACCAGGACTAGGCCGTCAGCGTAAATCAACAGATTGTGCGGCCAATACCAGGGTTAAACCCCAAACCTCTCCTCAGAACGTATAGAGTGAGAGCGTACGGCACTGTTGTTAGTGATTCGTCCGTCAGATGCGGATGTTAGACTTGGTGCCCACTCTTTCCCCTTGCTATCTTTGGGATGAGTAGGGTTAACTGGGCCGCCACCGTGTTTCACTCTCTACCTTTGTACGTAGCGTCCATAAACTGCGTAGCTCCATTTTGGTCTCTTGTGAACCTCCCCTCCCCCTGACGTGGCTTTTTTCTCTACCCCTCCCCACTCCCAACGTAGCACGTAGCTTTTTTTACCTATTGATTCTCTTGTCAGACTACTGTAAATTACATACGGAAATAATTAAATGACGGAAATAAATATTCACATGCTGTTATACGTTCTGTACCTGATTTTAACTAAGACAAATAATACGAATGAAAAGCTACGTGGCCTGGCTCGGAACTCCCCACCCCCTTTTTCCCTCACGTAGCCCAGCGTATCTTTCAAGCCAACCCGTCCCCTTTTTCTTAGACCTAACCACGTAGTTTATGCACGCTCCTTTACATCTCTCATACGCAATACAAACAATTCTCTACACTGAACATGCAAACTTCGCTGTGGTAACCGCCTGCAGCCAGAACAGGTCCATAGAATAAGAAGTTCGTGTAACATACAGGGATAATATTTTGACCACTTTCTCGCTCAGAACGGAGAGAGGTCGGATTATTGCAGGCATCCCTAGATGTCAAGAATAGCGGCATGAAGGAAGTTCTCACTAACAATCCTCAAATCTATGCCAGTAACTAAAGTATTTAAATTGTCAATACCCTATACCCTTTGCGAAATCCCATCGTTTAATCACAAAGTAGCCTACGATGTTAAATATGCCTTTCAGTTCTGTTTTTTACCATCGCTCTCATTAGCTTTGCTAAACATGGAAGAATAGATAAAAGGAGGTAGGAGAAATGTTGAACTTGTTCCTGTTTTGTTTTGCCACATGCATATCGACAACATTTCTCCTTGGTTTGATAAAAATTAACTGCAAGCATGCCATTGAACAGCTCTAAGACCACTTGTTTCACTTTTTGCGGAAGATTGTAGATCATTCCGGAGAAATCTTATCCATTCATATGCTGTATCTTCCTCCTTTTAGACACATTGCAAAGCTGGCATAAGAAAATATAGTTGTCGCCATCTAGTAGGAGCTACATCATAATAGATTTATATGACCGATTCAAAATTCAAAGAGACGACCTGAAACGCCTATGCTTGAGGGTGGACGATGACGTAGTGATCAGTGAATATCAGTTTTTTGTTCTTCCATTAGCCTATCCATTATCTACGGGATTTAGAAGCGGAATAGCCGATACTTATAGAAAGAACGAATAGGTGGCATTAGAATAACGTTACGTCTCTTTGATACTGTTTTGATTAGTATTTCAGTCTCTTTTGTGCCCCAAGTTGAGGTAAGCCAAAATATTAGATCCTGAGCTTTGAAAATCCATCTTAATCTGTTCAGTAGTTTTCAAGTTATGCAACATCATTTGTGAAATAATTTTACGTTCAGAAGAGACTTTGAATTGTTGCTAGGGTACTTAGTGTGATTATGCAAACTTCAGTTTTTAAGTCAGACGCCAAACTTTAAAACCGATCATAATCTACTTTGTACTTTTTACGTGATGCGGATTCAAATGGATAAACGGATATGGCTCTGCTACAGATTTGTATAATAGTATAGAATAGAACATACAAATTTTTGTAAACTTACCAAAAATAACATTTTGTCAATGCCTCAAAGGCGGTATTGGCCTTTCGGCGTATGTCAGATCGCGAGCGTGAACTTGTGTGACTCCTCAAGTCAGAAAGTGATGCAGATTATGTGTGTGACGTTACAAATCTTATCACTCGTACTCCCCCCCCCCCCCCCCCCGTCACACGATGTCACACTATGTTGACTCCCTTCCTCCCCCTTAACGTCTGACGTAATTTATGAGTGGCCCCTTGTAAATGCCCGACAGCAGATGGTAAATGCTTCGGATCCGACAAATCCGGTTCTACCAAGAGTAGGGCACGTGTTTTCGCACCTTCATAATTAAACACCGGACGCATGTGCAAGTGCGAGATTTCGTTGTCCACCAGCAGTCTGTGCGTGGACATTGTCACGGGTGAGATTTACATAAAATTGTTATAGCACTAAGCTGGCGTGACCAATTGCAGATACGTGACAACGTGAAGACACGCCTAATTAGAAAGACTGGGAGAGATGAAAAACCGAAGGAACACTAATAAAAGTACGACAGTTTTCGAAGTAGTCATGCAATCCCGTCAAAGAAAAAACGTGCTGAATTTGAGAGTGTTAGGAGGGGCGAATGGTTTGCCAATAGCTTTTAAATTAAGAAAAATTGTTACCATTTCATGTCTCATGTTTCATGTTTACCTTTTGGGAGAGAGGCGGGAACTTCAAAGGACGCTTCGACTACGAGCAAAGGCGCCAAGGAGTAATTACACTGACCCGAGGTTTTAAAACGAGGAGAGAGAAGATCCTCGAGGTCTATTTGGTCTCGCTGGTGCATATCTTAACTCGAGCCTACGAACGGGATAGACCAAAAAGCCGATAAGCATATCATGCGATCGGTTATGTTTTTTTTTTTCTTTTTTAACTGCTTAACGTCTCTTAACAGCGAGGTCTTTAGAGAAAGGAAAGGATGGGGGTCAAGGAATGGGAAGGAATTCGGCCATGGCCTTCTGAAAGAAGCATCCCGGCATTTGCCTGGAGTGATCTGGAAAACCATGGAAAACCCATATCTGGATGCCCGGACGGGGATTCGAACCGCCGTCCTCCCGAATGCGAGGCCAGAACGCTAACCGTTACACCACCACGATTGGTGATCGGTTATGTGTAGTAAAGAGTCTTCATTTTGAGTCACAAAGTGACATATAAATTCAGTGTGGAGTCGGCGGTTGCTAACTACGTCAGTGCTGACCAGACAGTAAAATACAAACTTTGCATAAATTCCTAATGTGGTGTTTGCACTGAGAACCTTCATTGTTGCTCAAACTAACACTCTGAGCGGAGAAGTCCGCATCATAAGAATCCTTACTTCATACTACAGAGCCTCTGGAGAATTAGAATTAATAGAGATGCAAGAAGATCAAGCTCTACAATTAAAATATAAGTCGACGCCGATTACTGAATTAAGGAAATTTGTACCAGAATCGAAGTATCCTGAATTAAAAAAGGGCTACTTGTCGAATTATTTCAATATTCGGAACAACGTACTTACGTGAATCATTATATACCACTTTAAAATTCGTGAAATCCAATCACCGATCAGTATTAACTAACCAGCATCTCAAAGAATTACTGAGAAGTGCTGTCACCTATTATTCACCAAATTTTAAATAATTATCAAGAGAAGTAAAATAAATGTGTTTAATATTTAAATTCAATACACAAATTTTGTACTTTTATTAATATGTTTTCAATAAATATAATTTCTGTAAAAAAAATTAATACCTTTTTTCGATACCTTTTAAATACGTATTTAATTGCGCCTCGCGAAAAATTTCAAATTTTGAAAAATGGCTCGGACTATCAAGGATCTTGGCCACCCCTGCTCTATAGGAACTGAAAAATTAGCCGTGCCGCTTGTACAAGTTTGCTTCAGTAGGTTCTTTGAATGAAACAGACAACATTAACTTCTAACAAGTACTTTCATTAAGTGTCCTACTAAAAACTGTAAATGATTATTTTGTAAAACAAAATCAAAACATTTTTTGTCTTGTTTTATTTAGTTGTTTAATTTTAGTGGCCACTGATGTAGGATAAAGGTGTTGTTTGAATATAATTTTTGTTATTTATTAACAAAAATTTAAATACACGTTATGTCTGTAGGCCACCTGTCAAAAGAATATATTGTCAGGTTATGACGTTTTAATCCTACTACTGATTCGTAAATCATTTCGAGCACCATTTTCAATCAATAATTTAAATAATTAATCATAAGAATTTTTGGTAAATTTAAGTAATTATTGATCACCATTTATTAGGGCGGTATACCGTACCGTTTCATTACGAATCACCTTGATCAATACAGTACACTCTGGGAGCGAATTCAGTGAGAGTTGTAGAATGAGTCTACCTCCCCGCTGTAGCTAATGCGTTTGCGTCATTCAGCTGTTGACATCTCGCCCGCAGACAGGAAAAGCCTCTATAATCTGCGGCATCAAACGCTCCTTTGTGGTTGGTAATCACTTACCTCTGGGAGCAGACAGAGATCGCTTTGACATTCAAAAAGCGACAAATGATCAAACTGTAATGGAGTCCTTTAACTGCGAGTCGGAAAAGGGTTTTGTAATCGGGCCTGACAAGAAATAAACGATCAGACCTACATCTGACACTAAATGAAATGTCATTTTATTTGGGCTTTTTCGTTTTAGTAACATTGCTCAGTTCTCTTAAAAGTAACAAGGAAAAATGCGACTGTAGAATATGCACAAAATCACTTCCTTCTTTTTTTTTGAGTCAGTAAAAGAGTGTCACCGTTAAGAAAGGCGCATGTCTCAATCTTATAGTGAACTGTGTGTCTATACTGTTCAACTATTAATAAAGGTACCTTGGAACCTTTTTAGTGTTCTGTACGTTATTAACGTAAGACGCAACATTATAGTCATTAATTTACAGTGACTATGTGGCCCGTCTGAAAATTACTCCATTGATATACGATGAATAGCGAAGTTGGTGGTTTGTAGTAGAATGATAGAATAACCGGCTCATTTGTATAAACTGTTTATTTGTCAACTGAAATAGGCACGCGGCGAAAGACTCACGAAACAATTAGAAATAATGAAACGTCTCCCTAACATAAACAAAAATATCCCAAAAGCTCATTACCCTAGAAAAAAGAGATAATGTATGTGGTCCGGCTGTAAAGTGGTAATGCGATCACTCCTTATGGACGCCAGCACGCCTTGATTCCGAACTATCGCGTACCCCTGACCTTGATTGTTCACAATTTTGTCATTTACTAGTGGAATTTTGAAAAATTCCTTTCTTAATTTATGATGTTACTAAAACGTAGAATTTAATTTTTTAAATAATACCTCATTTACCGATCTGCATTTAAGTAGAAAGGAGAAAAATGGCTCGTCAGAAAAAAAAACTCATTTTAGTGATAATATATATATATATCAGTAAGATGAGGAAAACTATAGCGAACTTTCTAGAGTTTTCGCGATAAATAATTTGTCTCTATTCCACGTGGATCTGTAGCTCAGTGGTGCGTTCTGGTGGCTGCTTGGTCAATGTAACGGACAGTTACGTGAGAAAACAAGGTTCCATGCCAACATCCGTGAATTACTTTAGCGCGAAACATAACGCCATTACGTGACTATTAGGACATGCCATCTACTATATATTCCCAAACAGGATCAAAACAAAACAAGAATACTGGATTCCAACTCAAAAGAAGAGTTCATTTGCAAGCTTGTTTAATTTTATAGAAGAACTAGCTGTTACCCGCGACTTGTACGCGTGAATTTAGAATTTGATTGCTAGAATTGGATACACAAAGCTGAAAGTTACCTAAGATATGTCGGAATAATATGACGGGTACGCTATCGATATACCATTCTACAATCGAACCTGTCTCATTTATTCATGTCGATAAAAAGCATCCTATTTCGTTCATAATGATACAAAATATTTCGGTATATACATATAGTCGTCAAAATGTAAAAAAAAGGGAGACTTACTTTCGCATACATAATATTATTAGTTTAGCTCATACAAAAACTGCCTGGGGAACCAGTGTACCCTGAATAAAGTAAACGCTTAGGGCACTATTCTATCGCCAAAGATTTGCCGGAACATGATATCCTTACTACAAAATCCTAGGCTTGGCTCAAACTATGAAAACGGGAGTTTTCATAAGAAATTAGCACATTACCACTGTGCTAAGCTGCTATTGCTCACTAACCTTACGCATTACAAAGACATATAATATTATGCGTTTGTCTTTCACAGTTCAGATAGTTTTCATAATTTAATGACAATATGTTCTTATCTATACATAAAATGGTATCCCATGTCAATCCTACTGTCAAATAGCATCTACTTGTTAAATTTCATCACAATTGGAGTAACCGTTTAGCCCAAGAAACGTAACAAACAGACAGAGTTACTTTCGCGTTTGTAATATTAGTATAGATAATGTGAGGCATCATCAAGACTGAGAGGCAAATGGCATACAAGCGAAACCAAAATAGATTAAAAATGGAGAAAGAAGGATAGCCATAAGGGGAGAAGGAGTCCATAAAAAATAGAACAAAAAAAGCTGTTAAAGCGCTTGTTTTTATAGCAGTGGCTCCCGGGTTCAAATCCAGGTGGGGCCAGGAATCTTTTAGAGTTTTGTTTGTTTGATCACATGGGCTACTCCAGAATGTTTCGTGGATGGGATTTCACGTTAAACAACAGGTCCGGCCAAGACAGAGGCGGAATGCGCGGCAAATCGAATCTCTGTAAGTCTACACGAATTCAATTGACATGAGGTTTACAGTTTTATGAACTTCATTCTTTAAAGTTGGTTTTTGCCATTTTCTTCGATCATCCGTTGTTAGTCTCTTCTTGATACTTGTGTCGTCTTTCAGCTGTTTTTAGATAATTTAGGCGTAGCTACAGGACTGAGCAACAAAGTGAGTTACAGGAAGCTTTAACACCAAATTGGTCGATGTGCTATGATACTGCACGTTAACTAGATTGAAGAGTCTGATATCGTTGCTTCTCTGGTGTAGGTCCACCTGCAAAACTCCGATCGGAGTACTGGTGGTGGGGACGTAAAATGGGGTAGGGAGTGAGGGAGCAGGTGGAGGGGATGACCTTGTCCTTGGGCCGCGTGCGTGCCTTTGCGTACCAACGAGTGACGTCAGTGCGTGGTTCGAACTGGGTCAAGAAAACTCGACCCAGCTGACGTGGTCGATAAATTGTCTCCTCCGACGAGCGAGCCATTGGCATGGTCGTGGCAGTGGGAACGAGCCCCGGTGCTATGATGCTAGACTGACGTAGCTGGAAGAGGTGCATACAATCAATAAACACTTTCAAAACGGTCTGTAGCCACCAAAATTTGTTTCTTGCAACGGCAAAGCTAATAAAAACACAAAACAAAAACAGAATTAAAGTTAAATAAACGATAAAGCTTTGCAATACGCCAGGGTAATATGTGACACGTAAATCAATACTATTCACTCTTCAGAAAACCATCATAGTAAATTAAAACTAAAATATCCTGTGTAAGAACTTCTCCGGCGTATAAGTGAAATGTCTTCACGTGTGTACCTCCGGATTGTGTTGTGAAAACATAATATTTCGACGACGGAAATTGCTATTAAAATTATTGTGCTCCCGATCTTAGCAAAAGTTTATATTCCAACATGGTGTTACCTTCATAAGAAAACCAAACTTAGCATTTTTTAAATCATTATTTTGGCTTTAGAAGCTGCATTCGTACAGCAAAGAGAAAAATTTAAGCGTTGTATGACAATAAAATCAGAATTTATAACAAACAAATAAAAATATTTACTCTAATTTTAATAAATAATAAATGCATTAAATTATTTTTGCAGCAAATTAATAAATAAAATATTTCCAAATATAGGAAACAATGATTGAGGTTATAAAACAGTTACTTTACTTCCAAATTGTTCACAACAAAAATTAAACGCTAAACTCAAAAACGTAAATTAGTCGCTCGAGTTTAAATTTAAAATAACCAGTACATAGTAATGGCAAAACGGGAATGAATCATTTGAAATAATAATGTGACTTAATTACTTCAGTTTTAACAAATTGTATAATAATGGCTGAACATTTTTAAAACAATATGCAAAACAGTTCCCCCAATCAAAAACGGTGGAAAATAATTATATAACAACGATGGAAATGTATGGGTGAAATTTGAAGGTGATAGTACAAAACAGAGATCACACACAATTTTCCTTATTTATTTATACAGTGAATCATGATATGAGTTAAGCGTAAACAGTCACTTGTTTCTGTTAAATTTGAACAATACAAATGATTTGTTTGCTTATCGAACACAATAGTGCTTAATGACCTTTCCAAAATCATATACAACCCTGGTCGCACTTTTTAAGCAGAAATGCTTTACCATTCATACTATGTCTACTCAATCTGTTGGATTTTATATAGTTTACGAGTTTGAAGATATTGCTGGAAGTCCTTTTTATCGGAAATGAGGCCCAGATGGATATCGGTAAAAAAAAAAAATTAGGAGTAGTATGTAGAAAGGAGAAGATGACTGAGATGTTTCTTTTCTTAATAAGGAAGTCAGAGGTGTAATAAATTAGCCAGAGATTTTCTAAATACGTTACATCAAACAGTGGATAAATTTATAGTGAAATTCGAGGAAAAAAAACCCCGGTATGTACGACAACGACCACTGGGTATAAGTTCCACTAGTATCCCTACCGCGGTTGATCCAACCAACATTCGGATGGTGGATGAAGCATACGGAAGGAAACAAGTGCAATGCTACATTTCTTCTTTGTCGTGCTGAAATGTGTGACGGCTTTGATATGAAACAAAGCGGACTTGTCTGAGACTTATCCGGAAGCTTTCTGGTTCCTCCGCCACTTGAGTCCCGCAACAACAGCGGTGTCGACACGGTAGCACGCTTACGACAGAATCTTGTCGCAACCTCCTCAACTTTGAGAGTCTGCAAGCACCAGTGCAGGGTTACTAAACGATCTGTTTGATGGATTATCATTCGCTCTCGTCTACACTTAAAAGCGTATTATTACTACAGTCTTGAGCCTAAATTTCAAAACCTTTTAAGAATATACTAAGAAGAAACCTCCAGGTTATTTCACAACAAGGTCTTCGTTTTTCTTGACCAACAAATCCTCAAGATTGCTTATAGGAACAATCGTTGTAAAATAATGTAATGTAGAGAAGAGCAGTATACAGCTGATAAAAATTATAATCACCTTCCTTCCTAATTATTAAGATGTTAATTTCCATGGTTTCCATGGTTTTTCTTTGTCTACGCATAACGCAAAAACTGCAGAAGTAATTTGGATAGGGTTTCACAGTTTGCAACCTTAGGATCTAACTTAAAAACTGCTTTAAGGCCCCTGATTCTACGTGAATGGAGCGATAAATGATAATCTGTTCGAAAATGGATCAGATAAGCGACGTGAGCGGTGGACGGAGCGATAAATGATACTGTGTTCGGAAACTGAACAGATTGGCGCCATGGATGACACTAGATCAAAATTAAACTCTGCTTTTGCAACATGTAAAGAAAGTGCCAAAGATCACACAACATAAAAAATAATTACTAACATCTTTGGTTTCTGTTAATACTGTTGTTGACTATCTAACTTTGGTAACTTACTTCTGAACTATAATAACGGATTTCTTTAAAAATTCTTGGAAATAACGTGATAAATCCCCTGTTCTAAGTAAACACTATTCATTAATGGAGAATGTATCACAAAACTCCTGCAACCTGAATTCCAATTTTCGTTGGAAAACGAACAACCGTAACATATACAGATAGTGTGTTCCTGTAGAAACGTGACTAGCTTCTTCGATACACTAACAGCAAGCTGCATTAAAATTTATTTGTTCACCGACAAATGTATGAAAACGTAATTATGACAGTTAATTTGTGACAGTATTTTTAATACTTTTGTAGAAAAACCGGCACACTTTGTAAATATTGTTCACCGTCGTTGACTTTCAGCGATGAAAGAAGCATTTCGTGGTTTGAATTAATATACCAAAACAGTTGCAAGGAAATTTCAAGACTGTTGCGAACCCTTTTAAACTTGCCTCCAGCGGTGCAGTGATTTACAAAGCGACTATGTTCAGTAATCAAAGATAAAATGAAACATAAAAATTCTCTTGTTGTATTTAATATGTCACCATTGCACTGGAACACTCACTGTTAGCACTTACTCCCTCTACGTCTGTGGTTCCGAATTAGTTTTTCTCGAGGAAACTTCAAGAAAAAGCTCAACCTCACGTAACCCTTTTATCTGAAATGATAAATAAATTAATGCGTTCATCCCAGTAGAACTCTTTGCACAACCACAACATTACAGTAATATAATTCTAACACACGCAGTTTGTCGTAAAATATACTTTGGAGATAATATATTAGTGTTTTTTTTTTTTTTTTTTTTGCTATCGTAGTGATTATCTTAGCTAAGGGATTAGCACGCATACCCTTTGAAGCAATCTCACGTACCTCTGGGTGTACGCACCACTAATTGGAAACCACTACCCTACGCTATACCCTGTTCAATCCGAACTAGCGACTGTGGGCTATGTACACCTGACCCCACTCCTCACCTGACCACTCCCCCCTCCCCCCACCCTTCCTACCTCTCCGAGCTGTGAACGTTGTGGGGACAGGGCTGACCGACCTTGAGCCGTCTCTGTTAAATGAACGGACTATAACACTCTTTAACGTAACACCTGTTACGAGGTTGGGCTCTTGTCCCCGTGTACACGTTACGAAACCTCGTTTCATTGACGCCATGCAACGTAGGTGGTCTATTGTGTACAGCTTTCAAGACAGTATCATGCAAATTTACAAAGAACGTTGTTAACGTTCCGTAATATCGTTATCTTACCGGCGTGAAGAGCTAATGTACTCTCATAACTTCACGGCTTGGGTTATAGATAGCGATATTACGGTAACTTGTCACGGAAACTTATGCGTTAACAGTTTCTATCAAAAAGAAATATCTTGCAGCTATGTGTAGACTATGTTATTTATAGTTATAAAAAATGACAGTTTGAACTCAGCGTTCAGGCAGCTCTTCGCAGTTGGTTAACTAAATAACATTATTTTAAAATAACGCCCATAACCAAGATTTTTTAATGACGTAACGATATAAATATTTCAGCTCCATCTCATTCCATTGCACAATAATTAACGTGTAGATTTAAACGAAGTACAAAAATGACTTTATGAATGATTTCAAATTTTGATTTAAGCGAAAAAGTATTGAACCTCTACAAAAACATTAGTAAATTCCTTGCTTACTAGCCTTGTAAACCCTACACAAGTGTGCATTTCGTCCTATGACACAATACTCTAGTTGTGGCGATGGGTTCCATGTTCTGGCCGATTTGACTGGGGCAGTTTCTTCTCTATTGCTGTAGATTCAGTGGCCTTGGGAGCATTCCGGAATTATACCTTAATCAATGGACTTCACGTAGATTTAACATAGAATGTCCATTTGACTATCAGCCGCTTTACTGACTGGCTGAAATTACTGTCTTTCTCATACATAAATAATGGCTCGTGGGCCATTTTACATAATTAAATGATGAGTTATGTACTAACAGAATATAAACAAATTAGAAAGCCTCAGAATACTTTACTCTTGCGTGAACATCAAATAGCAGACAAAATACACAAAACTCTTTCACACACTTAAAAGTAGCCAGAATACTTAGAACATTGTTGGGATGTCAAAAGCACGAACTTTTGGTAGTAACTCGAAATAAAATAATTACACCGTTATGTTGCTTTCCGAACTCAGTTGTGCAAAGACACATGCGCACCAATAGACCTTAAAAGCTTTCCAGCCAGCAATAGATTTATTAACGGTTGGTTTTTAGATGGTCGTCTTCATATGGTAGCCGCTTTACCGTCTACATCGTAAATAAAGATGATTGTGCGAACGTAGCAGCAAAACTGTACACGATTTATCTGTTGATTACCTTAATTTTAATCTATGGCTGGAGCTGCTAACATGCTGTAAATTAAAACGTAAACAAGATAACTACAAGATGTTCAACTTTTTATCAACATGCGAGTAATAAAATATGGTGCGTAGTGGATTCTAATTCAGTTTATTGCCCATCCAGAGATTTATTGAGCCTTACCAGAGCACTCTTGAACGTACGTTGACGGAAAGGAAAAGGAGGAAAACATTTGCATACTGCATAATGGCGCAAGATGTTATCTTCCCGTTGCTGAGAAGAGGCACTAAACAAAGAAGGGGAAACAACCTTCTTAGGAACAAGTGAGGCAATCTGCAGCGGCGAACGGTATTTTCGTCCTGCACCGGGAAGGAATGAATGAGGTCGTATGGAAGCGCAGAAATTACTGCTGCATTATGTACGAAGGTTTGCAGGCTTGGCTTCGCTTCCGCGCAACGACTGTAGGAACCCGACGGTAGTTCAGATAAGCCGTGCAACTGTGCAGCGAGAAAATGCCGAACGCATCTGGAGCCCAACACAAACTGCTGTTAAATTTGTAACATATTCTACAAGTCGTAACAGAAACGTGAGAATACGGAGGTGAAATATTTAGAAAGCTCTCATTACATGAACATATAATCTTCACTAACTGCAAATCATAGATATTATTTTTTTGTAACAAGCCATCTTTTTCATTTCATAATTAATCAAAATCGATGTACGAAGTATCATTTTAGAGTTCTTCGCTTTTGTAACATCGTTAATTAAGAAAGGAACTTTTAGAATTTCAACCTGTAAGTGGAAAAATTATGTGCAATCAAGATCACGGATATGCGATAGTTCAGAGTCTAGTTGCTAGTCTACACTAGCGTCGCTAGAAAACAGCACAACATATCGAAGATATATTAATAACCTGTGAGTGTTTTCTAAAGTAAGGATATTTCCGAATATTTTTGTTTTTGTTAGGGAAATATTTCGTCATTTCTAATTATTTCGCAAGGCGTTGTAACTGTTTTGTCACGCACCAAATAACTGATACAAATGAGCCTGCTTCTTCTTTCATTTTATTTCAAGCCACCAATCTCGCTATTCATCGTACACGATTCGCGAATTTTTCGCACTTTACACCGAGTTAATATTTGTTTACTGTTGTAAAATTACTTTATTTAGTATGAAATATTGCTTCTGATAAGAGAATTTAACCATTTTTTTCCATGTACGCATGTATGCCGAAAGAAAAATGTGTTGGTGATTATCTGTGAAATTCTGTCGCGAAGCGATAGATAAAGCATGTGTATTAATCACAATCCGCCAATTTAATAGTGAACGTTAAAATACCGCAATACTGGAGAACGGGGAGGTAAAAAGGGGCCAGAGCTTTAATCTCTGGATTGAGCCTTGTGGGTGAGATGTGGCATATGGGAGGACACGAGTTCGATGCTCGATTCTACCATCCAAGTTTAGTTTCCATGGTTTCCCCTAAACCACTCCAAGAGAGTGGTGGTATGGTTTCTTCAAAAGGACCTGGCTGAATTCGTTACCGTTGCCCCAACCTCCTCCTGGTTCTAACGACTTCTACCTGCAGTAAAGGGTGCCATCCAAAAAAAGCAATATTTTTTTGGCTTGTTGTTTCGGTTAATCTGATTACGATTTTTGGCTGTTTTGGCGAATGTTGGAGCAATAACGAATTTCTACCCCAAAAATTAAAGAGCATAGCATTGTTAAGACAAAGGCTAATACGATTAACCTTTCCTCTTTAAATCTGGTAGTATCTACATTCTGCCAGATCTGCAGTGACGCATTGAACACTACAGCAAACAAACTGTAACTTAGATATCAAGCTCCGGCAAATATATATATAAAAAAAGTCTTTCCATTTTTCCAATTAGAATCAAAGTTGGCACAGTAGTCCTAATTTTTTTAACGAGGAACGAAGTCTCTATCACGATTTTAAATTATAACACTGGAATATTCTACAAGCCGAAGACAGGTGATTCATTAAAGAACTAAGACTGGATAAATACAGTGTTTGTTTTTTTTCCAATGCATGGTGAGCAATGATAAGTGAAATTCCCAAAAGGTAGTAAGTAAGTAAATAAAAGTAACTTTCAAACAGCTGCGACACCTCTACCCAATGAAATAATACATTATTGTTCGAAGGTCAAGCTTTACGTAATTCTCCGTGCCTGTTCGGATCGTTGACGATATCGGCCACTAAACAAGCTGTCAGGTAAACTGATTTAGTAAAGTAGTTCGCTTACTGACTGTAAACAACCAAGTTAATTTCTGTTCTTAGTTTAATTATATTCAGAAAAATATGCAGTTTTAACGTTGTACTTGCCGAATCGTCTTGTTTTTGTATTCGTTCAGCCAAAGCCGTTCGAGATGAGACGCCGTGAATCGTTCTGTACAGTTCAAAGCGCTAGTGGGGCAGTTGTTTGTGGGCTCAGACATTAAGTATCGGCGAAATTTTGTTTCGTAGGTTAGGTAGTCAAGAGACTGGAATTAATTGCCGATAGATATGATGGACTACTTGTCCCAAGCATTGAATGAATTTAAATAAAAAATTAGTGTAATGAAAAAAGTAAGTAGCGTAGGGAAACTATTACTGAAACATATGCTCCATCGCAATTATCTCATTCAGATCACAATGCAGGGGATGCTATACTTATTACAGCCTCTGGTATGGGTGGTTTTAACCAAGTGTCCTGTCTGTACTCTTAGTAAAGCTCAATGCCGACGCCATATTGTCTGATACATATTATACACGCTAGCCCCAAATCATAAATGGGGCAATTCATAAACAGTTTTTGAAACATTCTAAATATTAGTAATTTTTTAACGCAAAAATTAATATTTACTCACTGAGACAGTGTTACATAGTTTCTTAGCAAACAGAATCACACCTATTTCAGCCTTGAGTAGAATAGATCATGTTACAATTCCTGCAGACGAGTCGTAGAGGAGGCGAACAGTCCCGTGGGATGATATTCGCTGAGGCAGAGCCTTGCATTTCGTTTCATTACGCCCCAACGCTCATTTAAGAGAGGCTTGAGTGGCCGTCGAGGGGCTAAGGGAGAGTTTCGGATATTCAGATGCAAGGAAAAATATTCATCCTCCTTGGGCCGTGCAGTTTCTGGCTGGATTATTCGCTCTACCGTCTCACAGTTTCGAAGAGGAGCTTCAACATAACAATATTTTTATTATTCTTTAATAAAGATCTTCAACCTTTACGTTCATTAAAAATGTTCCAAGTATTTTTATTGTCACACTGACACAAGAAATATATAACTATGAAGAGTAATAAGCGAGTCCATGCTGACTAGATCGCCAAGAAACCTAAACCTATAAAAAATTTCATCAAGAACAAATTAAACTAGCACGCTGAAGATTCAATACGAATGTTGTGTATTAAAATCAGTAACTCAGTAACAACTGATACTAACGTCGTGTTCAGTGTTCGTTACGCAAAATTGTTTTTCAAATGGCATAATAAATTAAAAACAAAAAATTATGTAGGAAACATTATTGTACATTTAGAAAAATATTGAAAATTTTCAAAAAAGAAATATTTTCAGAAAAGAAATATTTAGTATCTTATTCATGGAATTCGTTGTCGAATGAAGTACATATATTTCATAAACCACAAAGCCAAAAAACAACCGTTATGGCTGTAGTCTTTAGGTAGGTATATATCATTATATTCTGAAACATTTTTCGGATAAGTGGTTTCAGAAACAAATGGGAGGGTGGAAATTAGAATTATTTCAAAGTTTTTAACCAAAACTCATACAAATCATGAAGCAAAAAGATAAACACAATCATTTTGATAATAAATGGGTTGCCAAGTAATAATTATTGACTCAAGGAAAATTTTCCTTTCGCCCCCCACTAAGCTCCCCTATTATTTTCCAAATCTTGTGTTATAAACGTAAAGATGAATTAAAATATTGCGCAATTACTAATTTATGAGACGAAGGATTCTGACGTTAAGAGGGAAATTGACTATTCCGTAAAGATTCCGTGTTACATTCAGAAGACACGAAACCCTAAATACACAAAAAGTTAATATTTTGACTGCATCCAAAAGTGTGTAACGGATTTTTGTCAATGATAAATAAACACAAGAGTAAATGTATAACAAAGCTGATTAAACAACCCCAATGCCCACCATCGGTCAGTATCCTTCAACCATTTGAACCTGAATCAGTCCCCTCAATCATTAGGAAGATTTTTAAACAACAAAAAAAGAAAAAACTGTGTTTTGGATTGGTTTTGTCACTCTAACGGCATATTTCGACGTCTCACTTAGTCACGAATATTAGTATTAAAAAAAAAAGAGAAGGTTTCAAATTATGAAATTCGCTATGAGTCATTAAGCCAGTTATTATAATATAGCTTTGTGTACATAGCGTATTTATACCCATAGTGAACAGGAGGATGCCTCGTGTAAACATTTTACGTGAGGGTATGATATTTAAACAATCAGAATTTTAGAGGAATTGCGTTTGTCCGACCGAACAGCGGTATAAACTGTCCCAGGCTTTCTACACCTCATCAGAATTCTTTTTTGTATACCTCAATTTTCTCCCTTTACTCTGAAACTTTATTTTAAAAGTTTAAGAATTGTAACAGAACATCAAAATTTTTAAAGAATATTTTACAGTTCGATCCCGCTCGCCAAAACATGGCGACAGAGCATTGGATCCCCGAAATATCATGTAAAAAGTAAAAAATATGTTCACTTGGCTTGTGTTGCGAGAACAGTGTATTAATTTTCAACGTTGGGAAAAACTTCTTTTTTATTTACACAGAATCACGTTAAATTCATATTTAGTTGTTTCACAGCTGCCCAAATTAGTGAAATTTATAGAGATGTATAAAATACTGGTTTACATTTTTAATTGCTTTCTTTGTGACTTAGGTTTCACGCTATAAGAGATATTAAAAATTGTAGTTTAATTGCTTACAGTGTATAGGAGATAAGGTCTGAGCTTAAATGTGTCTCTGTTTGTCACATTCATTTTTTTGTAGATTATTCGTTAATATCATTCAATTACAAAAAGTTAATATTGATTAGTGATCTCATCAGTAACTAATTATAATAGCAACTTAGAATTATATCAGCTGTGACTATACTTTTCTAAAATATTTATTTTTATACTTTCCTTTGTTATGACTTGAAATTAAAAAAAAAAGAAACTGAAATTTCGAAAGTAGCAAGAAATTTCCGTGGTGAGTAGAAAGTAATGCTCTGCTTTTGTGTTATATATTTTTTTTCAACAAGTCATTGTGTATTTCGGTTTAAAGTTTTACCTTGCTAACTAACTAAGGAAACATTCATAATCATCTGTAAAGAAATATGAATAATGGTTTATTAAATAATTTAACAATCGTTATTTTTTTATAATCCGGACCTCACTTTTATTAATGCAAATATATTACTGTTCATGCAGTACTGTTTGTATAGAAAGAGAGGAATCATTGCTATACCTATCCTACTTTCAATACTTCCGTATCGACAAACTTTTTTTTTTAAAAAAAAAATGGTTTGTTGCCATGTTAGCCATATACCACCAGCTCAATGTGTTTGTGTTTCTTCCAATACGGATATTTTATATCAGCATGATTACTTTTCTCTCTCATGTCAGGACGTCACAAGACGAACACAACACTTAACTAAAACCACTTATGCTCTAGACCGGACTCGAACTGGCTACCTCTACGCCGTAAGGGTTGACACAAGCAAACCATCTGGTAGTGTAATACGTACGGTCACTAGATTGCTCGAAATTCTGATGTGATAGAAGCTGGCTCGTGTTGAAGTTTGGTGAAAGCGCATCAGATCTTCGTCGGAAAGGTGTTCGGCTGCGGGGCGAAAGGACAGCGCTTGGGATTAAAAGGTCTCCCGTAGTGTACGCCCCGTTGTCGTAATCTGACCTATCCTTCGTTAATGGGCGGCAGATATTACCCTCCCTCCACCTGCTGTTACCATCGCTCGAGAATCCACTGAAAGCCGATACCGAGCATGGTGGGTGAGCGGTAACACTCTGGCATCGTATTCGAGAGGACCTGGGTTCGAATTACACTCCGGCTATCCACATTTGTGTTTCTCATGGTTTTCCCAAATTACTCCAGGAGAAATCAGGAATGTATATTTCAAAAGGTCATTGCCAAATTCATTCCCATTCCTTTCCCGTCTCTAATGAAGTCGACGTCGACAAGGCATAAAGCCATATGCAAAAAAAAAAAAAAACTGTTTCTCCTATCCTCGAGGATAGAAATGTTGAAGTTAGTAGTAGCGAATGAACATTATTTTTTTTAACTCCTTAACGTCTCTTAACAGAGACGGGAAAGGATGGGGGGCAAGGAATGGGAAGGAATTCGGCCATGGCCTTTTTTGAAGGAAGCATCCCGGCATTTGCCTGGAGTGATTTGGGAAACCATGGAAAACCCAAATCTGGATGTCCGGATGGGGATTCGAACCGCCGTCCTCCCGAATGCGAGGCCAGAACGCTAACCGTTACACCACCACACTCGGTTTACAACATCCACCGTGGATTCTGCTGTCACTGATTGTGCAGCGAATTCGTCTGGGAATCAGATTAACTAAAACGACGTCAGTAGCAGAAAAACCAGCCAATGTAACCACCACCATTTCTTCATGCCCATTCTCTTTAACCTTCTCTATTTTCGTTTGATTTTCTAAGGAGTCTTCCTTTTAAAACACTTTACCCTGAAGTACATAATTTTTCCTTAAGAAACTGTTGGAAGAGGGTGATTATAATTCCAAAACAGTTCTGTGCACTATAGTATGGAGAGGAAGTTTGAAAAACCTTGCTATGGGACAAAGTTGTAGTCTCCTTCTGCCATTTATATATTCTTGACCATCGTTCATCAAAACAAGGAAAGATTGTGAACGAAATCGACTCTATACTTACTGTTATTCTTTGTGATATAGCTGCTTTAAATATTTTTCCACACTTTCGAAATGTATAACTTGTCAAACTACGATCCCGCCAACTGCTACCAAATGTATCTACTAGCTACAACACCACAGAAAATACTACGCCCAGAATGCTATTGTTGTTTACGTGTCACTTCATATTACTTCTCAGTAAATGAATATCGCTCTATTAGCACTAGCACACTTTCTGCGCTCACAGCAAGGTCGCCGGCTGTATCTGTTGAGGACGAAACATGGTCATCCAGTTTGTAGGTAATCGCTCTAGCCTTTCCATGCCCGCATGGCAATCACAAGCAGGTAAGGACGCAAAATCTGCAGCAGCAGCAACAGGTATTGCTAAGCTGATTCCGTAGTTTCGTGACAAGTGAAGAGCAGTCTGATTCTTGAAGAGAGAGCCGTGTGTTGCGGGCGGCGGACAGGCCGGGGGTCGAGGAGGTCGGTGACCGCGTGTTGACTGGCGTGACAGACCGAATAGAGGGAGAAAGTGATAGTGGTGACTCACGCGATCTCCACAATGTTTTAGCAGGTGCATCAGACCAAACACAGATTTTGAAAATTTTAGACTGCAAATTTTGGATTTTAATAAAACTTTGATTTTTGGTATAATGCCGGATTTTTTTTAATTATCAAGCTTTTCGCTGTCATTCTGCAGCCTTATTCAGAGATACTGCATATTTCTTATCAAAGAGCGAAAACAGCGGGCTAGTACTCCGTCTCCATAACGTTTGGTGCTCTTTGCTAAGAACTGTAGAATCTCTGAAGAACGTTCCAAGATGACTGCCGAAAACTTAGTCATTCAAACAGAAAAGCAGAAAACCTAGGTGTTCGCGGAGTTCTGCGAATTCAGTTTAGAATTTTGTCATATTCGTAAACAAAAAGATGTGAAATCTATATTATTGAGAAGGCTTTAAAATTCCAAGAATCTGCTGTAGCTGCATTGAGCGCTGTACGTGGCACTTCAGGACAATGTCTAGTGGCAGTATTTGCGCTCTGTTTTCGCCTTTTGTGTAGTACTATATTCGTTGTAACATTGGCTGAATTGTAATCAGAGTTCGGGAAAAGCCTTATGTAAGTTCTTTTTATGCCCGGACGGGGATTCGAACCGGCGTCCTCCCGAATGCGAGGCCAGAGAGCCTTATGTAGAGACTTTTGAGAGATTCGATATTGCTTAATATCTACCGTGTCAATATTTTAGCAGTGTAGGTAACAGAGTTATGAAGGTTTCAGTTATGTTTTCACTCTAGTTTTTATGTAGAGAGCACTCTATGCTATCCCATTTGGTCTAATGAAGTAATATGTTCGAGTCCGGCGCAAATTAACGCAAGGTATTCATGTGTTGACGGACCTCTGAAGATACTCCGCTGTATTTGTTTCACTGAGTTGAGCAAACTTAATTCTTTTCGTCATCAGTCTATTGAACGAATCCTAGCCAAGTCTTCAGTTATCTGTTTCAGATAATTTAATTTTTGTCGTCCTAAAACAACTACATTTAATTCTTACCTCGACAAATAAATGAAACAGTCCAAGTTTGAACACTTAACCCATACACAATTTCTCCCTACTACAAGATTTTTCACTGAATAACTAAATTTGGACACAGTTCTGAAAGACTCTTGTTCATTGATACTTTTTTGCGAATTTTCCAAAAAATTATCATTTCTCCAACTAATGCTTTATTTCCTGTGGCAGGAAAATGAATAAAGAAGTTGCAGAAAATTTTTAGTACTCTACAATCTCGGTGAAATTCGGTCCCAGTATTACAGTCGCATGTGTCAGAATTGGAAATTGTTCATGCTTCCGTAATTGACTACTGATTGATAATTCGCACAATATACTAACCCTCGAATTTATTACAGGTATTCTTGCAAAACTACTTTGTAATGAGCTGCGTTCCACAAGCTAGGCAGCGTAGGGCGATCCAGGGAAAGCGGTTTTTCGGCGAACTGCCGCCGTTCAGGTCATTCGTCAACCCACCTGCCGGGCTGTCGCCAATATGAATGGAGCAGTCCGAATGGCCAACCGCGATGACAAAAGCTTTGGGAAGTATTGTGACAAGTTACACGCAAATCAGCTTTTCGGGAACTCCTCGCCGACGTTAACAACAGGAAGACACACTACTCCGATGTTTTCTTTCATTTGTTCCATGGAATGCTGCCCCCAAGCTGGCAGTGGAGACAAGAGTCACTTCTACTTCCTTAAGAATTTACTGAATATGCATAGAAGTCAGTCAGAACATTTTATTGATTGCCTTCTCTTCCTCAGCACACATTGTTTAATTTTCTTGTGACAGGTCGACCCAATTGTGCCTTTTCTGTATCACTTATAATTTTGTTTGTAGATAAGTGACCTGTCCAATTTATTTAGTATATTATTTGCACTACGGTGGACATTTCGAGTAACATATTTTTATTCCTTTTTTAAATAGATTGGGAGAACATTTGCGTATTCTAGGAACAGCAATGAATAAAAACACCTAACCATAGCGGTTTAATTTATCTAAGAGAATTTTATGACTAACGCAATCGAAGGCCTAAGAGAAATCCTGATAAATTTTCATAATAATGAAGAGCGCCTCTCTAAACAAGTTAACAAAAGCACTAATGGCATGATATCTGCCAATGAACCTAAGAAAGAGAACTATTTGAAGTCTTTTTTTTCCTCAGTTCTCAGACTGTTTGTCTCGCCTTGGTTAGGAAGTTTTATCCCAGCATACTACCGTCCCGCTTCAGTCGGGAGAATTTATTCTAACGGTCGAACGGATGTGTTGCCATCTGTTTGCAGTACGTGCTACTTGTGTTCTGTACCATAAGCGTATTTTTGTTTGTGAAATGTGACTTTATAAGGCGGAGACCGTCCCAGCATTTGCCTAGGTAATTGAGTAAAACCGCTAAAAATAGCAATCAGTACTGTCGGTACAGTGGGTGCAGGACTTAAGCCAGGGCTTGCCGTACCTCACAGATTCAGTCAGAGTCCTGTGATGAAAGCATTCGGGAGGACGCGGGTTTGAATCCTCATCGAGCCATCCAGATTCAGGTTTTCCATGGCTACCCCAAATCACTCCAAGCGGATACCTGGATTGTTCCTTGAAAAGCCCATGGCCGAATTTCTACCTGTTCCTTGCCCTCTGTCCATTCCGGCCTTTACCGACCTTGATGTCGACGAGGCATAAAGCCAGAAGAAAATAAAAAGGAAAGTCACAGTACAATGGCTAGAACGGTAGGTTTAAAAAAAATCGAGGCAGTTATACCCGAAGAACCAATCAAACATTGACAAAGGTCGCAAAAGTATACGCAATTATTTCCAGGTTAACTGCATGGACGAGACAAGGCCAGAAACTCAATGACAAATACGCTCTTAGCACGTTGACAAGCCCACCATAAAACTGTGGAAGTGGAGGATGTTGTGAAGTGAGAGGCTCTAAAGCAAAGCTGGTTACAAGGACGTCCGAATGCGATACGAAAATGTTAGCCTAGAAACTGGGTAAGAATCACTTTTTGGGGTAATTTTTTTTTTATCTTTCTCTCTCTGACCCCTAGGGATCACGCAAAAAGATGTAAAATCCTTAAGTCAATCATAGAGGCAACTAAGGCGCATGGAAATAAATTTTTTATACACCTGTTTCACGAGTCTATGGAGAACCAATATCGAAGAAGGAAAACACATGACTGGAGGCAGATTCTTCCAGTGTGAGGAAAGCGGAGCTGGCTCGATCAGGGCACTGCAATCCCAATTCTATGGCGATGCGATTCGAGAGTCGCTGACGAGATTCTGGAGCAGATCTCCTCGACGGAACGTGCTGTATCGAAGCTCGTCTCCAACAAATGCTGGAGATGCAGCAGACTTTCCTGCGACTACAAGACAACGCTGCTACAGACATCGTCTGAAATGTGGTAGTCTCATCGTAACAGCTGAAGAACCACCCACAGAAAACACCGTTTGATTAACTTAAAACTAATGTTCTATAAATTCGATGATTGTATTATGTTTGAGATTTCATGTGCTGTGTATTAAATAAATTGTTCATTTCGATACGTTTAAGTGATCAATGAAGACCTAAGCTATGTCTTTAATTTCATGTTGACTTATGATTCACAAAGTAAAAAAGTTTTCGTAGCACAGAAAACTGCTATTAGGATGTTGTGTACGGTAAAACCAAGAACTTCTTGCAGACAACTTTTTAAAAAAAACTCCTTACAAGACTTCTCAGTATATATATTCTCTCACGTGCTTAACCTGTTTACTTCTAATTCACAGGTACACAATTTCAATACAAGAAGCAGAAATAACTTGCACAAAACACAAACATTTCTGTCATTAGTACAAAGAGGGATTATTATTCTGGTATACATCTGTTTAATAAACTTCCCAAGAGTATAAAACAATTTGCAGATAATAAAGATATGTTTAAAGAAAAACTGAGAGATTATTTTATTGGCAACTCCTTCTACTCCATTCAAGAATTTAAACAAATTAATTAATTGTATTCAATATGACTTTTGCTAAATTTAGTTGTTATTCTCTTTACTTGTCTTTGAAACATGTAATTGTTTTTACTATGATTATGACTGATATTGTATGTATGTGTATTAACCATGACATGTTTCACATTCCAGAGGTCCTTCCTCAGCAGGGATCCATGAAACAAGATTGATAAATAAATAAATAAACAAAAAATGAATATACAAGTCAAATGGTTGATTATATTTTAATCTGTCAGGATAATGATTATGTTTAACGTAAATATCAAATTTATGAATTATAATTGACAAACCCTAATCTCGAGCCCACAACAAATATTTCAATGTTTTTACTCGTTGCTTCATCTTTTGTAAATAAAAACAAACATTATGAACTGAATCTTGCCAAGTAAAAAGTAAAACCTTGGTCTTGCGATGTAGTGACATCCGCCTTACTATCTACAGTTTAACGGGACTGGATATAATTTAACGTGGAATCCTAACGACGGAATGTCAAGGCGTGATTCATATGATCAAACACCCAACTCTTATAATTCATGTTTGTAGCTGGATTTTAAGAACAGCGTACTTTAGAAGCAACAATCTTAACTACTGAGCTACCATACCGCCCGGGTGAGTTAGTAATTTAATACTATGTAGATGTGTCTATCTTTCAAAATACTGACGCAAATGGTTTGTGTCTGTAGTACTCATATGAGGATATCATCATTCTCATAAAGTGGATTGACTACTAACATTTTGAGTCAGCAAATATATATCAAAACCATTACAAGTAGTATATGATTGATACCTGTGCAAATGTTACTGCTTCAATATTTCAGTGCATGGGATTTTTGGGACTTTAGGGAGAAAACCTCTTTTTGATGGATGTAATTATAGTTTTATGCTTCATTTTTCATTACAGGTTTTGATGGCAAAGATTTAAGTATTAATAGACCAGAACAGAACATCTTTTCTAGGTCTTCAGGCAAGTTGTTACGGACTCAGATGCTGAGGTATTGGGCTTTTGACAAATTTACTGATTTTGGACAGACCGTACAACGAGATCACAAAGAAAGCTTCATCGCTTACGAATGTTGTATATTGTCCGTAATAATGGGATTGATAAGGGTAGCTATATTCTTCTTTGGAAAATGACTTTAGGGTATAATTACTAACTGAAATGCTAAATGAACTGGTTTGGGAGTCATTAGAGGAAAGAAGGCGGGTAAAGAGTGTGGTAGATTTGTATAAGACATCACATGGCTAAATATTGAGGTAAGATTCAGCAACAACATTTAGTAGGGGAAAGAGGACCTTGGTTTTGACCAAGAGAGTGTGGAGAAGCTTTCCTTTTTGGTCATGGTAGTTACCGTGCAGAATAAGCTACGTAGGGAAAGTTGATCACCTTATCCTAAACAGCAAAAGAGTTTATAGTAAATACCAGGTATGCGCATAACTCATTAGATGGTGTGTAGCGAAATTACTAAACGTAAGGTTGACTGCAATTAATACCAACAATAATTTTACAATGTGACTAACCAACAACGCATAAATCAATTCTAATTTTTGTGTTAGTTTTGTTTTTGGGGGGAGGAGGACATGTTATGTCGATAGATCAGCGGATATTAGAATTGATTTAATCTGAGGGCGAGCTATTTTTCTGGAAGTCATGTAATTTCAGCAGTAATCTTTTTGCTTTTCTTTGTTTATTGGGCATTATTGGAAACCTTTTAAAAGCATTCGTCCTGACGATTACGGAAATTCAACTAAACCCCGTTGACGATAATTGTACAGCTGCGTCAAAGGTAACTTCCGCGTCCATTATGGTGATTGGTACAACACCTCATGATTTAATAACACTCATAGAGTTGGTTATAATCGTGTGATACGTACTGACATACCTACTTTGTGATCTTGAAATGGTTCTCAGTAATAGAATAGCTTATAATTACATGCGATAACGTGTTATCACACAGAAATGTCGTCAACAAGAATGAAGAGCAATAGTTTTCCACGTGCCATTCTGCTCTCGACCCAGTTAGTGGTTCCAAGCTGCGCCACGAGGTAGGAAGCGTTCAAGAAGTCTCCATCAGCTGGATCGAGGCCGTCGCAGTTTGAGACTGTTATCCACAACCAACTGCTGTCGAGGAATACATAATAGGTTTCGCTAACTTGGGCTTCATCTCCTCGGTTTGCTTTCCCGACCAATAAGAAACTGGCTCCTGCATCCTCAGCGCTGGAACCAGTAAGATAACCTTCAATTTTCTACGTTATCGGCGTTAACCGTGCTGCCTTGCTGGCACCAACATCGCAATTCTGATCGATCACTTCCATCTTTGAAACTCTTTAGCAAGACCAAAATAAAGGGAATCATGAAATGGGACTTGCACATAACTTCCGTCGTAGGCAAAGCTAATTCTAAACTACGATTCGTAGGTCGTATTTTTAGAAGTTGTGATGTTCATACAAAGGAAATAGCGTACAAAACACTAGTACGTCCGCATTTGGATTATTGTTGTGGAATTTGGGATCCCTATCGCAAGGGATTAATTGTCACGTTAAGAGAAAGTACAGAAGAGAGCCGCTCGATTCGTGACTGCTAGTTACAGTCCTTACGTAAGTGTCACAGAGCTGATACGTGGGTTGGGCTGGGATTGTTTAGCGGACGAACGACGTTGTTTTCGTTTGAATTTGTTGGAGAACATGCGGAAATCTTTCATTTACGAGTGCAATGAAATACTTCTTCCACCAACCTATTTAGGTCACAATGACAGGATGGATAAGATTCAAGAAATAAGATGCCTTACTGATACTTTTGTGTATTCTTTCTTTCCTCGTTCTATTGGGGATTGGAAAGCACAGAATTATGATTGGTGCTTAGCACCCTCTGCCATCCACAATATTTGTGAATTGCGGAGTATAGATGTAGATGTAGATCAAAGTGTTAAGTGATTGGTTGACTGTGTGGAGAGCCCCTCATAATGCCCTCTGCCATATGCCATGTCAGGCACGAGTTGAAATTCAAACAATGATTTATTTGCGTTTCATAAATAACACAAAACAATTTAGGACAAAGCTGTCATGTATGTATCAATCAATGTTACTTCAGTGCAATAGAAATTGTTTATTCTGTTATCTCCGTACGCGTTTTAATAGTATCTTGAGTGGTCTACCAGTGTGGTATTGTTGCAGTTTTGTTAAACATTTCGGTATTACTATCAACATTATGTGAGATTACTTTTATTGTCATATAGGAACAAACCATTTAAAAACATGCACCCATAAACATGGAAAGTACGAAAATGACCACGGAACCAATGCACTAAACACAGAGACAACAGAACTAAAACAACGACAAATATAGGTTCTATTAATTAAATACGTCATGCAGTACATTGTTTTCATACAGCTCCAAAAAGTTAACTTCAGCCTATTAGAGATAGTGGGAAAATCAGGTACAGCAACGTGTAATTGATTACAATAATTAAACTTGGAAATGGTTTGTACATCTTCCGAATCAGAATAGCACAGCATAATGCTGACGCTGAGACATAAATACATACAAATAAAAGAAATCATTATAATTCATTTTAGTAATAACACCTTAATGTAACTAGCAAAACCAGTAATATGGTTAAACCACTAAAGATGATCCTGAAAATAGGCTGGAACTCGTATGGAGAAAACAGAAACAGGTTCAGTACCATAGGCGTAAAACTGATCCAGCTGTTAATACTTTCATGGCTCACAGACACTTTCGTTTTAAGTTAGGATTACTTTACGACTCGTTGACGACCACGTTTTTACAGCCGGTGAAGTACTGTAGGCAAGGGATGGGAAGGAAATTGACCACGGTCTCTGTGTATCGGAATGTCTCTAAATATTTCCGCTAAACTACCACAAATCTATTTAAGAATTAAAGTTCAGATCTTTTATTCCAAAGCTTTTCCGTCATGTCAATAGTACGTGGTAAATAAGGAGGTTCTAGAATTATCGGGAGAAATGAGTGCAATAACTTCGGGGTTAATGTTTTACGTTACACTCTTAGTGAAATGCGTATATACGACGCGTTAAATGAATACCGACACATCCCTTGTTTATGTGGTTAACTAAAACGATTTGACAACATTTGCCAGTGTTGCGGTGACAATATTTGTATTCTCTTCGAAGTTACTTCACCATGTGCACTGTGTCCGCGTTTTAAATATGATCCATTGTGACTTTTGGGTGTCTGGAAAATATAGGCTGAAACCTTGAAAGCACAAATTTTTTCTAAAAATCTGTTTCACTCTTTTCCTCATCCCCGTCTGAATTTCGCAACGTGACATCTTTTATCCGTTTGAGATTAGCTGCGCGCAGGCGATTAACTCGTCCTTCACCTTGTGAGTCGCGACGACACTGAATGGCCTTGAAGAGTTGATCGTGGCAAAAAGAATATAATTCATTCACGTGGACGACGTTGCTCAGCAATCAAATTCGCAGTCTGTTGGTAGGATAGATTGTTTCTTTTGCTCATATTTAATACTTCTTTCCTCTTATTATCAGTACCATAGAATACACATTAGACGTACACATAAGTAGCTTTCATCACTGTTTCTTCATCTTTGTTTTTATAGAAATCTTTTGCAGCTTAGATACTTTTCCATCGTGTTTGGCGAAGTATTCTTTAAAAATAATTATAATTTCTTCAGTCATACGCGTATTATAATGAAGAGACGTACCTTTATCACGATGTAATAATAATAATACCAAAACGAGCGACTGTTTTAAGTAAAGATTCAACTTATTTTTGTATTTACTGTTTTTATTTTAATAGCTTACACTTCATTCTCGACAGATATAAAGAAAAGAAAATCCAGCCTGTAACGTTACTCCACAAAAGTCCTTATATATAAATTTTGCGGCTAAAACAACAGCAACAAGGTAAAAATTGACAGAAAAGACATTTAGACTTCGTGTGAAGCGCAGTGAATAACATGAACAAGTATTTACACTTAATGGTTGCGCCGAACGCATTTCGATTCATACGTGCTGGATTAGAACTACAGTTCAAATTCCGTCCTTGTTTCAGCCGGCCATCTAGATTTCAATTTTACATGGTTTCCAGAAATCGCTCCAGACTAATGCAGAGACTTACTTGAAAAGACTATAATTTAATTCCTTCCCGTCCCCTGTTCAAAAGCGTCTTCAGCCCCTAATCACCTCAACGTCGGCAAGGCGTAAAGCCCAAGGGAGAAAAATAAAACAATACGTGTCTTGGATGCCTAGAGAAGAAAAGAAGGGTTTCGTATTGCAATTATCCTAAATACTCATTCACAGCATAACAAATAAAAAAATGATCGAAATTTGAAAAATCGTTTTTTCGACCTCGAGTTCATCAGAGACGGGAAAGGACAGAGAACAAAGAACGGGAAAGAATTCAGCCACGGCCTTTTGAAGGAAGCGTCTCGGCATTTGCCTGGAGCGTTTTGGGGAAACCATGGAAAATCCAAATCTGGATGCTCTGACTGGCATTCGAAGTGATGTCCTCCGAATGTTAGGCCAGAGCGCTAACCACTCACTCACCACGCTCGGTGCAAAAACGAAAAAGTGAAACCCCTTCGTAGGCTGCAGTTAAGAAGGCAGAGATTGTCATTCCCTTCCAGTACTTTCGGCACTGGTCTGACACTACTTTACTACCAACTATCTCAATAAGCAAAACTCTACCCCTTTCCCCTGGTATCCAGGCTAAGTGGTTCTCAGGAGCCGTTCAAGACATTCATCTTGTAGGAAAAATCGTCGACTTAATCGGGATTCGAAACCCGGTTAACCAGTGTCTAGTCACTTGCTCCGCCCAATGAAACACGCATTCAGCACACAGAAATAAAAGAGAATTGCACTGAAAGTTGGAGAAACGAGTTGTTTACCATGGTGAGTTACAGAATCACTAATAACATTTAAAATATAGGACGAGAACAACCAACAAAATAACCAGGACCAAAACCCCTAAATAACCAGTAATACTACCACCTCAGCCGCAGCTAACATCTTAATGGATTTATTTGTTGTACTTTGTTTTCTGTAGTCACTCTAGGATTACTAACAACGATACAATATAATGAATGACATAAATTCTTGTTTTGTTCCAGCGAAACAAGTGTATTTTGGGACTTCAGTTGGGGTTTTACCGCCTTGCGTCTAGATGACTACAGAAAATCCATCTGAAAACAATAACCGGGATGATGTGTATGCGGGCATACGGATTTAGACCTGGTGCCCTTCTATCTTTCATTGTACAGTGAAGTTTGTTAAATAACGAGGATTTAACAAGTAGGTCTACCGTAGTAGAATAAAAGAAATATTTCTGCTACTGCCTGGTTAGTGTTGGACTTTTGCAAGTTATTGAGTTATAGTCCTATTCAGTCTTGTTGTTGAAGGTGTCGACTTGTCGTGTCAGGGTAAGTCGATAGAAGATTCCCTTGTCAGTTCACAGCGTCACCCACTATCGGCTTCCTTGTTGCTAGCAACGGTAATGACCTTGCAATGTGTCCGGGGTCACTTACTGAATCAATACGGTGGCATTACAGAACAGTTCAACAAAAAGCATCAAACAAGCACCTCGTGTTGATCCAAGGTTGGATTTTGGTAATACTATCAGCAGTAAGCCATTTGACGTGGATTTTGTTTATTTATTGTTAGCATAACTGTAATCAGACTTTCTTCTGGTGCGATTTACATTCAATTATTTACACTCCTGTTCGGCTCAAAGTATCGCAAAAAAAAAAAAAAAAAATGAAATATTCAAACATATCTATCATGGACAAACCGTTCTCTTAAGCATAATTCAATGTAAATTTAGCGTTATACGATGATATGGAAATACTTTCATTGTTTTATTGTTCTGAAGTAATACCTTACAAAATTGTATTTAAAAAATCTTATATTGATTTTTGAATAGAATATTTCCACACTTCTTTCTTCATTTCGGGGTTCTTATTTCGATAGTTTCCTCTAATTTATTAACTGTTTCTTTTTCTTTATAGCTTACTTGGAATGTTAATAGCAAGCTTACGCCTAGACTCAATACCAACAAAATTACAATTTTCTCTTCTCAAAATACCTCTGACCAAATTATAGATGATGTAAATCGCAGTCTATTATTCTTAGATCTAAAAGCAATGTTATTCAGATCCTAGTAAGATGATCTTTATTTCACGTCAGATATTACATGAGAGGTGTAACCCAGCGTGGAAGGTGAGCGGTAACGCTCTGTCCTCGCATTCGGGAGGACACGGGGTGGAATCCCCGCCCGTCCATCCCGATTTATTTTTCCCATGGTTTCCCATGCAAATGTCGGCATGGTTTCTTCCAAAAAAAAAGGAAAAGAAAAGAGATGTGTGTCAGAACAATTGTTTCTTTGGTGCTTCTCTAGGCACTTTCCCTTTCCTCAGCATGTTTCGTGCTAATAGTATATACTTACTTCAAAAACAAGTCTGTCTGATCGATATTCGAGCTACTTTAAAAAGCATGATATTTAAATTTGCATTGGTGATGTAAAATAAACAAATGACTAACTTCCAACTCTTAATTCATTCCTCATTCCTTTTTCACCTCCATTCTTCGAGGTAATTTTGTAAACTACTGACATAATTTATGCTTTTCTTTTTAATCAACAGTAAACAATTTAATTGTCTTTGAATTCGAAATCCAGTTTTTAGTGTTCAGTCGTAATGTCTGGTGTTTCCTTGCGGAGGTTTGTCATTGAGCATCGAGTGGTCACTGATTCGAATCCGTCCTGGGTGGATTTTTCCAAACCTATTACTCAATACTTCCATTCTTACATAAGTTACTTCTCATATGAAAAGTGCTCTATAGTGCATTTAATCAAGACAGAGGGCTCAAAGCCAATCTGCACTATCCCCACTAGGCTGCCTGGACACAGCGTACAGTTCAGTTAAGTAAGAAGAGCAAGGGGAAGATGACCTTGAGCCGCCAATGCAGAGTGAACAGGGTATAAAACACTTTCGTGATTCGGATTCCACGTACTATTGGCAGTCTCTGATTACAAGGTAAGGTTAAAAGGCCGGGATAGAGGCACACCTTTAACAAGCTCTGTTACTCTTGTCCCTATGCATACTCTTACCATAATCTGTGCCAGATATATTTACATAAGAAATAAATTAAGCAACACAATAAACTGTGCCGAATGTCGTTCTTACAGCAGATCATAAAGCATTTTTTGATCGTAGGAATCCGACAATATTTGCACTTATCATTGAATTTAGCCACCGATATCAGTGACCCGAAGTGACCTCAAGTGGATTTTCAGCAATTGCATGGCGCGTACCTGAAACATAAGAACAGAGAGGCGTCTTAAATACCTGAGGGAGCACAGGGTGTATGGAACATTAGGAAATGACTACTGGTTATCAACACTCAATTCGACAACGTCATGCCAAATTATCATCAGAACGCTTTAACACACTCAATATAACCGGGCTCTTTTGAGTTGACAGATGCGTCATATCAGCATAATGTCTGAAGAAACCAACAGTCACATCTTTGATCTGATTTGGTTTAGTTCCCAACAAATCAGGAGATTATTACTCAGCTCTAGCAGATAAAGTGGTCAAACTTACTTCAAAATACTGTCGATTTGGTTCATATGCAGCACAAGATCCAGATGGGATGAGATTTACAATATTCCATAAAAATGTAAAAAATAAGATTGAGGAAAATCTTTTCCATGAATTTCGTACAGAAAAGTCAGATTTATTTTGAATTGTTTAGAAGCGAGCATTGAAAAATGTTGCATATTAATTATTTGAATATAAAGGCAAAATTTATAGATCAGACGGAATTCACAATCACTAAATTTTTACAGTACATTAATGCAACGAGTGAGGGGTTTATTTTTTACTGTCGTTTACCCTGGTATTCTGCACAGTTCTGGGCCAAATAAATTAAGCATTTCGGTCACAAAAGATTTCAGAACATAAATTTCCTTCTGATAGTATCAGTATGTGTCTGATTTAAAATGTATAGTATTGAAGGTAATTGTCACTTAATAACACACTCATTCAACACAAATACACTGGGCTACAATAAACTGTTACACACAATGGCTCAAAAATCATTCAGTGTGAGTCATTCTAAACAGTCTGTATCGACCGTCTGCGTCTGTCGCTGTCTACTGCGTAGTAGAGAATCCCTACTCGCTCTCAAGCAGAGGCCGGCCACCCACCCGGCTGATCACGGCTCTATATTATTTCCTGCTGCCTCGCCACACAGATAAGTGGCTCTAGCAGTGAAAATGTTTACTCTTACGTCAACTTAACAAAATATTCCACTACTGAAGCATGATAAGCCAATTTATACATAGTTTTACATACACGTCTCAATCAGAACCGTTACATCTAGAAACCTACATTCAAGTTCGAAAGACATCCTCTTCTTATAATACTGTATGCTAAACGAAAATTATCCTGCTTGTAATTCGACCCACTGCTTCTGACACACACACGTACCTCCATCGTCATCTTGAGAGCAACTGCAGTAGTAATGATTTGCTGGCATGTGGACGTAACCAGATCTGTTTAGATTGCGTTCGGCTGAAGTCGTTAAACTCTTATTGTTAGATATCTTACAGACGTGAACATTTCCCAGTTTACGAGAAGTTCCATTACGTCACCCTGCGACCTGAAGACGAATGTAATATGGAGTCAGGTATGCATGTTACATCACTACACTGACCATATGGGATCCACCTGAAGACGTCGTAATCCTTCAACACCAAGCTTTGGAGAAAAGGGTGATTATTCAGAAAGACACGGTTCAAACCCCAGTAGAGCCATACAGATTTCAGTTTTTCATGGTTTTCCGAAGTCACTCCAGGTGAATGCCGGGATGATTTTTAAAAAAATCCCATGACCAAATTACTTACCTTACCTTCCCCGAAATTCTATTTCTTAGTTTTAATTACATCGAGTCTGATCAGCCGTATGAAACTTAAAAAAAATCGTCTATATCTATGATTGTAATGAAAGTCGAAACTGTTTTCAGTTGCAAATCCGATGGTGCACAGTTGTCAACAGATGGCCTTCCAATGAACTTTACCATTAAGTTCACACCAAAACTGACAGTAAATTAAATTGCCATAATTCGATAGTGATTAGAGATTAGGGCGACAAGCTCCATTTGAATATCCTGGCATCACTCATCCATACTGTCATGTCAAATACATCTGCATTTCCGTGCTGCCATTCCAGCACAAAGTCATCACGCCCATTTTTGAGACATGTATTTTTTGTTAGGGGCTTTACATCTCGTCGACGTAGAGGTAATTAGAGGTGGGAAAGGACAGGGCGAGAGCAGGAAGAAATTCGACCATGGCTTTCTGAAGGAAGCCTACCGGCATTCGCCTGGAGTGATTTGGGTAAAACATGGAAAAACAAAATCTGGATGCCCGCACGGGGATTCGAACCGGCGTCCTCCCGAATGCGAGGCCAGAGCGTTAACGCTCACTACCACGCTCTGTCGTTTTTAAATCACTGTGAGTATCCAATGCCAATTAACATCCAATTCCAGTTGGTTGAGATTTTCTCTCCCTGAACCAACTGCAAATATTGCTGTCTCACGTATTTAACTCTGTAATTGGTACAGTAAACAGCCGAGTGTTGCTTGCTAGTGTCAAATTAACGCTAACTATGCAACTAAATGTTAGTGTACTTGACTGCAACACGCTATAACCACTGGATAATGTTCAGGAAACTTAGTAGTTACTGCTGAATAAATAAGTATGCTCAGGATTACATAAAATGACGAATTGTTTCTTTCAAACAGTTGCGGAGGGTCGATAAAATTACCGAAACTAAACAGATATGTATGTGAGAAAAGTGGAAAGGTTTTATAGCGCAAATACAAATTTCAACAGCATTCATTGATAGGACACTTGTAGAATTTCTTTCTTTCCGAAGCAGTTGTCTTATAAAAATATAGCGCTGTAATTCCACTTGGTAATCACCTAGATCAGCGGTTCCCAACCTATGGGTCGCGACCCACTGGTGGGTCGCGGCGTGTGTTTTGGTGGGTCGCGGAAAAATCGAGGTTTTTGCCACCAAAATATACGAGGCGCGTCCAGAAAGTAAGATCCGTTTGGTAATAAAATGAAATTGTACACAGATACAGAAGAAATTTTTATTGCACAAAATTCTACAACTCTTAAACTACTTTTCCACATAACTGCCGAAATTTTGCAGGCATTTGTCATAGCGTGGCACCAGGTTTTGTATACCTTCTTCATAGAAATCTGCCGCCTGTGTCTTCAACCATTTGGAAACAGTTTCTTTCAACTCGTCGTCATTGGTGAAGTGATGACCGCCAAGGAAAGACTTGAGATGTAAGAACAGATGAAAGTCTTGCCAGTTCTTCTGTAACCAAAGGTGGACGCCCACTTCGTTCTTCATCATGCACATCACTACGCCCGCCATTGAACTGTCGGACCCATCTTCTCACCATCGAATCACTCATCGCATTTGGTCCGTAAACATCGCAAATTTGCCGATAAATTTCACTTGGTTTCACTTTCGTCGCATTCAGAAACCGAATCACAGACCTGATTTCACAGGCGGCGGGATTTTCAGTCAACGCCGACATTTCAAACAAGCACAACAAAGCGTACGTAACTGACAGCGATCTCCAAATGGCGGACGTTCTTCCCCTTGAACACATCGTCTACAGCACATGTGCGGAACTGCAATCGCAGCGCTGCAGCGGAGATAAATTGAAACGGAACTTACTTTCTGGACGCGCCTCGTAACTTACTGTTTTTGAAAAACAAAATACAGAAATAAACTATGTGTAGAAAGTGACTTAAGGTTAAAATTAACCAGTGTTAGCAGTGATATCGATGCCCTCATCAGTAAACACCAGTGCCAGAAATCTCACTTATTGTAAAGTTGTGTTTTTATAATAATTAAACGTATTTTTCATTATCTGTGTAAAAAAAGCGGGAGACGTCTGTACAAAGCATCGCCTCATCGAGTTGACGGCTGAAATTCCAGGATTAGTTAAAACTCAATTTCCAAATTAAAATGGTTCTGATGTGCCAAGTCATATATTGGTGGAAAACACCTATAAAACCTATTTTAGTGGTTGACTGGTAAGTTTACCAATGTGTTTTCCTGCTCCCAGTCTTCTATATTTTCATACATTTGGTTGCAGTAAAATACAATTATAAAGTTCCCAATCAACCACTAAAATCACGTCTGCATGTGGTTTCCACCAAAAAGCGACTTGGAAGACCAGTTGCATTTTAATATGCTGATCGCGTTACTTCTATTCGTGGAATTTCAGCAGCCAACTTGATGAGGTGGTGGTCTGTGCAGCCGCCTCACGTTGTATAATATGTTTTTTTTGTTTTTTGTATTATCAATCCTTGGTTTTGTTGATATTATATCCTATGTACAAAAATTTGCCTTTTCGCAGGATAGAATAGTCGATAGCGTATCGAGGTCATACAACATTTCCATTCTGATATTAGATAGACTCTCATATTAGGTGAGTCGCGAAAAATTTGTTTATTTAAAAGTCGGTCGTGTGCCAATAAAGGTTGGGAACCGCTGACCTAGATGAAAAAAACACTGCAAACTTAGTATTATTGACATTCGTAATAATTGCTGTGTGGACATTATTGACATAGGGATCATGCCAGCCTCTCCTCTGTTCAGTTACATAATATAAATACTGTATATGTATAAAATAGCTTCTTTTTTCACTTGATTTGAAGAAAAATCTGAGACATACATCATAACTTTCAAACGATTGCGTAGTGTCTGTCCCGCGAGGAAAACAGAAATAACGCCGATACTGTGAACGTCTAAATGATCCAAATTCTTATCCCGTCCGCTAGGTACTATAAATAATAATCTCTTTCGATAATGGCTACCGATACCATGCTATACAAACAAATAAACATGTTTTATAAAATTTTAAAAGCTATTAATGATCGTAACACAGAAACTTGTTTTGAATAATGTATGAGTGAGTCCAAAGATTTTTCAGAATAACCCCTTATTGAATCAGGGGCCCTTGTTCTGATTTGTTTGAATTATTTTATTTTATAAAAAATGATTAAACGAACGTAGATACCAGACCATTTAAGCTAAAGATTACCAAACTGGGTGGCGCCAAGACATGTCAGGGAAATAGCTTTGCCACCCGTGTGGACGAAGCCCTGTCTCTACGCCGTCGCATGTACTATGTCTCGTTCACCGCCTCTTTTTTTTTTTTTTTTTTTTTTTTTAATGGCATTTGGCTACTGAGGCCACACAGCCAGCTCAATGTGATTCTGATTCTATCAATGTATTATTTGCTCCAGTGTACATATTATCAAGTGTAATCACAAGGACACTACAACACGAACACGACATCCACAGACACAACACTTAAACACCCATGCCCTCGGCCGGACTCGAACCGGCGACCATCGGCGCGTGGAGCTAGCACTCTAGCCCCTACGCTACCGAGGCCGGCTCACCGCCTCTTAGAGTTGAAAACCTTTATTCTAACATCACTTACTTAGTGAGTTTTCTCTGACATGTAATTGTTAGTACTGAAATAACAAAATTTTGGCCGGTGGTGGGGAGGGGAGGGGGGGAGCTTTTCTTTTGATGAAAGGGGGATCTGGTAAGGGGGCGTCCATAAATTACGTGAGGTGAAATAGAGGGGGGTGGTCCGGCGAAATCTCACCATATCTCACCAAGGGGGGGTTTTGAAATTTTTTTGGATTGTAGAGCTAAAAAAGAAAAAAATGTCTACAAATGACGCGAAAGTCGATTTTAGGGGGATATTTCGCCGAAAAGTGGGGGTGTAACAGGCTTCGGAAGAGTGAGACTTAAAAAAAAAAGGTCTCAAAAGTTGCGAGGGCGATTTCTAAGGGGGGGGGGGTGTCTCACGGACCAGATCTCACCAGAGGAGAGGAGGGAGTCCGGAAAAACACCTTACGTAATTTATGGATGCCCCCTAAAAATACTTTGGGAACTACTAATTTAACCCATAATTACACAGATTAAGCGAGGCAGTTACTTAGGAAAAAGCTTAGCTGTCAGTGGAATACTAAGGGGGCCTCAATTAATTACGTGAGGTGTTTTTCACGGAGTTCCGGACTTCCCATAAGATAAGGTGAGATTTGACGGGATACTCCCCCTCCCCCCCGCCTCCTGCTGACCAACCTCGTATTTTTATTTTTAGACCGTTTTTTTTTTTAGCTCTCCTGCTTCCGAGGGTCTCCCTATAGTCAGTATCCGAGTCTTTTGTGGACCTTTTTCTTTTTAGCTCTACTCTCCATCAAGAATTTAATAAGATGTCGTGAGACCTCCGTCGACATCCTTCACCCCCCCCCCCCCCCTCCTTGGTGATATTTGGTGAGATTTAGCGGGGACCCCCACCCCTATCCCCTGTATTTCACGTAATTAATGGACGCCACATAACCACTCCCTCACAAAAGAAAAAAATAATTCTCAGTATGGGTTGCTACCTGGTTCCATTAAGACGAAGAGTAATTATCTTATTTCCGTTGATTGGGAAATTTCGGAAAAGCAAATGATCAGTTTTCAGATTTTTGCTAACTACCTCTTGAGGAACAGAATTTTCTACTCGCTGGCCGGGTGTCGGATGCTGTTTCCTGGAATCATTTCGACAAATAATGACTCTCTCAGATAGGAAGCTTCAAAAAAGCAACAGCGCAGCTTTAAGATTTTTGCTAACTTCTTCTTGAGGAACAGAAGTTTCCGCTGGTTGTTGGCTGCATCTCGGATGCTGCTTCAACGTGAGTCTTACGTCATAGAGATTGGACGTGTATTTCCCCGACCAACTGGTCGCCCTTGACTCGCTATCTGCAGCAGTGTTTACGAGGAACTCATCATTAACCTGTAACCTTGTTTAACCCGCTGCAGTTAAACTACTTGTTGTCACGGTGACATTTATACCAGGATGTGAGTGTAAATTAAATCTGAATCCAAAGAGCTTCATCAGAGTTTATACGGATGCAAGAATTTCTGTCTGCAGATAATTACATTGTTTATTCCGATCATGTTCGTCGGGAACATTAAACAGGTACATGTTTTAGGCCAGTTAATATTTCACGTTTGCTGAAATAGTACACAACAGAAGAAAGACAGAGGTTTCGTTGGTAAAGGAGATGAATATATCACTTTTCATAAACGATCTTAAATTCGGTGCTAAGCAAGACTAAACTTCTTCAGATTTCTTACATCCGTTTTCATATAACATTTACGTTATTACTTGCTTTGTTATATTTTATAAGACATTCAAAATCTATTCTTTAACTGATTGCAGATTGGTAAATACTAGGATATAGCAGTGGGTTAAAAATCGCAACCAGGTTGAATGTTTCAGATATTTTCTTTTCCTAAGAACATGGAATGGCATTTTCATAAAAAAAAAAAAAAAAAAAAAAAAAAAAAAAAAAAAAAAATACAACCTCAGTGCTTACAATGACTATTAGTCAGTCATTCAACTGTTACACTTGTTAAAATACGTCATCAGTCTGTCAGATTCTGGTGTAGGATAGTTTCAAGAAGTACCGTTACCGGTGAATGTGTGGTAGTTTAAATGTTATTATTTAATTTAAAATGGCAATCGACCTTGTAACCTAACAGACATCTATCGAGGCTAGCTTGTGTTCACTAGACGCAACCATTCAAATTTCCCTTGATAATCGCCAGTCACAACGTCCTATTCGTGAATGACGCTAAACGTGATTCCCTATTTATGTAATTTTTCGGCAATAAATACATACCGCACCGCTGCCAACTGAACATGTCACAATTTTACTGTCAGTTGGTATGTTGATTGCGCTAATCAACGCGTGCCTTCGGTTATTTCGCTAAGATCTCGTCTTGACAAATTACTTCCAATTAGAGTTTTTTTATGGTTGTTAGAGATCCCCAGATCAATTTCTTCATCTTAACACTGATTGGAATTGCTAACAAGTCCAAAATAATCACTCATTCGACTTTATTACGCATCTGACATACAACTACAAAGCCATTAACGAGGTGTAGCTACAATTTAAGGTGTTCAAAATACATGGTTTCAAGATAAAGCGTATACGAATGTTGCTGCGTAGTATTTTGTTTCATCATCAAATCTAGATCAGCAGGTAACAAGAACCTATTTGGTGGAAGTGCATGTTTGCTCTGCGCAGATAAGAAACGTGCTCTCCTAGGGGACATCCATAAATTACGTGAGGTGAAATGGGGGAGGGGGGGGGGTCCGGCGAAATCTCACCAGATCTCACCAGGGGGGAGGGGGGGTCTACGGAAATCTCACGTGAGATTTTGCGAAAAATTTGGGGACAGTAGAGCAAAAAAAAAGATCTACAATTTGCGCCAAAGTCGATTTTAGGAGGGTATTTCGTCAAAAAAGTTAGGGTGTGACCTAAAAAAAAAGGTCTACAAAAGTTTCCAGGGCGATTTATAGGGGGGGTTCTCACGGACCAGATCTCACCAGAGGGGGGGGGGGTCCGGCCAGATCTCACGAAATCTCACCAGGGGGGAGAGGGGGGTCCAGAAATCCGGAAAAACACCTCACGTAATTTGTGGATGCCCCCCTACTTGTTGGAGGTCACTTGAACATGGGTAGCTGGAGATAACAGCAGAGCAACACAACAATGGTTTGCTCCACCATCACACGGCCAATCACGCCGCATACTGTAATTCTCTTCAACACAGGTACCAGTCAAACTCAACCATAAGGGATCTCGGGATTACTGCTGTTTTGCTCATCCATGGTTTATGAAAATCATTCCAGACACATATTCAGATCCTTTTTTTTTTTACTTATGGCTTTACGCCTCGTCGACGTCGGGGTCATTAAAGGCGGGATGGGACTGAGGACAAGGAATGGGAAGCATCCCGGCATTCACCTGGAGTGATTTGGGGAAATCATGGAAAACCCAGATCTCGATGCCCGGACGGGGATTCAAACCGGCGTCCTCCCAAATGCGAGGCCTGAGCGTTAACCGTTCACCCACCACGCTCGGTTTAAGATCATTTACATGGGTCCCCCGTTCTATACGAATCGCATTCATTTTTATTTTATTTTTTGCCACGAATTAAGTCTTTCAGTCAACTTACTTTTTAAAGGATTTATGCCTCATCGATGTCGAGACCATTAAAAGCGGATAAGGAGATAGGAACGGAAAGGAATTCAGCCATAACCCGACATTCACCTGGATTGATTTCTGGAAACCATGGGAAACCGAAATCTGGTTGGTCGACGTTGATTTTTGAATCAGCGTTCTCCCGAAAGTAAGCTCCGAACTCTCACACCTGGCTCACTAAAACAGGAGACTGTGTTTAACGCCTGACATGTAGTGTCGTGTGGAATAAATTTTCATAATTCTGAACATGGCCAACCGGATAAAAAAAAACGAGGCTGAACACAATTCTGGGTTACTCCCATAAGTCCGCTGTTGACGTGGAGTGAGCACTTACGACATTTCCTACGGACCTTTCAGAATAGTAGGCCTCAATAAGTTGGTACTCTTCTTTTATCTAGGTCATAAGGAACACACACACCATCACAGTCATCCATAGACACAATATGCAGGACCCTCAATGGCAAACTCCTGCACTGGGCGTTAAACCCAGTCTGTGATATTTAATTGAAACTTAAGATCACAAATACGACATTGATTCTAAATGTTACACGACCAAGGACTGGCATTAATCCGGCATCCTCAATATATCCAACCGATGTATTTGCAACTAGAAATCAACAAGATATCGACTTTATTAGAAAATCGCTGGGTCCATTATTGTTGTTTCCTAGCTGTACCCTGAGAATTTGAGATTGTACTGTTATGTCACAGATAAACTGTCAAAGAAATGTCAGTTGCGTCATAAAAAACCCGAGGAGTAATCGTGTTAATTCCCCTTTCTTGCATATTATCGCTTCATTCGGAATTTAGGTTGAATTTAAATGTTTTAAACACATTTTTGCGATTCCTTTGTTTCAACCACCCCTTTAAACTAATCTTGGGAAGATTTTATAGTTGTGTTTGGCCCAGAGTGTTGTTCACAGAGCTTCTTTGTAAACAATATTTTAAGTGTTCGGATCTGGTGCGTGTACGAGCAGATTGCTTTATTTGTATCTATATAAACTATGATCCAAAATACCTAATTCAATCACAAAGTCAATCTATTATATTTCTACGATTTAAACACACTGCCACCACATACAAAAGGTTCCCATCTGTTGATTAGTAAGTGAACTATTTCCGTGAGAGAATTGTGTCTATGTATTCATAGGTAAAAACAACCACTGCACTTTTCTTTGCTGCATAGATATTACAATAATTACCCAATGTAGTATATTTCATTATAACCCAATCACTGTTTTCAAGTACGTGGATTTTTTGGCGTTTCCTTAGACAGCTGACTAGCTTATCGGGATAAAAAAATTGTCCCGACATGAGCTCTTACAATGTGTAGTTACTTTAAAATCTGTTCTTCAGTTTTTGCTTGGTTTCAAAATTATGGTTCTGGCGTCAGTATTATTAGGAACAACAGATACAATCGGGATAAAGTGTATTCTACGTGTTAAAAGATGACATAGTCCTTCACTATATGTAGCTTCGTCAAAATCAGTTAATTAATTTTCGCTTTATTCGAGAAGACACGAACTAAAATTCCGCAACTCTCCGTTTCAGTCTCTAATTCAACGGGAACTTTTTTATGGCTTTAAAACTCATCGATGCTGAGGTCATTAGAGGCGGAAAAGGACTGGAGGCAAGGATTGGGAAGGAATTCAGCCATGGCCTTTTGAAGATCTGGTCTGGAGTGATTTGAGTAAACCATACAGAACCGAAATCTGGATGGCCTGACGGGGATTCGAATCCACGGCCTCTTGAATGCAAGGCCAGAGCCTTACCACTCACCCATCACGGTCGGTGGGAACTTTGAGATTTATCGGAATACAAAATATCCTGTGTTTTAACCTAAAATATAAATATGATAAACTATCACTATCTACAGTTTAATAAAAAATATGTCCATTAGGTTTTCGTGGTGCTGGCACAGGAAGACAGGAATTTCAAAATTTACGGTTTTGACCTGTGTACCATTGGAAACTATGTTACTAAACTGGATAAAAAAAAAATCTTAAGTGTTAACCCATTAGATGAGATATTACTATGTGCATCCATTAGGCTCTGGGTGACGTGTGGATTGTCAGACAGGCAAAAATTCCAAATTTTGTTATTTTGGCATCTCTGTAATCACTAATACACATTGCAATTACCCTTTTGAAATAAAATTCGTGTACAACTTGTAAACAGTTTTATGTTATCAAAGTAGGAATTTAACAAAATTCGGGTAGAGACTGCTTAAAGGGCGGCATCTTACATTTGGGTCTGTTGATATGCAAATAAAAAGAAGCAGTTTTGTCTCCAATTTGTCGCATTACGTTGACATCAGTGTTATGCTAGTTACCTAACGCAGTTCACTGAATACAATACTAACAAGAAATTTCATCAAAATCGCGTAAGCGCTGGACTCAAACCAACTACCCTTCACGTGCCGTCTATTTTTGTCTCGTGATCTGCCGGGCGAGATTGCTTCCACTCAGGCCGGTCATTGTTTGTAAGCCGCTTAGTGGTGTAGTAGCTCGTTTACAATAGTAATTGGAGCACTTTATATCGTCCCGCGAACGAGGCGCTATTTGGCGACCGGGCTCGTCAACGAGCTCAACGACAAACGCAATTGGTGAGTCACCGCCCACCTTGCCTGCCCACGGAGACCCAAACACAAGCCAGCATCAAGCACACAGCTCAGACTGAAACAAGGGTTACGTGGTGCGCAGATATACAGGGAGTTAAAAAGACTTTATGAATCAAAATAAGACAAAAAGTCCAATAAACATTGGATCGCAAAGGCATACTTTTGGAGTTAATAACAGTCCACGGCAATGCATGCCTCAATCAATGAAGTCCGTCGGAGAGCAAGCACCAGGCTCCACAGTCTTTACTCTATTCTAAATAAGGACAGCAAGCTAGCACCTTCCACTGGAGTCAAGATATATACATCGCTCAAACGCCCCATTATGGAGTATGCATGTCCTGTATGGGCATACGCCAGTGACAGGCAAATCAGAAAGCTCCAGATTATCCAAAATAGGGCCCTAAAGAGAGCCCTCCACCTCCCGTGCCGGTTCCCCACGGATGCACTCCACGAGGCCGCCGGCATACCTAAATTGAAGGACAGATTCCGCCAGCTTGAGGAAACATTTTATAAAAATACCAGACAATGCAACAATCCGGCGGTCAACTCGCTTGGACGCTACGAAAATGGCGACGATAGGCATAGAAGACCACTCAGTCTCCTAGCAAACTGACACCCAACAAGAAGACACGTCGAAAGTTAAGAGAATTGTAACCACTTCGTGACGTTGGAGGCAATGTCTCCGGACAAATACTCCAGCCCCCCCCCCCCCACCTGCCTGTGACTAAGGCAGAGAAGGTGCCATGTGTGCCTCAGTCCTTGGGCAATAACCCCGGTGTAGAGGTTGAGATCTACGCAGATGACACCGCATACTTCTCTCTCAGCAGAAGCAGAGCTATTGTAACCCGACGTCTCCAGGAAGTCCTACAGAAAACTCTTGCTTGGGCTAGGAGGAGGAGAATAGAAATCAATCCTGCTAAAACGCAAGCCATTATGCTCACGTGTAGATGCGACCCAGCGCTACCGGTGATACCACATCCTCTATTACATCTCAATGGCAAGGACATCCCCTGGTCTACAACTGTTCGCTATCTAGGGGTTACACTGGATAGGAGACTAACATGGCACGCCCACATAGAGGAAGCAGATGCCGAGCGAGTGCGAGATTACAACAACTCTACCCACTCATCAATTTTAATAGTCTACTACCTCCAACTATTCGAATCAAATCTACACGACCCTTATCCGACCAATTATGGAATATGCATTTCCTGTGTGGACATACGCCGCAAATCATGAAATACAAAAGCTACAGGTCATTCAAAACCGGGCACTGAAGAGAGAGACCTACACTTGCCCTACACGAGGCTACTGCACTGCTTATTCTACTGGATACATTCAGGCTGTTGGCAAAATCATTTTACAAAAGCTCCCAGAAGTAAAAAAATCAAATGGTCAAAAACATCGGCCAGTATGATATTTCAGCAGACCGACATAAAAGACCATCGAGCTTAATAAACTAATACACCAACATAAAGACAAACCAACTCAGAAGAATTGACCAACCTTGCTAATAGGAGAAAATGTCCTAGAATAACAACTTCCATAAAACACTACCTTATGAAGAAATGGCAGAGAATGGTTGCTGTGTGTGTCAGTCCTTGGGCGTAAGGACTAAAGCGCTCTTTGAAACTGTCTCTGTTGCACCCGTACGTCTTCAATGTATGTCAAGACAGTTTCAAAGAGTGCGAGGTTAAGTATGCGTTTGCGACCCAATGTTTACTAGCCATTTTTGTCTTATTTTGATGTACATTACCACCTAAAATATTTTACACTTTAACAACTGGATATTGTGGGTCATTTCCACAATTGCGAGTTAATCAATTTTTATAAAGATTAATAACACTCCAATGCAATTGAATTTTGTTTTATTGTTTGTGTCGTACGGGCTTCGCTCTATTTCAGCGACGTCTGTTTGGGATTTGTACATTAGTTAGTTAGATTTCATTTTTTTTTTTTTTTAATTTTAAGTTCAGTTGAAATTAATTTTACTTACATGTGACCTTTTTTTATTTATTTTGTTCTCATGGTCGGGGTTAACGTCTCCGTGTTGGTTTTTGTAGTATTCATTGTGGAATCTTCCCAATATATGAAGCACTGCACCGACCAGTTTACTTCTCTAATTTCACAAACTTGATACGGTACCTTCTAAAAAAGTATAATTTGGATCTTGTTCAGATTTCCACATAGCACGAAGAGTCAAGTTTTCTTTATGAGTGGATAAATCATCTCTTTGTGACTTGCAATAATTGCGTTCATCTTCTTCAGCAAAATATTTCTTCTAAAATACAGCAGGTGAAAGTAAAAGTTTCGCCGAAGAAAACGAATAACTAATTATTAATATAACTATCACACAATATTTCTGTATAATGACTACCAAGTCTAGCTATTCACTGAACATAGAAACATATCCTTACGACCAACGGAAGTCGAAACCTGACTAATGACTAATTGATGTTGTATTGATACTGCCTGGGGATCTACTAAGTGCGCAAAATGTTTGTGATATTAACGAGCTCGGTATTTGTCCGATGTAGAAGAGAATAGCGCGCACGAACAAAGATTTGCAGGTTTTCTGCACGGAGTCGGTACATCAAAGGAATTAGTTGTTCCATCTCCCAGTGAGCGCGCTCGGTGGAGACGGAATCAACATCAAAGGACGGTTTTATTTCCAAGTTCATTTTAAATTCCAAAATAATACAAGTATGGAGTGGGATAGTTAGAAATGTTTGCTGTTAATTGGCTCCTATGAATTAAAGATGGAGATTAGGCAAAGTAATACATCGCAGGAAAATAAAAAAACATAACGCCTGGAGCGAAATCGCAACAAATAATTAAAAAGTTAAACAAAACTGTATTTACTTTTATAAATTATTTAAACGCTTCTATGATAGCTGCATTACTTCAGGAATTAATTTAGAAACAAAATGCCCTGAAACTTTAAAATGATACTTAAGAGTTTCGTAGGAATCTCTTCTAGCGAAAAAGCGAGGCTTGATTACCTATCTAACTTCCATGGAAATACAATTTCTGTAATTTATATGTCGTTTTCAAGTTCTTGGAGCGTTACAGAAGTTACGAACGCAAGTTCTGGAGACATACAACTTTTAAAAAAAAAATAAACCACTTCTATCGTTTGTTCTTGTTATTTAACAGTCGCTTTGAATTTCTTGTTTTTTTTTTTTTTTTTTTTTTTTTTTTTTTTTTTTTTTTTTAAATGCGATATGCAAAATTTAAATTTTCTCTTTCTTTTTTTAAATACTATCTCCTTTTCTTCTTAAAACAGACATAATACACAAGCTGTAGCACTAGCAATAGGTTTTTCTGTCGTAGTCATTTAGACACTTAATGGTACCAGTCCGAACGATGACAAATGTTCGCACACGTACTGTTGTTAGCGAATATTTGGTCAGTGGTGACAACAACCCAAACCACCCAATCGCAAACACACAAGTGTTTTCAAACACTACAATTATTTGCAAACTATGAGTGCCTGGTGGGTCTCCACCTTAACATTTATTTAATATTTCTGCACATAAGGGGGCGTCCATAAATTACGTGAGGTGAAATAGGGGGAGGGGGGTCTTGGCGAAATCTCACCAAATATCACCAAGGGGGAGAGGGAGGGGGTTCAACGGAAATCTCACGTGACGTTTTTGATATTTCTGTTAGACTGTAGAGCTAAAAAAAAGGTCTACAAATAACGCGAAAGTCGATTTTAGGGGGGTATTTGGTCGAAAAGTGGGGGTGTAACCTGCTTTGGAAGGGTGAAACCTAAACCGGACCAGATCTCATCAGAGGAAGGGGGGGGGGGAGGGATCCGGAAAAACATCTTACGTAATTTATGAATGTCCCCTAATTGATATTGATCAGTGTAGTATGGGACACTTGAATATTTTGGACGCTTTAAGGCGCGTTTCCACGGCGCGTCCTTCGGCGCGTGGTAGGGAACGCCATTCACCTTTGCCGCATATACTAGCTGGGACGGCGCGGCTCAACCCACCGCCAAGCGGTAAAAGATGAAAGGCGCGTACTAGCCACCACGCGCCTTTAAGTCTAATGACATACTATGCGGTAAAATGCATAACCGCAAAAAGCTGCGGTTCTTGTGAATCCGCAAGCACGTGTTGTCTTGCAGGGCATGACAAACTAGAGAAACCGCAATCCGGAAAACGCGCCCGGTTTTATTCTGCCGCATCCTGCCGGTGGAATCAAAATTTCCGGAACCGCCGGCGATGCGGATTGGAGGGGGACACAAAGAAAGCACGGGGTAGTGACACATCATCCGCCCAGTCTCACTCCGGACGCGGATTCTTGCATGTGAAAAATGTCGTCTGAAGAGATTATTGAGCTTGTTGAGCAACAACAGGCAATTTGGGATAAAGCCAGTGATGTGTGCAAAGACAAATTTGAATAAGAGAAGGCGTGGTTGGCTATAGCAAGAGGGTTGTACCAGGACTGGGATGAACTGAGCAAGGAAGAACAGATAAATAAAATATAAGTACTAAAATTTATTTTTATTGTTAAGTGCATAAAAAGGGCCACAGTTGTATGGGTGCACAGAATATCTACGTTTACGACGCATCTGCAACAAGCCTTGTGCCCCGTTTGCACGGTGCGAGTTGACTGGAACGAGTGTACTGTCTTGCTGCGCGCGCAGCACTGGATTATCCCCTCTCGTCGTGTAAACAGGTACAAGACAGACAGTTGACTGAGGATAGTGGACTCGGTTCACGACCAACTTTCGGCGTGCGAGTTCAACAATCAAGATGGCGACAACTAACAAGTCACGTAAGCGGAATGAAACAGAGGCATTAAAATCTTTAGAACTGGGTGAAAGTGAGGAAATCCCGTGGAATTTTAAGAATAAAAATTACAAGAACAAGAATTTTAGAGACTCTGCTATCAAAAATATTGCTTCATAGCGGTGTAATTTTTTGATGTATCGGATAAAGTATTTCACAATAGCTCTTCAAATTGAGATACAATTAGTCTCAAATGATGCAACTCTATATTTTCACTTGAAACTTTATTCTATAAAAAGGCGCTGAGGCATTTAAAGCATTTCTTTTTAATATCCACTCTTTTAACGTTTTTCTAAGTTTCATTTTATCATTCTTCATACCATTCAACATTATAATCAACAAATTAGCTACGATGTTAATCTCTTTCTGTAATATTGACATACTATTTTCAATAAGATCACAATGTAGGAGTAGAGAACTGTTCTCACAGTGGACAGTGCACTGTCTTCTAATTTTTACTAGCATGCTAGTCCACTCTCTTACCCCCACCCACCGAGCATGATGGTGTAACGGTTAGCGTTCTGGCCTCGCATTCGGTAGGACGGCGGTTCGAATCCCCGTCCGGGCATCCAGATTTGGGTTCTCCATGGTATCCCCAAATCACTCCAGGTGAATGCCGGGATGCTTCCTTCAAAAGGCTATGGCCGAATTCCTTCCCATTCCTTGCCCCCCATCCTTTCCCGTCTCTAAAGACCTAGTTGCTACAGGAGACGGTAAGCAGTTAAAAAAAAAGTACCCCCACCACCGACGGTCCGCCAAACTGTCGTTCCAGTCAACTCGCATCGTGTAAACGGGGCCTTAATTTTCAGCAGCGCAAACAACTGCAACATTTATGAAGTGAGCCAGATCCATGCTCTGAGAAAACTGAAATTACACGCAACGAAGAACGCGGTGGAAACCTCCTCGAGCATGAGGTTTCCGCACCTATATGTCATCTAGCTCCAAACGCTGTTTTTTCCTATGCGTTTGCGGTTGCGAATTCCGGGATGTCATTAGCTTAAGTTTACGAGAGTGCGAATGGGGACATGGAAACAATGAGGCAGCACTCGTAATCGGGTTATCCCGCCTGAATGGGTTTGAAGGGCGGCTACCGGGAATATACCTGCTACTAACGGTCTGGCCATTGGAACGTTGAGCTGACTGGTGGTAGAAATATGCGTCCAACGGGACTGCGTTATCCGCCAACAAACTTAAGAAACAGCTCGAGAACTTTTCCGGAGCTCGCTAAACCGCACGTCTGGAAGTGACTTTGATCGACCATCGTGGTGTGAAGGCGAACTATATTGCAGTCAGTCAGAGAAGTTCTGAGCTTTGCTGGTAGTAACATGATTCCGCGTATGAGCTGGAAGCACTAAAGACTTTATGTGCGGTCTATACGACCCGGTTCAGTACTACTCGTGACGGTTACAAGTCGTCAGATGTAGACTTCATCACGAGAAAGACACTTCTCGTTTCCGTGTGATTATCGCGCTTTTGAAAGCTCGACAACACGAACCGAGCCTTGCAGTCGTTTCGCTGATTGCGTCTTGCCGTTACCTGTACCAGCCTCCTGACTGCAATGGGTCCGGTAACTCTTATACTTCCCTGCAGGGATGATTATAGTCTAATATACGCAGACCACCTAGCCCATACATAATAATTCCATGGAAGTAAGAAATGTTCACGCGTATTCCACATCATTTTTCCTAGGATACACAACAGTTAGATTGATTTTTCTCTAGTTATCTAGAGGAGAGGGCGATCAATTGAAGATTACTGCCGTCGAAAGGTTGTGTTTCGTAAGAAAAATTCGCCGGTATACAAGGTAAGATTGCCTGGAAGTTGCTTGCTAGTAAAATCTCAATTCAAGATTCTTATGATATTTCCTGTTACCATTTGAGATACAATAAAAAACTATATTAGTCTACAACACGAAGGTTGGTTGGATCCTTCCGAAGGAGGCATACTAAGCCATTGTGTCAGAGGTAGAATGGCACTTCCTTTTCTCTGGGACCTGCAGTTTAACGCGACAGTAACTATCATTATTATTATGAGTGAAAATTGTAGGCTAAATAAGTCTTCTTCTTCCGTTCACATCTCAGGGATCTTTTCTTCTTTTTTTTTTTTCTCGAAATATGAAAGATATTCAAGTTAAATGACACTTGAATTTAGCGTCTTAATGAAAGGAATAAATATCGAAGTTGCTAGTACTGTCGGATGCATGGTATGAAATACGAATCTATTGTTGTTACTGGGGCTTCACAGCGCGTTGACGACATGATTGTTAGCGACTAAGTTCAATCGTTCAGCAACAAGAGTGACGCATTATTTTAAGTGAAGTGAGTCGCAACTAAGAACAACGCACTTTACTAAATTTCTTATTCCTTCTCGTTCCTTGCCCCCATTCTTTTTCCGCCTCTAATGGCTTTGACGTCGACGAAGCGTAAAGCACAAGAAAATGTTAAATCATTATAGGGGGGTCCATTAATTACGTGAGGTGAAATAGGGAGGGGGGCGGGGGTCCGACGAAATCTCACGAAACCTCATCAAGGGGGAGGGAGCTATACAAATGACGCGAATGTCGACTTTAAGGGGGTATATGCACTAGAAACGACGCAGAAACCGATCTTGGAGGGTGGGGGGTATAACCAATCTTGGACGAATGAGAGCTAAACAAAAAAGAAAAGGTCTCAAAAAACTGCGAGGTCGATTAGCAGGGGGCGGGAAGTCTCCTTCAAAATCTCACGTCATTTTAGATGGGGGGGGGGGGGGTACGACCAGATCTCGCAAAATCTCACCAGAAAGGGGGGGAGCATCTGGAATTCCAGAAAAAACACCTCAAGAAATTAATGAACGCCCCCCCCCCCCAAATAAAAAATATGAAAGATTTAAAATACAGTTTGGTGAGACTACATTAGAGGCAAGTGTTTACAAATGGAATAAAGCTTTCAAGATGGCATAAAAAGTGCCAAGGTCACACTGGCATCCCTAGGTCCAAAAACAGAAAGATTTTTTTTTTTTTGATGGCAATACATCAACAATCAGAAATATTACTCCAGTAGATTGAAATGCAATGGGAGTACATTTAAAATGTACAGAAGTTGTATTACCTGATTTATTTCACTTTTTAAATAAACAGGAAATTAAGATTAAGATATAAGCACCCAAGTAACGAGATGTGAAAGCACTAAATCCTAACTTCCTTAACTTGAATTGAAATTTCAGTGCGTGCAGTTTTAACCATCACTAAGAAGAAATACATCAGAAAAGGATCACGCGGTTTACTGGTAGATGACGGCTTTTGCTAGTCCTTACTCACTACTGTCCTCCCACTCCAGCCGCTTAGTGTAATTCATTAGACCAACGACAGCTGGTCTGTTTCTTAAACTTCCGTCGTAAAGAGATGAAGAAATTAGGGGAGTAACTGCTGAGAACTAAGTCGCATCCATAAACTTCCGGTCCCGACGGTAAATACTTACACTGTTGCCAAAGATTGTAGGTAAAACTTTTGAAATGCTAACGGCACTTAGGTTTAACACACGTGCGCAGAACGCAGCTGAATTTCCGCGGGGGAAATAAAGTCTGAAACTTGATGTAATAAACTTGCTACTTTCCCGCCAAGTTCGCCTCTTCTGCTACGACGCACTCGGCACAACTTCAACAGCTGGAAGCACCTCTGAGACATCTCGGAGTGTCGGGAAACTTTCGGAGGAGATCGGTCGAAAGTCGGAAGCCGTCGTGTCCCGGAGGAGTGAGCCACAACACAAGTTCCGTGACGATGGCAACCAAAACATGTTACGTCACGTCGCACCCCGTGTAAGATGGTGAATCCGGAAAAATTCAGGCATTTTTATCAGCCTTCCCTACAAGTGTGCCATCACGTATAGCTACCATCTTACTGCAAATGGGGAGAAGAAATATTTGTACGGTTTACTTTTGGAGATAACAGGTGTACAGCAATCTGCGGCTGGGTCTATACATTGAAACAGATTTTAATGGTTCGACCAACCAATGGTGAATCAAATTCTGTCTTTGGTGGCAGCAGGGAAGGAGAGGTACTAGAGCACATTTATTGATTACCATATAAAGTAACAAGGTTGTGAGTCACATTGTAATGTCCAGCCTCTGCTGTCATTGATTTTCCGTCACCACTCCATTTGTGAGACATTTCATCCAGCCGTTTTGGAAGACAGGGAAGGTTGGCAAATTCCTGCTGGCGTCCTGTTGTCGGCGAGGTTGCTTTGTTTGACGCAGGTAGAGATGCCACTCCCGGAGGCCAGGGGTGAGAGGTGGTCAAGCTGTCGCGGGCACTTGGGGGGCTGGACCCCGTATAGTCCGCATGTGTGTGTGTACGCGGACTTGTCAAAGAAACGTGGAGGACGCGTTTTTGTCATGACATCATTTGTCGTGCTGGTTTTCGTCATGTGCTGCTAAGAATGAACCCACCTCAGTTGGTGGATGGCGTTGAAAGGTGTTTCATCATTGTGAAGGAAATATCGAGGTCACCGACAGCTTACTCCATAACGATAAGTGATAAAAATTCATATAAACATTTACCCAGTATACGCCCAAACTGATGGAGTTTCGTGCTCTCCCTAGCCGGGAACAATTTGTTTATTGTCTGTCAGTTTCTGTTCTTTTTCTTTTGCTGGCTGAGCTTCAATTTTTTTGTGTAATGTTAAACAAACATGTATTTTCTTTCAGTGTTTTATTCTAAAAATGTATTTTTTTTAATTCCGCACTCGTGTTTTCCTTTTCTAATTAGAGAGTGTAATTTAAATTTAATCCTGCTTTTTGCAATTAAAAATAAATATTAAAAGAACATTTTTTTTTAATAATTAAAATCTTGCATCTCATGCACGAAAATGTTTTCTCGGCATAACGAGCCTAGACATTTCAACATCTTATTTTTGTATTGCTAATGACTTTACGCCTCGTTGACGTCGAGGTCATTAGAGGCGATAAAGGATTGAAGGTACCATCCCAGTTTCGGCTGGAGTGAATTGGGGATACCATGGTGAACCCAAACCTGGATTGCCGGACGGGGATTCGAACCAGAGATCTCGCCAATTCGAGGCCAGAGCGATGTCACTAACCCACCACACTCGGTAGTTACACCTTAAAACCTTCTGCAGTGCGTATAAAGTTAGATCACACACTGCGCTGTTGATGGTTATTCGTCAGTCTTAATGGTGCGTTTAAAAATAACGATAATCTCCCATCTTCGAAAACATAGACTGGAATAGACCCTCCCGTTCCTATCAACTCCATGTACAACACACTACACTCACTTCATCACAGCTGTGCATAAATACATTAGTCGTACGGTTTGGGGAGAGGTACCGGTATCTTTTCTAATTTGACACAAATCGTCTTTTGAAACCGGTCCACATCCAAAACTGAGATGGCATCGTGACAGTATCGGCCCATTAGCCATGTGGATCCTCAGAGGTGAATAAGTTTCCATTAGGGGGCATCCATAAATTACGTGAGGTGTTTCTCCGGGTTTTCGGACCCCCCCCCCCCCCCCCATCTGGTGAGACTTGGTGAGATCTGGTCCCGTGAGACTCCCGATACAGATCACCCTCGCAACTTTTTGAGACTTTTTTTTTTTTTAGGTCTTACCCTCGCAAGGCCGGTAACACCTACAATATTCGACGAAAAATCCGCCTCAAATCGACTTTAGCGTTATTTGTAGACCATTTTTATATAGCTCTACAGTCCAACACAAATTAAAAAAATCTCACGTGAGATTTCCGTTGACCCCCCTCCCCCTTGGTGAGATTTCGCTCGATCCCCCCCCCCTTCCTGTTTCACCTCACGTAATTTATGGCGCCCCCTTACTAGCGAGTAAGCCAACAGAATCAGATATTTCAAACTTGGAAGAGAAGTAGTTAAATTTCTCCTAGAGTTTTATTTTTTTTATTTTTTATAAAATGGCATTCGGCCTTGTTAGCCATTCAGCCAGCTCGATGTGTTTGTTTCTATTACAATGTACGGATTTCTCATAAGTATAATTATTATTTTTTTTCTAATGTGTAAGGACAACACAAGACGAACACAACACTTAATTAAAACCATCCATGCCCTAGGCCGGACTCGAACTACAGCACTACATATTTCACAAATAAGATATAAAGCATAGTAAGATATTGTAAATATTACATATTTATGTAGTAGAGTCACCTGGTACTTGACTATATAAGCGTTTATCAAATCGAAGCAGAATATTAAAAATTTAGACACCGTATTCGTAGTCCACAAGGCTATAAGGAAGTATAGGCTATAAGCAAAACATTTTAAAAGTCATGAATATTTCAATGATAAGGCAAAAATCGAGAATTTTCATGACGGGACGCTTGTGGTCCTAAAAGAGCCTGCTCAATAAATATGTTTCCAATCATCATCAAAGATATCGTCGTTCGCTAAGAGGTTATGATAGCAACTTTTTTTTAAACTGCTTAACATCTCTTAACAGCGAGGTATTTAGAGACGGGAAAGGATGGAGGACAAGGAATGGGAAGGAATTCGGCCATGGCCTTTTGAAGGAAGCATCCCGGCATTTGCCTGGAACGATTTGGGAAACCATGGAATACCCAAATCTGGATTCCTAGACAGGGATTCGAACCGGCGTCCTTCCGAATGCGAGGCCAGAACGCTAACCGTTACACCACCACGCTCCGTATGTTAGCAACTTTTTTCTGAAGGTTTTGTAGGTGTGACGGAACGTGAACTGGGGTGGGGTTTGTGAGGTAAGAGGGATGAACTAAAAACCGTTACTTTTTTAATTTTGGGCATGTTGGTCGGTCGTATACTGTAGCGTTCAGCCTACACAACATTATTATTCATTTGGTTATTAAATACTAAGAGTCTGGTAAATACGTGATTAAATTTAGATAGTTCACTTCAATTTTCATAACTGTTTCCGTAGGAACTAAAACACGCTTTTAGATGTATAATAAAAGTAGAGAATCACGAGAGACATGCATCAGTTAAAAAGAGTGTGAGACAAGGTAGTAGTCTATCCCCGTTAATATTCAACTTGTATGTAGAAGAAGCAATGAAGAGAGTAAAAGAAAAATTTCCAGGTGGCATAAGTTTTCAGGGAGAAAAAATCAGTATGCAACGATTTGCTCATGACATTGTCTTGTTAGCAGAGAGGGCTGAGAATATTGAGAAGTTACTGAATGGCATGAACAAAATACTGAAGGAAGATTTTGGAATGAATATAAATCAAAGCAAGACAAAAGTAATGAAATGTAGCAGAAACGATACCAATACTAGTAAATTAAATATAAAAATAGGATCTGATGCAATAGGGGAAGTAAGTGACTTCTGTTACTGGGGAAGCAAAATTACAACCGATGGCCGAAGCAGGAATGATGTTAAAAGCAGAATAGCACTAGCAAAAAGAGCTTTCATGAAAAAGAGAAATCTTTTAGTTTCAAATATTGATCTAGAAATTAGAAACAACTTTTTAAAACTCACAGCACTTTATGGTAGGGAAACATGGACTTTAGCAATACCGGAAATAAAGAAAATTAAAGCATTTGATATGGGGTGCTACAGAAAAATGCTGAAAATTAAGTGGACTGACAAAGTAAGAAATGAACGAGTTTTGGAAATGATGGGTGAGAAAAGAAGTTTGTGGAAGAAGCTTACAGGCTGGTAGGTCATATTTTGAGGCATGCTGGATTGGTTAAGTGGAGGGAACAGTAGAAGGTAAGAACTGTAGAGGAAGACAGAGATTAGAATATATGAAGCAAATAATTGAGGACGTGGGTTGTAAGAGGTATGTAGAAATGAAGAGGTTAGCACAGGATAGGGAGGGATGCTGGATTGGTTAAGTGGAGGGAACAGTACAAGGTAAGAACTGTAGAGGAAGACAGAGATTAGAATATATGAAGCAAATAATTGAGGACGTGGGTTGTAAGAGGTATGTAGAAATGAAGAGGTTAGCACAGGATAGGGAGGGATGGAGGATTGCATCAAACCAGTCGAAAGACTGACGACGACCAAAAATAAAAAAAAAGTTAGGCCCACATAAGTTAGTGGTCTGTAGCATTATTTTTATTGAACCCGAAGTCTGAATAACGCTGGACTATACCACTCTACGATAACTTCTATATTACAATCACTATTTAATTTGTCGTTACATTTCACGCATTTCTTGCAACTTCTTAAATAACCAAAAAACTCTAATTCAAACGTTTTAAAACTGAAGTCCTAACAATACATAATCGAGAACTGCTAACTTTTATTCAAACTGTTAATTACTCTACAAATTAGGGAGCGTACTCAAACCACGTGGCTCGGTCCAGGGGAGGGGTTGGCTGGAAGGCTACGCTGGGCTACGTGGGGGGGAGAGGGGGTTCCGAGCCAAGCCACGTTGCTTTCCTTTCATAACATTTTTCGCAATTAAAATCAGGAACAGAACTCACAACAGCATGTGAATATTTATTTCCCTCAGTTATTATTCTCCGTATGTAATTTACAATCGTCTGACAAAAGAAAACAGTACAAAATGTGTTTTGGAATCAAAAGGGAAAAAAGCTACGTGCTACGTTGGAAGGGGGGGGGGTAGAGGCAAAAGCCATGTAGGGCTATGCAAAAACCGCCACACACGTGCGGGAAACCCACGGGATTTGGACGGAATGGTTACGGCCTTGCGGGATCCCGGCACGTGTGTGGGCACTTCCTTGAGGCCGTGGCCGCACCCCAGTGCGGCCAAATCCTCACCGAAAAACAATTCTTATTTTTTCGAAGGCCGGGAGGGAGGGTGAGAATCTCAACGTGTGTGTCCTGCGGTCAGTCGGCCTTCGAGGATTTCTTGCGAGTGTTGCGATTTTGTTTCTCCGTTTTGTTTCTAATGTTCCGTTTCGTGATGTTCCGTGTTTATAAATATGTATGATAGTGAGCCCTGTCTATAGGAATTGAAGTACCAGGAATACAACGACACAAACAAACGAGAAGCTACCTACGCCAAGCTGGCATAAATATTGAAGGAGAACCAAATGCACAAACAAATAAAAAGAATCAATACTAAAAAAAAAATCAGCAACATTAAACCATCAGGAAATTAATCTTTGCGAAGTGATGTACTGAAGAACATTAAAAAAAAAAAAAAAAAAAAAAAAAAAAAAAAAAAACCGTCTGCAAGAAGATCACTTTGACATTGTCAGTAAAACCGTTGCCATAAAATTACGTGGTCTTCCGACCAATCAAATGCTAATAGAAGAAAAAATAATTAATGACACCCTGTTTCAAGTCGAAATGGGCTGTTTAGGTATGTCTTACAGTGAGCAACGGTTACCTACTTCTGGCCTGTACTATTCTGCAGGCAGCAGTTCCCGATTTTTTTTTTTTTTTTTTATCCAGGAACCTCATCGAATAGTTTCAGCCCACAACCTTTTCAAGCAACACCCGCAGGATCATTATAAACCACCAGCATATTTTGATAAATTACCTCAAAACAACGACACAGCAGTAATTGTTCTACCAAATTGTAATGCAAATGATGTCATGTGATTTGAGTTTACATCACATGATCAACTATATTAATGACAACATGATTTTAATTTAGTTTTTATGTCATTTAAACTTAATTTTATGTTGTTGATGTATTTACGAATGTGAATAAATCAATTACAGTAAAAGTCCGGTTATCCGAGTTCCGATTATCCGAGCCACCTGGTTTACGGAGGCAAATTTTTGAAATATGATAGGAAGCTTTTATGAAGATATGGAACTACAGAAAAAGGCTGCTTCAAGTTTTACTAGGCAACTTAGAGAGAGGTAGCACTGTGACAGATTCAATAAAGGAAATAGTATCAACAGCCAACGCGTGCACATCATCGGATGCTGCCATCGTGAAGCCAACTCTGAGACTGAGAAACCCTTGAGGATTTTAACGCCCCGTGTGTATGTGCAGCGCCACTTCGATGAAATCCCTGCGGTCCGGCCCGCGGACTGTTTCCATGCGGCCCGGCATCCACATGTGTGGCTACCTTAAGAGGGAGGGAGTTTCACAGGAAGCCAAAATGGAGCTACGTGGTTTATGCACGCTCCCTTACCTGAAAACTTTCATCTTTTCTTTTCCCACGGCTAAATCGAGGTCATTAAATTTGGTAGAGAAAAGGAGTGGCAAGGAACTGGAATAAATTCACTCAAGCTCTTTTTAAAAGAACCATCCCGGCATTCGCGTTGGGAAATCATGCAAACCAAGATATGGATGGTCGGACGGGGATTTGACGCCGCATCTTTCCGAACGCCAGGTCCGAACGTTGCCACACATCTAACAGGCTCGGTCTAATTGGTCCCAGACAGGTTCGTTGAACGCATGTCAATAACATTTAATCCGCTTGGGCGATTCCTGAAAGATAAAGCTGCGTTAAATGGAAATATAGAAAATACACTACAGGTATTTGCTTTGTATCCCAGTACGCTGGTAAGGATGAAGATTACCGTTGCATTCCATGATAGGCGGTGTGGAGGTGGTGCTATGAAGTTGATGGCTCTGCATGTGCCGCTACTCATGTTACGACAGACTGGTTGCTTGATCATCTGTGGAGCCTGCATTCCTCTCCGTCTGACAGTACCTCTTCTGGTTTTGTTTGGCGTTACGGGAGGCTCCCACACTTTCTACGCAGAGCGTGGAGCGGTTTGAAACGGTCTGCGGTATTGTTGGTCGTCTTACGTAATGACAGCGAGCGAGAACGTGCGCTGTGTCTGCAATGTTCCGCGTCTGTGAATGCTATCTGCCAGCAAGCATCGAACAAAACGTGAATTCAGAGTTGAATACCCTCACTGCACCGACAACCACAACCAAACCGATACCTTGTGTCTGATTTACGCCTCACTCCTCCTTAGATTCATACAAGAATTTCCGTGTTAGTGTGATTATTACTATTTTTTTAATGTTGGCATCACTGTAAACGCATGTAAATAAGAAGGTTGTTGACGAAGAATTTCCTCCCTCCACGTGGAAGAAGGTTCTTGCTGTTCGTCAAACACAAAACCTAAATTTTAATAGATTATGAAACAGTGGTATAGTTACCTCCAAAAAAAGGGTAACAATAGTTATTCTTACAGTTATGTGGAACCACAACTACAGTTCTGGACACAAAAAAAAAAATCAAATGGAGCTATTCCTGACCACCATGTAGCTGTCTGAACCATAACTCGTAAGTAGAATGTAGTTTATTATCAGTTAGTTATGTATATTAATACTGTAATTTTGATAACACCACCATGTAGATACATTCACTGTCACTGACGATGCCCCATTCCACAGGGGCGAAACGCGTCTCAGCATATATGAATAAAACCAGTTGCTAATAGACGGTGTTTTTATTTACAATTGTGAAATCTTGTAATGTTAATGTTACAAGATAATCTCATAAAAGTGTGGTAAGTTGAGTGTACTGATTAGTAGTGGTGAATGAAATTTCTGTGTACATCGTAAACAGTATGAAACAATTTATTCGCGATATGGATCGGTACAGAACCCATTGCAAAGCTCATGACCTTCTGATACAGTGATGGAGATATATTAATTTTGCGGGCCTGTAGTCTGTTCATTTTCAATAGGCGGCCCAAGGTCACTCCGCAGCAGTTAACTAATGCGTGCGCATGCGCAGATTTGGGTTACATAAACGAAGTCAGTGGTCAATTCGGAAGAGTAGAAAACGCGAGGGGACGATGAGAAGAGATTCGTGGCAAGGGGAGTATTATTCTGTACCACCAATCTGGAGTGAACAAACAGTAATAGGTGGGCGTGACAGGGTTTCTGTTTGCTGCGTTTCCCGCCCCTGTCTAGCTGCCTTAACCTAACCCGGCAGTGCTACCAGGTACAAGGGACCAACAATTCAATGTGGGATCCGAACCACGGAGGCGTTGTGGCGTACTTCATATTACACAGCAAGCTATGCCAGAAGTGAAGGTAGAGTTTATGGTCTATGAAAATCCCCGCCGAGACAGAGATTTGAACCTGGGACCTGTAGTTAAGCAGTCAGATACCTTAGCCACTGAGCCATGTCGGTAATGCGAACTTATAAGATTTTACAAATCCAAAAATCGCTTAGCACGCGTAAAGAAGTTTTCACTTCAAAAACTAAAATTCTTCCCGAAGGAGATGTACCAAGCTATTGTCAGAGGCTAGGAAGCTCATTTATATCTTCGGAGGCCTTCAGTTTAACGTGGAACCAGAACCACGGAACGTCCCGGCGTAGCTCATAATTGTAATCAAAAACAAATCCTAAAATTTCCTATTCACCGTGGGATTTGAACGCACCACCAGAGAAAGAACTTTCGAAAGTAAGCGCATGAACCGCTGAGCTACCAGACCGCCTTGTTTTGAAGTATACGTGTGTTAACTACTATCAAAATCGGATAAAAATTGTTGGTTTGTATGAACAACGGTGACAGAAATTAAGGTGGGATTGGGAAGGGGGGGTTGAGGATAGGGTTTAGGTTTCTGTAAATCAAACGTAAACAATGTTTTTCTATTTGTTTTAAAGTATACGTTTGCAAAGTTCCATCAAAATCAGATAAAAACTCTTTGTATAAAGATTTTTCAAAAGCGTCCAGTGCGCACATCATACGCGCAACAGGTGGCGTGATGGTGACGCGCGCAACAGTTGGCATCTTGGTGACGGTGACGTCACGAACTCGCAGATTTACCCTTGTCCAAACATCGCGTAACACGCCTATAGAAGTTTTTATTTTAAAATAGGTGACGTGCTAGTTTGAAAAATAATAACAAAGTAAAACATTTTGAAGAGTGTAAGAACGGATATTTTCTCGGCGTTTGATTACAATGAAGCATTCACTAATGTACCACACGATTGTGTACTAAAAACACGATATTTAGATGGTTAGCACCACCGCGTGAAATTATCTGTACTGGTTTGATATCGGTAAGCAGACCAGTATAGATGATTTCACACCTGACGAAGACGACAGAATCCTGCTTCCAACGACAGCGAGGCATTGACACATGTGTGTCCAGTTCAATGGCGACTTCTTTTAATGCCATTAGGCCTGCATGGAGTGAATGAACATTACTACACCAATACAACCAGCTATTACTCACCATCATACGCTGTCGCAATGAATGTTAGCCTGTAGCGCTCATGCGGAGAGTTTTACCAATTGAACGTCGCATACCTGAAACAACAGAAAAAATATTGTATTGATAAGCTGAAACCTATTACAGAAAAGTATAGAAATAGATTAGAAATAGAGTGAGGCTGCAGAGTTGTAAGTAATTCAATTACAGATTAACATCTCTGGTATAACAATACTAATATCATGCACTTAGTATGATTTTGCAGAATAACATTAATAATATACCGATCATAATATCATGCAATTACATGTTATTTACAATTAATTTAGATTGTGGCTCCAATATTTTCCATGTGCTGGTACAAAATCTTATAAATAGCCTAATCTTCAGATACAAGGAGTGAGGCAGTGGCAAGTGGGCAACGGAATGCCTTCTTTCATGAGTTGGGAGATTCTATAACGTGTAGTCTATGAAGGTGATGCTTGAAGCAACCGTCGTTGAGTTTTAGTCTAGCAAAACAGGTGCTGAGTCTCCGAGAACATTTCTGTACCTCATACCATTGATGTGTAGTATCTCTAGGTTAGTGCGCCCGCAGTGTTGGCCTTTGGTCAAAAGTGAGCTTTTCCATTCCGTGTTCCACTTTAGTTTTATGGAGTTTTTGATCTGACCATCTGCGTCTGGAACAGGAATCATTTTATTGTATGTTGTACCACTGCGAGCAGCTTGTTCGGCATACCGATCCGCCATCTCGTTCCCTAAACGATTGCAGTGTGCTTTGATCCATTTAAATTTCACTGTCTTGTTTGAGTACCTTAACTCTTAAACCACGCTCGCGATATCATATACTCGAGGGTCATTGTGCCATTGCTTGTGATGGTTTTTTAGTAGACAGTGACGATCTTGAGTCGGATAAAATTATGAAGTTTTTAAAGTGAGAAATATTGGCGTGTTTAAGTGCTTCCAAGATGCCCGTCAGCTCTGCAGATAGAAGCCTCCGCTAAAAAGTGAATTAGCATGTAATGAGGTCCTTCAAGTCAAGTATTGTTCAAATAAATTTCGGAACTAACACCAATCATTAATCAGTCATTCAAGGCCTAATAGGTTATATAATAATTAAACAGTTTTTACAATTTTATCAGTCGGATTAAATAAACTTTAGACAAAAAGTTGATCTTAGTTCGACAAATGAAAATCATTTGGGTATTACGTTGCAATTTCTTCCGTGTCTAGTTCATAGGTAATCTGAATTGCCTTGGCCACTTCAACCGTACTTCATGGTTTACTCGTTTCACCGTACAAACTTTGATATGAAATTCCGTCAGTTGTCTATAGCTGGAACGAAGATTACGCGCTAAAGGACAAAGTCTCTTCACTCAGGGTAGTCCTTTATGTATGAAATCCATTTAGTAAGTAATCAGTAAGGGCATACGACAGTAAAATCTAAGTTCCAAAATTAACCATGCCAGTGATGAGTAAAACACAAAGGCAGGGGTACAGCATCCGACGCCCCTAGATATGGCCGAATTAAGCAGCAACGGTGTAATTCAGGTGTATGGTTGACCGCTCTCAACGAGTTTCACTGATCCAGACTAGACTCGACCCGCTTTAAGCAGAGTGAAATTCAGGCGGTACAGTCAACAGTCTCTCTCAGAGGCAGCTAGCTTACAGCTAGGCATTGGCTAACAACTGGAGTAGGGGAGTTTACATTACAGTCGATATCGCCTGGTTGGTACCCATTCTTATAGCTGACATGTTTAATGAGACAGCAGAATCCTGTATCAGTGTGAGGGTTATCGGGTGTTTACACAGGGCGCAGTGATACCCCTGAGACTGGACACCAAGAGGCGTTGGTGGACGCGAGTGAAGCCCCTGAAGTGAAGTATCGGATTGGCCGATCGGCCGCTGGCAAGCGCAACAGGAAGTGTGTCACCCGGCACTAGCTGGCTAAGGGCCCACAGTGGGCAGTCAAACGGGGTCTACGGTTGACTTACTCCAGAGGATGAAGTGATATTTTTTTTAAGTGGTATAATATTTTTGTTGGTGGCTGATGGAGGAACAAGAATAACTTTATACGAACACGATACCTTTCTGTTAACTTTATTATTGGCGATATTCCACGGTTGTTACATTTACTTAATTGGTTCTTTAGCGTCGAGTTTTCTAAGTGAAAAAGAAAAATAGATATTTAACAGGTAGATTGAGCCAAAATTTGTTAGCTATATCCACATGATAGTAAACTGAATTTTGCAGAATCTTAATTCTACCTTAGCTGTCCCCAAGTCTGTTACTGGTTTGTTTTGTTTGCCCGGTTAGTTGTGAATTATTTCTTTAACAATTTCAAAAGCGGATAAGCGTTTACAAAAAAAGAAATTCAGAAAGAGATATTGTTTTTCGTGATTATTTCTTTTTTCAAAATGACAATGAATTTTAAATTTTCAGTAAATTTTACTGCATAATGGAGATGTAATATTAAGGATATGTGTCCAAAGACTGTCCATTAGTTCATTCATTACTTTATGGTTCTGTAGTTTTCCCTCAGTAAGTAATAATATTTCCCTGCCATCTCATTAATGACAAAATAATCATCTTTTTTTTTTTACAGTTAACTTTAAGTCAAGCATATTTAATTTGATTGTTGTGTTCCAAAAAGTGTATCAATCATAATCACTGATGTGATCAACGAGAAATCAGCCTGCTTCCTTAGCTGGAAAGATGCGGATGATTTTCCAATCCTGGTAGCATTTCCGGTACACCAACCATTCTGAATGTGTTGACTGCGCAGTCTTTCATCATATTGGTTGTGTAGATGACAAGCAAATCCGTTCTGCATGAGGATACTTTATTGCTTACAGTAGTGAACTAATGGCAGACGGTTCAGAAGGCAGCGGCTAGAAGCAGTAGGCATGGTGACGCCTATTTTTAACATGGGAAAGTCAGACCGAGCGTGGTGGGTGAACGGTTAACGTTCTGGCCTCGCATTCGGGAGGGTGCGGGTTCGAATCCCATTCCGGGCATCCAGATTTGGATTTTACATGGTTTCCCTAAATCACTCCAGGCGAATGACGGGATGCTTCCTTCAAAAGGCCATGGCCGAATTCATTCCCGTTCCTAGTTCTCAGTCCCATCCCGCCTGCAATAACCTTAGTCGTCAACGAGGCGGAAAAAAAAAAAAAAACGGAAAGTCGGCGTAGAAATGTGCACGAAATGAGTCACATGACTTCCAGCACGGCTGCACAGTGTATTTAGATGATATGCTTGATCTCAGAACCAGGGCCGGATTAAGACAGCGCGGGTCCGTAGCAAATGTGAAGAAGAGGCCCTTGATTTTTGCCGTCCGGGGTAAAATTGTAGAGCTAAATAATAAAAAAAAAAGTCACCCATTTGGCCTAGGAGACGCGAGGCCCCCCAAAAGGCGCAAGGCCTGTAGCATTTGCTACCTCCTGCTACGTGGTTAATCCGGTACTACTCAAAACAAGTGACGCTTACAGGAGGCTCATGACACTGACGGACTGGTAATTAATGTCGTTTCTCTTCAACTTGTAGAATTTATAAAAAAAATAATAAAACATGAGTATTTGTATTCCACCGGTCTCTTATACGTACAATTTATGTGTTCACGTAGTCTAATCACTGTCTTCATATGCTATTGTTTTGTCCAGTTCGGTCCTCTTTTTAACCATGAGAACCAGTTCTATACGCCTCGCAACATTGCCCACAACCTTGTCTGCTTTTCACGCAACTTTTTTTTATTATTATATGTATAATCTTGTCTTCACACACTTATTTTGTAACAACTTCGATTCTAACTTTGTCGGTAAACTTACCTTCCGTAGGATCAAGTTTTGAATGTTGCTCTACCATTTCCTCAAAATTTCAAACTAATGTCATCCATACCTAAACTTTATAATATCTGAGAATGAATTGCAAATTAATATAGTGGATTTAAACAGTCACTTTCTATCAGGCGATTTAATTCGGAATGGTATTCGCTAAGGCGTTAAGTAACATTATAAAACCTTGTTCTCTATTCTCCATCCAGAAAAACAACTGTGTTACTGTATAAAGTTAGCAGAGCTAGAATTCTTTGTCGAATAAACCATTTGTCACAACCGGAACTTAGCATTGACGGCAGCGTTTCCTTGTACGGAAAAGCTGATGGGTGACAAAACTCCAGCTTTTTTTTCGAGGTAGAGTACGGTATGTGATCACAGACACTGCAAACCTGTCGCAACACGGCTTCTAGCTCGAAATCGCAATTGTGTCCGGCTGTACAGAATGTGATAGACTCTCTCAAACACAACAGTTAAAGTGAAGCGAATCGGTAAGAAGATTTGCGACGGAACGGAGTACGTCTGGCACCCAAATGGAGAGGCCGAAAGGAAGGAGGAAGAAGATTCACTCGACAGAGCACATGTTTTTTTTTCAGGTTCGACTGTAGCTGCTAACGTCAGAAATCTGTTTCTCGTGGTGGCTTTGCGGTGATAGCTAAATACCTGTCTGTTTTCTCTTACGCCTCGCTACGCTGGTGTTGCATACTGTCGTTCGTGGCAGGAGGGAGAATAAGCAGCAGCAATCCCATGATAAACATTTGCATATTCTACCTTCCCCGAAAAGAAAACGATCTAATCTTTTATTAGATTGCTAAAATGAAATATTCAGCAAATTGTTGTCACAAAAGATTCATGTATATCAAGCTTCGTTAATTTGGTTAGTAAATAGAATCACTAGATTACTGAACAACGCTAGATTATGTTAGATACTCAAATTTGATTGTGAAGTAAATGGACATACTTTTTGCTCCGAACGTCAGATACTTTAACTCCGCAGATTCAGCCTTTTATACAAATATCAGAAGTGACTCCGGAATAATATTATTGCAAACAGAAGACTAATGCTGAAGGCCAGAGACATTGTACAGAGATCGTGCTTAAAGAAAATCTCTGTTGTTTTTACGACTATCAATGGCGTTTAGAAATCGAATATCCGAAATTAAAGGAAATAACAAGTTATGGCTATCTATGGCGTTAAAAATTGAATAACCCTAACTAAAGGAAAGAATACTTCAAATTTTATTTAGTGTGCAAAATAGTTGTAATTGTAAACTTATCTTATTGCTTTTATTAAAGGCTAAGGTTAGAGACATTGTAGTTGTGTGTTTAGTGCGAAGTATGCAACATCTAATCCTTCCATCTTTGGGATTTGCCATCATACTTTCAGAATTTCATTTAATGCTCCTGCGTTATTTAACGTTGAAACATAAGACATGCCAAACAACTGAATTGAGATTCAAAGCTTTAAAACGGTGAAAACCCCATCGAAATCTGCTTTGTAGTTCCCGAGTTTTTATCAGACCAATATATCCGGTTTTCGTTTTACAGATATAGAATGGTGTCTAGTGTTAATAGTTATGACACACTAGATTGTCTGGTGGATGAATCGCCTCGTCATATATCACAAAAATTTCGTTATTGTGTTCACCGGTTATAGCTTGGAGTTTTTAACCCTTGTATCACGTCAAATTATACATTTTCATACATCTTCCTTGCTGAGGTCTTTAATCCTCGTCAAAGGTTTCGGAATGCGAAAGAGTTTGGGGACAATGAACAGGAAGGAATTCAGCCTTGTCCTCTTGAGGGAATCATCCGGGCATTTGTCTGTAGTGATTTCGGGAAACCATTGTATACAGAACTAAGAATATGGCTTTCTTCCAATATAAAAATAATAGTGTTTTGTCAGATCATTGATCTATTTTGTTATTCTTCATCGTGGGGCAGTGTATTCAGAATTGTTTCGTATTTCCAAGGCAGCGACTATCATCTTTTAGGCTCTAAATGTTTTCCAGGAATCGTATTAACGCACTGCAGAGCAAATACTTCCAGAAACGACTTCCTTAAATTCAATTCTGTATTTAATGCTGACAGAACATGCAATATTTCGTATCCTTCTTTCTTCGTAGGTCACTGTTTATTTTACAATCCAAGTAACAAAATTCATCTGCTTCCTGCAGAATTTCTTGCCACAATGCGATAAGCGCTGTGACTCCCGAAATATCATTCGGCTACACGTCTCTAAAATGTGGTGTGCATTTTATTGATGTTCATTTTACAGTCAGTTTCATTGGTATGCAATAAATTCTCTGACTCACACTGTTATCAACCTTAATATCTGTCTTTCTTCTTCGCTAACTGTGATTGCTTTTCGAATCTCTTATATTTCCATCACTGCTTATTAGATGTGCAAATTGAGTAACTGGTAACTAACATACAATACTATTTTGCTCAATTTTTAACTTTATTCGATTTTTTATGTCTTTCAGTTCTTATCAATGCATTACAATTTTTATGTTTCATTGAGAGGGATAGTTCATATATAAATTACGTTTTGATGTCTAGTAAAACATACATATTCCGAAACTGGTAGCAAGTTCAGGAAACCGTTGTGTAATTTTTTGTCTGGCATGATGGAAGTAGAAATATATCTAAGGGTGTGAGAAGGCAATTACTAATCGCCTCACAAAAGAAAATGAGAAGCCTTCATTAGTTTCTGATAGATTTAAAAGAAAAATTTGGTGTGCAAATGTTTTACACATAAATAAATTAAGGTTTTCAAAGTGTGTAGAGAATTAACCGCATTCTCGACATGTAAATTTCTTACGCTGTTTTTTGTATAAATGTTCAACTATAATTTGAATCTTAATCTCAATAGTATTTTGTTCCAATATTTAAAGAATCTAGAAAGTTTTTCTGAACTGAAATTGTTAAAAATTTCCCTGAATCTGAAAATACACTAAAAGTGGGATATTATTTCTCTTTTTCTACAAGTCGTATTACTAAAATTCTTAACCCGTCCCCACAGTTTTCAGAAACCGAACTGATCATCCTTCTGCGTACAGTGACCCCGTTTACGAGATTCTTTCCAGAAAATGACACAGCAACTTTAAAATGAGTAGTAGTCTCCGGCAGTCTACGCAAATACCTCGGATTTCTTGTTGCTGTTTCTCCGCCAAGTTGTATTGACCGACAGTAAGGAAAGAAGTCGGGAGGAAAGAAACCCGGCTGGCGATAAAAACACACAACTTGTTTCGGTCGGTGCGTCGTGCACAAGTCACGCTCGCTTGCGTTTCGAGGCTTTGGCAGTGGCATCCGAAGCAACAGGATGGCAGTGCAACAGCAATTCCGGCGCAGAAGCCGGTGTTGTCGGAAACGGCCCCGGCTTGTCTGTGGCCGCAGAAACTGGGCCAAGGCCCTTAAACTACCTGACACGCCAAGGGCCAACGGCGGCAATGGTGCTGCCATCTGGGGGCTTGCTCTGTAGTCGTCACTACTTCTGATCAAGATGTCCTGACGTAACTAACGCATAATTTCAACTGTTTGATGCCGCTAACACTCATTGTCATATCTTCCAAATATGTTTTTCAACTTGTCGTTATCTAATGACAGGTTCTGATGCCATCGTTGTCCCAGGCTCACTTATTGGTCACCTGAAACACTCAATGTCTTCCATCAGCTTTATTCTTTGTGTATCTCCTTTCATTTTCCCTTCTACTGTACTCTCTAGAGCTATTTTTACGAATCCTTTACCTCTCGTACATGTTTATACAATTTATTTTCTGGTAATACTGTATTCGATATCGATACAATGGCAATGACTCTAGAATAAAATGTCCTTGTCAGTGCGAAATTTGGTGCTCGCATTTCTGATGTGGTGTTGTATTATTATGTAAAAAGTGTACATGATAGTAAAAAAAAAAAAAAACAACAACAAACACGTGCCTCAGAAATAATGAAACGCAGTTACCGTAAGCAGAAATGTTAGCTATGTTGAAATATTTTTTAACGCCAACGGTAGCATGACGGAATATCTTTGACGTAAATAGGTAGCAGTGAAAGTAAGATGGTTGGCAACTTTTTATGAATGCTACATGAATATATCGCCAGTGGCATCATTTGTCATGCATACGCTGCATTTCAACCTATCCACCGTTTTCTTGTCAGAAATATTGCGCGTTTTTTTACACCTCAATTCAGTTCGACCAGGTTTACCAGTTTTACTTGGTGGACAGTGGTAATGATAAAATTTCAAACAAAAAACCATGCCGGTGATGTTCACTGATACATATCAATCATTTATTTTAAAATTATTTTTGGAGCTTTAAAATGACTCACATTGTAATATTATGTAGTTTCAAATATCTTTTACTATTATTATACGCAAGACGTATCTGTATCTGTTCTTCACCCCACTAAAAAAGAAATAAATCAGTCATGACTAGCGAAATTCTCACTGCGTTGAGAGGCTGATTTTCCAGGTCGACGCTTTCGAATCAGTCGTGTGCTGACTGGCGATATTTAGCAGCTCTGAAACCACGGAACAGTTCTCTCTGTAGTCAGGAAAAAGCGGACAAGGCTCTGTACACCACAACTGAACGCTCTGTGACGTAAAGTGTTTCCTTAGTACACAGGGTACGCTAAGAATACGTCACACAACGAAGCACCATGGAGGAGTTCACGTAACATACAAGTAACGCAATTTACAGATGGAATCATCATTTACTAAACGCGTATTCTGATGATAGTTTTGCTGATCAACAGTAGTTTTGCCCCGCCATTAGGTTAAGTTCGTTATCTCACGAAGATAGTTTCCAGTGCCTCACACGGGATTAGCTAGTTCAAGCCTCGGTGACAGAAAAATGTTTAACATCGGAACTTTGGCTATGAAAAGGTGGATTCCACGGCCCGCGCATTTTCCGCCGGTCTAGCTATCAACAACGGGCCATGGGAACGACCTCTATCCGTCGCTCAGTCGGTAAACATCAAACGCCCGGGTAGCTGAAACGACAATATATTTTTTATTTATTTCCTGATTTTACATAGCCTGCTACCTTGTTACCAAAAGTAGGCCTTAGTTTCTACATTTTTATTCTTAAAACAATTTACTTTTTTAAAAAATAGATCTGGATAATTATTCTTAAGGATTTAAATTATTATAATAATTAATATACCAAATAATCTACTAATTAGCCTACTATCACACTAATTCACACCAAAAACAGCATTGACTAAATATTTTCATAGTTCTGATCAATAAACTGTCTATTTGTAAACGTTCTTCCTGCACCACTGCTGGCCTGCGTCGACATCCAAACCGCCGGCTGTCTCTGCTGATGGAGCGGGGTAACTGCTGACATGCTGACCACAAAGTGCCGTCAGCCAGCTTCACGTTCCAGGTAGTGGTCTCGTTCTTCTCCGGTTTGTCCTTGGAGCCACCTACTCCCACATCAGGAGTTCCCTCCTGGAATCAGAGCAGGCCACCCCCTGAGCCCTGTAGAAGATGCCACTGGCTTCCAGAGGCACTGGGATGAATTGAGTCTTTGCCGTCTTCCTGGTGCAGGCAATGGCAGTGCTTGTACGACACTAGGTAGCGTGGTGGGGAGGTGGTGAGGACTAGCCTGTGGCGCGTGCTGATCCGTACAATTCGGTCTGCAAAACCACGGGCGGTGTAAAGTCACCATAAGATTCCTAACCACCGGCCTGCGCAACGAAGCCATGAGTAAAGTCTCAAACCACTCCGCATTGCGTACGGAGTGAGAGCTTACAACACACACTATTGATAGCGATTCGTCCATCGGATAAGGACGTAACATCGGCAGCCTATTGGTGTCTTTCAAAATAGAGAATCTGAATGGGCCGGCTACGTGGTTCACCCTCTCTCTTCTTTCATCTCAATTAACATAAAACACACACAGAACATCATCACTACCACCTCCACGCAGACTACACATAAACACGGAATGTTATTGCTGTTAAGGTTTTAGTGGTGCGTCGACATCGGGCTCATTAGCACTAGGATCAACGGAACCGGGTGATCTACCTCCGTAACGAGACAGATTACGGCTGCTCCGGTAGGATCCAATCAGCCTTCGGATTATAGACCACATATGAGCGGCATTGTTGTGCTGACAAATAGAAACACACCTCACTATGCGTTCTACAAAATTTCCTGAAAGTTCATATCAGCTGTTGGAAACTTAGTGGCAAGGATCTAGTAAGACTACATATCATTAGAAGGTAAGAATGATATTCTGCTGTGCGAAAAATCATCTTTCAGTTCAGTAAAATAATTATTCACACATCAGCCCCACGGGATGGGCTAAAGATTAAGACACCTGAATATACCTTACACTCACAACTGCTGTTACGCAACCAATCAAATTATCTCAGATCTAGATAAACTCTTTCGGGCTTCCAGCCACGTAAAAAAGTCACATCTAGACGCCTTCGAAAAATCATACAAGTATGACTTTTCTACGCGGCTGGAAGCCCGATAAGAGTTTAATCTGTATACAACGGCGTAAAAAACTTCGATCTTATATTTCAAATCTGTTCCTGATGACGAAAACGTTTTCACTTTGAGCGAAACTGCTGTTATAACCATAACCCTTTGAGGCCTGGAACTATATGTGGCAATCTACTGATCCACACAAGGGAGGACACTATAGGCTGATACACCCGCAAATACCAACAACACAGTGGTATCTTAAAAAATATGCCACAAAAAGCTGTATCCATAATTACGAGGTTCAATCACGGTAGATTCAAAAGCCGCTTGTATAAAATACATTTAGCAAACTCCCCGCTGTGTCAGTGCGACGGGGAGTCGGAGGCTGATACGAACCTCCTCTTTTTCGGATGTAGGAATTTCACAGATGAATTATACACGCTCTGGAAAGATTTAAAACAATGGGATATAAGCTACCCAGTCAATGTAAGTCATCTTCTTGCGCTAGGTAACGTCTCAATATATCAGAGGATGGTGTCCTTCGTTGCGAGGAACAACGTAGAAATATAATTGGGTGGAACCCATGCTACTTCTCGATATTGTATACGGTTATCATTCACAAAACACTAGGTTTTTACTATTTCATTGTTAAAATTTTGATTGAAGTAATGGATTATAATATTTACTGTTAAATCTCTTACTTCATTCTTTTATAACGTTTCTTGAACGTTTAATGTTCCAATATCGTAACTATGAAGTGAACTTGTAATATGAACAGTGACTTATGTATATGCATAAGTTATTGATAATTTTTCTGAGAATCCGAGACAATTAATGTTTACATAAAAAACTATAATTGAGTTACGATCTTGATTAACTGCATAGTAGGTCCTTGTATTACTATGTTAATCAATAATAAAAATAGTTTCCTCAATAGGTTTGAGTTTTATTTTGTAAGAAATCGTCATGTTTCAGTCCCCCACCCCATATCCTCGAAAAAAATACGAATTCTCCCCCTAGTTCTGATCCTGGATACGCCGTTGCGTATATGCGTTTTAAGGTAAGCTTTTATATATATATATATATATATATATATATATATATATATATATATATAAAAGGAAGTAACACTGACTGTATGGCCAACAGGCCACGTGTCAATGAAATAAAAAAAACATAACCTGCAAAAAACTTGTCTGGTGATAGAGATTCAAGTTTCGGAGGCATTTTGGAGGAAATACCGCCTTGATCATTATGCCGGCGTTCACCTGGAGCGATTTCGGGAAACCATGGAAAATGGAAATCCAGATAAGCGGACTGGGAATGAAACACAAGTAATTTCTTCGAGACGACCCTGTCAGTGATAAATTTTATGATATAACGAATTTTTACTTAAATATATTGTTTCTATGCTTTACGGAATCGACTGTACGCGCTCCCGTTCCTTTTTACTGGGCATGTGTGGTTCCTTCCTCTTTATACAAATAATTTTTTCGGGTTTAGTCACATTATAATTGACTCTCTGGTAATATTAATTTTATTCCTTTGGACTTAACGTTTTCAAACGCAGGGAAGTTATTGTGATCAAGAGTATACATACGTGCCAAATTTTAAAATTGTATTTCCGTGTTTGCTGGATCACAAAAATTTTAATTTCTATTTAATCGAGCATGAGTTAAAAACCCAGAAATTTGTAGACAACATATTTAAAATGAAAACTTACCCACTAACTTCATATTATTTGTTTACAAACATAATCTTCAAGAAAAATTTTGCAGTTAGTATCTTAACTTTACTAAAAACTAAGCGAAAAAGTGTTGATTCTGCGGTTCTCTTCCTTTGATATTGAACTCGCAATGTTTCCCCTTTTTCTTGATTTTAACAAGCATGAAAAATTCTACGGAATATGCTTCTCCAAATGTCTAGTAACACTATTTCTTAGAGTTTTTCATGGCTACATATCGATACTTTTTTTTAATATCGATACGATATTTATCGACATACTTCTTTTTATTCGCCCATCCGTAGCTTGTGATCAGTTTACCTGTGTTCGTGAAGCGGCCGGCCGATAGCCTTGCACAGTGGTTTGCGGGTCTCCTTGGCTGCCGAAGGCCACTCAACCGCCTGGCTGGCTGCTCAACTCAGCACTTTCACCACACACAACCGGAACACAGACGCAGCGCGGGATGTGAGGCTAACCGCGCTCCAACACCTACAGTACACACGCGCTCGACTACCATTACCAGTCCGCAAGTACAGTTGGTTTTATGAGACATAGCTATATCGGATTCGCCACGTTTATCATTCAAGAACAATTTTGCAGTCAATATTTGCTTTCCGGGTTCGAATCCTACCATCATTTTCTTACATGGTATTCTGTTATCATCTCCGTACTCATAGGTATCTCGTTTTTTTTTAAATAAATGATGAAATAATTAGTCCAAGATACACTTTCAGATTTAACATTGTTTATTTCTAGAATATATCAGTTCCAAAGATACATGTAAACACCATGGAGGAAGGAATATGTGGAGACGACGCAAGGGACCTTCACCACACACTTGAGTGAAGCCGGGTAGAGAGAAGTGGGGTGGGGAGGTCACCATATTGGTCGGTCGTAGAAACACGGGGAATCGGCACAAAAACCTCAAGGGAATATTACGACACCATGGCACCGAAATTTGATGATGGTTATCATGTAACTCGACGAGAGAGACCGAAAATGAAGAATTTTTTTTTTTTTTTTGATATCGTGCTTAGTTCTAGAGATATACTGTCTCAAAAGTGAGGTGTTTTGGGTTAAAATTCAGAAGAAACATTTCATCAAGGTCAAATTTAGTGTTAGATTCTTATGTAACACGACGAGACAAATCGAAAATAAAGAATAAAATTTTTCGAAATCTCGCTTTGTTCTCGAGATATACTGTCTCTAAATGGGAGCAGTATCCATTGCGATACGTGATACACGTTGTGTCACTAACATGGTGCTTACGAAATTACTAACAACTAATAATAAATTGTTTGTTCCTTCTGGTACAGGCTGATTTCAACCTACCCATATTTCCATTAATATTGTCGCTACAAAATCAAACTATCTAGATTCTAGACACACCTAAACACATGAAACGCATTGCGAACTAAATTTCGGGTAACAACAACGTTTGCTTCATCACGTTTCATAGTTCGCACAGCACAAATTATCACAATTAATTTCATCGTACATTTTCAGTGTAAACTGAACTGGACTAAAGCATGCAGAATACCATATTCATTGTATCGCGATGTAAACTTGACCCGCTTAAATTAGACTTCCAACACTTGTTTACAATAAGGCCAGACTTTTATGTGCAAAGTAGTAACATATGCCGATTGTCTACACTACACCAACAAATATTTGAGAACGACATTATCCTGTTTAGAGCAATGAATAAATTTATAACGATAGGTCCTAATGTTGCAGTTACCTGTCAGACACTTCAAGAATAATAATTACAATGTAATTTAATTATGAAACGTTATTCCAGGTTGTTTCCCATCTTGTCTGTTTGTGTATGCAACTCAACTTGGCATTATAGAAAACTTCAGAATATTAGAAAATGAAATATTCTCAGCAGCAGACAAAGTGCAAACCATGGAGGAAGGAATTCCTTCCTCCATGGTGCAAACAGCCCAATGTTTTGGGGTTATTCCTATGGCCGCCACGCATGCGCAGTAGGAGACGAGTTTTTATATGAGGTTTCACAGATTTACCGTTATTTAGTCTCCATATATTCCTTCCTCCATGGTAAACACAAGCTCCAGCGATCACACTCAATACTGCTATGCACTCTCACAGTACTGGACTACAAGACTAGACACACCTAAACACATGAAACGCATCGCGAACTAAATTTCGGGTAAAACCTGTTCCCCAAAACTCATCTCTGCCGATCGCTTGTTTAAGATCCATAGAAAATTTAGGAATATTACAAAGGCTTCAGACAGATGTTCCTCGAACTCTAACAATACTTAAACACTTAAAAACATATTTAATATATTCAAAATCAATTACAATTATTACGAAATGCACAGAAATGAAAATTAGAGATATTTACACTCAAAATTATCCACATAAAACAGTTTAAACTGTCGCAAATTGTCCTTTAAACATCATAGCTCACCTTAATACTTGGAATTAAAAACTTTTAGTCAATCTTCTTGCATAGTTCTGTCCTTGAACATATTAAACAATATTTACATAATTTATTTTCATAAAACATAGTCCATTTACACCACTTCACAATCAATTGCAAGGAAAACGTACAAAATCATATTTACTCAACCCCGAGCTTGCTACAAATAATTCATAAAATACAATTTCACTTAAAGTCTGGGTTTGAGAGCTGTCATAGTACCCAAATCAACAATATGTGTCTTCTGCCAGAGGCACTAAACAAGTGATCCCATTCTCTTACATACATTATCAGGACAAAATCCATCGCATTCGGAAAGACGCAGGCTCGAGGTCATTAGAGGTGATATGGGACTGGAGACAAAGAACTGGAAGGAATTCGGCCATGGCCTTTTGAAGGCAGCATCCCGGCAATCGCCTGGAGTGATTTGGGGAAACCGTGGAAACCCCAAATCTGGATGCCCGGACGGGGATTCGAACCCGCGTCCTCCCGACTGTGAGGTGAGAGCTTTAACCACTCACCCACTGCGCTCGGTAATTGAAAAATAAAGCCAGACACAATTCACCTGTCAGTGAAAATAAAGAAGGCGAAGGGCTTTGAAACACTGGAAGGAATGGTCTACAATAACTTCAGATGATGAATACAAGAGAGGCAAATAAAAAAATAAATGGGTTGTTGCTTAAAGAAAAATGGAGATCATCTACTCGAATACGGCCATGGACACAAATGGTATGAAGTTCTAACTTCTGGTAACAATGAAACGTCCGTTAATCGTAAAGAATATATAGTGAAGCAAGAAAGTGAAAAAATCTAGTTATATTTTATAAAAGGTGATAGCGTAGATATTTCGTATCCTGTTTCTATTTTTAGAAAAAAAGGATGTGTGGATCCATTAGAAGGAGCTGATGTGTGAAGACAGATTGCTTGTGCGTTGACAATGTTCTAGTGGCGCATGGAAAAGACACCTCGAACGAAAATGAAAATAGACAGCAGACAAGGGTTGCGCATTTTCTCCCCTCGCACCTTCCCTGATCCCACCACTATGTTACACCACGTCACGAAGTGTTAGGGGCTGTATCCACAGTCTCAATGCATCTCTCACAGAAGCAAGGAACTGTCCCATCAATCAGACTTAAGAAAGAATGTAGAAAAGTACTCTTTTCACATGTAAATGTGTCAGTTGGGTTAAAATATAAAAAATGAAATGTTATTACTAATAAAAAAATAAAAAAATAAAATAAAAAATTGGGCAGTCATTGGAGACTGCGAGAGAATCTATGAATATACGAATATATGAATTTCGTAATACGTGCGACACTGAAAATTTCGTCTGGATTCGTCACTGTGAAAGGTCATGATACATTACTTTAAATGATTGTGTGTACCACCATGCTGTACTTCATGAATGCGAAATCAGTTAACATGCAACATGCGGGCCGCTTTACGGAGAACACGCGCTTGACCTTCTTCCCACATGTTCAGTAAGCTGTTTCCGTGTTGTGATGATGCGACGCCAACACTTTGCTGAGCGCTACGGTTGTATGCTCCCAGTGTAGCCTCATTTCCTCATCACGACTGCCTAGTTGGCACTAAAGTTTCATCTTGTGAGAGACTTCCTAAGGTTCTTTAAAAAAAAAAAAAAAATGGCATTCGGCCATGTTAGCCATTCAGCCAGCTCAGTGTGTTTGCTTGTTTTACCATGTATAGAATTCATACAAGTGTCATTGTTTTCTCTCTTCTGTAAGGACGACACAGGACGAACACAACATTTCATTAAAACCACCCATGCCCTAGGCCGGACTCGAACCGGCGACCCCTGCAACGAGAAGCTAGCACTCAACCCCTACGCTGCCGGGGTCGGCATACTTCCTAAGTTGCTTTAGACCTTTATTATTTGCCACCGTCATCACCAGTACTGGAGTTTAGGCATATATAATATTCACATTACCGCAGTTTAAGTTAGATAACCGCAGTGGCCAACAAGGCGTTTTTTTTTTGTGGATTTACGCATCGCCGAAATTTAGGCCATTAGAGGTAGAAAGAATAGGGGACTAGGAACGGGAAGGAATTCAGCAATGACGTTTTCAAGGAACCCCAGAAAAAGCTTCTGACTTTTTGCGAGAATTTTTAAGTATACAGGGTGGGGCATTTAATATGTTTTCTGGAAATATTTCGGAAAGAAAGCATTTTAACAAACAATAACCTATATAAAAAATAATCGTACAGTAGGGGGCTACAATTATGTGATATTGTTTTTTTCACAGGTGGCGCTGTTGTCGTTACAACAAGGTCAACTTAATTCTTTTAAATGGGAACCCCTAATTTTTTTTGAAGATTCCGATTCCTCATAAAAAAATAAAAATAGTTTGCTTAACTCACTTTTCTGTTAGCCTCACAGATGGCGCTGTAATCGCGAAAAATGAATATTCGCGTTTTTAGTGTATAATTTTAATTATTGTTTAAATAATTACATGTAATTTTCATTCTGTAAACATGGAAGGTAATTTTAAAGGATAATGACGAAATTGATTTTTTAAATGCTTTTTCTTACTTATTTGCAGCCATGTCTACAGCAGATGCTCAAAAAGGTGACCATTTACTTCCAGACATTTTCTGACTCTTTGCAGAAATGATGCCTGAACAGCTCGAAGTGTGTCAGAAAATGTCTGGAAGTAAATGGTCACCTTTTTGAGCACCTGCTGTAGACATGGCTGCAAATAAGTAAGAAAAAGCATTTAAAAAATCAATTTCGTCATTATCCTTTAAAATTACATTCCATGTTTACAGAACGAAAATTACATGTAATTATTTCAACAATAATTAAAATTATACACAAAAAACGCGAATATTCATTTTTCGCGATTACAGCGCCATCTGTGAGGCTAACAGAAAAGTGAGTTAAGCAAACTATTTTTATTTTTTCATGAGGAATCGGAATCTTCAAAAAAAAAAAAAAATAGGAGTTCCCATTTAAAAGAATTAAGTTGACCTTGTTGTAACGACAACCAATATCACATAATTGTAGCCCCCTACTGTACGATTATTTTTTATATAGGATATTGTTTGTTAAAATGCTTTCTTTCCGAAACATTTCCAGAAAACATATTAAATGCCCCACCCTGTATATAATTCAGACGCTATTAAAATTTCAGCGTGAATGAATTACTTTTTTTGTATTTTTAAAAATACAACTTTGGGGTACTAACCCATCCAAAACTGTCTGCTTTATTTATTTTTTTATTCTAAACCAACTTGTTTGCTTTTGATTCAAATACTTTTTTTTAACATAATTCTTTTTTGCACCTTTCTCTAGGTAGATCAGGCAAACAGTCCTACTCATCTATCCAATCGATATTACTATGTATAATTTCTACCTGCAACAAACACTTCATGAGAAAAACGTCCATTACATCGATGCACCACATTTCGGCGACCTTGCGCGAGCGAATACATCTTTCATTCCCCGTGGTGGTGCTTTGATACCCGGATACGTCTCCTCCAATGAACATCCTGCCCGTGTTGAAGCGTGCGCTGTTACCATGGAGGATGTTTATCCCTCCCTGGCAACGTGTGGGGTGGTTTCTCGTTGCCTTCCCCAGTGAGACAACGTTCGTAAGTGTTATTGTAAATGTGGATAACTGTGTGATAGTTTGTGAGTTCAGAGCAGAGTGTTGTCTGTCTTGTGTTCGAGAGATTGAAGGGAGACGGTGAAACCTGGTGCTGGCCCATTCAGGCCTACTCTTCAGAGAGACACCCGCGGACATCCAGGCCCAGTGACCCCATCCCATGGACGAATCACCATAAGCAGTGTCGTATGCCCTCACTCCATACGCACTGTAGAGAGTTTTGGGATTTAATCGTGATTAGGTATTGTACGCCACCATCTCTTCTATCCTGTCCACCAGGTCATAATGATGCAAATGCCGTCCACCACAGGGAATCGAACCAGCTAACCCTGCGTCAGTACCGGACACCATTCAACATGGGCGGGTGCCAGGGGGGTCTAATGGGCAGCTCCGGCTTATTTTCGTTTTGAACACTAGTTGTCCACTGTGTTTGATTCCTTCCATAGAGCTGTAGATCTATCCTCTTACTTAAGGCTAAATGATACTGGGAAAATTTACTAGCTGCTCGCTCGAGAATTAAATCAATGCTGTTAAATTCGCTCAGAGTAATAAATTGGCTTGTAAACACGCAACACGCTTGGCTAGTGCAAGTAAAGCTAAAGGGAGGGCTATTTTACTCCTGCTCGCTAATTTTTTTGCTTTTCGGATAGTAATCTTGCATATTTATTAAAATACCTGTGTGTTTTCAACAGTACTAAAGACGAAATGTCGACAGAAGTAATTTACATGGGAGTTGTCGCTGTTCTCCTTTTATTTCGAAAGGATTTGTAAATAATGAAAAAGTGGAAGTATATGAAAGTATGGATCTAAGACTGAGTTAGGGAGCGTGCACAAACTACGTCGCTCGGTCCAGGGGGGGGGGATTAGCTGGAAGGCTACGCTGGGTTACGTGGGGGGAGGGGGGTTCCGAGCCAGGCCACGTAGTTTTCCTTTCATAACATTTTTTACAGTTAAAATGAGGTCCAGAACACACAACAGCATGTGAATATTTATTTCCCTCAATTCTCCGTATGGAATTTACAATCGTCTGAAAAGAGAAAACAATACAAAATGTATTCTGGAATCAAAAAGGAAAAAAGCAACGTGGGGGAAGGGGGGTAGAGGCAAAAGCCACGTGGGGCTTCGTGGGGGGGGGGGTGGGGGGGGGGGGGGGGGGGGGGGGGGTTCACAGGAGGTCAAAATGGAGCTACGTGGTTTATAAACTTTCCCTTAGAAGAAAAGAAAACTATGATGGATCCAGTACTCGATTGAAAGAGCTGAAGGATTTAGGCCCTTTAGCCTACCAGGATATTTTGAGATAAGATGCTTGATGAAATGATCTGAGTTGAACATTACATTAATAAGTTGGTTGCTACAGATAAAACGCCGTCTACAAATATACACTACAGTAACAAGTGAAGGATTGGAAAACAACAATTCCAGACTGTCATGTGAGGATTACCACAATATTCCACTGATTATGCCAAACACCACAAGGGCGAAACGGGTTTGGGGAGTAAAAAACATTGTTTGAAAAATTTATTAATTATAGCAGTTTTGACAATTACACTACTTATACCTCGGCCCAAGCTTTTGCTTTTTCTTCAGTTTTGCCAAGTTCCTCCTTAAGAACATTCTTGATCGTTTTAATTTTTGCCATCAGTTGCTTATCAAACATCTCAATTCTTTTGTTTGAACAATTGATTTCTTAATTTGATATTTCAATAGTCTTTGTGTTTTATATCCCCTAAAAACTACTCATCGTGAGTCATCAAAGTGTTAATGTACCGTATGTGTGGATGCCTGTGATGGTTTATTTGCTGTGTGTACTGTGAGATCAAATTGAGGAAAGGGAGAGCCGTCAGCACAATTAGGCCAACTCTTCCGAAAAACACTTAGTGGGTCACACACGGATGAATTATCACCAGCAGCTTATACGTACTTCTTGTACACACTCTGGTAATTATAACCTGTTCACTCCGAACTGCCGGCTCGAGGTCGTGTTCCGTCGACCCTGCTCTTCACCTCACCATACCCTCCCTTCCCTTGCTACCTGTCCGAAGTGACCGCTGTGTCCGTGTAGGGTAACGGAGTAGGGACAGAACAGAATACCTTTCAGCTGACTCAGTTAACTGCACGAACTATAGGAATCATGCACCACCACCTCTCGTATCCCGGTAACCGACAGCCGAATTATGGAAAGGATTTCAGAGCACTGGGGATCGAATCAGCACACTCCGAGACAAGAGCCGGATATCGTCATGATATATTTCAGTTACCTGTGTGATCAGAGGGATTCTCGTTTATCAACACAGTGTTAATACTAACCATGAAGCTATCGATTCGTGTCCCTTGTCTTAAAAAATTTAAGAGAGTGTTCACAATGTATACAAACCCGGAATTGTGGTTTACAGAACAAGTCCACTTGTTGAGAGAATTCTGTATCTCATCCCGAAAAGTTTGTGATTTTGCTGGTCGACTGACTGTAAACGTTGATCGTCAGTGAGTTTGTACTGTATATGGGGATGCAATACAACAGGGGCGGTGAGGTGTGAGTGGTTACGCAACGCGATTATTCTTGGCGATAGTGCAGACGACCCGCCCAAGCAGAGAATTGTGTCAAGTACGATGGAGGTGGGAGGTACTTTCACCTCGTGGCACACTAATGGAAGCAGCCGTCGTAAACGAAACCATTTCGCACGACGTGAGCCAGCATGCAAGATCACAAGTCTCCAATATCCTAGGCTTAAAACCATGTAACCTAAGGCGTGGCAGGGGTGGCTACCACTTGTCTTGCAGTCGTCGGAAAATTGTGTAATTTTCATTTGCGTAATTTTGCTGGAATAACCTGCAGCTTTTGAGGAGGAAAAAAGTTTGGGAAACCATCCCTGTGCTCATCTCGATGACTGAAAATGGCCCAATAATCTCTGCAAGAATGGTTTGTACTGCAGGATGTTTTGCCTCCACTTTTTTGTTTCTCATTTTTTTTTTTTTTCTCTCGCTTTTTCGTCTCATCGATGTCGAGTTATTAGTGGCGGGAAAGGACCGGGGACAAGGGACGGGAAGGAGTTCGGACATGGCCTATTAAAGGAACCATCCCGGGAATTTGACTAAAGTGATTTGGGGAAACCATTGAAAACCCAAATCTGACGAGCAAGACGGGGATTCGAAGCACGCGTCCTCCCAGATGCGAAGCCAGAATGTTTGTTGCTCACCCGCCACGCTTTTTTACCTGCTTTCTCCTTTCCAGAATGGCTTAATTGGCGGATCTATCTTAACGGTGGTTGAAGTATATAAGTAAGTAAAGCATTATTAGCTGAATAGATTCCGCAGGTATAGTTCTGTCAGTTTTGGCTTGTTTACCTACAGAAAGCGCAGTTTATCAACTTAGAAGACGATTCTTTAAACCCGTGTAAGATTCTCGCCGTTGTGTCGGTCGCGTTCGTTCACTTTCCTGACACGTTTTATCTCTGGAGAATAGGACGTGCTTTCAATATGTATGACAGGAGGAATTTGGATACGGATTCTCTCTTGTGAGATGCGACTGAAATTTTAATGTTTTCAGAATGTTATGTTTCAGGTATTGCAACTGGAATTTTTGATTAATAAATGCGGGTGTGTACATATTGTTAATATATATTTTATTTCATTTTCAGATTACTGTAAATGTTTTCGCTATTAATTTCCTGGTGAAATGGAGGAAAAGTCTCAGCTGTGCTGTAAAATTGAGTACAGCGTTTTTTGGCTAGGATATACCCGGAGGGTTCAGCCTCCCAATTACAATTTTCGATTCGCCGATTATGTGCCTCTTGTCATGGCTGCCCTAACCTAGTAATAGTACCGGGAATGGGGAAACATAATTTGACGTGGAATCCGAACCACGGACATCAAATGCACAAAGTAAGCTTAACGGTAGGTGAAGGCTGGGTTAAAGGCCTTTGAAAATACCAGACGAGACCGGTATTAGAAGCAGATCAAATGACAAGAACAATTGCTAACCAAAATAGAAATACAAACTGTAGTTGTTTGTATGGCTGAAAACATCAAATACTATATACACAAAACTCCTGCCTCAGGTTGAGAACTACTCACCGAACAAATCCGAAAAGAATGTGTGAAAATGAAATATAATCTTCACGGGTGTTCAGCCGATGGTGTCAAAATAACCCGACGTTTCGACAGCAAGCTCGGCTGTCTTCATCAGGTATCGGTGTCTGCTGGCTGTCGTAAGCTGGCTGTCACCGCGTCGACGCGGTGACAGCCAGCAGACACCGATACATGATGAAGACAGCCGAGCTTGCTGTCGAAACGTCGTGTTACTTTGACACCATCGGCTGAATACCAGTGAAGATTATATTTCATCACTACGCCGGGAAAGTCTATACTCACACATGTATAAAAATGCTCTTGCGACAGCATCATTGTATGGTATGACTCAAGTCTTAAATTAAAATACAAATTGGTTTCCCAGTATTTAGTAACCGAAGAAAAATTAATGACTACTGCTCTCGCCAACCTGTTCTGTTTTTGAAAAAAAAAAAAAAAACAACAACATTAAAATCATTTAACAGCGGCCTAAAGCTTGCAGTTTGTTGAATAGTCCTTTTCCTCTTAACAGTAGGCTGGCAGCTTATTAGGGAAACCATGCAGTTCCATTTGGCCTCCTGTGAACCCTCCTCACCCCCCCCCCCCCAATATAGCCTGACGTGGCTTTTTCCTATACCCCCCTCCCCGCGTGGTGTACATGGCGTTTTTTTCCCTATCGATTCTAGAACATGTTTTATACTGTTTTCTCTTGTCATACTATCATAAATTTATAAACGTAGATAATTAAATGACGGAAATAAATATTCACACGCTGCTGCATGTTATGTACCTTATTTTAGTGTGACAAGTAATACGAATGAAAAGCTACGTGACTTGTCTCGGAATTTCTCCCCCACATAGCCCAGCGTAGCTTTCTACCCAACCACCCCCACCCCCAGACCGAGCCACGTAGTTATAAACGTTCCCTTATTGCCGCTTTATGATTACTAACTCAGTCCGCACTGGATACCTGCACTGAGGTAGATGATACGACATAATAAACAAATAGGCCTACACGAGTCGCTGGAAATACTGCCCTTAAGAGTTCTTCAATCCCTTACTTACAGAGTTTCAATAAGTTGCACAATCGCCCTCTGTATTTCCATCTAAGCTAAATAGAATATACTGTTTAACATCTGACATACGCCAAAAGCCAGTTCAAGGTGCTGTAGAAATATTAGCTAAAAACCAGGATTGAACCAAAGACATCTCAGCCCAGAGCCACATTTATTAATTTTATATACGAGTAAATACAAACCTTAATTTAAATGGTTAACGTTTTCGGTTATTTTGCTGGAGATAATGTTTTTAAAAAGTCAATAGTATGAAGGTAACATGAAATCTCTTTACTAGAACTTATTAAGAAGCGATGAATTGGAAGCAGCAATAAGAAACGTAACCAATGTGCTAGTTTTAAGTACGGAGGTACTGGATTTTTGTTCGCTAGGGAACAGTAAAATTAAAAAAAAAAAGTTACCTTGTGTTTGCCACTATTTAACTTGGAACGACTAAAGTGGAGAGAGGTGATCGGTAACGATCTGGGCTGGTATTCGAGAGGTCGCGTGTTCAAATCTCCCTCCAGCCATCCAGATTTCTGTTACCATGCTGGAATGATTTCTTCAAAAGGCCGTGGCATAAGGTAGAATTCTTTCCAGTTATTTGTTCCATCCTCTCCTGGCACTAAAGATTTCAACATCGCCGAACAGTTAAGCCCAAAGGACTAAAGACAACGTTCCTCCGTGTGCATTTAAAAGTCGTGAAAAACAGGTGAATGACATGTTTTCAGAGTCTGACAGTGGGCAGACCGATCTAGATAGAGATTTAGATAAGGTTGGTCGCTGGGCGAGTCGATAGAGATGACTGATAGTTAATATCTCGGCAACACACCAGAATAACAGTCCACAGATAAAACGCAACACACCGTGTTCTGTAAACCAGAATGCAGAATATACAATTCTGTGTGGAAATAAATCTCGTCAGGTAAAACATTGCATCTTTACTGTTTCTTTGCTTGTTGAAGACTCAAACGTGTAAATATCTTGTCATAATATGTGATAATAAACTTAACATGGAAGGGCACAGGTGGTAGGTAATAGGTAATTTATTGCAGAGTGTGATGCGGGGAGGTACCAGACAAGCGAGGGAATTGGATTACAAAACTTTGGTCAAACCATTGTTTGAATATGGCGAATGGGACCAAAATTTTGAGTATTAAATACAGGGATGCAAAGAAGAGCTGCTAGATTTGTCTCTGGAAATTACCACAGGGCACAATCAGTAACTGATATGGCAGAGGAGCTGGAATGAGATTCATTGGAAGACAGGACTACGGTCAAGAAAGTGTTGGGAATGTAAAAGGCGTATGTTGGTGATGAAGCGTGAAAAGCTATTTGTGGAAAATCTAAGAATTTGCATGGAAGGAAAAAGATGACCATGATCATATAAACTGACACTCGATTTCAGGCTTAATGGAGTCGGGAAATTTTGTTTTGTATGTAAATTTATTAGGGACTAGCTGATACCCGCGAATTCGTACGCGTGGATTAACAATTTCTTTGCCAGAAATGAACATAGAAAGTTGTTGGTATCGAAGGATTGATCCCAAACAACACCGAGTCGGCATAATATGACAGGACTCTATCACTATATCATTCTAACGTCGAACCTGTCTCTTGAAGAGAATCTGTTTCCAATATATTTCTGTCACCATTCGATAACTCAAAATTTCGTGACTACAACTGTTAATCATAACGGAAAACTTCCTACAGATTTTCTTGTCAAATTCTATCAATTCCTACAGATTTTCTTGTCAAATTCTATCAATTTCGGTATAGCCACTTCGTCGTCAAAATGTAACAAAAAGACAGAGACTTACTTCCGCATTTGTAGTATTATTACTGCAGATCACACACACACACACACACACACTGACTGCGAATAACCCCTGAGGAATCATTATAACGTAAAAAAGTGTACACCTACAGCGTTGCAAGACTATCTACGATTTTACTCGCATTGAACCCCTAAATTTGTGATATCTACAGTTTAACATTCAATCCGAATAACCGATGGTCCACGCGTGACTATTACTATCAAAAACAATTTTTAAAAATCTTTCCCTCCACGGAGATTTGAACCGGAGACCACGATCCAAACAGCAATGTTATACCAGTTTAATTACTGAGCTTGCAGCTGAGATTGTAATTAAGTTTATGATCGATAGTGAAACAATCCAAATCTGTTGTGTGGATGTTGTTGATGTCTAGTTTCCATGGTAAAGTGTTGAGCCATGTGTGTTTTCTTCTGGAAGTTAAATTGTAATGTAGTGCAACATGCTGATATGGCGGAATCGATCCGGTTGGTACACGTGCTAATAGCGTTGGCGTCTCTGGCACTTGCTTCTCTCCACTTCGTTACCCTGTTAAAAGAGTTCGCGTATCTCATCCTGCTGTTGTTGGCGGAGACTTTGTGCTGCGTATCGACGATATTCAGGTTTATCCCTATCGCTATCATGGCCTGCTTGAAGTTTCTCTTCGACGTCTCTGGCCTCTGCAGTTTCGAGTCGGGTGATTATTGCTGATCTCTGTGCTACTGCGTCAACATGGTCGTCATCGGATGCCCTGCGTCTTAGACAACTCTAGATGGAACGCCCAAGCAGGATACGATGTTGTTGCTGACCAGTAACCTGTGTTGAATTGTGTATTGTACAAAATGTCTGGTTATACAGAAATGATGTCATAGAAAAAAGAAAGGGGTTTTGTTTATGTGAAATACTTTGGCAGCAATATCATAACCGTGGCTCCGCAATTTCATGGATCTTTATATAACTCAAAGAGACAAATCGAAAAAATATGTATATATATATATATATATATATATATATATATATATATATATATATATATATATATATATATATATATATATATATCGCTTAGTTCTAGAAATCCCAAATGTCAAAAATTAGTTATAGGTATAGTTCCCTGTGCCGTTGGTGGCCTTTGACATACGTAGCGCTTAAGTTGCTTGTGGCTTTGCTGGATTATTATCTGATCCAGGTCGCATTTCTGCTAAACAGCCCAAATTTTCAGATAGTATATCTAAAAAACTAAGTAAGATAACGAAAAAATTTATTCTCTTTCGATTTGCCTCGTCAAGTTACATAAGAATCTATCATCAAATTTGGCTCTGTCAAATTTTTTCTCCTGGTCCAGGTTGTATTTCAACCTAAACAGTAATCACCTCACTTTTGAGATACGATATATCGAGAACTAAACAAGAATCACAAAAAAAAAAAAAGTTTTTCACATTCGATTTGTCTCTTCGAGTTACATAAGAGTCCACACCAAATTATGACGTCTCAGTTATCGTAAAATCCTAAATAGTTTATCCCCGTGAAAGCTCCTACTGATTTATTTGAGTATTTATGCTTGGTTGGAAAAGTAACATAAGCATGACTGTTAAGTTTTTTACGACTGGTGAGAGAAAGCACGGAACGCATGTCGACTTTTCAGCTGCAGCAGTCTTCGTATTTGTTCAGATTGTCGCAGTCAAACACACATCACACATTTTTCTCGCCTTTTATAAGCCTTTGCATTTTTTGGTTATTAAACATGTAATTTCCTGTGGATATTTGACATGGCGACAAGAGATTGTATTTTACTCGCATTCCACCCCTGTCACGGCTGGATCTAGAGGGGTAACGTGTAATCTGAAAAACAAAACTCCCAGTGTTCTTACACAAACGAAGTAAAGCCCCAAAAACTCCTGCTTGTGCTGGGATTCGCACCCCAAATCGTCAATTCAAGCGCCTTAATTTCAATTTAATTGTGATAGGGCATATTCTTTCAAGGAAACTTCCTCTGCACATTTGCCTTCCTATTTAGAGATTTTTTTAAAATTAAATTAAATATTTAAAATACAACTATAAAATCAATAATTTCCTTCTACATTTTTAAGAACCCCGCAACAAGTGAACCACACTGAACAATCTGTATTGAGATTAGACAAAGGGTTCTAGACTTCACTCCAGCTCACAAGTAGCCATAATTACGATTTTTAGGCACTTTTCCCAAATTAATCTAGGAAAGAAAAACATATTTCATAAATAAACTGTCTAAAACAAAATCGACATAAAGTTTTGACGGCATTTTGGATTTCGCTAACACTTCTACAGATGCTAATGATTGGATGTATTTCAAATTCTTCAAAGGGGAAATCTTTTACCGCTTACCTTTTTTTTTTTTTTTTTTTTTTTTTTTTGCACATTTGGTACATTTTTTACTTTTAGAAGAGCACATCAGTAGTGATTACAGTTTCACACGCAAGCAGCCGGATAAAAGTTTTTTCTGACTGGACTGAAGTATGTCCATTTAAGCCTTACACCATCCGTATATGACGATAAATAATCCACATTTTTAGAATTTGCTTTTTAAAGTCTTATTTTGTAAAAAAAAAAAAAAAAAAAAAAAAAAGTTTACCAAAGCAATTATGGAATTTGATTTAACGTGAAACTGCTAGATTAGTGTTTACTTACAGGCTAGGTCGTCTAGAAGACACGGGTTAGAATAACAGTATGTTCACCATATAGATTTCGGATTTACATGTGTTCCGGAAATCACCCCAGATTAGTACCGTGTTGGTTTCCTGCATAAATGCCGAGGAATCATTCCTTTTCGTTTCTTGCTTACAATCCTATTGCAGTTCTAATGACTTGTCTGTCGATAAGCAATATAAAATACTAGTAAGAAGAATCATATATTTTTATTGGAGTTGGTCGATGACAGGGTAATTAGAGAAGCTAGAGGAGGGAAGTCAGCACATCAGAGGCAAATAGATAATTACCCATATTAAAACAACCAATAAAGTATACACTAGACTTTTTTTATTTTGACCCATTTTTAGTTTGGGTTCTAGTTTTCTTTCTCAAGAAAAGAATAAATTATTTGATCTACGATCATGACACATTAGACAACACCAAAGCGACAAACCACCAGTGCAATATTTTTGTGATTGTATCTATGACATTGGTTTTGGAAATAAAATTTCTCCTCTTATGACAGCTTGCTTCCTAGTACGCTGGATTCAGCGTACGTATGGAACGATTTGGGAAAAAAGATGAAAACAGATAAATTCTAAGTCCACCCATGAGTTGGGTGCAACCAATAAAGGTTGGTAATGTCAATTTAATAATGTAATGTATCCAGGAAAATATAAACAACAAGGACATTTGACTGTCAACGAAACCTGAACGACTGACTTCGATAAAATTACTGAGCTATGTATTATTTAAAAAGGCGAGAGCCATTCCTTTTATTGTGTAGAAATACGAACTAATTTTGATGTATTCAATCACCGTATTTGGTGGGTGACGTAAAAACACCCTGGCGCGCGACATTTCAAATCGTTTAGCTTAGCAAAGACCATTTTAAAAGTGAAGATCGTTATCTGTTTGTTAAAGATAAAATCAGATCGGTTATTTTGAGGAATCTTTATCATCTGCTATAAAATTCCACATGTTCATTTTTCCATTATTATTTCGCGTTTTACTAGATGATTTTCATTTGTTGGCTAATGTCAGACGAGGCAGTGCTTTTTATTTAACTTTGATGATGATTGCATTCATACTAGTGATAAATATGCCACCCAATAAATGTCATTGTATAGAAATTTCATTAAAAAAATAGTACTACTCTAGTTTTACCCTATTTCCTGGAAACTTTGATAATAATTTCATATTCACTGTGAAAGGTAATTTTAAAATATGCAAGGTAACATATTAATGAATTGCATAATCAGTGAAGGTAGTGAGAGGAGCTTGGTGATTTATTCAAAGTATACAAATATATAAATCAAAACAATCCACCAAAGCCTCTTATCAAATCTTCCTTATAATCTTGAGGTCGAAGAAGAACCGCTAGCGAGTAACCAAACCGTCAGCAAAAGCAACTGACGGACTTATTGGTCAAGGGAACTCCAAAAAGTTAGAAAAAGATATGGTTCTACAAATGACTGGCTAAACCTATCGTGGTAGTACTCACCTAATAGGTAGTAAAGTATAACTATCTATTCACTTCAATGAAATAAAAACAATACCACACTTCTTTAATAAGTTACTAGCAGAATTAAAAAAATAGTATGGAAAGTTCTCCGAAGCTAGCTGATCAAATTTATATACTTTTAATGTAGCGTAAATTGAACCCGCTGATTGATTTGTCAACTTATATATGGATGAGGAAAGTGACGAAGTACTTGCAACAAATAAACAACGGTAGCTGCTAAAAAAACGTCTTCATCATTTAAATTAGCTGAACATCGATCTCCTACAGTATAATAACGCCTGAGTCCATTACTAATAGATCGGCAGTGCTAATGCGCGTTGATGACAGTAATGTTACGCCAGTTCAGTTACCGATTCTCCAATTGAGACAAAGATCGTCGTTAAGTTTGTGATCGTCAGCGAAACAATCAAAATCTGTTGCGTGGATTTTGTTGATGTCTGGTTTCCATGGTACTCACTGCGTTTGAGGCCATGCTGCAGGCTGGTTCGATATGGCAGTGTCAGTTAAGGTTGGTACAACTGTTAATGATGCTGGCGTTTCTGGCCGTGGCCTGCGCCAAGCCTCAAAAGCTGGTGTATCTCGTCGTGCTGTTGTTGAGACACCGTTCAGCTGCATATGGCCCATATGGGTAGTATTAGAATTAATCTCTGCATTTTCTTGGCCTGCTTGCTCTTGCTGCCTTTGGTCTCTGCATTTTAGAATATTGCAAGTCAACGCTGTCTGAAGGTATGAGCTACTAATCTGTGTGCTACTGCGTCAGCGTATACGTCATAGACTACTCTGCGGCTCAGACAACTTCAGATGGAACGCGAGCAGAAGACGACGATGTTCTTGACCACTAGCCTGTGTTTAATTGTGTAACTTACAAAATGCCTGGAAATATTAAATAAATTATTTTCTAGAATAAAATACAAATAATTTTATTTGTTGTTTAGTAGTTTGTCTTGCAAAAGTACCATCTGATTTATTTGACTATTTATGCGATGGTTGGAAAACTAATGTGAAGACGGTTAGTACTTAAATAGATCATGAGCCTGTTAGCGAATGTAGAGAATGCACGTCGACTTTTCATTTGCCGCCGTCTTCGTATTTATTCAGATTTTAGCACAGAAATATACAGTATCCCTAGTTCATCAAACATTTTTCTTGCCTTTCGCAAGACCTTCCACGTTTTGGTTATTTCACATGTAAATTCGTGTGGTGTTTCGACATGATGACAACAAATTATATTTGCCGCGCATTCCACCTCTGTCGCAGCTGGATGTAAAAGCTTCATCCGTACAACGCAACGTCCTATCTTAAGCATAGAAACGAAGAAAAAACCCGTAAAAGCTCCTGCTTATACCGGTATTCGCAATCCGAATCGTCAAAGCGAGCGCCTTAATTTGACTCTAATAGATCACTTGTTACAATTTATCTGCACATCTGCTTTCCTAGCTAATTATTTGGTGTTATGTTAAAATTCTTATTGCCATAACACCACCAACCTACTTATGACCTTCTTGAATTTGATTTGACCGAGCGTGGTGGGTGAGCGGTAATGCTCTGACCTCGCATTCCGGAAGGCGTGGATTCGAATCCCTGTCCGGGCATACAAATTTGGGTTTTCCATGGTTTCCCCAATTCACTCCAGGTGAATGCCGTGATGATTCCTTCAAAAGGCCATGGCCGAATACCTTCCCGTTCCTTGCCACCATCCTTTCCGTACAAAAGAAAATTGTACACCTAAATTACGCCTGCAATTAGGTGCTAGCATGTGATCACTCATTTTTTCCCTTCAATGTTTCCCTTCATAATTTTTCTGTCAATATCCGTCCACGCCTCATCATCAATACGTATGTGAGAATTCTTTTCCCGGCGTACAGATGACAAAAATTACTCTCGGGTGTTCTGTGGGAGCAGTATTCCATGTGAGACGTTTCAACATCAGCATCTGTTGTCTTCATCAGGTGAAAAGATCGAAGCTGACACTGCGACAGCAAGACGCCGGTGTCTTGCTGTCCAGGTATTGTCCTTACTAATCTCCTATCTTCCTAAGACTTCCATCGCGGCTCTTTATCATATCAGTTACCTATTTTCTTCTGCGGTAATTTCCACTAACGAATCTAGCTGCCCTTCTTTGAACCTACAACCCTATAATTGACACGCAAATGTGTGTTCCTTACCAGATCACCATATTAAAAAAATGGTATGACCTAATGAATAAATAATATAAAAAATTAATTGATAATAGTAAGCTGGGAGAATGAACAAGAGAAGGAATGTGGCTAAAAATTTTGTTACGAATGAACAGGTAAGATTACATTGCGCATGAGATATTCACATCGTTTAGTTTAACTCAACATCGATTTTCCTTGTGCTTATTGCCAGAATATGGCCCTGCTCGACTGAACACGGCTTACGTTTCTTTAGGATATCACTTTTAAACCAATTCACTTATGGGGCATCCTTTAATTACGTTAGATGTAATAGGGGGAGGGGCATGGCAAAATCTCACCGGGGGGGGGGGGGCGGTTAATGGAAATCTCACTGCATCTTTTTAATTTTTTGAAGAACAGTAGAGGAAAAAAAGGAAAAGCCCTACAAATGACACCAATACTACTTTATGAGGGTACAACCGGCCTACTAAGGACGAGAGTTAAAAAAAGTTTTGATTTTAAATTCTTTCAGATCCCCTCAAGATATCACGACATCATCATGAGGCGGAGCGGGAGTCCTATCAGATCTCACCAAATCTCACTAAGGGGGGAGGGTATCCAAAATTTCGTAAAAAACACCTCACGTGATTGAAGGACGCCCCCTTACTGCAGTATTATACCCTGTTCACTCTGCAGTGACGGCTCAAGGTCGTGTTCCCCCGGCCCCGCTCCTCCACCTCATCGCCCCCTCCTTTACCACCGGTCAGAGGTGTCCAGGTAGGGGTAAAGGCAGCGGAGTGGGGATAGAGTAGACTGACATTGAGCCGCTTCTATCAGTAGCAGTAACAACAGCTGTCGTAAAGATTACGACCGACAGGAAACAATTTGAGTTGTGTCGACGTCGTTGCTACCTGGTTTCCATGGTAAAGTGATCGAGTGTTGAAGCATGGCGGAGGAGTGGTGACGGAGCTATGCAGGAGCCTGGTTGGAGATGCCGGTGGTGGTTGATTTCCTGGGGCTGTTAGCGGTGTCGGTGCTGATTTTGGTGCTGTGTGTTGCCGGCGTCATCGCCAAAGTCATCAGCGAGCTGGCATGTCTCGTCACGCTGCTGCTCGTCACCATAGCGAGAGGGTTCCACACCATCCCGCTCCTCGTCAACACCTGCTTTCAGTACTTCAACACCGCCTTCGGCTTCTGCCTTTGCAGTCCTCGACTGGTCAACGTCGGCAACTCACCGACATGTGGGGCATCCCAATGATCCGTATCGACCACGTTCTGTAGTTCACCCGCGTCTCCGACAAGACTACCGTGTTCACGATCAACAGCTCACGATGAAATAAGTATCTTAAAAAAAGCTTAGAAATATTAAAAAAATACATTCTACACAAAAAATACTGTTAATTTTGTTCCTGTACAGCAGTTTCAGCCGGTTTTGTGGGTAGCACTGCCATTACCGTGGCGCCGCAAGTTGATAATGGATTCTTATGTAACTCGAAGAGAGAAATTGGAAATGAAGAGTAAAATTTCTTTTTATCTGGAGATATCGGCTGTATAATTCCTTGTGCCTTTGTCGAAGTTTTTCTGGTCCAGGGCGCATTTAATCGTAACCACAACAGTTATTAAGATGATAAAACAACCATTGTGCGTGTCCAACGTGTGGTGTTGACGTTTTCTTTGGGTACAGGCCACATATGAACCTAACAGTCTCAATATTGAGACAGTATATCTTGAGAAATATCGAATCATTTTATTCTTTACTTTCGAATTGTCTCGTCTATTTACATAAGAATCTATCATAAAATATGGTTTTGGCGAAATTTTCTACTGGTCCATGTCGCATTTGAAACTAACTACCTCACTTTTGAGATAGTATATCTCAAGAACTAAGCGAGATATTGAATATATATACATATATTCCTCGTTTTTGATTTGTCTCTTTGAGTTACACAAGACACCATCGTCAGATTATGGTGCCATGGTTATCGTATAAACCCCGATTTTTTTCGTGCCACCAAAGAATGTCTGAGTTTCAATAACAGAGATTCTCATCAAGTGAACAGGTCTGTAGTCACTGATAACAAGTCTGTGAGAGAATTAGACGTTTTATTTGCCACAGTATACACATTTATTAACAGTTCCGCAGAAAAGCACAATATTTCATAGGTTCATCAAACATTTTTCCCTCCATGTCTTGTATCTTTTGGCTGTTTTTAATGGTGGAACTAGTACTCAAATTGACTAGTTTTAATCACTGAGCAACGCGAAAAAATTATCGCTCTATTTCCAAACGAACATTCCTGAAATGTTTCCAACGACGGCTGTGTTTACAGAGAGTCTTTTTAAGCGGTTCATTGTTTCATGTCTGAAGTTGCCTATTTTTTCTGGCAGGCGTCGGTGCTTCCAGATGATTTAGGATATACCTATTTGAAGAACTAATTGAAATATTTATGAAATAAGCTACTATATTTGTTGTTAGTTTTTAGGTTGGGCAGTAAAGTAATATTTAGGTTATTAATTTGTACCTGCTGTCAAATTAAAAGGATTCTAAGCCCCTTCATAATTATGCCCTGCATTATGTCTGATTAGTACTACTGTTCGCCACCAGGAGAGCTACAGTAAGTGCGTAGCCACATTCCTGGAAATTTACTTTTTTCGCGGAATTTGAGATTTTGCTGTTAATTTAGAGATAAACTATTGTAACAGATGTGATCTGAGACACATTTGGTGTACTGCGTAAAGTGTTAGGAATATTCAGCAAGTGGGAATAAGTGAAAAGTTTGTATACAGTGGCAGCCACCAGAAACAGAACAAACAAACAACAGCTCTTAAGGGGCTGCGTTTGGGTCCAATACCATTAGAGACAGGTACCCGGAAACCATGAAAATACCCACCCCTCGAGCAACTGAATCAGCTGGGAGACAACGGCAGAAATCTGATATCTAAAGAAAGCCGTCTCTGGTTGGCTATTCGTGTAGTTTCGTGAGAATTCTGGATACTCCGAAAATGGCGGGATAAGGTGTTTAGTGACTGACCAATGAACACGGAGTATATATATCTTGTACTAATAGAAAGTTCAATTTTGCATGTTCTTGAGCGAAATTCTGGCCAGAATATAACGGTGATTGGTGAGGAGAAAATAGTAGGGGAAAGAGTGGAGCGCCACGTTCTGTACCCGGAAAGAAGGATCATCTTGAGCCTGGGAGCTGAAGAGAACAGAACGATCCGCTCTGAATGGGTATTTGTAAAAGATTCGTTTCAACACGCCATTTCTACAACCAGTTAATTATTAATGGCTAGTCAGATTCTGAGTCCTCGACATTTTGGAAATCCTCACGATCATGTGGACCTTTTGGTAAGCACAGCCTTTGGTGACTTGCATTCTTGAAACTTCCGGTACATTCCGTAGACACCCGTAAAACGACCCGCAAAGTGATTTCCAGAGATAAAGAAACTCGTGTGCTAAACATTAACTTTAAGAGCCAGCAGAACTTTGATTTGGTTGGACAATCTACGAATTCCGTGATTTCCATATGATTGTTTTCTTTGTAAATGTGTGCCATGTCCATTTAGTTGTAATTGTCCTTTTCTTCAAATATTAGCAATAAATTGTAAGAACTGTATCTGTTATCGATACAAAATAATTATAAAAGGCGCCCAAAATAATTAACGTTACCGGTAATTATATCAACCCCTGATAACCCAGGTAAGCCATTTATATCACACTATCAAAGAACTGTTGGCTGTGTAGTAAAGAAGCTGCCCCGATTTATCTTTCTCCTCTGTTTCTAAATTTAGATTTTTATGGGACTGTTTTAAACACGTTTGTGGGCATCATATGTTTCTACCACTCCCTGAAACTACCACTAATTCGAAATATTATATTGGTCGTGGATAATCGACGGCATAATCTACTATTATTTATAAGTCTTCGCTATAAACAATATCTGAAATGGTGTTGTCTGGCGAGAATTCGAACAGACTGCTTTATATTAAACACTGGTGGAAATTTAAAGTGTTACATCCAGACGGAATTGTGATAAATGTTTGAAATTTAACCCCAAGTATACCCATATGAAGAGTATTAAATAATCACAAACTGAAATAAGATGAGACTTGCGGGGATAATTTTAACGCAAAATTGCTACGTTTTTTAGCGTATAAGTGGTGAGCAGTGTTGTGCATCATGACACGTTTTTGTCCACAAGTTCTTGGTGACCAAGTATGCCAAGGCGCAGAGTGACGACTCTCTATACCAAAATTTCTGACTCTGAGAGAGGCCGAATAATTGGCGTGTTTGAAATGAGTGCACCTTATCGTGAAATCTCCCGAAGGATTGGCCGTTGTGCAATGTCAGTATACAGACTTGTTACACAGTGGATGAATGAATTCTCTAGCACTCGTACGGGTTGATACAGAACAACGGTACGTGAAGACCGCCAAATTGCGTGGGTGGTTGTTGCTGGCAGACGAGTGACTGCAGGCCAGATCCAAGCAGAGGTTGCGGGGAGAGTCACCCCCCTGACAATTGTAAAGGAATTGCCTGAAACTGGGTTACACTCTCGGACCAAAATACTGTGTGTTCCATTAACCTGATTTCACTGCTAACATCGTCTAACCTGGTGTAATACATAACGCAAATCATCAGGAAGTATGTCTCTAATCTGGATAAAAAGAATCATACATCCTAACCACTATGAACAATCACTACGAGCAGTTTAGTGGAAATGTACCCATTACTTCTTACCTAACACACCAACATACAGACACAAAAATTCCAAATTTTACGTCTTTGGAATCTGTATCATCATTAGTGTACACTGCAATTACTCTTTAATAATACATAATTTCGTCACGATAAGGCTATGAACAATGTTCTCGTTAGGGAGTGCCCTAACAACGTGGCTCTATTTTGGCCTACCATTCCCCCCTCCCTCGCACGTAGCCTGTCGTGGCTTTACCCCCCCTCCTACCACTTTTCTATGTGACACGTGGCTATGTACGTTCCTATAATTATAAATATTCTAAGTGAAATGTTTACACTAGCCGCTCCTACAAATGATTAATTATTGGGATAAACTTCTTTCTCACGGCATTTTTTTTTTTTTGGCTCCAGTTCTATCACCTTAGTTTACCAGGGAACGATTCTTGGTCTGCTTAAAAGATTTCTGTTACTCATTGGATAATGGAAACTCGGAAAAACATTTTCGATAAACCTTGTTTAGTTTATTATAAAGCGCCAATTCACTTCATACTTTGAACTTGAAATTCTCTTGACAGAAAAAAATTAGAATTATTTTATCAACGACGGTATCGTTCCACGCGGATGATCCTAATTTAAACAGATTTTTTTTTTTTTTTTTTTTTTTTACCCTCAAACTAATACAAGCTGTCACCACCTTCGAAAGTCACGGGTGACTCCTATAACCGAATTTGAGTCTAGGACGGAATGTATAATATTTTTCGATCCGTAATGGGCCGTCGCATGTCAGTTTGCTTAAATGCGCAAGCCGCGTGCAACCCAACGCTATGACTTCAAGTAACACGCATGCGCTGTTGTTATATAGGGTAGGCCTACCTAAATCCGAACCAGGGAGTGTCCTCGCATATTTCACATGAACAAAACAAAACATTGCCAGAGGTGAAGGTCAATTTTAAGGCCCGTAAAAATTCCAGCCTAGAACGGGGACCTTCCGTTCGCCAGTCAGGCGCATTAACCAACTGAACCATCAGACCGCTCCCAGGTAAAGAGATACTTCTTTTTCCGTCAAGCCGAGAATTAGCCGCAGCAAAGTAAAAAGAACGAACAGTAGTCTCTGAGAAGATTTCGTATCCATGCAGTATCATGATTGAAAGGTGATAAAAAGAAAAGAATTATACGACGAGTGACGGGGATTGTAATTCGATAAATGAATCCGAATAAAGTAAGATGTTGTGCCTTTTATTATGTAATATTATCCCTGCAAAGAACCAAAAACTAAATATTGTTAACACCGTCTTGAGGATAAGGTCAACACAGAGAAACCAACGAGGATGTTTTACAATTCACTTGATTTTTTTTTTTTTTTTCTAATATTGCCTTCGGTCATTTCGACCATTTAGCCAGCTCCAATTTGTTTACGTTGCAACTGCTGTATTAGAATTCCACTATGATACTGTGGACACTACAGTGAGGACAACACAAGACGAACACAACACTTATTAAAACCACCCATTCCCGAGGCCGGACTCGAACCGGCGGCCCTTGCAATGCGAAGCCAGCGCGCTAGCCACTACACTGCCAGGACCGGCATTCACTTGATTTAGTGTCATATATATTTTATACCTGAAAGATGTTTGTTTTGGCCACGAGCTATTTATCTTCCTTCATACCTAACAGAAAGCGTTAAATGAGGTATCATTTTAAAAATTAAGTTATCCGCTTTGGTAAAAACAAACTTTAAGAAAGGAATTTTTCGGAATTCGACCCTTAAAAGGCAAATCTATCATTATTTTAAAACATGCCTTATTGCGAGGAGTCATTTATCCCACTTAATACCTAACCGAAATCAATAAATAAGGTATCATTTTAAAAATTAAGATCTTCGTTTTGATAAGATCATATTTTAAGTTAGAAATATTTCGGAATTCGACCCTTAAGGGACACAAGTATTAACTATCAAGGTAACGTGTATTAGACAGTTCAGAGCCAGGCCGCCGGACTTCGCTGGCGTAATTGATCTAGTTACCACTATATAGCAACACCACACATCACAAAGATATCGATGTATACTGTTTGTATTTTGATCAGATCATTTGTACTACAGTGAGGCCTGTGACATTTCGGCTTCCGGGAAGGGATAGCTTCAACTGTTTATGCCAAATTAAGAGGATAGCATACATCAGTTGAAATCAGAAAGATGTTGCTACAAATGAGCCGGTTTTTCTTTCAACCTACTATAAACCACCAACCCCGCTATTTATAACATTTTATTCCCAAAATTTTCGCACGGGCCAGTGTTTTTCTATATAGTTGCTGTATACACATTTTATTCGTGAAATTTTGCAGATGTCATCTAGGCCAGCCGCTTGCGGCTCTTTGAGGATTTTAGTGAGGCTCTTTGAAAATATTTTTTCCATACATCTTTACCGACAGTAGAAGTAGTAGTAACATCAGCAAGATCTAAAGACTTGCAAGCTACTAGACCTCATTAAATGCAAGTTCTTTTGCCAACCTTTACCGACAATAACAACGAATTAAATAAAATACCAAAGTAGTTTTAGGCCAACTGTTTCCACACCAGTTAATTTCTTTTATCTGGTTAAGTAATTGTTTGTGATTTTAAAATACTAATATTCGTATCTCAGGTATTATGTCACCTTTGAATTCATTTGATGCTCTATTTGCTTTTTTCTTATCTAATTCTAACAAACATATTTTTAACCTTTCTTTAAAGATATCGTTGAATGGCTGTTAAAAAAATACAAAAACATAACAGATGACCGTGGCCAATTCCAAAGTGAATGAATTGGGTCTTTTGCTTCATTGCGAACTCCCATGTGTCTTTTTGCGTAGAAAAATTTGAAATCTGATAAAGAAGAACACTTTCAAAAAACGATCGCCTCATTTTCCACAACATATCCCGTTGGTGATATGCGAAAGAACTACTGAGAAGCTTGAAAAAAAAAATATATATATATATATATACTGTATATATCTACCACTAACTCTAATAGTTGGTTGCGGTGTGCTAATACCTTTAATTTTCCAGCTTCATCGTGAGCCAGAAAATCGCCAAGAGAGGTTCTTTGGTTCGACATACATGTGAGACAAACTTTTTCCAACATGAAATTCACTAAAAACAAATTCAGAACCCAAATAGGCCATGAAAACTTGGATTTATGTTTGAAATTAAAAACGACAAGTTAGGCACCTAGTATTTTAATCATTTCTGAGGAAACACAAACATTTTGTTCTCATTAATTAAAATGCTTACCACTTACTGGTGAATTATTTATGAATATATTACTTACATAAATGTATGTATGATGGTGTATTGATTATTCAATAAATTATAGTAAAAATTATTTATGGAAACATTATCGGCCCTGTGGCTCTTATAAATTTTTCCCGACACTTTTAATGGTGAAATTGGCTCTTTAACCTCTAAAGTTAGCCCACCACAGCTGTAACCATAACATGATTGACAGAGAAACAATCCAAATGTGCAGTGTTGATTTCGTTGATACTCGGTTTCCATGGTAAAGTGTTGCTCCGTGTGTAATCGCGTGTGGAAGCGAAGACAAATGCAGACGCCTGATTTGAGATGCCTGTGGTGGCTGAGTTGGTAGAACTGCTTCTGGCGATGGCGTTGCTGGTCATGCTGTGTGTGATCACTATCTTCCTGACCTTCTTTGATGAACTGGCCGCTCTCATTGCGACACTGCTAACGTACGCAATGTGCTACGCGTTGGTAGTGTTTGATTTGATCTCTCGCGTTATTGGGATCTGCTTCGTGTTTCTCTATGCCGTCTTTGAATACTGTCTTCGGTGGTGTCGAGAAGAAGATTAAGTAACTAACCAACATGTGGAATAATGCTCGGCATCGGCAACGTTATATTGCGTAAAGTTGTATGGTACACAACCAGAGACTTCTCAAAATTGAACACATGAAAAGAAGACTACGATGTTCATGATGAGTAGACAGTGTTAAATTGAGTATCTTTGAGTAACTTACAGAAACCTTGGAAATGTTAGCTTTGTAAAAGAATACCTTTGGTTTTATAGCATTTCCATTTAGCAATGCTAATAAAGAATTTATTTTACCGTAATTTTCGTAGCAGTAAAAAAAAGTTTAAATTTAAGTAGCATAGGAACGGATTTCCATACAATTGGTTACTTATGTCAGAGATTGTGTGTAGGGAAGGTACCTTAACTTTTCATTTGTTTCAGTCTTTACGTTTGTTCCGACTTTTCGCAGCCAAAAACACAGTTCCTCTGGTTGTAGGGGGAGGAGAGGGGGATAAGAGTCTTATGAATTAATTCCTTTACCAAGAACTTCTCGGCGCTCTTTTGATTCAATTCATCGGAGCATCTCTTCAATAGTGATCCTTTGTTTCGGAAAGGAACCTGCTTGAGACTTATCATGTATATAACGTTGAAAATTCCTATTTTTTGACTTTGAGAATTCAAAACTGCAATGCGAATAAAAATTTTAAGCAGCTCTCTGACGTTCAAATCGTCTCCTGTATTTTCAGAGAGAGAAAAAAATGTAAAACATAGAACTTCAAAAAAAAAATGTATTTCTTGGTCCTGTTAGTTACTGTAACAATTAAAAACATAACCAAATCAGCAGTTAACTAAAATACAAGGATAGACTTAGCAGAATCTATTTAAACTATTAATGGCGAATGTTAGGTGCTATTGAAAAAGTTTCACTAAAAGAAGTGACAACATAATTCGTAGCATTTTAAGACATGCTGGATCGTTTACTGTATTAGTAGGGGTGCAGGGGATATGGTCGAAGGTAGGAGTTAAATGGTTTTCCTTCTCATAACTGGAACGTTTTTCTGTAATTCACTGCAATTTTACTGACGAAGTTTCTTTTCCCTGGCTACCTGCACCACACGAGAAGTGGAAGTGATTTTGTTCAAGATTTATGTCTGTTCCAATTGGAGACTTTTAAGAACGGAGTTGATTTAAGGTCATCATGCTTGTTGGGGGTTTGTGGTTCTCCGATCTAGGGGAGGTCAAACGGAACACTTGCCCCCAGGCGCCAACTTCAGGGGTGGCCAAATCATGTTTGAACGGGCTCTCTGTGTCGGCGGCGACAGTTTTTTTAACTCCACTGTTTCCCCGGGCGGCGGCATAATAATGTTTGAAGAGCGGCAACCTCAAAGTTTTTGCACCGGTTCGGAAAATTATCAGATCCTTAACTATCTGGTATTCAGAAGGACGAGGTCCGATCATCCAGATGAATGGTTCCTTGTAAAAACCATAATGAGATGAGGAAAAGCATTAATGGATAAATAACTGAAAAATAATTCATATCGTGTTTGTTGTTTTGTATTCAGAGACCAGAGAGTTGGTATCGACTAAACAGGGAGTATGAGATCGTACACAACGTCTGGTTTAGTTCAGCTGCTTCTTCGTCGAGACAGTACTTTTCTATCAATTCTTTTACAGCACTATTAGCTCTAACAACTACTGACATAAGTATAATTCAGATACGGAGGAATTCAATCGGATTGACCTCAGGCCAGGCGATGTAAACAGTCACTGTATAAGATCAAAAAACTGTGTAGCATAATTGTAATTGATGGATGTTTTACAATAAACCATAGTTATCAACAACAACAAAATTTTAAGATTGACAATGTAGCACTCTAAGTCTGCTGTGTTGGTTTCGCCTACACCTGGTTTCCATGGTAAAGTATCGACCCATGCGTATTTTGTACTGAATTCAAAATTCTAGTAGAGTGTGGAAGTGCAGAAGCATGGCAGAGGACTGGTAACGGAGCAAAGCAAGCCCCCGGTTTGAAATGAAGTTGGCGGATGTGATCGATCTGATTTCGAGGATGGGACAGGTAACCACGGTGGGTGCAGTCACAACCGTTGTGATGCTGCTCGCTGGTTTGCCCTGTTTCTTAGTGAATCTGCTGACAACAACCCTCAGCTGCGGATTCGGCCTCGTCTACTTCCTCGCAATCATCCTGGTAGCCTGCCTCGACGTCATCGTTGGCTCCTTGGTTTACTGGTTCGCTCCGGCACTGTTCTTACTAGCATCCATCAGATTCAAGAACCAATTCCAAATGCTCTTCGCCTTCTTGGGCTTATGGTCTATCGAGACTCGAATATAACACTGCGGTTTTTATCGACAAAGTTTGTATTACTTCATCCTACTCCCTGTCCGCCGACTCCAGTTTTCTACTCGCCGTTAAGGACTCCCAAGAACAGATGTTTCCAATAACACAACAATAAACTTGGTAAGTATCCTGAGCCTTACAAATAAGTCTGGAAATATAAAACAAATTTTAATTCTAGAGAAAAAAAATGCGTATTCCTTTCTTGTTTGTTTTGGCGATCTCAGTACGAATTTTAGTTCTTTCTTTTCGTCGATGATGGTGATATAAAGTTTTCTAATTAAGTAAGAACGTTGTTATACGCACGGAGAACGGCTAGTTACGGACCTTGGACCAATAATAGTAATGTGGTGATTAAGAGTGATGATAATAACGTAATGTTTGTAGTGTCTTCATCCCTAAGACAAGAAGCCTATCGTGGGGAATAACAGTATCATCTATGTCGAAAATAATATCGTGACATTTATGCAAAGTGCTATAATTCGTGCCGCTCACAGGTCCAATGTGTAATTCATAATTATTCAATTACTAATCAGAAAAGTTTAACCACAACTTGGGTGTGGTGGGACATTCTCCACCAGCGAAATACTGGCACTGACCTTTTGAAATTTGGATTAACTGCTTCCTTATAATGTCCTCTTCACGTTGTACACTCTCCTTTTCGGAAAAGTCGCCACGAATTAAATTAAAAATGCTGAAATATGACACTGCAGCGCTGCTATTAGTTGCCGCCGGCGCTGCGAAATCAATGATAATCTCTTGAAATCTTGGTTTAATTCTTTGTTGTAATATTTTCTTGCGTTTTACCGTTGCAAAACGTCACATAAAATTAACAGATACAAAATTTTTAGCCGAAATGCAGTACTATAAGGCTCACCATCTTTGAATCGATATAAGCAGTCAGAGATAATCGATTGTTTTACTTGTAAACAAATGCGCAGTTTGTCTCTGGTTTGCGACATGGGTTGCCGCAGAACAAATTTCCCGTAAACTTTTTACTCTTGGTCCAGGCCGAATTTCAACTAACCATGATCACTATGACAAAACGAACCTATTTAGGTTGATATGATCCCTGTACCGATAATTTTTGTGTCATTTTTATAGAGCTACTAACATTTCGCGGTTGCGGAGCATCCCATATTTCGGCACTTTTAATTTAATTCGTGGCGACTTTTCCGAAAAGGGGAGTGTACAACGTGAACATGACACTATAAGGAAGCAGTTAATCCAAATTTCAACAGGTCAGTAACAGTTTTTCACTGGAGGAGAATGTCCCACCCCACAACTTTAATTCCAGTGGTCACGAGTTGACAGCTAAGTCATTATTGAATACATTCATTCCGTTGCTCACGGAGAGCTAAAAGACATTAAAATCTAATCAAAAGATAGGTAATTAGTGGACACTTGTATCCCAGAAGTAATGAAGAGTAAATCAGAAGTCAGGTCATTGGTTGACGCCTGTATCCCACTGTCATGAAAATCGGTCACTGATGAATTCAAGAATCACATTTTTTTTGTACTTATGGCTTTGCACTTCGTCGACATTGAGATCATTAGAGGCGGGATGGGACTGGGGACTAGAAACGGGTAGGAATTCGGCCATGGCCTTTTGAAGGAAGTATCCCGACATTCACCTGGAATGAAAAGGGTAAACAATGGAAAACCCAAATCTGTATGCCCAGACGGTGATTCGAACCGGCGCCCTCCCGAATTCGAGGCCAGAGCGCTAACCGCTCAGCGACCAAGCTCTTATCCCATTGGTGGATATGAAAGGATGAAATCAGGCAGAGGACTGAATACCAACACGTGTGAATGATCCAGTTTTATGTTAGGAAAACATCGGACGCTGAAGCGAGACAGACTGTCACATTTGTAACGTTCTCCCTGCCGTGTGCCGGCGGGGTTCGCACGCACATATAATTGCATCATTACTCAGTGGTTCCGCTCCCACAGGGCGCCTGCTCGTTATGTCATTCGACTTGCAGACGCCGTAATGAATCGCGAGTTAAATGGCCCGAGCCCCGTCTCGCTACGAAGTAAGATGCCACTCGTTGGGAAGCCAGCTCAAAAGCGAAATAATTTTACGGAGCTGACTACCTAACTTTGAATCTCGTAAAGAAATTGCAGCTGTGAGGAGGTGTCATCATACCGTAACGTGACGGTATACCTCAACGAAACCTCATAAAACTACGGATGTATTCAAAAAGAAAGGACAGATTTTCAATTTTTATTTCTGACAAATAATAAAAGACAGAAACACGCGCCACGCATCACTGAAAAGAGGAAGATTCAAAGTTAGAAACTTCACCTATTAGTTCCATTCGCTGCCGCCAGAGCCGCTGTTGTTTGTTCACGTGAAAATGGCGGCAAAAGAGAAGTACGAAAAAAGTGTATCTACTCTTAATGTGCAGCGTGCATTACGTCGTAAGTTCAATATAACTCCATCTCGTCATAAACAGATTTACGATTGCCATAAGAAATTTGTAGCATATGCCTATATGGGTCAATATGTTAGCGTTGCGGATTTCAAATAAACAGACAGAGCGCCGTTGGTGGCAGCTAATTGAACTAATAGGCGGGTGTTACCAACTGTGATCTTTCCAGTGATGTGTGACAAGTACTTTTATATTTTATGGTTTATGAGAAATAACAATGTAACATCTGCTACTTCTTTCTGAATAACCTTATACTTTTACTTTTGGTCGTCAATACTTTCCACCATGAAATTCTATACGAGCTAGCACCGTTTTTCTCAATACCTATGCGTCTTCAAAGGCGTCTGACATTGCAACCCACTTAGTTCCGTCTCACACAGCTCGTAAAAACGTAGCGCAAAGTTTTAATCTGAAGTTATTTCGCTTTATGCGTTTGATTATTTCCAGCGTGACGTATGTATTTGTGTACGTGTGTGCGACATAACTGTCATAGGACGCAGTAGTAATGCAGTTGCCAACATTAAGAAGAAACATTTACACGATACGTAGAATCTACTAATCGTACAACGACTAAGAAAGCATTTAACAACACCAAAATAATCATCATAATTAGCATTCGCCACTTTTCATTCGGTAGCAGCTTGGTAAAAAGCCAAAGTTGACGAAAAGAAAATTTGCCACCGATTCGTATGCTCCAACGCAAATAAATGAAAATATCTGAAAGTTAGAAAAACCAAATTAAGACCTCTAACTGAAGAATATTAGCTTACTGAGAAAACTATTGCAACGACGTTCCATATTACTTGTTGACTGTTCTTAACTGCGAGATACAGCGTTTTATTTAATTCTTATCTTTACATCTGATAAAATACCGCCCAGTCTGAAAATTATCTACAGTAATTGTATTTATCGAGTCCTCTTTCAAGATCATCAGACTATCATGACCAGATATGACTCACGCTTGACATTGACTGCTCGGCTGCACTCCACATTCATAGCATTCTTAGACCCTTGCGGCTTGTCTTTGTCGAGATCATTAGAGGCAGGATAGGACTGGGTATAGAAGGAGTAAGAATGAATTCGGGGATGGCCTTTTGAAGGAAATATCGCGACATTCGCCTCGAGTAATTTCGAAATTCCATGGAAAACCGAACTTTTGATGGCTAGATCGGGGATCGAATCCTCTCCCTCGAGAATTCCAGGACCAGCGAGTGCTATCAAATAGTTTCTACGTTGGATAGATACCATAAATCTAAAGAGAAAACCTTCAAAAGATTTAAATTTCAGTCCACCATGTAAATGAGGTTATTTAACGAACGACACTTTTCTTTATACAAAATAAAGTTTGAATATTTTTATTGAAAGGAATTCCAACAGTCAAGTACGATTGAAGAACATAATGAAATGATACTATAACCTATTTTTAGTGCAGGATGCGTTATCATAGAGGTGTAGTATGTTGGTCCAATATTTCTTGTCAGGGATCTTTACTGTTGTTCTATGAACCGATCCAACGACTGTACCAAAAGCTGGTATAATGTTACTGAAAATACCATCTAGGAGGCATTTGTAGTGCTATGGACGTGAAATCCCGCTTCAGGGCATTTATCACTTTATCAGCGAGTGTATTATCGGGACTTACTAGTCTAGAGTCATTCCTGCTGACAACTCTAGAAGGTGCCAAATCGTTTTTGTTTTATATCATTGTATCAGTTTCTCTCTTTAGTTATTTGAACAAATCATAACGACCGTATTAACCGTAAGCAAGATAAACAAGTAGCTGGATGTACCATCATGAACAAAAATCAAAGTCGCCGACCTTACCAGCGTTGGGGTAAAGTACTTGCCTCGTCTTGACTGTACTATGTAGAGTTTAGAACACAACGAACGCTCCAATATTAATGACGTAGTGCTGGTTGTGCGGCGTCTTAGACCAATACAAATTTTAAATATTTTTTGACGTTTGCATCGGTGTTTACCATTTAATCAGTTTCCTACATAACTCGGCAAGAATGTGAAAATGTTACTTAAAATTTAATATCAATTTGGATGTAAATGCAAGACGTGACTTTCTGAATGATACCGAGCGTGGTGAGTGAGCGGTAAAGCTCTGGCCTCGTCTTCGAATCCCCGTCCGGGCATCCAGATTTGGGTTTTCATGGTATCCCCAGATCACACCAGGCGAATGCCGGGATGCTTCCGTCAAAAGGCCATGACCAAATTCCTTCCCGTTCCTTGCTCCCAGTCCTTTCCCGCCTCTAACGTCCTCAACGTCAACGAGGCGTAAAGCCATAAATTTTTTTTGTTGAATGGTGGTTATATCGTGTAAATGACTGGTGTTCTCACTTTACACAGTTAATGGCACATTGTCAACCTGTTACTAATCGTCTGTATGTTACAAAGCTTAATTTTTCGTCATCCTTATCAATTTTACCACCTCACTATTACAATTTTTATTTAAATATCTTTAACAGATTTGACAGAAATAAAAGTGTATTGCATTATGGCTGCCATTTTATTCATTATTGTAATTTATTTAATAACGGAAGTTCCATTTGGTGTAGCTGGTAAAAAAGCATGTAAACCTTACCATTTGTTTTAAACGGAAAACCAGGGAGGGAGTCAGCGTGTTTATGTTTCTTACAATCTTCCGCATTGTTAAGTCTGCTAGTCGTCCTTCATCATTTTAGAAGACAAACATGCTGTGGAGAGAAAACTAGAGGTGGCCTAGAAGACTGAAGAAGCCAGTAGAAATTTTCAAGAACAGCAACAATTTTAACGATGAGAACGAACTAGTACGCCATGACACTTGGCGCTCTTTGCTGAAAGATGTGAACAAAACATAACATCTCGGATGGAGGCTACAGCGTGACAGCCGAAATTTCAGTCAGCGAAATAAATACGCATCTTTACCCGGTAAAGCATGGTTGTACTTAATATAGACGGCCACCGAAACCTACGGCTTCAGGTTTTAAGTTTGTTTAGTCAGTTATTGTGTTTTGTGGTAGCGACTATTCATATAGTTCGTTAGCTGCAGAAGAGAAGATCGGCACTCACTCCCTGGCCGGCCATTTCTTCTCTAGTGCACGCTCACGCAAACCCGTATGTGTGTCAGGTAGAGTGCGCCAACTTTCACGTGATGTGGCACGCTCACATCTTCCACCGCATAGGATAGGAAAACCGATAGTCAGCGCTACCGACACTATAATCGCTAACAAATGTCAAATACGAAAAAAAAAATCTCTTGTCAGAGAATTCACTACAGTTTTCCAAGCCCATTTCAAAAACATAACTTGATGTAACTTAATATTCTAGTGGAGATTTTCGAACACAGTTTTCCTTATATACGATGTTGACAAAATCTCGAGCAGACCACCAAACGTTGTGGGCGAGCGGTAGCGTTGGAGCCGCGCATTCGGGAGAGCGCGGGCTCAAATCCCGGTCACACAATTCTGATTCCGGTTTTTCAATGACTTCCAGAAATCCATGAGCGAATTCACTCCCGTTCCTTGTCCCATTAAAAAAAAAAAATCGAGTAGATACAGCGTTCTAGTGTCGCCGGGTCTAACATGTAAGGCACCAACAAGATTGTGACCTGATGAGGCAAGACATTTTATTGGCTTCGCATTTTGTGTGTGATTACGCTAGGACATGATTTAAATTCATCCATAACAGAGCGAAGAAAATTCCTCCACTAGTAGCCTATGCACCCTCGCATCCATCGACGATAGTCCATAGTGACCTCTCTAAACCAATTATTATTATTATTTAATTGAAATGGAGCACAATCTCCGGTGGCAAATCCCTTAGTCATCTAACTATCCATTTTTTATTTTATTTTTTAAATATCTTACATGTTTTACGTGTTAAATTTACTCCCATTAACTTTTGCGATTTACGAATTCTAGTTTTAAATTCCTGCAACGTTTTTATTAAATTATTAATCACTTCAGTTGGTAATTTATTCCATTCACTGACACCCTTACCCACAAAAGAAAAATTTCCCATTCCCTTATGCATGAAATCCAGTGCCAGCTTGTGGTAATGGTAATATTTCTCTTCCATGCACTGTTACTAATTTTCTGCCAATGTCCTTCCAAACCCCATCACCACCATCTGCCTTGTACATTTTCAGCACTCTCTTCACCATCCTCCTGTCTCCTAATGACTCCGAATGCAACTCCTTTATCATATCAGTTACTGACTAAGTACGGCGGTAGTTTCCACAAATAAATCTAGATGCTCTTCTTTGTACGCCCTCCAACTTCTTCATTTGATACCCAATATGTGAGTCGTAAACTACACCACCATATTCAACCAATGGTCTGAGCTAAGTTTTGTGACCCTATTCCCTAACTTGTCTCGTACATCCTCTCATCACCCTTGCCAGTAAATGAAGGATTTTATAAAATTTGTTACTACCTGCGCAATGTGCACATCTACCTTTTTCATCGTTACCCACATTTGTCTGTATAATTTCTCTTCCTGGCAGTATTTTTTTTTTAACATTCTTATAGATAATTCTAGTAGCATCATTGAGTGGTAGATGGATTTTGCGGCTGTTTGTTCGTTTGTTTGTTTAGTTGTTACAAGTGTTTCCTTCTGCCCCACCCTCTCTTAACTCTGTTGCGTTCTCTTCTTACAAATCTCTTTATCATTCTCACCTCCTTTTGAACATTATCGAAAACTTTGACTGGATTATGTTGGGAGAACCAACTCTCACTACAAGTGATAACACGGTTTAATAACTTTGAGTTCCACTAGTTTCAACAGATCAGCTGACACATTTTTTCATGCGTCTCGGTGTTGCTCTGTAAGATTTCTGGGCACCATTTTCCCATATATTTTTTTCCCCCGTGATTGTGAGGTAATACGTAGCTTACGGTTTCGTGATTAATGTTATCTTCTTTGAAATTACTTTCAGTGATAATCCCTGGCCGCGTTGACCTCCCTAGCAGTGAACTTGTTATATGTTACAAAATGAGTGCAACAAGCGTACTTAGATAATAATTAGTTATGTATACAAATATTACCATTTTTCTCAACTTGTACATTTACAGTCATTGACGATGCCTCACCCTACATGGTCGAAACGCTCCTGAGATCATTTTTTTTTTTTTTTTAATTTAGTAGACAGTGTTTCAATTACAAACATTCAAGAAACCAACAACTAAGTTGAAATTATGAGTGTTCCATTTTGCTATTTTGTCTACGGAGCCAGAAGACTCCGGGGTGTTGAGACGATAAGCGTCACTGTTGGCAGCGCACTACAGGAAGAAGTCTCTAATTCAAACCTGGCGTGCGCTCGAGAGCGATATCGACTCCGGAGACCACGAAACCAATTTCCTCCGCACCCGCACGTTACCTCAACGCCACACAACCATAAACTACCGGGCTTGGAGATGATAAATGAGTTGAATTCCGGCGTTTATTTCTTAAATAATGTACTGGTATTGAGCTTCACAGAGCACCATAATTCCAGTTGCGCTGCTTAAGTTATATATTTTCATTATTTTCCTATTAGTATTCGAAAACTGATTTATTCGATAATAGTTACTTTCAAACAAGGTCATTTTATATTACAATAGAGATTTTTTTTGTCCTCTAGACCACCTGAAGATTTTATTGTAATTATTGTTATTTTGTCGTAGCTTCCCCGTCTACCTAAGCTGAGCGTGGTGGGCGAACGGTTAACGTTATGGCCGCGCATTCAGGAGGACGCCGGTTTGAATCCCTGTCCAGGCATCCAGATTTCGGCTTTCCATGGTTTCCCCAAATCACTACAGGCGAATGCCGGGATGCTTCACTCAAAAAGGCCATGGCCGAATTCCTTCCCGTTCCTTGTCACCAATCCCAACCCGCCTCTAAGGGCCGTCGACGAAGCGTAAAGCAGTAAGGGGAAAAAAAAACGTCTTCCTAATATTAAATTTCCATAAACTTTGTGATGTAAAATATATTTTTCATAACTGACACAATGCCTCTCATTTTGACAATGCTTTTATTTTTAGTTTGCACTATTGTAGAAAAGGAAAGAAGTCTACTTATAGTTTCTATTCAAGCCTTTATTGAAACGATAAAATTGAAAATTTTATTCTTCTATTTACTACAAAATATAAGATAAAATATAGATATCAATGCAATTGTCTCGTATATAAGAATGAAGTCTTTCTCGGCGTTGAGAATGTATAAACTGCTCTCGGGTGACTAGCCGAGTCAAGAGTGCGTTGTCACACGATATTTCGGCGACTAGAATCATTGCCGCCATCTTCTGGTGAAGTGATTCTAGTCGCCGAAATATCGTGTGACAACGCACTCTTGACTCGGCTAGTCACCCGAGAGCAGTTTATACAATTGTCTCGTTTTTTACGTAATTTCCTAAAAAAATACATAAATAAATAAAATAAAAACTGAATAGAGCTTTGACTGTTTTAAATTTTGTAACTACTACACAAAACGCCTCATTTGATGATGACTGTGGGTGGACTCCAATTTACACCTCGTGAAGCCTCTTTGTCGCTGAAATGGTCCTCCTGCAAGTCGAAATCGACCGCAGTGTCATCCATTGTTTTTATGGTTTGGTTTAATCTTATGAGCTTCGCCAGGACGATCCGCGGTTTGCGTAGTCGGAACAATGGAAGCTTGGCGACACTCGTATGGGGACATAAAGCGGCCGGTCCCCTCGTTACGAGCACGGCACATGAGCGTACGGCCCTGTTGTTCCTTAACGCTTTCCAGCGCCTGGAGAAAGCGCTTTCGGTCTGCTTCCGCCAGCGTGCCGGCCGTCCATACGATAATTTGGCTCAGCACGGACCAAGCGATTTCTCCGCTGTTCCATACTCCAGTCGGTCCAGCACCCACAGACGATGTGTTTTTACACAGTGCCGCTGCAATCAATCGCACAGCCAGCAACCGCTCAAACGAGATTCGCTCCTCCGCGACAGTTTTCTCTCGTTAGCGTTTCCAGTTTACAGGAAGTGATTGGATTACGTCCGGTCTTCGGTAACTGATACGCCCTGCTAGAGTACATTGGCCTGAAGTGAAGCAGAATGATTTGTAGAATTGAAGGACGATGGAACCTAAGGGAAGCCTGTCAGTGTACCGTGTAACCCTTGTTACCTAATCTGACTTAAGTTCCAGAGCAGTCTAAAAACACCTGTAGCCTAGATCTGAACTAACAACGAGAGTATCAGCCCATGTTTATGGCGGCGTTTTGATACGATCTGCCAAACTATCTAGCCAGATCCTCTTCTCAGCATTCTTTTTTCCTCGTTTCCCACGCACCAATATAAATGGATTTTTCTATCAGTGACCAATTTATTCTGAAAATGAACAGATATATTTAATATACAGGGTGTTACAAAAAGGTACGGCCAAACTTTCAGGAAACATTCCTCACACACAAACAAAAAAATATGTTATGTGGACATGTGTCCGGAAACGCTTACTTTCCATGTTAGAGCTCATATTGTGGACGGCTGTGATACAATACGACATTCTCCAGGGCTGCATCAGCGCATCAGGGATTCCATGCGACGGAGGGTGGATGCATGTATCCTCGCTAACTGAGGACATTTTGAACATTTCTTGTAACAAAGTGTTTGAAGTCACGCCGGTACGTTCTGTTGCTGTGTGTTTCCATTCCATGTTTAATGTGATTTGAAGAGAAGTAATAAAATGAGCTCTAACATGGAAAGTAAGCGTTTCCGGACACACGTCCACATAACATATTTTCTTTGTTTGTGTGTGAGGAATGTTTCCTGAAAGTTTGGCCGTACCTTTTTGTAACACCCTGTATATATGAGCGTTAGTGCTGATTTTCCCCCGGATTTTACGCCTCTTTAGAGGCAAGAGAGGTGTTGGTACAAGGAACAGGAAGGAACTCTGTCATGGCCTTCTGGAAGAACCATACCGACATTCGCCTGGAGTTCGTGGATCGAAATCTGGATGCCAGGACGGGGATTTGAACCAGTGTCCTCCAAATTGCCAGTTTAAATTAAGGCCCCTTTTTGGTGACAGGTTCTATCGGGTTATACGCCAAAAAATTGTTTATGACGTATTACATCCACGTATGAGTCATCACATCAGTTTGATTAAGTTAAGATTTTTTCGCTGTTGCAGCATCAATCTCAATATCGTTTTAATGGAATACGCCTAAGCATCTCCGAGCCCGTTACAACCTACGACTTCAGTCACATGTTTAACACTTTTTAATTTCTATTTTTCTCCGTTTTTCTTGCCCTATATCTTCCCCTTCCCCCACTAACAAATAAACAATCCAGTGTGTTCATTCTGTTACAATTTTCCGTAAACTTTCTTCCTACCAATATTTCCAAAGAAAATGTTTATTTCGTACTTTATCAGTTCACTGAATTCCCTGTACCAAATTTTAAACGTTTGTTTCTGGTATTCCTATTTTCACTTTCATACACTGTTCCTTTATGCAGGATTGGTTATCTTGCTAGTGGAGGGAACAGTCGAAGGTAAGAACTGCAGAGGAAGACAGAGATTATAATATATGAAGCTGATAATTGAGGACGTAGGTTGTAAGGGGTATGTTGAGATGAAATGGTTAGCACAAGGAAGGAAGGGATAGAGGATTGCATCAAACCAGTCGAGAGACTGATGAGAAAGAAAAATAAAGAAAATAGAATGTTCTTTCCAAACCCTTCGTCAATGTTTGAAACTAAACGGCTTTTCTGTTTTAGAAATGCTTCACGACAGCTATGGCACTCTTTCTTTGGCCGTCAGATGTAATATTACCTCATAAACAACTGAATTCTCCTGTTTCTTCCATCATACCTAATGTTATTTTTACATTTAATCTGCAGCGATTGTTAACATTTCTTCAAAATTTTATGATTTTATCTGGCTTTGTCTGTATTTAGTCGACATTCTTTTGCCAGTGTTTTTTTTCGTTCTCTTCAGCAATTTCTAACTATATTTAAAAAATTTCATCATTTTTTTGTGATGTGTGCTCGCCGTATTGCAATTGAATCTTGAAAATCCCACAAGCCAGAAAATAATAAAAATAAATTTATGTGGAAGTTTGGCCACTACATGGGCAAATGAACTAATAAAATACTATGGAAATCATTGATTAAGAAAGGATTTTAGTAGAGAATCTTATGAAAAGAGCCGATGGATAGTAAACCATGTTTTCAAGGATCGGTTAATTGTTAAATGAAAATTGTACGAGCGAGATAAAGGGGGAGGGGAGAGATCTAGTAGAAATGACGTAGTAGAGTATTTAGAACAGACAACACTGTCCTACGAACAAACAAAAAAAACTTTTCTGGAGATATTTGTTGTGATTCTTATGGAAATCAGTGCGTTGAACTCACATGTACTTTCAGATTTCTTCTTTCCGGAACAGTTTTTTAGTAAGATGGCCGTATTTCTTCATTTTGTGGTGAATATCTTTGTAGCCCCGAATAATATTCCTGTAATAATCAGCCAGCATAGCAGGCACCCCCTTCCCTTCGTACCGCTATTCTGAAGTCATGATATTCTAATGGATCCTTTCATCGTGTTCGCTGCAGCTTTCCTGGAAGTAATCCATAATAGTGCAGAAAATGCACCTTCAGCGACATATTGTACCCAGTTTTTTTTTCTATGCAGCAATCATTCCATTTGCCAAATCTTTATAGTTACGGGCTCTTTGTTTTCCAAGACAATTATTGCCGACATTCTTGAAACATATCCATGATCGTTTGTCTTTCTTCTCCCGTCAGGGTGTCTTCAAATCTGGATCTCTTTGAATTTGTCTAATCTGGGGGCCAACAAACACACCTTCTTTTACCTTTCCTGGTGTAGGAAGAGGAAATTTGTTTAAGAAGTACCTAAATCCTCTTCCAGTTTTATCCATATCCTTAACTAATTGCATAATTAGGCCTAATTTGATGTAAAGTGGAGGAAGAAGCACATCTTCACTAGCTACCAGTTTCTTACACTCACAATTTTTTCCCCAATTTCCATTTTCAATTAGAACATTCCTTTTACTTATAATGGAAATTTTTGTCACGTCTATCGCACTCACATATAAAAAACCCATATCTGGTGTAGCCTTGTTGCCTACCCAACATTATGGCGATAATTTTGAGTTCGACACATATCTTCAATTTACGTTCATTGTATTTAATACCTATGAGCATTTATTCCAAAAATGTTATATAACTCTTTAGTTATATAACCAATTGCATAGCCAATTTGAATGGAAGAAATTACGTTACCATTGAGGAGTAGAGCTGCCTTCAAACTCATTTTGGATACATTTACAATAGTCTGTAGTCCTGTGTAATCAGTCAAACATAAATTATTAATCTCTATCAATGACTTGTACAGTACAAAATGTAGCAGAAGTACATAAAAATGGTATCAGCATTTGCATTTTAAAACAAGTGAAATGAAAAAGCTGATATTGCCATCCTTTTTTTGTGTAAATTTTCCTTTGTAAAGAAAAAAAATTTGGAAGTAAAAATATTTATTTATTTTTTCATATAACTAAAAAACTGTGCTTGATGGGTAATTTCTGATTTGAATTACTCATACTTAAATGCTATAGAAACACAAATTCCCGTATCAGAAAATTTTTCTTTGTAGAACAGAGTAGGGCTGTTGATAAAATATCGATATATCAATATTTTTTAAAAAAATATCGATATTTATGAGTGATATTTTTAGGACGATATATCGATATTGAAATCTGGATATCGGAGTCCGATATTTTTAAAAAATAAGTGGTTATTTTCCGTTTTCCTCGTAGAATATTCCAAGTTATTATTGGAGGGAAAACGATTACCTGTGTTGCACATGCAATACATTTTCATAGATATAATTTTAAGAAACAATGAACGATACGAGCACATGGAGAAGTAGGGCCGCCGTAAGCGGGCATGTAAGGCAGCATATTGTAGCGGGCGACCTTTTTTTTAGCTCAACAGCTGCTTCGGGCGGTCGGCGGCGACACTGGGGATGGCAACAATGGGGGCGGCAATCTCAGAGTTTTTTTGACCTGTTTCGGAAATTTCCTAAATCCACCACTGGCAGTAGTTGGACAGGGGGCGGCATAATCGCTATTGCACGCGGGCGCTCAAACAGCTAGCGGCGGGCCTTTGGAAAAGTAAAAAACGAAGGTAAAATAACTCATTCAATATTCATTAGAATTCTTGTCTGGACATTTTGAAAAGTTTTTAAAATTTGTCTTCAATCAATGCAAAAGTATTAGCATTAAGAAACTAATCGTAATGTACCAGGTATGGGTAGGGTTGCCAGATAGCCGGAAAATCCGGGAATGTCCCGGAATTTTGTGTCTGATCTCGTGTTCAGGAATTATGCGTTACTGTCCCGGAATTTCCGTATACTAGTTTTTTTCTCAAACTCAGTTCACCACGGTGGTCATGAGGCCAAGCCAAGTATCCCATGCTTGCAGCGGGAGGATGGAATGTCCCTTAAATCAGAGGAATTGAAACTGACAGGAAAATACTCTTTGAATTTTCTGGGACTTTGAAAACTCGAGATGCAGTTAACATTAACTCCCTTTATACAGAGTTCACATGTCTGAAACGTGTTTTTCAGGTCCTTCCAAAAGACTTTCCAAACGATAAAATCTGGGCCAATTTCTTTAGAACAAGCGTTTTTAATGATTTTGAATATTTTTTTAAAAAATAGTTCGTTTTGTTTTGTCAATTCCAACAAGCAATGACTTTTACGAGACAAGTTTTAGCCCGTTGAATAATTTATGAAATAAGAGCGAAACAGAACGTTCATGGATTCGATCAAGGCTGAACTGCAAACTCAATCAATTTTGAAGACTCTTGCTGAGAAATTTTATCAGTTTTGCAAAGCAGTGACGGAGAAATATTTATGAAAATGGCAAAATCTAGTAATAAATATTTTAAAAGTAGATGATTAAGATCTATTTTGATTGATGTTGATTTAGCAAAAGATAGATGATAATTTTTTGTTATTTGTTGATTTTCTGCCTAATTTTAATTAATGAGCCTAACAGAAGTGTTCAGTTTTGGTTTAATATTTTTGAGATTTTGATTGATAATACCCGATGTTGATTTTGAACCAAAGTAAAAAATTCCTAACGAGGAGGTCAATTTTTGTTTTAAGTTTATTATTTTTCCTTTTGATTCATAATACCTGATGTTAACTTTCTACCATAATTTAATTAATAAAGTTAAAAGAGGTGCTATATATACGTTAGATAGCATATTTACCTAAAATAGATTTTTTTTTTATTAATTTGCATTTTTGTTCACTCTTTAAACATACCGCAAAAATACTTTTTAGACCCAGAAATGTCCCGGAAATTATAAGGCTGTATCTGGTACTCCACAGTTAAATATTTCGCGCGAATTGGATACGCTTCTTGTTCCATACCAACAGAAGAATTGAGCTCCAAAATTATGTCACAGCCAGTTTTGTTATATCACTTACGAATTTATTAAGATAAGAAATTGTAAAAAAGAATCTACTACTTTTGGATTGCCTTTACAAAGTGCTATGCTAAAAACTTATTATTATAGATTGGTGCCTTTAAAAAACAATTTGTTAACGCCAAGGGAACTGCCTTGACAGTAGCGGCTCTAGGATTTTTCCAAGCCGGGGAAAAACTGAGATTGCCGCCTCTTCAAACATTGTTGCCAGCCAGACCCCGAGAATCGCCTCCTTGATTGTTGGCCAAACGCATTGATGTCGCCACTTTAACTGTTTGCCAAACGCATTGTTGGACACGATTTTATCGCCCAGAGCAAGTACCGCGGTTTGCTCCCACCCGTCGCCCTAAATCCTGCATTCAACCTAGAATCTCAGCTTTAAAAAATTGTATTATGGTAAAGCGTTACCCATTTGTGAAGCAATTTCAAAGAAGAGGAAATTTTCAATTAATGTAGGGAGTTCTCCATTCATAGTAGAAGAAACAACGGGAAAAACATGAGGTCATGCTCTTGAAAAGTATGTCCAATGAAGTTTCTGACATGAGTTTTGGTGCAAAATTTTACTTCATTCACCACCTTAGTTTGGATTTTTTTTGGATCTGATAACTATCACGTTCTCTCATCATAATTCTATGCAACATCCAGTTGTCCTAGAAAATGGAAATTTGGTACACATACTTGGCTTCATCCCCATAGTATAAGAAAAGTTCCTGTGTTTTTTCAATGCCAATCTAAAAGCTGAAATGTCTTAGAGAAAATTTGTAGGTTAATTGCTTTCTTCTTGATGAGGCTATATGGCTTGAATTTCAGTTTTGCACAAAGATCAGGAGCATAAAAAACACAATTAATTTTACTTTGTTACTACATTTAATTTGGAAGTTATTGGTAGTCCTCCACCGATGGTAACAATGCAGACACGGCGAAGCTCGCACAGAACGAATCGGACTCGAGCCCGTTGTTTTACATGAGCGTGCGTTGTCGAGGAAAGTATTTTGACATGAAAATTGTATGTAAGCAGGAATATTGATAAATTCGGATACATAATCTTTGCTAAGGTGCAAACATTTGGTCCAAAAAAGTAAGAAGACTCAGAACAAGCTATCAACCTACAAAAAGAAATTAAATTCCATATAAAACAATACTTGTAAGAAAAGTGACTTGGTCATTATGCAAACTCTGATAATAGAACATCAACCTAAATAAATGCCTCTACAATGTTGCATTATTGAGCTTTTAAACTCACAAAAGCCAAGATTTCCCTCGATGCTCTTTTTGGATTCACAAGTCTTCGAGTAAATCATAAACATTCTGCCTTTCCTGTTAGTCAATTAGTAGTATAATGGCTAAATCACAATTAAAAAAAAAAAAGATTTATCCGTAACGTCATGAAAAACTATTTTTTTTTTTCAGAAAATCAAAACTTGATTCAGAAATTATCATTAAATAGCCACAAGACTTCGCCCTTTTTTAAAATGATTTGTTTTTGTAATATTGTTTTTATATAATAGGATCGACATATCGATACTTTTTCTTCGATATATCGAATCCGATATAAATATTTTTTAAAATATCGATATATCGAAAATCCGATATTTTTTAAAATATCAACAGCCCTAGAACAGAGTAATTGATGATAAAAATTGTAATATTAGGACGTCAGTATACTAAAAGAAAAATAAACTTATGGAGGGTTAACATAAATTAATGTATGAAGGTAGTTTTCCCGTGTGCATCCCTTAAAACAAACAATCTCGACACACTGGCAGCAAAATTTAAAAAGAAATTCAGAGATTATTTTTATTAAAGGAATAAATTATAATTTAATAAAGTTGCATTAAAAGATGATTAGTTAATTAAATAGCCCACCACGTTATTGAGAAGTTGATATTCGATATTAATTAGTTCAATAATATAAAGTTTCTGTTCATAATATTTATTTTCCCTTCTGCAAGAAACAACTGCGAGTAACAAGTCATTGTGTTTTTGTAAACTACTTACTTTGCTTTTTTTCTATGTGCACTTCTTTAAGTAAAGTTCATAGTTGTAATACGTATTTCTACTGCAGTAAAGAGTTGTATACACGCCCTGAACATAAATTCATTTATTGTTTAGGTAAGGACGTCAGTGGATTTACTTCTGGTTAGCAAATATAATCTCCTTTCTACGATACAACAACGGTGACAAGTATAAATGTATTTAAAAGTAAACAGTTTTTTTATATAAATGTAACCCATTTGTTACTTAGGAAGTTCTGAAAGTGTTTTTTTTTTTTTTGGGGGGGGGGGGGTTTATTAGCCTTCAAATACTGCTAAGAAGAATTTAGCAGATGTGAAGAAATTAATGTATACGCCTGTCTAGTTCCGGAACAGCGTTAATGAGTCAGAGGCCTGGAATGGAGAAAGCATCTGGTTGCAGTAAGTGGAAATATACTCCCCTGGCTCTTCACAAATAATGCTTTTATGGCTTATTCTGCAGAAGGAAAAGGTTGTCAGGGAATTTTGCTTTTTTTTTACCATTACTCGTAACAGAAAAAACCTCTTTCTGGTTCCCCAGATAATTAAAATCAGACGCGCCATTAGTATCCGGGTTTCGGTAAGGAGATTAATGTATTACCACCTATCTGCATAATGCAAAAGGCTAGCGGCAAATGGTGCATGGTATTTCTGCGTCAGTATTTGGTGTTATAAAATAATAACAGGGAACAAGGCGTAATTTTAACGCGCCTTTCTTCAAGTATGTTTTACAAACTGCCAGGAATGTTCTAGCAGAAGTAATCCAAGATTCTATTACGTTTGAGTTGAGGTGAGACATTCGTTGGCAATCATTATCACATTGTTTAGGCGGATCTGCGCAGACATCTAGGAGAATGCTGCATTGACCCTAGTTTTGGTTTAAAAACACAAGTTTAAGAGCAGAATAATACCATGAATCGTAGGCGGGACCTCTCACTCTCAAAAAATGACACTAACGTCTTGAAATTTGAATTTACTGCTTAGATATAACGTCTAGTTTACATTCCCCGCTCATATTTTACAGATAAGTCGCTGCAAATAAAATAAAAAAGCTATGTAAAGGCGAAATTCTGTCAGCACTATAAAAATACCACAAGTATTGTGACACAGAAATCAATATTGACTTTTGTTTCCTTCCAAGGAGTTGTGGTTAAACTGAAATGCGGCCTGAATCAGAATTTAAAAAGAAAATTGTGAAAGCGATATCTAAATAGCATTCTGCGACACCCATCTTTAAGTGCCGTATTTGTACACTACGAATACAATATCGATACAACAGAGATTGTAGCAAGTAGCTCTTACGATGCAGTGCCGAATAAATTGTTACACGTAAATTTCATGCGACATTTTATGGCGGAGAGGAACTGAAACACAAAGATTACATTGCAACAAACGAATTAATCACCATTTCAAGAGATTTGTATTAATTTTGCAGTGGTAGTGGCATGAGCACTCTCATTTTCGGCAGTTTTAATTTTAAATTATTGTGTTCGGAAACACAGCCAAATTCATCCTGTAGAGCACATATTAAATTAGACTGCATAACATTAAATTTGGCATGTTTTCCCTTCGTCCCGGGTGACTAGATGATATTAGACAAAAAAAGATATTCTATAAGCTAATAATACTAACAACAGTTTATTGAAGTACGGTGGATTTAAATGCACTGAATTTCTCCAACAGCTTAGAATGTTTAATTTATATAAGGAATGTTGCTGTATATAGATATATATATACTGCAAAGTTCTTGGAGGATACGAAAGAATAATAAAAGAAATGGAAACTATTGTATATATTACGTCTTCAGGACGTATTTTTATATTTTACACAAAAAATAATTAACAATAATCGAGTAAAAGATTTTGTTGTTTTCGCAGCCATCATACTATACTAATATAATATAATTTGCTTACGCAGCATTAATCCCGTAAGCAAATTATATTAATAATCGAGTAAGATTTATACTAGTAAATGAATCACATTTACAAGAGCAACAAATTGGTATTAAGGTTTTTATTGGCTTTAAAAAGTTTTCAACAGAAATAGCAGAAATAATTCGTTGACTTAAAAACTACCAAGGGATATATTAAGGGCTTGTATACAGACTCTAAAATTATAGAATGGGCAGTATTATCTAAAACGTGAAATAAAAATAAATCAAACAGTTAAAAAAAAGGCTGTTGCTTATCGCCTAGACTTTTTAATATATTACACATTACATCTGAAGATGGCGACGGAGTTAACGTCACCAAAAAATTGTGTATAAATAATAGTATTACTTGGTTTGTTTCCCGATAAACATTCATAAACGTTACACAATGCCAATTTCGTTTCACACAAACTTTTTTTTTTATTTTATTTTATTGACCTTCGGTAACAGAGACCATACAGCCATCTTATGTATTATACATTGGTACACATTAATTACAACACACATAAATTTGACAAAAGTACCGCCGTACAGATGTACAGATAAAAGGAAGTTTCACCACGCATACAGACAGGTACTGTTTTCACATGGTATACAGTAGTTGCCTCACGGAAGCTTGAGGAAGACCTACAACGCGCGTGGCTTGGGGCCTTTTAGACACAGGTAGTGTGGTGGGGCTGATCAGATAAACAAGCAGATGAGTCAGACGAGTAGTCTTGTTCTATGGCACGAAATTTTTCCTCTCGGCTGTTTTGCTACGAGTTTTCTTGTAGTAGCCCAGTTATATCATAAGCGGAAAGCACAAGTTGAAATTTGGCTGTACAGCGACACATTTATATCTGCTTGTCATAACACCCTATATTTCACGACATTACATCAACGTTGCTGACTGAATAAATATCTGTGAGATGTCTCAGAGGAACTGAATCGTTCCAATTTACTTAGGCATCGTGGACTGCTGCGTAAACTTCTGTTGTCCATCTCACAAATCTATGGAGAGAAATTGTAATATAACAGGACGACAGAATATAAGTCTTTTGCCGCCTGCGGGTTGGGCTGGATCAAATATTATTAGACACCATAAAACACGATGGTGACGACTGCAAGGTACGAACCGGGTCGCCAGCCAACGTGAAGTTGGGAAAATAGTTCAGGAAACGTTTAGGGTTTTCTAAATAATAAGTCTGAAGCAGTTTCGAGGTAACAATATTTTTTTAATTGTCTTAAAATTTTAACCGTGAATTTTATATCGACCGCTAGTCCCTGACTCTCTTCTCACTGGTCAATACTTGTCACATGACTTCACAGTGGCAAAGATATAATGGATATGTACCACTGTACAGTCATTAGCACCAAGTCATAGATACAGGGTGTCCAGAAAAGGACTCCCTGATTTCAAAATTAAATATCTCGAAAACAAAGATCGATAGAGGAATGCAGTAAACGGTATGTTTATTGTGACAGCTGTAAGAAGTGTATACAGCAGTGTGAAATAATAGTTACAAAAGCTGCTAACAGATGGCGCTGTAATCGCCATACGTAATGCCTAAATAGTGATCCGAAGCTCAGGGTAGTGCCAATGGTGAACATTTTGAAAACATTGTGATGTGATTGTTTGCAAAGATTGTTTTCATACGATTATTTCACTTATGTATGCTGATATGAGCTGTACAGCGTACAGCGCCATTTGTTAGCAGCTTTTGTAACTAATATTTCACACTGCTATATACACTTCTTACAGCTGTCACAATAAACATACCGTTTACTGCATTCCTCTGTCGAGCTTTGTTTTCGAGATATTTAATTTTGAAATCAGGGAGTCCTTTTCTGGACACCCTGTAGTTTCTCCACATATGAATGGTGGAAGCTTCTAAGAGGGCATTCACTAGTGATGTTGTTGTTTGTTTGTTTTTGGTTGCAATAGCCTCAAGAAGAGATCTGAAAATTTTATTGTGCATGAATTTACATACAACTGCACTCTGTATAGTGACTTTCACAAAATTTTCGAAATATTTTCATGGTGTTGACAATTTAAGTTAGTCGAAAAATTAACGATATTACTTTTGTAATTATAGTTAAATAAACGTTTTCTTCTATTTGTTCAAATCTACATTTGCATAACATTTTTTTTCAGTTACCCTATCGCTCGTAAGAAAAACCAAATTGTTCTATTAAAAAATACAGGTAGGTGAACTAAATAACGCAATGGGCATTACCAAAAAACTTATGGGGTTGGCGGACGGATGAATACATTTATTTCCTTGCCTTCGCGTAGATTCTCTGTAATAATTTTAGTTGTTCGCCAATATTTATTTTATTTGGCGAATTTTGACTGAAATTTTCTGTACAGCCAGGTATCATTTCTACAGTAGTAGTATAGAACCAGCTCTTCATTAAAAACACAACGCGTATTGTGCTTGTATTGCAGCATCTGTATCTTGGTTCATCTGGTACACGTGTTAACAAATAAATAACAACGTAAAAACAAATAACTGTTTTAAATAGTGATTGGTGATTGTACATAAAAAGTAATTTTACAGACGTACTAATATGGATACAATCAAGGAAACATCACTTAAATCTTCAATTCCTCATTAATGTGAAGATTCTGTTAAACGACAAATATTTTAGAATACTCGAAAGCTGATAACAACCGGTTTCTTAATGTTGTAAGACTTTTGAAGCCACTGGTGCATTCATATAAATTAATTCAATAGTATTCTTAGTTTAACGCCCTCTTACAACAGAGTCTTCTTACTGTGAAGTTCTTCGGCACTTAAGTGTAATTAAGTCCAGCCACGGTCCAGAGTTGAGAGAATTCGTGTCTGCTCAAAGAAGGCAACGACCATCTTGCTTTCAACTCGGAGAAACACTTCCACTAACTTGGATTCCCTTCCTTGAAAGCGTTGGATATTAGACAGATGTTTAGCAGCCCATTTGTAAGACCAGAAACTTCTCTGGAGCGTATTGAGCTAACGCCGTCTTCTCAACGCTTTGATCCTCACATTAAAAATGAATGGGGGGTTTGTACTGAGGGTTAAAGTTGACGAGAATTTACCAAGTTAGACCTGCTAGTTCTTGGGCAATCTAACAGATAAAGTGAAGATTATAAGTCTTAACAGTATACTTACCTTCCGGGTATATTTTCCATCGATCGAATATTTCGTCACGGATATATTCAGAAATATAAATTTAAAAATATTTTAACATTAATACACTGAGATATTTTTACTTTTTTTGCTTATGGCTTTATAGCGCGTCAATGTCGAGATCTTTAGAGGCGGGAAAAGACTGAGGGCAAGGAACGGGATGAAATTCGGTCACGGCCTTAGGAAAGAACCATGCCGGCATCACTTGGAGTGATTTGGGGAAACCATGAAAACCCAAATCTGATAGCTGGATCAAGATTCGAACCCGCGTCTTTCAGAATGCAAGGATACAGCGTTACCGCTCACCCACCACGCTTTGTATTTCTACTTCAGTTTTACAACATATAAACTGATTTTAAAGTAAAAATCAGTTTCATTTCCCCGAGAAGTTTTTTAATGCATTTTTTATACCTTAATTTCTTGGAAGCTGCTAGGATATACGAAGTATTCAGAGTTTATGAAATTAGGGTAGGACAGAAATAATATTTTAACTAACAACTGCAGGTCTTAAAGTGAGGATCTGTGCAAGTATAAAATAAGAGACTTAATATTCTGTTCCTTCGCTCATGAAAAGTTGGCTTGATTAAATCGACAGAAATAAAAAGAAGATATTAAATAACAAGATAGGCATAAACTCCAGCTACTAAAATTGAGTGGACTAAAGCTTTTACAGCGTAGAGAAAACTTGAAGGGTGGTGGGTGAGCAGTAACGTTGTGGCCTCGCATTCTGGAAAGTGCAGGTTCGGATTCCCGTCCGGGCATCCAGATTTAGGTTTTCCATGGTTTTCCGAAGTAAATCTAGTCGAATGCCGGGATGGTTCCTTCAAAAGACCATGGCTGAATCACTTCCGTTCTCCCGGTTCTAATGACCTCGTTGTCGGCAAACCGCAAAACGTTTTTATTTAAAAATAATAAGCTTGCAATGAGGAACAAGAAATGCAGTCCCTGTGTTTTCAGTCTCTCAACTTGTTTGATGCATTCCTCGATCTCTTCCTATCTTGAAATAACCTGTTCACATCATCGTACTAATAACAACCTATGTCCCCAATCATCTGCTTGATATATTCTAATCTTTATCTTCTTCTACAGTTCTTTTCTTTAACTGTTCCCTTCACTGACACATTAACCAATCCCCCGTGTCTTAAAAATGGAATTCACCACATGTCTCTTCTTCTGGGAGAATCTTCCACACTTTTTTTCCCCTCACCCATCATTTCCAAAATACATTTTCAGCACCACATTTCAGATGCTTCAATTCTCCTTCAATGCTATTTCTAAGTTCCAAACTTCACTTCCATAAAGTGCTGTGCCCCATTCAGTTTCAAGAAAGCTTCTTTTTGAATCATAAGTCAATATCTGAGACTAAATCATATCTCTTTTCTAAGTAGACACTGTTAATTAGTATCATTTTGGTTTTGACATCGTTCCTGCTTCTGCCATCAGTTATAATTTCACTTCCTAACAGAATTCACTTATTTCTCCTATTAGATCTGATCCTATTTTTATTTTTAACTATCATTTCGTAACTTTTGTCTTGTTTTGATTCATATTTAATCCAAATTCTTTTCCCCGTATTAAAATCATATCATTTAAAGATTTCTCAGTAACTTTAGTATTGTCTGCTACCAGATTAATGTTATTAGAAGAAACCAGCATACTGATTGTTTCTTAATAACGCTAATAATCATCCTTAAAAATGTATTAAAATTCAGCAGCTGATCTAAAATATGAAAGCAGTACTGTGAACGTGATAGAACAAGAATTCAGTTCACTACGATTATATTTATCACGCGCTAGTATTTAAGAGGGGGTCCATGTTAGATGAGAGATTAACGATGCCTGCTTCATGTACTTGATTCTGAAGGCAGGAGTGATCACTGTTGACAGCCGTTATGCAGGCACTTCAACCGTCAGATGTAATCTGTCTTCCTTTCTGCTTTTTCTGGCTGCCGACTTCAATGATGTTCACCCATCGACGTATGCAATCGACTATGTCCAATCAAAAACTGATTTCAAAGAGTTTGACAACGAAAAAAAAAAATCCCGGGGGTATTTCACTCTTGGTTTCGAATACGGAACGATGGCGACTTAGAGAAACAATCCGAAACCATATTTTGTTTGGTTGCACCTAGATGTGAATGGGGAACATTGCAACAATAAGTCAATCTTATACTATTACATAAAAGAATTGCTCATAACTTGCTTATTTCACTGAAGTAAATACAGCAAAGGCAATATTTGGCAACACGTTAGGGTAGTTCGCGAGCGAGAAAATGCCAGAAATTAGTTACATAAGTTGGATCCATCATTAAATCACAAACGGACGCAATAAGTGCATATACAAACCAAATTATGTACTGTATTAAATTTTTCCATGGGAGATAATATTCGTGATCAGTTGGAAATATTTTGCATAAATAATATTTCTTTTGCTGTTACAAAACCAAAACCCTCGTCCCTATGTCAAGATATAATAACCAAGACGAAATTTCTACTTTGGGAGCTCCGTAGTTGCAAGCAGAATATAAGGACAAGGTAATATACCATATACCGTATACCATTTCTTCTCACATCCGCGAACGATTTAGAATACTGTGCTGTATTAAATGCTGCAAATTTTTATATCACCTACGGGCAGAAAAAAGTAATGAAACTTTTTATGCTGAAAGAAAATTATATATGACGATCATACAAAAATAACACTCCGAGAAAATATAATAATAGTTTTGACCTCGTTGCAACAACATCAATAAAGTCGATGGACGATTTTATTTGTTTCAACATGCAATCACGTACGAAAAGCAATGAAACGGATAATCTAGTTCCTATGATGTAAGAGGTAAGAAGAAATAAAAGATTAGATCAAGGTAGGAAGAAACGAATGAAAGATTCACCTTTCCTACTTTGGCCTTTACGAGCCGTCGACAGCGATGTCATTAAAGCCATGGTGAAAAGGAAAGGTTGGGAATTCGGTTATATCCTTTTTTGAAGGAACCATCCCAATATTTACCTAGAGTGATTTGGGGAATCATGGAATATCGTATTTTGGATGGCTGAACCCACGTCCTCTCGAATGCGAGGCCAGGGATAAGTGAAAAACCTTGGTAAAAACAACACAATTAAGTCACAATTTGGTTTTCTTGGGGTAATCTGTTTAAAACTGCAAAATCGGTTGTTAGATCACGTCAAACTTACGATTTCCTGAATTCGTTGGCTCAGACGTTCCGTACAAGAAGCTCTAGTGTTTTGCTTAACTTGGGCTCTGGCTTCAGGTCTCTAGCATCGCTAGATTGTTCTGTGCAATACATATGGAAAGTACACACTTCACAAACAGACATGGCGTACATACACTTCTGCCTATTATAATCCCTATTCTGTAATATGCTCATTACTTGTTTGCGTTTTATCTGTAAAACCACTTAACATATCGAGGCTTCCTTGAGAGGATATACTGTACGACAATTTTAACAGCTTTCATAACTAAACTGCAGCAAACAGCCGTAGGGTTCAACTTCCTCCTTTCACAGCAGTTGTCACTGACAGAATCTTTATCAGTACGTTCTAAATACAAGCCGGTGTCTCCTGTCTGTTTACCCGTTCTCCGCAGAACATAATTTCGCCAGCGGTAACCAAATCTGTTTAGCAAATATTTCAAATTTTTTAAGTACCTTTGACTTCATTCTGAAGGCAAGTCGACTGTAAAAGGAGATTATGTATGCATTTATTAAAGTATTTTTTTAATAGTTTTTTTCCCATTGTAAAGTATAATTGCAGTTGTTGGAAAGGATGAAAATGGTATCCCACTCGTTGAAATTTTCAAAAAAGAGCTGACGGGTACACCTTCATATTTTGTCGTAATGACTGATAAAACAACGTTTGTGAACAGCATCTGCTCTCCCTCAATTTGACCCTACATACCCAGTGTTATTATTATTACTCCGCGATTCACTAAAAGTGTGTGGTGGAGGTTGCATTGCCGATAGTTTGGAATGGATAAACAGGATACGGCAGGAGGCGCCCATGGGCTAATGTGAGGAACCATCTCAGCATTCGCCTGGAATGATACGGGAAAACCATGGAAAACCCAGATCAGGATGGCCAGACATGCGTATTAAAAATTTCTCCACAAGAAGAAGCTGTTTACTGAAAGTCGTTGTGAATTTCATATGCAGCGTTCGACACAAAGTATAAAGAGAATACACTAAATATTTTCCAAAGAGAAAAAAAAAGAGAGAGAAATGGCAGTACTGATTACTTCAAGATCTTTTAACTCCACTCCAGTTAATGGTACTTTTGGAATTAGTATTCCATAGTCGTTGGCGTACAATGTATTATATTTATCAGTATTATTTGAATAATGCGTTAAGACAAAATCCTTTTCACATTAACACCGGCAGGACCAAAATAAAAAATTAGTCCAGAGCTCGTATATAATTAAGAGCCTATAACATTGTACTATGGAGAAGTTATGTTGCAATTTAGAAATAAGTTCTAATTTTAATCGTGAAACAAAATACGGAAGGAAAAGGGATTTGATTCAGATTTGCTGTGTTGAAACATGATGAAGGAAATACGTGTAAAGAATACCAAGAAAAATAATGAACGTCTTTTGATAATCAGCACATGATTTGAACACCGAAAATAAAAAGAAGGTAAAGGTCTCGAGAAATAATGATATACAACAAAATGCCTCTAAATAGGTTTCATAATTTCGGTCAGAAGACTTTGAAACATCGTGCTGCCTCATCATCTTAAGTGGACTTATTTTTTAACACCCCAACAGATAAGAGTTTGCGATACGCAACGTGAGAACAAACAAGTGCCGTTGGCACCTGCAAAAAACCAGTATTAACTAAATCGAAAAATTAACTTCACAATAATATATTAACTTTCTTACACACCTTGTAACCATAGAAGCTGAATGCTACATCCATCGTTTTCATTCCGGTGAACTGAGTTTTGTAATCTCACTTGCATATAGGACATAGCCTAGTTGATTGACAAATAATCAGACATGTTGTTAATTAAGCAATTCAATATGTTTACTAGTATCCCCTTAAAACATTTAATGTGCCTATATCTCAATCGCTCTACGAGGGAACTGGACATCCCAGCAGTGATCTGCTTTCAGCGAAACTTATAAAGATTTAATTTTATACATATTTGCAGTTTCTGATCAAGACTTATGCCGCAGTGGAGTAGTATGTATTATTTATATTTCCGATGTTTGAATATAAGCATCTCTTTGTAGTGATGTTAAGAGATAGATTGTGCTAATGGTTTCGGATTTTTTTTTTTTTTTTTTTTTTTTTTTTTTTTTTTTTTTTTTTTTTTTTTTTTTTTTTTAAATGAATGGTTGATTTGTACGCTAGTGAAAATATTTTCTTGCAAATAAAACAAGTGTGAATTTTGTTGGCGAGTTTGTTTGTTTATTTTTTTAGTCAGAATGCATAATATTTTAAAGATCATCAAATCAAGAAGTAAGCCTGGAAGGCTAAGATACTTAAATAGCGCAATTTTAAATGGATCGCACAGATAGGATGAGCCCAAACCGACAATTTTTACGCCATAACTTGGAACAGTATTCAAAGGCGAGTCATTAATGGATGGAATGTCAAGAAATACACCAAATCCCTTGTTCCTACCCTCCAGCAAAGACCACCGACGACAGTCTGATCTGGTCAGAGTTTACCAGTTCATTCAAGACATTTCTGATTCCACTTCTCAGCTGGAAGTTTGGTAGAATTTTCTCACTGAGGTAAAGAAGATTGATCCCAACAGTAGAATTTACATTTGTTATCCAGATAATCAACTGAATTAAAATCTATGCCACTGGAAAAATTTTCCTTGCTGCTGGCGAATGCCAGATGCGACTTGGATAATCTCGCAACTGTTCATGCTCCAGAAACATTCCTCCACATGTCAATTCAACAAACTTGTTTCAGTTTGTCGAAACATCCACCGATGACGATGTTAGTAAACAACGTGTACATCAATTACAATGACATTGGCTAGTGTGCGACAGCACAGTTTATATTAAGTTCATGGTAGAGAATACCATAATGATCGCAAAACAGAAAAATACAATTCTTGCTCATTAGTAGAATGTCATTTTTTCTCTTGTATTGTTCATTTGACGTTGTGTTCTTATTACACGAAAAAAACTGTATTTCACTATATTCTGCCTCAAATATTTTTCCTTAGATTAAATTGTTCGAGATGATATCCCAAGCAACCAAGGTCATAACATAACATCCAGCAGGGACTGCACCATTTTCTCCACCTACTCGAAAATGGTACTAACCTGTTGAAATTTGGTTTCACTGCGTCCATTCACTGCGTCCATATACTGTCATCTTAACGTTCCCTATTATCTTTTTTTACGGAAAAGTTGCCACAAATCAAATTAAAAATGCCGAAATATGTTTATGCCGCACATCCCTTGCATGCCTCAAATCCTGCAAAATTAATTAAAATCTCTTGAAATGTCACAAAATCACTTTGTTGACTTTTCTTGGTGTTTTAATTTCTCTCCTCTGTAAAAGGACACTCGCAATTAACAAATATAAAATTTATGTACGAGCTGTATTCGAGCAATGCCCGTCATGTTATATCGACAAGACTCAATCAGAAACAATCTATATCTCTCGTTGTAAACAAATACTTATACGAGATGGCTGCCGGCGAAAGAAATTTTCGACATTTTTTCCTCTTGGTCCAGGCAGCATTTTAACAAAACCACAACCTTTATGACAATACGAAAACCGTTTAGGTTTATATGATCTCTTCACCGATAATTTTTGTGTCATTTTTACAGCAGCGGTGGCATTTTTTAGTTGCGGATTGTCTTATATTTCGGCATTTTTCATTTAATTTGTGGCAACTTTTCAATAAAAAGAGAGTGGGGAACTTGAAGAGGAATAGTAACCCAAATTTCAACAGGTTAGTACCATTTTCGCATACGTGGAGAAAGTGATGCCGTCTCATATCCAGCGATCAAGAGTACTGCACTTTAACCATTGTTGGCGAAGGCAACAAAATTCAAACAGTGAAGAAACAAATTTGCAGTATACGTGTGATTTCGTGAATCAATCCACTGGACGTTCACCGAGATCACATTTCAGATTTGTATAGACACCACCACAACTTTTGCCTTCTAATCTTTTGAAATATGCGCTGTAAAACATAAACCTGTTTTTTTTATTCGTATTTGGCACCCTCAAATTTTAACATTGAGTGTTATACAGTATATATATGTTCACCTATGTTTCATTAGATGTTGGGGTTCGAAAAGTTGATCATTTTTTTTGCCGCAGGATTTTAATGAATATGGCTTTCTTTACAGGATTTAAATATTTCGTTTATTCACTCCGCGTCTATATTTCTAATACAAATCATTCAATCATCTGAATATGATTATCTTTGCTACCTACAATTTCGCAAAAGTATCTTAGGAAGATTAGTAAGGAGCAGTATGAAACGTCCGAACTTTCTGGTATTTTCTCTGAGCCAACACCATGTTATTAGTGTAAATCATCTGCTAAAATCATTGTTTCTTTGATTAGGTACTTAATTTCACATTTTCTATGTTGGATAATCTTTTATACGTCCATATTTTAATTATAATAAATACGTTGAGCATTTTAAGGTCAATTAACGATTTCATTTTGTGTAGGATCCCATTTCTCCAGTATATGATGTATTGAACTTAATTATGTTCTTATATTGTGATCATATTAATATTTATGGGAGTGTATTATTCTATTTTTTAAAGTTTTTTCCAGGGCACATTTTATGAATTCAATATTTTTTATTCAAATCTCGCAGGTAGCATATTTGACAGGAGTTCTAATTAATAACACATGCAAATTAATAAAGTGACTACACCACAAGTAGTAATTTGAAATCATAGCACTTTGTAGTATAAAGCGTTATGTAATGGTCAATTGTTTATAATTTTATTCGTCACATTTTTCACATTACGATGTCGAAATTTATGTCTGCTTACAGGAAATGGATACTGTGTTTTTGTCTTATTAAATTCATTTCGTGTCTTGGATTTCATCGAAATCACTCTTCCACCTGAAGGACATCTAAACGCGCTACCCACATTTTCACTAAGGTTTCTTACGAAGATTATAAGCAGGAATGCACCGTTGTCATCACCATACGATACACTACATATGATGCCAAAGCGACATCGGCTGTTAGATTTGAGCCACTTCTCGTGGAGACGCTGTGCCTACCTTTTGTGGCTGGCCAACGTGTCCTCTTCGGCCGGCGTGTGTCTTGGTGACGACGTCTCTGGCCTGTCGCTCGGTGATGTAGTCGTGCAGCGCTATCGCGATAGACGGCTCGTTGCTGTCGATGCGACAGCCGCTTTGGTACTGGCGCGCCAACTGGGCCGGAGGAAGGGGAGGGAGCACGCCCCCACTACAGCACCTCTCCCCCCACCAGCACCGCGGCGGTCGATAGATCGACCCGTTGCCGCGGCAACCGACCCTGCTTGACGCAGGTGAGTCGCCCACGCGCTCCTTCAGACAGGTGGGAGCTGTTCTGCGATTGGCTGAGGGGAGCAATCAACAGAGAACCGTATCAGCAAGTGTCCGTCGTGTGTCCTCCAGGCATCCCGCCGGCCTAGTCCACTGGGAACCCTCTGTTCCTCACACAGCCTTTGATGTCTCCTCTCCACTTTGAGGCTAACTTACCTAATTACCTGTGCCTCCTACTAAAAACTAGATTCCAATACCACCGACGCGAAACTGTTAGTATCTGAGTTTATTTAATCAGTCTTATCGTTATATTTTTAATTCCTTTCCTCTCAAGTAATATTTTTTCAATAAATTCCTTTAATAGTTGTGCTATCTACATGCGGAAATGGTTAATTTGTCAGTGAAGGGGACAGTCGAAAATAAAAACTGTAGAGGAAGTTAGAGATTAGAAAATATATGAAACAAATAATTCCGGATGTGGGACCGAGCGTGGTGGGTGAACGGTTAACGTTCTGGCCTCGCATTCGGGAGGACGCGGGTTCGAATCCCCGTCCGGGCATCCAGATTTGGGTTTTCCATGGTTTCCCCAAATCACTCCTGGTGAATGTCGGGATGCTTCCTTCAAAAAGGCCATGGCCGAATTCCTTCCCGTTCCTTGATCCCAGTCCCATCCCGCCTCTAATGACCTTAGCCGTCGACAAGGCGTTAAACCATAAGCAAAAAAAAAAAAAAAAAAAAAAAAACGCATGTGGTTTGAAAGGCGTATTTTGAGATGAAGAGATCAGCATATGATAGGAAGAATTGCATCAAACCAGTCGAGAGACTGATGACAGCAAAAGAAAGAATCTTATGCCGAATAGGGCTTTGTTTTCATGTTTGTCAGTATAGGCCACATCATTAATTTATACGTTTCCTGATGGCTATTTAACCCTTCTACCCTTCATTTCATTTTTATTTGATTTTTTAAAAGGCTTGGGATGTTGCGAACAAATCTGTGCAGGATTCTTCACATTTCATATGAATGAATTTGGCAACATTAATAATTCGTTTGGCAGGAAGAGTTTTTTGGGTATTGAAGTTACTGTTTCAGCTGGTTTAAAACACTGTTTCACACAATCTGTCCTATAATACTCTGTTCATGTTGACGTTCAGTTCAGTCCAGTTCAGTTCGAACTCAGTCTATAGTATACTAATGATTTACAAAATGCTGTTATGACAGAAAATGTGGTAAACTATTCTTTTACTTACTAACCTTCTTTATTACTCTCATTGTATTTAGCTATATCTAGGCAACATTTAATTCGTTTATTCCTTCGTAAGTTTTCTATTCAGCATCCTTATATACCAACATCTTTGAGATGTTACCATTTATTCCTTCTGGCCTTCCTATATATTATTCCTACAGTACGGGGCTCCGAACAAAAGATTTAGCGTTCTTACACCAAAAGTTATTATTACAGAAAATTAAAGGGTAGAGTTGAAGACAGAGAATAGAATATCGTATATGAAGCAGAAAATTGAGGACGTGGTTTATGATTGCATCAAACCAGTCAAGAGACTGATGACAAAAAAAAAGGTTGATTTACATCTATTAAAAAGGATCAAGTTCTGTTACAGTAAGCCTTCATTAGCGGTTGCAATGATGCTAAGCGACATACACCAACTTTTACAAGATCTGTAACCTCCACATCATTGGTGTGCTGTTTGTTGCGTAATGCAGCTATTTTTTACTACAATGTTAAATTCTAAGTCGCTCTAGGCAATGGAGTGGCTGAAGAATATTTGTAAAAACTTCTTTATAGAGATCGACGACATTTCTAACTTGTGGTAGTAGAAGGGGTTTACTGGGTAGTATTTTATTTATTTACATTCCATTTACCATTTTATTAATTTTAATATTAATGATTTTGTTGATCTTATCAATTTAATAATTTTAATCATTTGATTTTATCAAATAGGAAGAGGGTGCAAAGTAATATGCTATCTTGCATCATTTATTAAGTCATAACCTGACAGATTTATTCATATTCAACATTGAATGCTTACAGACGTCGGTGTACTTTACAATTAATTTAATACATGAAAATCAAGGGTTCAAACAAAGTTAATACCGAGTCTTACAATATGAGGCATAAGACGTTAATTTTAAACAAACAACAGTGAAATGTTTTATCTGAAATTTAAGCACTATGTCAAGATTGAATTTTTTAACAGAAAATTCTCTACTAATGACTGAATGTTTTTACCGTTTATGCAGCAGCGGTGTTGAGTCGGAACCTATGATGGTAACACGCACACTTCCATCAGACAACAGCAACAGGTACCGCAAGCCAGAGGTGGCTCAAACCGAACTGTTATAAGTCTCGTCGTAATCGAAGACCCGGCGATGCCGTGACCTGTCTGTCCGCCAGACACCACCGCAAGACCTCCTTCTCTGCTAGTCCCTACTGCAAGACCTCTCCAAATCGATGTCGGATCGGAATCCCCTCCAGCTCCGTCCAAATCCAATCCGTGGACTCGTAAGACATGTCGACCCAGAACACACCAAAGAGCTTGTTATTATTTTGTAACGTTCACGTTGATTGGGAGTTCACAGTCACATGATTTACACCTCGATTTGTCAAACTTTTTCGTTAGGTGTGGGGATCTCTGATCTCGCGGAACAAAAGGTTGTTCAGCCGAATTATTCACTTGACTGGAGAAGGGTCAGTTAGGCCGGCACCTGCCAGAGATTAGCGGGCCTTCACTCCCTATTGTGAAATATGTTGCCACTCAGCGCACATCCTTCAGACTTCAGCAAAAATACTGTCCTGTTCTGGCACTCTCGAGCAAAATATTCCTACCCTCCTGTAAATATGAATTATTGTTACTATTTGAAATATTGTACGAGTCTAACATAGCAGTCTCGTTACAAACTGTAGCATTTAATAAATCTTCCATTATTTAGTAATACTATACTTCTGAACGTTCCACTGTTTGAAATACGATATGCAATTAAAACATATGGTTAGAGGAGAGTTATTAGACAAACCGATCAGAAATGCTGCTGGTAAACACAAACATGTAATAGTTCTAATACATGATCTAATCAAGACACGTACACATGAAATTATTAGATTCTGTGTAAATTTTATAGTTTTACCGCCAATTACTACTTTAATTATGTTATATACTTAATTGTTTTACATACTTTAATTATATCATATTGTTATTAGGCACAAATTATAAATTATTTTTATATCTAGACAATTTAAAACGGCCAAAACTTCTAAGTTCATAAATGATAAAAGTATACGCAATCTTCTTTATTTGACTTTCTCAGTCTTAAGGGAGCGTCCACAAACATCATAGCTCAATTTTGGCCTCCTGTGAAACCCCTCTCCCCCTCCCCCCCTCCCATGTAGCCCGACCTGGCTTTTGCCTCTGCGTTACCCCCCCCCCCTCCCCCAAGTCCCTGTGACATGGCACGCAGCTTTTTTCCCTATCGGTTCCGGAAGACTTTTTGTACTGTTTGACAAATAATATGAATGAAAAGCTACGTGGCTTGGCACAAAACAGCCCCTACCTCCACGTAGCCCAACGTAGCTTTACAGCCAACCCCCCCCCCCCCCGGAGTCAAGTAGTTTATGGACACTTCCTAAAGCCAAATTTTTTACTGCACCCCACTAGATATTTGTCTTACATGTACGTGACCATCACTGCAGCACAGGTTGAAGAGGATCTCGTTCGAAAATGCTAAAATTTGTCACTTAGCACGCCAGTGGCAGCGTTCATGTGGCCACTGCAGTTTGAAGCGTTGGTGGTTTTTGGTCAATGAAAGCCGAAGTAATGGCTTGCATGTCGCTAGTACATTCCTCAGCAGACGGCGTCGAACCATAGACGCAGACATGTCATCCCAAGTCGACGAATCTGTTCTGTCGGTTACGGCCATGCGGGAAAGGTGGTGATTATCCCGCTCTGTGGTAACATTGCGTGACCCGGTACACGCTCGGCGCTGCGTACGACCGTCTTTTATCTATTGGTGCCACACACGCATCACTGTCGTCGCAGCGTATCCTGTACGAATAGCAATGTTACGACAAATCAGTATCCTGGAGACCAAACATTCTGCTCGTACGAACTAACTCTCATGCAGATATTGCAGCCTTTGACTTCGACGAGAATTCAGGTGCTGACATATATTTGCACGTTTCCACTTCGTTTAGCGGCTCCACAACGACTGGACATGGCATAACACTGGACTGTCCGAACATACATAAGAGGCGCTGCTGAGCCTACGTGCACCCCTTTTCTGCTATCTTAATCACTTATTGTGGTTCCAGTATTCTACACATCTTTCTATTTTACAGTGACTCATACAATTCCTTCTGGACAATTTACCCAAAGAGCAGCAGACTTAAGCACTATGAAAAAAAAGTGGCTGCTGCTAGGGAGTTAAAATCTTCAAATCCTTTCTGGGCAGCATCATAATCTTTCCTTTTATCGGTTAGCTCCTTTAGTGAACATAAGAGAAGGGTTTCAACAGCTCCTCCAATATTTATAACCTACATCTTTTGTTCATTTCTCCAAAATTCTGTTATATCCTCCAATAAGCCAGATCTACTTTACCAGCATTAATTTCCTTGTGTAATCCTTGTAACCATTTTTTTTTTTTTTTTGGCTATCTTATAATTACTCTTTACTTGATTTCTCGCTTCGTATATGCTGTTAATTTTTCAGACTAACGACATGACCACCTGTGCAATTAATTCACACTAGATGCTGCACTCTGTCTTTTAAACTTGCCGCCTTTAAATATTAATAATCATTTGCTGAAGCCGTCCACTTTGAATATTAACATATTTTTTATCATATATTATTTCATATTTATTAATTCTCTGGAAGTTGCCTCACAAACTGAAGCGTGAAAGCATTGACTCTTCAAACCCTTACAATGGGAACGTTGTTAAATATTTCCAGTGCCAGCGGGCGAAACTACGTCAGAACGACTGATGACCAAGAAAACCTCAGATCTTAATAAGAACTAATAAAATAATTTTCACATCAGTGAAACAGAACCAAATTATTCTCTGAAGGAGAAAATTTTAATTAAACACTGTAGCAAATCTTAACTTATAAAACTTATAACCTCTGCTCATATCCCTTTAGAATTTTTCATCTTCGAATTCCATGTAATCTTTTCACATTTTTCCCGAGACCCTGAACACAAAGTTTTCTTACACTAATTCAACTTTTGTTTATTTATAGAGGTTATCACTTGATTCCTGTTGTGGGCCGGAAATTTAATAGGCTATTTATGTACCTTAACCTCTGCTAAGGCATGCTTAGATAGCTCCATGGTGCAGATTCCAGTTTAATTGAAGGTCCCAAAAGAAAGAGACTGGTCATCTGACTCTGAAGTACTGACTAAGTATGCCTTACCCCCTCCCCCGGGGGAAGTGCGAACAACCTTCAGGTTGTGGACTAACGTAACTGATGTTATAAGCTATAGTATTCGATTTGGCATTTTCACAATCATCTACCATTGACACACAGTCATCATACTGCTTCAGCCGCACCACAAGGCCAACACTTATTACAAAAGTTAGAATCGAAATTTTGTGGACTTTTAATACTGGGGGCGTCCCTTAATTGCGTGAGGTGTTTCTTCGGAAATTTGGACTTCTCCCCCTCTGGTGAGACTTCGTGAGATCCGGCGAACCCCCCCCCCCCCTTCGTAGCGAGGTGAGATCTCAAGGGACCTCCCCCCTTGCTGAAGACGTAGTGATTTTGGAGACGTTTTTTAGCTCTCACGTTTTTTAATGGCGGTGAGACCCTTGATATTCCCCCCCCCTCCCCCCTAGCGTTGTCACAGTTGATTTGTAGACCTTTGTTTTCTTAAAAAGATGACGTGAGATTTCTCCGATCTCTCCCCCCCCCCCCCCCCATTTCACCACGTGTAATTAATGGATGCCCCCTTTTCAAACCATCACTTCATTCATAACACTTACGTCATGTTTTACTTAATTACAGAAATTTTGGTTATAAAAGGTAGGATTTGAAACCATCCTATACCTTTCATACATTAGAAAAATGGATGAGTTTCATGCATTATGTGCTTATTTGCTGGTATTTATTGTTGAACATATTTACCGGAACTTTAGTGGAGATTATTAATGATGAGCACACTCTCTAACTTATTAACCGCCTTGTGGATCTGTTTTAAGTGCTGATTTGCTACTACTGTATTCTTGATGCAGTGCAACTCGGTTGCTGCGCAGTAGGTTGTTCTTTATCTGACTGTGATTGGTGCTCTGTTTCGCTCTTATCTCTACACGCCTCTCGACCGCGAGTCATTTGTCATTTACCACCACAAACTGACACTCGAGCATTATCTGGAGGTCCGGGTTCGATACAGCACTACCGTATCATCAACCAGGATCTACCTGCCATTACGAGGACTGCAATACATTTCGTTGGCTTAGTTGGATGCTAGAAATGTAACGGAGCTCTGCATCCTCAAGTGCGGAACTTTCGCGTGAAATCCTACATCCACTTCCGCAATTTTTAATTCGGATGTATAACGGAGATTTGGTTTATACTGTAATATATATTTTTCTATTTATACAAGATCCGCATCATCGTATCTTAGCTGACAACAATGTGTTATTTTATTCTTCTGATCTTGCAATAATAATAATAATAATAATGAACTGATTACAAGTTTGAACTTGCATGTAAAGTAAAGCGTCCTATTCACGGTCCAACTTATAGGACATCCATGTAGAACTACCGTAGGATGCGCTCACCCATTCATGCTACTAGAAGGGGTGCAAAAAAATGTTCCAAGCAATCCTTTTCATTCGCGGCGCACCAGTGTGCTTCCTCCAATCATCATCCAACGCCATAGCTTGTTGAACGGCAAAGACCCGTGTTGGTTGTACAGAAGTCCAACAACATCCAACACGTCCTACAAGTAATCCTCCATCTATAGTTCTTTATCAGAAAAATTGGATCATCGTAGGTCCTACAAGTTGTACTGTGAATGGGCTGTGGGATCTGTGGAATTTTTATTATTATTATTATTATTATTATTTTATTACTGTTTTACGTCTCTCAACAGCGAGGCCTTTAGAGACGGGAAAGGATGGGGGCAAGGAATGGGAAGGAATTCGGCCATGGCCTTTTGAAGGAAGCATCCCGGCATTTGCCTGGAGTGATTTGGGAAACCATGGAGAACCCAAATCTGGATGCCCGAACGGAGATTCGAACCGCCGTCCTCCCGAATGAGAGGCCAGAACGCTAACCGTTACACCGCCACGCTCGGTGGATCTGTGGAAGCACGTGGCGGGCACGGAGATGTGCGGTGGCGTGGCGTTGTGCTTGTCGCTTGAATTAGTCGAGCCGCGAACTCCGCAAAGTTCATAAGACAAAGATTGTTTTTTGACGCGTTTCGTAGTTATGAAAATAATTTAATTCACTAGTGAAATCATCCCAGGTTTTTTGTAGTTAATAGATGTGGCAAAAAAATAAATACGTATGGCAGTATTATATGGAAATAGACTTTGATTATGAAAAAATGTAGAATTTCGGATAAAAAATATACTGATTTTAATATTTATTTTATTTTTATTTATTTTCCCATATACAACATAGCCCAACACCTAGTATCTAATCTGGGCCCTTATTTCCATTCTTTTAGATGTACATATATTCATATCTTATTGATTATTCACATATAAACAAGAAGGCAAGAAAATTTTGATTTATGTTCCAATATCTCTATTACTTCTACTGTTATTAAACAGAGTGGATACCACAACACTATTACATCTACTACTACTGCTATTGTCCCTAACATTACTACTAACATTACAAAAATTGATATATAGTTTATTTTTGATAAAATATTAAAATCTAAATAATTATAAGCCTATGCGATGTTGTTGCAGGCCATGTTTCCACAGTTGCTTAATTAATTACTAGTTGAAAGAACACGCCAATGCAACTGTTTAGTTTATTTATTGCTGCGTCGTACGCGTTTCACCTCTCATCGAGGCATCATCAGCGACGAATCTGTGTTACAGTTTTTATATACAGTTTTATCCTATTATTACATAATTATGGGCATGAGATATTCTATAGCTAAAAGTTACTTACTATTTACATTTGTTACTCTGGTATGCAGGCTGCACATCTCCGTTTTCATATACAAAACATGCGTTGTATATGAAAAACGGAGACGCGCAGCTGCATACCAGAGTAACAAATGTATAAGTAACTT
>JARYHS010012519.1:132450844-132498843 GCA_031002005.1 Vandiemenella viatica | reverse complement strand
ATCGGCTGTTCACAACAAAATCCTTAGGAAATGGCCGCTCATACATCAGTTAAATAGTGTTCATTTGAAAAAAAAAGACATATCCACGGAACAGATGGGTGTCCTTTGTGAATATTCTCCGGTAACAAACATTACGGTTCAAGATCTCGCACAATGATACACCGCAAACGTTGACGAAAAATTTTTATCTCACGCTTTAAACTGTCCGAAAATCTACAATCTATATTTTTTTCACGCACATTTTTTATATAATTTATGTGGTGGCAATATGTTCAGTTTATAACATTGTGGACATTAAAAACTCGTTTTGTAATTCGCTTTGTTTTTGTACGAAATGTTTAAACATAATTTGTAATAATTAATTTAATGGAACAACCGGCCAATATATTTTAGCAAATTTAAAATTTTTTTCAAGCCGTTCATCTGGTGGTTGGTGATAATGTTAATGCAAAAAGTTTCTGGAAGTCTGTTCTTCATTTCATTTTTTCTGTTCAATTTAAAATTAATCAATTTTGAATAGGCTACATGATGAAAAAGAAATGTGGTTAGCATTTAGTAGGTATGTAGAAATTCTACAAATCTCTAGACCAGTACAATCGTTAGTCAATTTTATTTTCGAGGTTTAATCCAAAGACTACACAGATTTAAAGAATTTTCAAACATTTTTTTAATATTTTTGGTGGCTCGGATGCGTTATTATACAGTGCCAGTTTACGATGTTATTCACTTTTACTAAACGTAATTAACTAGTTTCGAAGCTTAATACACATTATCAGTGTAGATTAGGTGGCTTTGGTGTTTCACGAAGTTGCTGAAAATGAAGTTCTCTGTTAGTTACGGAATTATCATCTACTTTTAAGAGAGTTTAAGTTGCCTGGTTTAACTTTGAAAGAAAATACATCAAATACCTACTACGTCTTCGAAATGTTGCTGCCGGAAAAGTGGATCCACAAGCAATCAATAATTAATCTTAGAATCAGCCATCAAATTAAATGCTGAATTTTGTCAAACGAATGCAGTTAAATAGCTATCAGTAGGGAAATAGGGTTACACATAGTGTCTCTGAGACAAAAACCAATCCTTTCTCTTCTAAACGGAAGAAACCACCCATTCCACGCGTCTCATTAAAACTTTCATGTACAATCAAAACAGGTTCTTACTATTTTTCTCTGTTCGTCAAGCTGGATATTCCAATGAATACCCATCACTGTGCAGTTGTACTAAATATCGAATGCCTTTTTGATCTCCTTTTTTTTTTTAAAGAGGAAAAGAAAGCACTTGTGAAATCAATGAGGAAAATGCCTACACTCTTAGTGTTTTGAAGTATCTTAACATAAGAGATAAGTAGGTAATTTATTTTCCCCGGCATAGTTCCTATTCTTTTAAACTTTGATCATGTGGGTCTTCTGGAAAGTTCTCGACATCGATCATAAATTCCAATGTATGAGATAACTGCAAAATATGATATTTCAGGAAAACTAATATTTTGTTAATTTATTTACCATTGCAACGCAATGTAGTGTATATGGCTATATGTGTTTGAGGCAAAGAATTTTGCAAACTACATATTTATACAAAAGCCATCTCAAATGCTGGATGGATTACGAGTCTTCCCACTTGGAACAGAATACTCGATGATAACCTGTGATGTTAGAGATGACTGTCAAAAAGTTGAGGCAAGGGTGCCGCACACAGAAAGGAAACACATGTGATCTTGGTGTTTCTAGCGTACTATCAGGTACGCTACCAAATAATTCACAGAGGGAATTGTTACTCTGTCTCGTTTTGGTGTAGTTTGCGTATATGACTGTAGTGAGTGTTTCCAACACCTTACCGCTAACATATGGAGCTATCATTTAAGAAAGAAATTCAGTGTCCCTTGAATTAAATTGTAATAATGTTAACAGGTAAAAATGCGAGAAACGTTTATACTTGCTGTAAGATTGCAGCAGACATACTACAAGACAACGAAGCCAATTGGCAGTCACTGGAGACTGCTGGCGTAAGTAAAAACTTAAAACTATGAATATCATTCGCGCAAAACGTCATACTTGTAGCTACAGATATACTAAATAATAATTATAATAATTCCGTTTATTCGTAATGACCTGGTGACAAGGTTTCTATTGGATGCACAGTCCACCCCTGTCTTAGTAGTGCTACCAGGTACAGGGGACCTACAGTTTAAGGTGGATTCTGAATCACGGAAGCGTTCCAAGCAAGTTGTGCCAGAGGTGAAGGTCGGGTTAAGGGTCTACGAAAACCTCCGCCGAGACACGGATTCGAACCGGGTACCTTTCCTTCCCCAGCCAGACACCTTAACTACTGATCCACCAGACCGCAACAAATATGCTGTTAAAACTAGTATGTATTTGAACGCATAAGATTTTACCCATACAAAAATCGACCAACGCCCCCCTAAAGAAGTTTTCACTCCAAAAATTAATATCTGACTTAGTCCACAACCCGAAGGTTGGTCGATTCTTTCGGAAGGAGATGTACCAAGCTATTGTATCAGAAGCAGGAAGTCCAAGTCCTTTCCTCAGGTGCCTACAGTTTAACGTGGAATCAGAAGCATGGAACGGCGGAATGTAGCTCATATAGTCAAATACAACTTCTAAAAATTCCTACTCACCACGGGATTAAACCCGCGACCGGAGAGAGAAACTTCCGAAAGTAAGTGCCTTAACCGCTGAGCTACCAGACCGCCTTGTTTCAAGTATACGAGTGCTAAGTACTATCAAAGTCGGACTAAAAACTGTGAGTTTAGAATGTTGACAGAAATTAGGATGAGGGGGAAATGAGTAGAGGGTTTAGATTTATGTAAATCAAACGTAAACAGTATTTTTCTATTTGTTTTAAAGTATACGAATACAAAGTTCCATCAAAATCGGATAAAAACTGTGTGACGCGAATTCTTAGATTTACCCCAGCCTATAGCTCGCCCATAAAAATTTTCACTTTAAAAAAAAACGAGATGGCACGTATTGCATAATATTTAAAATCAGATGTAATGCCTATAAATTATATGTAACCGCCCACTCCGTAAGCAGTCATATATTTCAGTATTGTTCCCAGCTGCCCATGTTGTTGATGTCACGACGCTTTCCGTTAGAAATTCAGCGCGTTCTAGAGGTGAATCTGAGAAGCGTGCCAGCATTACCTCTACGGTCACATGTCTTTCGCTTCACGTTTAGATAAGACGTAACTTTCTCCCTGCTAACAACCGATAACACTGATTAAAAGCACAGCATCATACACTGGCAGCTGACGTTCTCAGTTAAAACATCGATAACATTTTCTACCGCAGGCCATGGACAACCTCTTCTTGACTACGGTAGGCATTACAGTTTCTAATTTACAGCATTATCTGATGCTTAAGTGACATATGAGGTACGATTCACGAATTGATTGCATGAAATGTGCTAAGTACGAACTTTGCTGAGTATCACTGTAGACATCTTCAGAGTACATGCTTTTTGAAGCTAAGCGCAGAGCCTTTGCAGAGTACACCACTCAAACCAAGTTCACAACTCTTTTTCTGGAATTGGAAGTTCACCAAAGTGTCTGATCTTGTATTTGGTTTCTTTGGTTAGAGACGATTTACTTGTGTTTCCCACGATTAAAACAAAAACATCTGAAGTTGAAACCCATTTCGTAAATAATAATTTGGTGCCTCTTAACATCGGACAAACTTTGTTGCTGAATACTAGCTCTCTTATCAAGGCGTTTCCATGACAATATGGAATCACACCTGCGATGCTGTGAAGTTTCTTTAGGAAACTTTCCACAATATATTAACGGTTGTAGTGACAGTCTGAGTAACATAACGATGATATCTTTCCTTCTGATGCCCCTTGTTTAATGAATTAATTTCACCTAAGTAGGGAAAATAATTTATTTGCTGACATTAACGTAAGGTGGTCTTGTTAATATGTCAGAATGTTCCTTGAATATGTTAAAATATTTGTGAGTGAGTTTACGAGTGTTTTTAATAATTACTAGTTGCTACTTCATTTTTGATCGTTTTAATTATTTCAGTTGTTTATCGTGTTTAAAATTATACTAAAAAGCACCCAGACACCTGGATTTTTCCACGTGGGATTTGAGCTCTTAATTCAGCGGTAGACTACTAGATTGAAATAAGCATAAGAGCAGTTTTGTTTATTCTTCGTTGTTGGGTCTTTTCTATTCCTTCTGAATTTAGGTCGTATGTAATTATTTCAAACGTGATGGCATACGTATGTCATTTGTTTCTTGTGCCCCTTGAATCTGCATCGGCTTCGGAATTTTGTTTGTTTGTGGATAGGCAATAGGGACATTCAGTATAGTTAAAAAAGCTTCTCTGTAATATTTGCAGTTGCACGGCCTCACGTGTGTACAAACAGACTGCTTTACTTTGCATGTGTATAAACTAACCTGTAGCTCCTCTGACTGAGTCGCAAAGTCAGTCTATTATAATCTGGGCGATTTAAACAATGGCAGTATACTCACCAATAAACACGAAAATACATCCATTATGTTTTTAATTGCTTGCATAGATACTATGATCATTATTAAAGGAACTACTGTAATTAGAATGTGTATAAACTAACAGTTTGCTACTTTGCATAAAATCTCATATACTGTTTTGAGGTTCTAACGTTCTTACTCCCGTTTCATTTCTTTTAAAGAGACTTTTGACATTATCTAGTTTTTAATTACTTAATACACTACACATACATTACTATTATAGACCGTGTTTTGCTACAATTAGAATTACGTCACATTACTTTGTCTTACCAAAGACAATATTCTGCACCGTCAGTTATTCTCAATCCAGCTTCTTACGTGGCTTCTTCAGTCGTATTTTCTTCAAATTGTATTTGCCTTTACCTGTAAGGAAACAATCATACACCATATTTTCTTTTTTTAGTGTATTAGAAGAATTTGAACCACTCGTTCACCAACATTAATTACTTCTATTTTCACTTCACATTTATTAACCGACCTCTTACACAATTATACTGCACTCAGTTTTTTTCTCAGTACAATTATAATTCTCACAACTTAACGTCTAATTATTTATCCTTCTTTTGCAACTCCAGTACCGTTTCCAAAAAATTCATCATCGTATCAATCTTTTGCTATTCAATCCCTTCTTGTTGCAATATAAACTCTTTCTCATTGCAACCGATATGGCTAGCTTGGAAGAATAATATTTATTAGAAGAATTCTGGGTTCCATCTTCAAGAATGGCGTCCATCAAAACAGATCGAACAAAGAAGTCAACAGCAAAATATATCAAATCACAGAAACTATCAGCAAAAGAAGGGCATGATTCTATGGCCACATCAAATGAATGGAGGAAAACAGACTAAAAAAAATCTTTAATTTATTTGATTAAAACCAAAAACTGTAACGCCCTGGTTTGTAAATATTAAAGAATACTTTCATTTGTTGGGATTGAAATCAAAAGATGTTTTCGATAGAGATAATTACAAATGGGACAAACCGAGATGAACATTCCAAAAGAAGACGCGTTACCCCTTATTCAGAAGAGCGCAAACAGGCCCATTCAAAACATGTGAAGAACTTCTAGAACAAAAAGTACTTGAAACCCACTATCAAATGTAAGAAGGCTTAACATGATCCTAGGTGGGTTCAACGAATATACATATATTGAAAATACATGAATGTTTATATATTCATTCACTTTGGCGTCATGTATGTCCGTTAGAAGGTATGGTTTTTAAAGTTTCCGCAGGCATCTGTGTAAGTTATGGGAATAAAAATTAATCTTTATTTTAATCCATGCCAAAAGCTATCACCATGCGCAAGTTTCATTGAAATCTGATCGTTAGTTTTTTGCTCATTACGTGCTCTGACTGACAATAAGTCCATAGTGTACACTTTTGACCATGTATCGTTGGCTACTAATTAATATAATGAGTATCTTCTATGCTATCCGATCCAATAAGCTGTGCAATTTCAAAATTTAAATTCTTGAAATGTGTAAGTAGGCTATTATGGAAATTGTATTTGCTATGTCTAAATTAAAATGGAGTTTTTACCTCTGAGAAATGGAATATAATTTCTTTTTTTATAGATTTTTTTAAGGTACAATGAAAGCATGGGGAAACCACCAAAATTCCGGTGCCTCCATGACTAGAGTGACCGAGAGGCTCAAGTTACTAAATAAGTTCATAGATGAACCGCTGATAATCCGACGGGAAATGATAACTTAACACTGTCTCCCAACTCGGGGTTAAAGGTGTTTGAGTGAGCGTCGAAATGTCCAAGGTTCGAGTCCGAAATTTTTAAAGGGCATAATTATCAAAGCATTCACTTCTGGAAAATTCTTGCTTTCTTCAAATGAAGTACGCTGGCTCGCTCCTTGGTTCGAATTCGACGTAGACCTGTCAGCCCTGTTTACCATATCGAATTAACGGGTTGGCTTTGGTGGTCACGGAGAAATCTGTAGGCCTGGAAACTTCGCACTCTGTCTCTTAGGTAGTCGAACTAAACTTCGGTGTTTCCTAACCAATAATACGCCTAATTAATTTCAGCCTACATAACGTCTGTCTGATTGAATGGTTTGAATGAAATAGTTTACATTCCAAACGTACGATAAAAAGAGAGAACGTTATTAGAAACAAGTAGATTAGGGTGTTTCTTTGTTTAACATGACGAAATTTGATTTACAATCGCATAAAATGCTTTTAACCGAACGAAATCAGATACCGAAACGATGCCTACGGTCATTATCGCCACTGGGTAATTAATCACTTTATTTTCCTTTTCTTTTTCCTTATGGATGTATATCCTTTTGACATAGAGATGCGAGAGGACTGAGGTAAAGAATGCGAATCAATTCGCCCTTGATTTTTTGAAGGCACCATCCCGGCATTACGCTGGATTCATTTAGGAAACCATGGAAAACCTAAATCTTAATGGCCGCACGGGGATTTGAATCCACGTCTTCCTGAATACCAGGTCCGAACAGAGTAAACCATACCACTCTCTGACCATCATATGAACGCAGATGGTGATGTTGAGGTTTGTGATACACGATTAACGTATTTGAATGCTGTGTTTAAAGACGATTTGATATTTAGTTATAAGAATTAAACTAACATATAAAACCACTATGACGCAAAAGTTTCGATAACTTAGCAATACTTGAAATATTTATATTTTTTTCTTTACTCGACCGAAAACAATAAATAATAAATCACTCAGTACATGACCTTATCATTGATTTGTATTCTCATTTCTGTAATTTAATAGGAATAGGTGAAGTGTTATTACCATTCATTAATTTTAAGCGTAACATACTGTAAACCATTACTCTTTCATGACAAGTTATCGCAAATGAAATGTGGCAGCGCTTCATAGAGATAAAAATTTTCTCGGTATCTGAACGATGTGACAAACACATTCTGCCTGAAATTTGGCGTTTTATTACTGCCGTACCCTGAATAATTGCTCGATTTATAACTACATACTGTTGCAGCTTCATTTGCATAAGTCCGCAAATTTATTTTGTTTGCATATGAGCACATTTCCATAAATACCGGCAATAAATGTTTCCTTTCCATCAGAGTATGCAAATTTGCTTTTATATATACAAATGCGGGAGGGATGGGAAAATCTACCTAACAAAATTGTGCCTGTTTCGGTAGACACAATTATAGACCATCTTCAGTGAGGTATTGAAGAACAGAAGGGTAAAGAATTAGTTTACAAAACGTTGAGAGGAAAGTTGAAAATAAATGGCATTGCCTTTATGAGGACTGAGTGAAAAGTTTGCGAACTTCTGTAGCAGAAATTTTTTCGTCTCCTCTCCAGAACTCCGTTCTCAACCAAACATTTCTGCCATTAAACGAAACTTTAGTGAAACACTTTTCTTTTAGGCTGTTGTGCGGTTTGCTAAATGGATTTTCGATCAGGCCGTCAATGTATTAGAAATTATAACGGAGAACCGCTCAGAACAAAGTCCGTCACATTCTAGTCGAAAACCTGCCCTCAGCGGAGAGAAGACAGGGGAAAACTAAGTGCTTACCCACACCAACAGAACCTCAGCGAAAATCAGAAAAGTACTTGGGGAGCGCGCTCGCCAATGGGTTACCCCAGATGCGTTTAGAATTGTGTTTATGATCCATTGGAACTCGCATTACTGCATTCCAATTACCAATAAATAAGGTGGTGGTATTACTTGAATAATTAACAACATCTGAAAGGTTCTTGCAAAAGATAAGCAAATAAACAATTGCGTCATTCGTCAACAAAGATCAACGGTCCATTTCTTCTGAACACGAAATGTTTCATAAGAAATTATTTTTAATTTTCATAAGTTTCAAACCTACGTCTTCCTCTTTTTAACTTAGTTTCGTTATACTAACAAATTCCACTACAATTTTTCCCAATGGACCGCAAAATTAAGTTTATTGGTGACATAATAATGTGAAAAATCTAGAAACTTGGCATCGTATGTTATTCAAAACAAATTTCGTTCAATATCCATTTTGAATACATTCATCTTGATGTTTACAGATTTCACATGGTTCGAGAATTGCAGGGTACATTATTAACGACTTTGGGAAATCATATCACTCGAAATACATAACAAAATAAAAATTTTCTACATCTACAGTGATTACATTTTTGAATATTTTTTTAATGATACACCACACAATGGAGCACACAATTTTCCCCCCAATTCCTCTTGTTATTCGCGTAGTTATGTTATATCAGCGTTTCCGACCTATTTCATCCCGAGAACCAATAAAATGTTAAAAATAATTCTACGGAGCTCTAACCTAAATTGACCTAATTTTTTTTTTTACCTGTGTGTATATTATTATACTAACCCTAAAAATTGTTGCTGGCACATACCGCGCTTCCTCATAAGACAGCTATTGAACTTTATCGTCAAAGAACGCCGTTGTCAAGGTATTTAGTGAACAGACTACCATGGTAACAGCACTGTCATATCCTCATATACTGGAAATAATAGTTTTTGAAATATTTATATCTTTTAGAAAGTTTTGCTTTTAACTTATACTCGCTTCTAGACTTATACAAGTACAATAACTGTTCTCGGTGAACAATTTTCACCAACTTATTTTTTAGTGTGATATCTTTAATTTTCTTAGAACTAAATTTTTAAAATCCTGCCTGCAGACTAACTATTGTAGTGCGCATACCACAGGTTGAGGAACGCTGTCCTACTTGAATGGCTTAGTGTTTGTCTACGCATCTGTTTTGTAATCGGTAAAACGCAACTTCTTGTGAAATTTCATTATAATCATGGAAAGGTCGCGGTGACAGAGATACAGTGGCTGTCAGAGATGTTACACACCATGAGGTTATGAATGTTCTGTTTTTGTTATCCTAGCTATTAAATACTTACAAGAGCACATGGATGACAACTGTTACCAATAAGATACCACCAATAACCTGCCCCTATGATGCAGTGCTAACTTTACTTATATTTAGTATACATGAACAAAATGTCAAACAATTTAATACCAGAAACGCTCCTGCAATCTTAGTTAAGACAGATTGGAATGCTCAATTTCGTACCTCCCCTTCCTCCTGTAACGTTCCCACCCCTCCTGCTAATTAATTTCCGGCTAATTTATTAATGTTTTAAGTATCGGACCTCTTAGCCGAAGATTGACTGCATTCACTCCATCATTTAATCCAGGTAAATGAGGTGGAACAATTACAAAGAAACAAATAAGATTTAGTTAGATGCACCACACTGATTTGAGTTATATTCTGATAAATTGTACACACTTTAGGTTTTCTGTTCAAACACAAATATTGAATCCACTAATCAACGTCTTGATAAGATAATCACAACTTCATATACTTAATTTACTTCGTAAAACTGTGAGCGAGAGTGATGTATGGCAGAAACACAGAGAGAGAGAAACAGAACATAATATGGGCTTACATCATGATCCCTCGTGGAGCGACATCACGAGCTACCACCGCGTAGCACTGGAAAAAAAACTGGTCAAGACTGCGAACTATGGTCCCATTGTGAGGGCTTATATAACACCCACCTAACGGGATTCAGGTATGCTGATCCTCTACGGGAGGGAAGTACTACCAACATTGGATTCTTACTTTCCCATTTGGCGAAAGGACCATCTCTGCCAAATGGGAGGGAACACAGAGTTCCACCGATACTACCCCACCCGACAGGTAACTTTTGTGCTTGTAGGGTGGCTACAATAGTATCCTATCCACGCCAAACTCTGGGTGGAAGCAAGGTGTCAGAACTTCTCCCACATGGCTTAGCCGCCATGACAGTATCTATAGCCACTTGAAAATCTTAGAATTATAAAAAAAAAAAAAATCTTTCCGCTTCACTCTCGCTACCTAATTAAAATGACTTAATCTAAACTTATTCTAATTAAATACTATTTCTTAAAGTTCCTAATTATGACTTCAAATGTCTTGTGACATCACACTCCCCCCACCCCTAATTAATTCAGCCCTGATCATTTAATTGCCACATGCTGTGTAAAAGAAAACAAAGAAATCGATCCTCCTTTATTTCAATGGGATCCCTCTGAATTAAACAAATAAATAAATGCGATATATGGTTTGGGATCAAAGATATACATAACGAAAACATATTTAAATTACTTATTCCTTTTAAGAGCAAGAGGCCTCTGAGAGGATAGAAAGTGGAGCAACAACTTTAGGGTACCAGTTATCTTTGGGGTACGGAGAATTTCTTCCAGAAAATATCGTATTATGAAGGCAAAATCGCAATAAGAAATCACCCTCTTACTCAGGAAAAAATGGCGAAACGAAATGTGAGCGGAACGCAGTTTCCACCTGTTCGCTTGCCCTTCGTTACCATATCCTCTTTAATTTCTTTCTTTTTTTTAAAAATAATTATTCTACATAACTTGTATCGATAACCGTGATTCATTCTATTTCGCTAGCACGGCAATATTTACCAATAGTTGGTGGTCTGTTGTATAAGTTGGTCCTTCATTGACACTCTCCATGTTTTTATTTTGCGAGTGTTTTTTTCACTTCACTGCCCATAAGTCTCTGTCCGTGGAATTTCGCTAACCAGAATTTGAAATTAAGAAAAAAATTTATCAGGCAATGAGCGCAAATATCCGCTTCTCACTCCACCCTCCGAAAATTCTCACGAAATTTGATTTTTTCTTTTATTTTTTTTTTTATCTCCGTTGTTGTTAATCATTGGCTTTAAGAAATCGGTGAGTATTTTCAGATATAAACAGAAGCTAAAAATTTAATTAAATGCATTTCTTTTACCCTTATTGATTAAATTCTGTTTGTTAGAGGCAGCTGCGGACTTTGTAACAAGCGATAAAATTTAAAGAGCTTATATCTCTTCTCTCCGATTTCTTTCTTGATAGTGAATAACCTTATCGCAGTTAATCCCTTTGTAAGGCATTCAATTTTATCGTAAGCTGATTAAACTGTTACGTATTTGAAGAAACTTTTTTGTTCTTTGGAAGATGCTTTAAAACTGTTATATAAATGTTTTCAGAAGTTAGATTTTAAACCACTTGTCCTTAGTTACAAGTAGAAAATTGTTCTGACTAAGAAAGGTCCTAGACACAAGTATCAGTTTTAAGCTCAATGTAACATTTTACTTACAATTATTCCAACGTACTATCCTAATTCAAGAAGGTACGTTCACGATACATCGACCAATTAAGTATGATGAACAATTGGTATTCATGTAATTTTTGTACTGACCTATGAGCTAACGTTTAGTTTCACGAATAATTAAACACTGGTCTTTCGTTTGACTAAATGAGTATTATTTGTTTCAACTGTGTTTAAAATTTTAACAATACTGAGGATAAACTTATATACCTACTGTTTGTTTTATTTTTGTATTATATCGGATACGAGTAGATTAGGATGCTGGCATACATAGTAGTTTATGTCCGTTGTCAGTTGACCCCGCATTCTTACATCATACATATGTAATTTCTCAAATTTTCTTTGGTTTCAATAATCTCTATGGTACAACTTTCAACACTAAGTAGAGACTTCTTCTGTGATTTTTAACGTGCGTGATAATTAATGTAATTTCAGACGTTCTCCATTAGTGTTGCAATCCATCTGGTAATTAAAGCTGGTGTACTTATGAGTTTGACGCATTGCTTTCATCTCTTAGCAGGCTGTAACATGTTGAAATAAACCTCTCCAACAGCCTGCTAAGATAAGACACTTCTTTGCAGTAATTTTCCATCAGGCAGGCGATAGCAACTTTTTGCGTCGTTCAGATTATATACCAAACTTAATGTCTACACATTGATTAGATTATTTATTTATTATTACAGTTTCTTCTTTAATTCTTCACCTCCTTTCCCCAGCAATACAGGCCGGCTGTCTTTTACTAAATTGGCAGGCTCGGATTTGGAGCTTTTATTTCTAAGGTCACATGACCTTGCGGGCTCTAAGCACCTTACTCCTTGCTCCTTACTCCTTACTCCTTGCTCCCAAGGGCGGTTATACCCGCCCTAAAGTCGGTTTTTACCCCCCCTAAAATCAACTTTCGTGTCATTTATAGACCTCTTTTTTGAAAGAAGCTCTACCATTCTACAAGAATTTCGAAACCTCAAGTGAGATTTCCGTTGACCCCCCCCCCTATCCCCTCGGTGATGTTTCGTGAGTTTTCGCCGGACCCCCTCCCCTAATTCACCTCACGTAATTAATGAAGTGGTGACATCTGTCTGCGAAATCTTGAACAGTGTTCTGTGTATAATAATGTATTTTTGTTTGTGAAATGTTTAGCTTATTAGGCGGTGATTGAGGAGCACCCCAGCATTCACTTTGAGTCTGCCGAAAACCACCTAAAAATTGCAGTCAGGACGGCCGGTACGGGACTCCTGGGCTCGTGCCCTGTCCGTTGTACCTCACCGATCTACTGTACGGCACCTCAGCGCCGCACTGAGCGTTATCTTTCATCGCAGTGCGAGATAAAAATCAGTCCAAACTCCTCTAAGAATTTTTCCTGTTGTTTTAACAAGTCTCATATAGTATAATACACGATTCAATACCCTGCTCTTCGTCATTAGGATATATTTTTTTTGTTTTTTTTGTAAATACACCTGCACAAACAATAAACGGAAACTTGCTGCATTAAAATAGGTTATAACGGAGAAGAAAAGTTATTTATTTACATTATGAACAGTGCTAAGTTAGCCCGTACGTTCTGGGTTTGGATCGTTACCGTCTGTTTCTCTACATTTTAAACCGAGCGTGGTGGGTGAACGGTTAACGTTCTGGCCTCCCATTCGGGAGGACGCGGGTTCGAATCCCCGTCCGGGCATCCACATTTGGGTTTTCCATGGTTTCCCCAAATCACTCCAGTCGAATGCCGGGATGCTTCCTTCAAAAAGGCCATGGACGAATTCCTATCCGTTCCTTGTCCCCAGTCTCATCCCGGCTCTAACGACCTTAGCCGTCGACGAGGCGTAAAGCAATATAAAACAGCTAAATTTTAACAGCTTAAGTTTGAAAAACAATCTGAAAGTATTGTTACAAAAACAGAAGGAAAAAGCCAAGTGGGAGTGCAGCTTGGCGCATTTATGATATTATAATCATCTTCACAGATGTTGATGCGGTAGTCAAGTGGATCAAAAATCAACGGTCAACATATTTTCTCGTTATTCATTCTCGAATCTGGCGCAGCTAGTGCAATACTTCAATTCCAATAAAACTTATTGTAAGTAATATCTATCCCATACATCAGGATATAATGCACTCTTAATTAACAACACTTTGAACGAAGAAGTGTTAATATATACTGAAGTAACCACAAAATAAAAGCTTTTGCTTGTTTTGCTACCTACTTGAAAACTACTACCATACTGATATAACAGTGTAGTAATTTTTGTTTAAATACAGGATATGATTGATATTGAGGAATATTTCAAGGTCCTAGGTAATAGTGTTTTTGAGGAAGACCTGGTAACAAAACCGAGCCGGGCGGCAACACTAGCGCCTTGTATTCGTGAGGACAAGCGTTCATATCCAGATTTCGGTTTTCGTTGGTTTCCCAAAATCACTTCAGATAGAAGGCCTAGATGATTCCTTCGAAAGACCATACATTGTCCCCGAACATCTCTCCCGTCTCTAATCACCCGGATGTTAACGAGACGTAACTCCCGCAGAAAAATAAAAACTGGTAATTTGACTGATCTAAATTCCGCTCAGTGCACTGTGAAACATTGTACAAATAAGGAAAATATCTTCAGGCAAGAAGTGTAGAGTCTTGGAGATCTTCTGAAACAGCGATCCAAATTTACAGTGTACAATAGCGTATATATCTCGGCAATGTTGCATCTAGCTTGATGTCTTGTATGAAAGCACAGTTCTGGACCAAATCCTTGCTTCCCTTAATGCTGGTCTGTCACTGCCGTTATTCCACCTCAATCTTTGTGATTTCTCATGTTTTACTTGGTTCCTATATCATTATTGTAAGATGTGCGCTCTTTACAGGTGTTATATCAATTCAGGGCATCCCTTCAGGTAGCTAAAGCTGCAATATGAGCGCTCTTCTGCTCTCCATACCTCATCCAACAACTTTCATTATTGGTTTCTTTACCGCATGCGTCATTTTTAGTCTTCAATTTCGGTTCTTGATCTGTTTCGGAACGAAATTTATACTCTCTTTACATGTAGTTACGACGAAACTGATAGGCGCTTTTCACACTGCGCAATTTTGAAGCAACGCACTGATACTTGAGTATCGTCAATTTGGTTGCCTGCGAGTAGGATAACCACAGGCTACATCTTACAATTAATTGAAACCCGTTAGAAATAGTTTTAAATAATAAAGAAAATTACTGGATACTATTTACACGTATTCTTTTCTCAAATTCACGCACTAACATAACGTTGAACGCCTATTCATCCGCCATGTTTCACACTTGACAAGACTCGCAAGAGACGCGACTGGCCGCCGACTTCCTTGCAGGTCGCTTTAGACTGGTAAGATACCCGTAGGATACGCGTCTGTTGGGAGTCGCGCCGCTTGTGCTGCCCCATTACTCTGCATTGAAGTGATTTACTGGATACTCTCAAGGTACTCGAGTCTCCGTCGCGTCTCCTGAGACTTGCGCAGTGCGAAGAGGACCATAGTCTTTACAATTTCATTAAAATGTATGCCTAATACACTTCCAGCAAGAACATCTCCCAAATACTTCTTCTACTGCAGGTGGTATTGGTCATGCTGGTGATGGTGGCTGCCGAAGAACCCTCCAGCTACTGCTACGTGCCGGATGGGCGGCCTCTTGATTTCAACTGCGTGGGCCACACCAAGATGCCGAGGGCAGTGCCTCGGTTCTCCGTGTCACTCAACATGAGCGGCAGTCACGTTCAGAGGATCGACGGGAAGGCCCTCAACAAGGCGGGAGCCACTGCCGTCAAGAACCTCTACTTCCAGGGCAACGACATCCGAGTGCTCCACCGCGGAGACACCTGTGGTCTCGACAACATGCGCGTCCTGGACCTCTCTGCAAACAAGTAAGCAACTGATAAATTAATGGAGGATATCTTGGTGTATCAATTGCATAAAATATTCTCTGGCTTCCCCCGGTGAAGCGCGTCAATTTGAAGCGACGTTTCGAAGCCGTTCTCTGGCTCCATCTTCCAACGAAGTGTCGGGCTCCCATAGAGTCCTTCCTTATATAGCCTGCACCGGCAACGTTGCCGGTGACGTCATAGTCACGTGCGCCGAGCGCCTGTCTGTTCAGAGGTGGTGGGGTTAGAAGTCTGGTGGGGCGGAAGGCGTGGTGACATGGTTCGGCTGGAGGTCGGAATGTATTTAACGACGCCCTCCCCCGATGGGAAACCTGAGAATATTTTATGCAAGTAAGCTACTGCACCACAATCAACGTTTTTAGCACGACAACGTTACGTTAACCCGTCATCTCAGGAGATATTTGTTTCCAGATAACTAGGGCCGTAGTTAGTTGGAACCGTATGTCCCCCACTAACGCCTGGTACATATCGCCAAAACAAATTTCACAAATCAGTCCAACAATTCTCAAACGCTTTAAGTTTGGAAACTTTGAGACAATGACGCGAACTGTGCCACATAGCATAAGACATTCTTCTTCAATTTTTTATAGTGTCTTCTTTTTTAAAATTAATATGCTTCAATTCTTTCGTTCCATGGTTCACTTATCTTTATATTTCTTTTTCTATTATCACCACTCTCTCTCTCTTGCCTTGGATACTCCTTACATCGAATTCTCTCATCTTCATTTTAGCCACTTTCCCTCCAATCTAATTTGCCTGAGTTAATATCAATTGTCCTAATCATTTAACACTTCGTTCCCGATTTTACTTGTAATTTCTTTTATCTTGTTCCAGTCTTTTCCAGTCAACCCATACAGTGATCTTATCGTTCTCATCTCCTCATCATTTGTATCCTGCCTACATTCATTTTTCTCAGCGGTAAAGCCTTTGTTCCAAATATACCAAGTGAGTTTTTTATCTTGAGACAACTAAATATCTCGAAAACTACAAATCCGATCAAAAAAAGTGGGTAATAAAAATTGTTCGTCTCGACGGGGGACATCCGATGATACCAAATTTGACTCCCCACCCCCACCCCCTAGGGGTGGGGGAAGGGGGAGAAAAAAAACTTAAATAGGAACCCCCATTTTTTATTGCAGATTCTGATTCCCCGGAAAAAACTACCCCTATTTGACCCCCAATTCGAGTCATTTTGGTCGATAGATGGCGCTGCATTTCTCAGAGTTTTCTCATTACTTGATGTACTTCCATTGCGTTCACATCGTCGCTCATTTCTCAGAGTTTTCTCATTACTTGATGTACTTTCATAGCGTTCATAACATCTCTGATTTATTTACTTCGTTCTGTTGCACGTGTCAATGAGAATGCAGGCTATAACGTTGCAAGAAAAAATTGAAATGGTCTACATTTATGGAGAATGTCGCAAGAATATCGATAATGCTGTTGATCTTTATGCTCATCGTTTTCCAGACCAGCCTCGATCGCGCGCTTCTTTTTACCGTATTATCCAACAGTTCACTCAGGAGGGAAGTGTGCACACAAACAAACGAAAGCGGCGAAGGACGATAGCTGGAGAAAATAACGAAGTTGCAGTTTTAGCTGCAGTGGCTTATAACCCTCACATTAGTACTCGACAAATAAGTCGTGAATCAGGAATTTCTCAGACTACTGTTTGTCAGATTTTGCATCGTAGAAAATACCATCCGTTCCATGTTTCGTTGCATCAAGAACTTCACGGCAATGATTTCGATAATCGATTGACATTTTGCCGATGGTCGCTACAGAAAATACAAGAAGAACCCCATTTCTTTGCTCGAGTACTGTTTTCGGATGAATCCACTTTTACTAACCACGGCACCATTAATCGACACAACATGCATTATTGGAGTGTGGAAAACCCGCATTGGTTACGCCAAGTTGAACATCAGCGTCCGTGGAATGTAAATGTTTGGTGTGGGATAATTGGGGACAAACTTATTGGTCCACATTTTATCCATGGACATTTCAATGGGGAGAAATACACAGACGGAAAAAAAAATCCCAACACCAAGAAAAAATTATTGTAGAGTAATGAAATTTGGACAATGCATTTGTCAAGTTAACATGTTTAATTGATTAAATTTTCAAGATCACAGGTTAATTTAAGCTCAAGAAAATGCATTTCAAATGTGAAATACTGTTAAATTAATAGCCGGTGTAACCTCCAGAATTTTGAATGCAAGCCTGCAAACGTGAATGCATTGTGTCATACAGGTTTCGAATGTCACTTTGTGGTATGGAGTTCCATGCTTGTTGTACTTGTGCTGTCAATACTGGGACGGTCAGTGCTGGCTGTGGATGATGCTGGAGTTGTCGTCCAATGATATCCCATACGTGTTCAATTGGAGACAGATCTGGTGATCTCGCAGGCCAAGGTAACATGTCGACACTCTGTAGAGCACGTTGCGAGACAACAGCGGTATGAGGGCGAGCGTTATCCTGTTGAAAAACTCCCCCTTGAATGCTGTTCATGAATGGCAGCACTACAGGTTGAATTACCAGACTGACGTACAAATTTGCAGTCAGTGTGTTTGGTATAACCACAAGAGTGCTCCTGCTGTCATAGGAAATTGCTCCCCAGACCATGACTCCAGGTGTAGGTCCAGTGTGTCTAGGCCGCAGACAGTTTGGTTGCAGGCGTTCCCCTGGCCTCCTTCTGACCAACACTCGGCCATCACTGGCACCAAGGCAGAACCTGCTTTCATCAGAAAACACAACAGATCTCCACTCCGTCCTCCAATGAGCTCTGGCTTGACACCACTGGAGTCGCAAACGGCGATGGCTTGTAGTCAGTGGAATGCACGCTACAGGGCGCCTGGCTCGGAGCTGTCCTTGAAGTAACCGATTTCCTATGACAGCAGGAGCACTCTTGTGGTTATACCAAACACACTGACTGCAAATTTGTACGTCAGTCTGGTAATTCAACCTGTAGTGCTGCCATTCATGAACAGCATTCAAGGGGGAGTTTTTCAACAGGATAACGCTCGCCCTCATACCGCTGTTGTCTCGCAACGTGCTCTACAGAGTGTCGACATGTTACCTTGGCCTGCGAGATCACCAGATCTGTCTCCAATTGAACACGTATGGGATATCATTGGACGACAACTCCAGCATCATCCACAGCCAGCACTGACCGTCCCAGTATTGACAGCACAAGTACAACAAGCATGGAACTCCATACCACAAAGTGACATTCGAAACCTGTATGACACAATGCATTCACGTTTGCAGGCTTGCATTCAAAATTCTGGAGGTTACACCGGCTATTAATTTAACAGTATTTCACATTTGAAATGCATTTTCTTGAGCTTAAATTAACCTGTGATCTTGAAAATTTAATCAATTAAACATGTTAACTTGACAAATGCATTGTCCAAATTTCATTACTCTACAATAATTTTTTCTTGGTGTTGGGATTTTTTTTTCCGTCTGTGTATCAACAACTCTTAGAGGACGTACTGCCAACATTGCTTGAAGACGTACCCTTAGACGTGCGACAAACAATGTGGTTTCAACATGACGGTTGTCCAGCACATTTTGCTGTAAGATCGCGGGAAGTGTTAGATCGTCTGTACAATCGTCGATGGATCGGAAGAGGAGGTCCAGTGCCGTGGCCTGCAAGATCACCAGATCTCACTTCGCCTGATTTTTTTTTATGGGGATACTTGAAGAATGAAGTTTACAGTGAAGTGCCAACAACGCCTGAAAACATGATTGAACGAATTACCAACGCTTGTCAAAAAATCACGCCGGATATGCTTCTTAGTTGCGTCGAATCATTCCAAGAGCGGGTAAATAAATGCATCGATGTCGGTGGTGATATTTTCGAGCACTTGCTTTAGAATTGTTGTTAGAAACAAACACGTGAGAGGCGAGGGGACTCACCAAAAACAAGCACCCCGATGGTGAGAGGCGAGGGGACTCACCAAAAACAAGCACCCCGATGGTGAGAGGCGAGGGGACTCACCTAAATCTAGCACCCCAAAGGGAACAGAAAATTACTACGTCCACGTCGTTGTTCCTGGGTAACGCAAAAAGTAATGTTTGACTTTCGCTATCTGCTAAAGAATTTGCATCAGTGCATTTTGAAATAATGTCCATTCCCATCCCTCAAGTTTGGAGGTGGGTGGTGTTATTGAATAGTTTTTGAAAAATATCAATCACATTAACTTGTATTTTGCTGATCTGATGTGTATTTCACGAGATATCCTCATTTTTAAATGAATTTTTGCTTATTTTGATTTTTGTCGATTGCAGCGCCATCTATCGACCAAAATGACTCGAATTGGGGGTGAAATAGGGGTAGTTTTTTCCGGGGAATCAGAATCTGCAATAAAAAATGGGGGTTCCTATTTAAGTTTTTTTTCTCCCCCTTCCCCCACCCCTAGGGGGTGGGGGTGGGGAGTCAAATTTGGTATCATCGGATGTCCCCCGTCGAGACGAACAATTTTTATTACCCACTTTTTTTGATCGGATTTGTAGTTTTCGAGATATTTAGTTGTCTCAAGATAAAAAACTCACCTGGTATATACCGAGCGTGGTGGGTGAACTGTTAACGTTCTGGCCTCGCATTCGGGAGATCGCGGGTTCGAATCCCCGTCCGGGCATCCAGATTTGGACTTTCCATGCTTTCCCCAAATCATTACAGGCAAATACCGGGATGCATCATTCAAAAGGCCATGGTCGAACTCCTTCCCGTTCCTTGTTCCCATTCTCATCCCGTCTCTAATGACCTTTGCCGTCGACGAGGCGTAAAGCCAAAAGCAAATATACATATATATATACTTATATTAAACCTTGTTTAATTTTTCAACAAATTGTTTCATATACATTACAGCAGAGCAGGTAAAATGGGATAGCAAAGATTGCACGGAATTTGGATACTGCGACCACATTACCAATAAATAGTTTTTTTTTCTTTTATTAATGGCTTTTGGCAGCTGAGGCCATACAGCCAGCTCAATGTGTTATATTAAAGCTTCCAGTGAATCAGTTAAATCCAGTGTTTATATAGTCTTCAAAGTGCGGATGCCACAGGACGGACAGGACACACACACAGACAAACAACACTTAACATCCATGCCCGCGGCCGGATTCGAACCGGCGACCTTCGGCACGTGGAGCTAGCACTCTAGCCCCTACCCCACCGAGGCCGGCAATAAATAGTTTATATGAATGCACAAATTGTGGAAAAATAAATTCTTTGTCGTTGTTCACCATTATACCTGGGAGTTGGTTCAGTTGTTCTTAATAAGTGCGTCTTCCGAAAAGACTCCTTACTTTTATTTGTAATTTGCCGTTTTCTTGTGTGATTTTCATGGTTAACAAAAGGTATTCTAAAATGATTCTTAAGACTTCCGCGGCCGTCTTTGTACATGATTTATAGCTTTACGGGCTAAGCCGCGTCGTTTATTGGATTATCTAAGCTTTCGCTGGAGTAAAACAGGCGAAAGCTTAGATAATCCAATAAATGACGCTGCATAGCCCGCAAAGCTATAAATCATGTAAAAAAAGTCTTCTTTTTCGTTTTGGTTTGCACGATGTAGAACATAATTTCACTTAGAATCCAGAGCCTGTCTTGAAGTAAGTACGTACTAATAAGATGATGACTATTTAACGCCACAGTGCGAATCATTACATAAATATCTGTAAGTTTCTAAGTGTATAATATCGCAGGGGCGATGAACAATATAGCAGAAGTTGACGACAGGAGTGTGGGTTGCTATGTCGGTAGAGTCGGTCGCGAGTGTACGCACGGAAAGTGATTTGTAATCAGCGAGCATCGTCGCGTAATTAAAAAAAAAAGTGTGGAGGGAGAGGACAGGCTGTGAACAGTGCTAGGACTGAATCGCGAGTGAATATAACTTTCGTTTGGTGGCGTTGTTAGATCCCCCAGAGTGTGAAACAGGACTGTGTTCTACTGACAGTTCATATGAATATTTACTGGGGCTACGACTCACTTTCATCGATCCTAATTTCACGAACCTAGCAGCTTCGGTCGTTAGCGCTGGCGAATGTATGTTGTGTTTAATAAAACTTTTGCGATCCGTGAATAGCTGCATGTGTGTGTCAACTTTTATCTGTAGCATGTAGTAGTACCTGAATATGACCTATTCAACCTTTCGTTAAGCATAGATCACTTGACTGGCAACCGGGTCAATAGAATCTGTAAATGTGTAAAAGCTGGGACAGCTACACTAGTGGTAGCACGTAACACCAGATGAAACATTAATATTAAATTAAGCCCAACACCCATAATTGTGTTACAACTACTTTCATCGGTGATTCTTGATAAGGACTACTATAGCATGCTTTGTCCTCATCCATTTTTGATATGTAGCACCAAATTTAAACCGATGTAGAATAGAGTCGATATATCCGCATAGGTCACATCTGTTTGTTACTTAGAAGCGTATGCATTTCTAATTTGATGGAAGTGTAATGAATCATTTTAAACCATAAAGCTTGTATATTTGTTTCTCATTTGTTGGAACTGTTTAATACTTGTATGCTTGAGAGAAAAGATGTTAAAAATGTTTCACCACATGTTCCCCCAGTTGGTATCTGTATTTATTGTATTATTATTTTGTTGCGTTGACCATTATTCGTTAAGATTATGTAGAGCTCTTTGATTGTCTGTGCAGTTCGTATGTGATATAACTATTTTGTCTAAAGTAATCCCTGATGTGTGGGAAGTTCTTGTTGATCTGATTAATCCATACAGGGGCCTATGTACTTGCCGGTGTGTATGTTTTTACTAACTGAGCTGAGAGATTGTCCTTTGCTATCATAATTTTATTAATCATCCGTAGAACAAAGGCTTTACAGTTGCTGTATTGGTTCCATCCAAACAACCCTGCCGTGCGGTAAAGTTTAGTTCTGAACGTTTACTTTTAAGCGTGGCTTAGAAACCATGAGCTTGCTTGTAAATTTTTTGTTATGGCCTTGGGGAAGGGGGACTTTCATTTCGTAATATGTTTATCTGCTTACTTTTGTGCACTTGGAGAATTCCAGTGATAGTATTTAAGACATGTTTCAAGTTATTTGTGGGGGTTGCCTTCAAGTCATCTACTTAGTTATTTGTGTATATTTATTTCCTTTATTTCATGCTTTTTTCCTCTTTTTTGCTTATGGTTTTATGCCTCGTCGACGTCGAGGTCATAAGAGGCGTTAAAAGATGGGGAACAAGGAACGGGAAGGAATTCGGCCATGGCCTTATAAAGGAATCATCCCGGCATTCGCATGGAGTGATTTTGGAAACCATGGAAAACCCAAATCTGGATGCTCGGACGGGGATTCAAACCAGAATGCGAGGCCAGAGTGTTACCGCTCACCCACAACGTTCGGTTTATTTCATTCACTGTCTATTTATTTTGGAGCTCAATGTGTAGGGAATTGGATTTTTCCATTATGAATGAAGCTCCGTCCGCATATCTAAACATTTGTAAGTGGTGTCTAATGTTATCCATGTCTTCCTGTCTTGAGACGTAGATGCCAAAATTATCTGTATAGCCACAGCAGATGCAACTTTTGCCATGGAATACAATTCCACCAGTGTTACGAATTTTAAAGCAGCACCTTCAGCTGCTGTGTATACATTTTCCTTTAGCTAAACTACAGTCTTTTAACCATGCAATATTCCCGAAATTTAATTTTGTAAAATTTCGTAAAATGAATGGACGCAGCAATGAAACTTATGTCACTGATACTTCAACCTTTTTTGTTACAGTCTGGAGACCGTCGACGAAGACGCGTTGTTGTGTAACCCCAGTCTGAAGCGACTGGTGCTGTCGGACAACCCAAACCTGGAGCTGTCAGTCCTGCAGAGCGAGTCGTTGACAGACCTATTTCTTGACCATTGCGACATCTCGTGGCTGCACGTCGACTTTCTAGCAGGACTTCCCAACCTGCAACGCCTGTTCATTAGAGACAGCAGTGGCATTAGCTGCAGAAAAGTTCACGAGGAGCTGCTCATGAACGGATACGACAGGGTGGAATTTTTCTGCACGGAGAGGACTATCCATTTAGGCATGGAGATACCATCCCCTCCAATACTCTCACCACCTGTTGTGAATTTCGCTAATGTGATGGAAGATATATCTCAACAACCAGAACTGTCGAGACAGCGAGCTCAGACACGCGATGTCTTTGGCCAAGTCTTGACGGTTGTCGCTTCAGTTCCAGTCACCATATCGGTGATACTCATTTTTTTCGTCTGTCACTACCTTTGGCGACGTAGGTGTGGGAATACTGACGTGGAAGACCAAACTCACGACTACGAACAAGTAATCTACTGAAGTCCATCAGTAGTCTCAATGATAACGTCAGGAATCCTTCTTGCCGTAGCATTCCTGTTACTCGGTTCACTATCCAAAGATAATGCATGTGGAGGCATGTCAACGATGTGGCAACACTGACTAAGGTTTATTCTGTGGTTTCATGTTCGAGACGCCATCGAAGGTGTGATATCAACACCTAGACCAGACTGTAACCTTGCGCATTTTTTTTTGTTAAAGGCTCGCTGAACTACAGCCAGTACCTTTTACATTACTGTATCTTCCTCTTTCAAATCGTTTACTTTATAGGCGAAAACTAAAAAACAACAATCTGGGTTGTTTAAAAATTATGGCTTTACGCCTCGTTGACGTCGAGTTCATTAGAGGAGTGAAAGGAAGGAGGACAAGGAACGGGAAGGAATTCGGTCATGGCCTTTTGAAGGAAACATTCCGGCATTCGCCTGGAGTGATTTGGGAAAACCATGGAAAACCCAAATCAGGATGCCCGGAGGACTGCTCTAACAGTTGGTCAAATGTAATATTGCGACTTTCCTACGGACAGATAAATTAATACAAAAATACGGTCGTAACTAACAAGATGGAATGGAAATTCTTAGTCAGTTACACTGTACTTTTTCTTTATCCGATTTTCGCGAGAGCTGTAATTATGAAGTATTCCCTTATAGAGGGTTATAAATTATTCTCGGACTAGTATCGCTGTTCTGATTATTACCGACCAGAGAAAACTAAAAGGATTTTTATCTTCGATCATTATTGTGCCGGAATTTTAATGTCTTTTTAATACTGGTGCCCTTGCTGATTCAGCTTTCATTGTACGAAAGACACTTAAGTGCCTCACTAACGAGCTATTTAGTCTTGCTGTGTAGCCTGAGGTAATTGTTTTCGGAACTCGTGATTTGCAGCTAATTTCCGTACGTTGGTTTCTTGCATTTAGTGAAGACGTCTACGCTAGAATCCACACCTATTATACGAACTGTCCCATTTGAGAGAGAAAGAGGATGGTAGCGTTAATACGAAAATTTATAGAAAAATACAAGGAATATAAAAAAGCACAAGAACGAATAAGACATAAAGATAAAGAAGAATAAGGCTGATTAAGATGTGCAGACAACAACAAAGAGGAGGGCATCTGCAAGTTAGAAGACGCATATAGGGGCTGAAATTGTCGTGAATAATAAGAAGTCTCGATTTTTTAAATATATAACTAGCCCGTTGTATAGATTCCTGTTTTTATTAGTTAAAAGTATAATAAAGTTTATTGGTTGAAGGTTATAATTCTGCCTACCTCTTTTATCATTTTATCTTGATAATGTTCAATTTTTTTTAAGCAAACACTATGTTACTGGTCCAGGCAATCACAAAGCGAGATCTCAAGCATCGCAAACAGTGTAAACAGCATTGATGAAATGATAATTAAACGATATCTTTGCTATGAGAGGAAAGTTAGCGTTGCAGTTGTGGAGAAATATTTCGCCTTTTCAGTGTCATCCTGAACTTTTCTTTGTGGCGTCCGAAAGGATTGCCACATTCAGAGTAGCCATTTTGCTGGCCTGTTTTTGCCTATCCACGATGCTAACTGAGGCGAAAAGCAGAAGTTAACTTTCCAGAGGCCTCTTTGCGTTGGTATGTACCTGACGTCGGCTGTAATGTGGTCTCGTTCAAATGAAATACTAATATATTTTAAAGCTTCAGTAATGAAGAAGGGAGTAAAAAAAATATGTTGAAATAATTTTTTATTTGCCTGGATTATAAATAAGGAATGTAATTTTGAGAACTGTATTTGAGTTTCGAATAAAACTATCACCATCGGACGATTCTACGTCTATATCTACAATCTGCTATGGGTGGCAGAGGGTGTTTTCAACCAAACATAATCTCTGCTGAAGGCACAGGAAAAGAAATAATTCTTGTAGGCATCAGTTATTCATCTTATTTTCCCGATTTTATCTTTGCGGTTAGTGAAACATAGTTAGAGTGAAACTACAAATATTTCATTGTTACAATAAAATCGTTTCTGATATCAAAAGTTAAATTTCTAAGTCAACTTCGAAAATATTGTGACAAACGTTCACGAAATGAGTTTTTTTTTCTCTGCACTTTCCCGATGCTGTTAATCAATCCCCTTGCCACACAAATACCATACAAAAGAACAATATTCTAAACGAGTACTGAGAATAATTATATAAGCCATCTATTTTTTTATATGCGTTGTAATTATTCAAGTTTTTACCTCAAAATCTAAATCAATTTTTAGCTTTAATCACGCCCGAGGCAATGTGCTAATTTGACTTGATGTTTCTTTATATTACTACATACATATATCTCGGGCTATCAACCCGATCAAGAATCCAACATCTTGATCGGAGTAAGGATTTAATAATCTAACATAAAAATTTTGTCATCCTTTAGTTCTAAGATTGTATAAATGACAACTGAAAAAATGTCTATAGTTTCATCATATATGGGTTATCGCATAGACAGAAAATATTTTGTTATCCAAGGTGATTAACGTTCACATAAAAATATTCCGCCTCGACCTTACAATTTCCTGAGAGTTATCCCCTATTTTAGTATTTTTGTGACGAATAGTTATATAGGATCTCGCAAGAAAATTATATTTTTTTGTTAAGCGTGATGATTAGGGTTCGGATCTCTATGACCAAAGAAATAGAGAAATATACAGGCAAATATCGCCTTAAAAATGGGTAAATATAACCTAAAAATGTCAAAATATGACCAAACATTTAAATTTACTATACATCATAACATGCTCAGTTTTACATCTTTTGTTTTATCTAGTAGTGTCGCTTTCATTTAGACAGCATAATTTGCTTCCGTGCACTCGCTGCACCGTTGGGAAATTAAATTTTAGATCATTTTGTTGAAGTCACTTTAATTTCAGATAACATACAGAATAGAACTCTTTCATCTGTACTAAAATACTAATATCTAAATTCCTTTACGTAACTTCGTACTTTCAGAAAATTTTACTTTCGACATGGCGGTAGGTCTACTCACTGATCCACTGCAGATTTAACGATGCCTGAGGATATTTCATTGAGATATTGATTCACGCTGATCGACACAGGCATGCTTCTGCTGCATTGTCGAGATTAAAAGCCGGGCGGAACATTACGTTTAGAGAGTGACAATAATGTATAACTTTCATTCTTGACTGGTGAATTCTGACCACAGTGAAAATAAATCCCCCCCCCCCCACCTGTATAGCACAAGTACAGTACTGTGAATAATTATCTTAATTTCTTCTCATCTATATCTAGTGAATTCCTGGTACTATTAAAAAAAACTACCAGATTTTTTCTCAAAATATGACCATAAATATTATAGAAATATGATCAAAACTGGAAAAAATGGTCTGAATATACAATTAAATGCTATATAAAATATTTTTAAATACAATCAGAATAAATGAATCAGTGTTTAATTCAGCATTTCAGCTTAAAAAGAAGGTAGGAAAAAATTATGACCTGTCTTAAAGAGTAGAACCCCAGTGATGATAAACACATCTTCCTGATATGTATTCTTTGGAATGAAACATATGCTTAAATGACGGATAATAACTGCCTGAAGTTTGAACAGACGATTTTTTTGTATTTGAAAAGGCCTAAAAGATTACATTTGAAATCCCATGTTTAGGTTTTATTAACATTTTGTTTTAACTGCGTAAGAAACATGTTTTGAAAATAGTATAAACAGGTTTTTTCGTCGCAGAAAGTAGTCTGAGCTTTTTAGAGTATTTTATCGTTGTTTTTGACTCACTCTGTTTATCCTAACTCGTAAATTAGATTAGACCGTTATCACAGCCAATTCCCATCATTGGTTTAGTATCGAATGAGCTGAGCCTGAGACAGCGGCTACAAGCGCAGCACTACTGGCGTCGTGTATGCCTGTCTATTAGGCACGTGTTGCGTCACATTCCCAGACCGCAGCTCCGAGATTGCAATGGACCTTCAACCTTTATAATCTCATGAATTAGGTTTTAATGCTTCCAGATTTAAATCTAAATTTCCCTGTGTGTGCTTTTCTCGAGAATCCCATAACGTAGCTATTACGGATGATACTTAATCATTTTTTCTCTTTTGACTTCTTGATAGAGTTAGGGTCTGGTACTGCTATTTCTGCTTTTGATAACTGTGTTACATGGGAATAAAAGGTAACTTTGTAGTATAATTAGATTAAGATAGAGTGGAAGGCCAATAGTTTTTACAGCAGAGCGCGAAACGGAACACAGGAAGAAAGAAAAAAAACGAAAAAAAACGAAAAAAAAAAACGAAAAAAAAAACCTCACCGACCATAAAGACACAAAATTTTCTTCAGAAGAAGGGAGGAGAATACATCACTGACTATGGGGTGTACAAAGGGCGGGTAGTTAGCAGCAGAGAGTGCGTAGGAGTTAGCACAAAGGACATTCACAGTAAGTGACGTATATGCTCGCAGGCAAAAAATACTAGTTTTTGGTAGGGTGTGTTCATATTTTTCGACAGATTTCACCCCTGCGACAATTGCATCGCGAACCGGACAGGATAATAATTGTTTCTTGTGTCTCTGGTGTTTTTTTTTTTCTGTTTTTTGTTTTTGTTTTTTTTGGTGATGCGGGTGAGTATCTTCTTTGGGAGATCTGACGAGAGATGCAAGTTAATATCGATAAATACGGATATATCGATAATTATATCGACGCCAGACAGATATCGATAATATCGGCGACGTCAAGCCCGTAATACAGGTACTTTTAGATATTTGTATATATTACATTAGAAATAAATACGTAGATAAAAATTAAATAATTAATTTGAGGTGTTTATTGAAAAAAATAGTTCTGCAAATATTCGAAGTCAACAGAGCCTGAAAAGAATGGTTTGGTTAAATTTTTCCCATGAAGTCTGTTCCTAGTTCTCGTTATTTGGACAATAACCGTAGAATTAGTATGTGTTACTGAGTGTGTGAACCTGAGCCACTGATACAGGCGACTCAAGAGATGTTAAACTGAAATTAGATCACCTAGCCAAACCCAGTTAATTCAATGTCACCTTCTGCGATGGTAAATTTCAACAAGGCGCGAGCTATAATTAATGTCAAAATTTAAAATGTTAATGGGGGCGAGAAGGTACATTTCACAAGTTTCACTAATAATGTAAATACTGTTGTAGATTACACTATAAAATTCAGAGATGATGGTGGGAGATCAATTGTATAATGGTCAAGCCCATTACAATATGTTGAGACTACGTTCAGTGACGGAAGAAATGATTATCCGTGAAATGGATTGTGAACTAACAACTTAAAAATTAATGGACTCAATTTTTTTTAAATTTGTGAGCTAATGTAATGATATACATAATAGCCTTGTGAAATTACATTAAGGTGCAGCCATTAGAATCTGCAACAGGTTGAGATCCTTTGCGAGAATGCCGTGCGGGTCACGAATCTTAGCCAAGGACACGGAAAGAATGCGGTCACCCTACTCTCCCCTCCACCCCTGAAACCGTTAAGCTGCTTTCCCAAGGCGCGTTGTAAAGGGGCGCACCTCATCAGCCGAAGAGTACGGATCATCGCGCGCCGCAGGTTAGCCCTCGCTACCTCCCCACCACCTTGCCTAGTGTCGTTTCTGCTATACGCGCCTTTCACCTTTACCGCCTGGCGATGGGTAGAGGTGCGCTCCGTCCGTGACCACGGTCGGCTCCTTTGAGCCCCGGCGCGGCCTGTCCCCTACTCGTCCGGCGCGGCTTACCAAACAACGCGTCGTGGGAACGCACCGTTAGGGGGCTGCTAGAGGAACACTCTGGTTTGGTTAACTGGAGAGGGAGCCTCGTAGCAGAGGTCCCCGTTTTATCCGCAGACGTTTTTGCGTAATTCGCGGTTGTGTGTGACTCGAGTGAGTCCTCGCATCTACTGTGTGGAGGAGGAGCGTTGGTTCGCACCCTCTCTGACCAACTTCTTCAATTCGAGCCTAGGAGGACTACGATTCTCTCGCTCGTCGAGGAATCTTCGTTCGTGGGTGGTAGGCTGATTACAGCTCGGACTCAGAAGCCGACAACATCGCAAAAGACAACGTAGTAAAGGGAGCGTGCATAAACCACGTAGCTCCATTTTCGCCTCCTGTGAACCCCCCCTTCCCCCCACTTATCCCTTCGTGGCTTTTGCCTCTAACCCCCCCCCCCTTCTCACGTAGCACGTAGCTTTTCCCCCATTTTGATTCCAGAAGACATTTTGTTCTGTTTTCTCCTGTCAGACTATTGTAAATTACATACGGAGATAATTAATTGAAGGAAATAAATATTTACATGCTGTTGTATGTTCTGTTCATCATTTTATCCGTGAAAAATGTTATGAAAGAAAGCTACGTGTCCTGGCTAGGAACCCCCCCCCTCCCTCCACGTATCCCAGCGTAACCTTCCGGCCAACCCCTCCCACCCTTGGACCGAGCCACGTAGTTTGTACACGCTCCCAAAGTAACAATATAGACATTTGTGTGTGAAGTGCTTCTCACCACGGCGCCCATTAAATTAACCCGTTACGACCATGGGAAAGAAAATCATTCGTTAGCCTTGTCACAAATTAATTCATCCTCATCATCATGTCCTGTAATTACATAAAATAAATATAAAGACAATTTTAGTTGCTCCTAAATTTAAATGTTGCCTTGAACATTAATTTATTTCCATCCTGTCACAAAATATCAATTAATAAATGAATTCCTGGTGGCGCATCAGCTTGACACCTCATGACCTCAATACATTGTTCTACGCTGTTTGGAATGAATGAAGAAACAGACGTAGATTGTCTGAATAACTGAGCTATTGGTTTTACGGTCTTAATGTCGTTTTATTTTGGCGGTCTCACAAGTAAAAAGAAGGAAGGGGGGTGTAATATTATTGGTCGGGAGACCCGAAGGGTTGTGCTGTCAGTGGTTTGACAGAGTTTTTATTTGCCGTTAATGAGCCTCTGTCCTGACTGTCCTTGACAGGGGACCTACAGTTTTACATGGAATCCCAACCACGGAACTGTTCTGGCGTACATTACATTTCACAGCAACTTATGTCAGAGGTGAAGTATAGGTTAAGGACTTTTCAATATCTCCGCACAGACAGGGACTCGAACCCAGGGCCTCTCTACTCCAGTAAGACGCTTTAACCACTCAGCCACCACGCCGCTCTGGCTTACAAGTGAAATACTTCGTGGAATACAGAAAATAGTAGCAATAGCTTGGAACCGTAAACGCATTTTCCTTCTTTACAACACATCATCCACAATGGAACATTCTTACACCCGCCTCAAGAATATTCTAGGCGACCCATGGAGCAACAACATTTATACATTTCGATATTGACGTGGTGGTTTGTGTATCCATTAAGCATTCTTCCCTTTCAACCTTCCAAAGTGTCGCCCCTGAACACTCGTACAATGCTAACACTGGCAGAATGCTCTTCAACCATCAACAATCATCAGAACAGAGTTCAATGACCATTTAACACACATTTTCCAGCAGTAAAAAGATGAAAATTCAATTAAATATATATCCAAACATATGTTCATAACCTAAAGGTTGGTTCGGTCCTACCGAAGCAGTTATACTAAGCCATTGTTTCAGAGGTAGTAAGGCTAGTTCCTTTCCTCTCGGACCTACAGTTTAATGTGGGATCCAAACAACTTAAGCTGCTGACGTAGCTGTGCTCAGTATTCCCTGATTCAAATTGACTCTCATATCCTTACTGAACGATTAGTTGAAATATATTTTACTAGTTGTTATCCGTGACTTCGTATGTGTGTACTTGGAGCTTTATTGCTAGAATTGGGTGTAGAAAGATGTAAGTTGCGTAAAAGATGTCTCAAAAAACACGGAGTCAGGATAATACGAGAGGAAAGCCTTCACCGTACCATTCTATCATAGAAAATGTCTCAAAAGACTATCATTTTCAAAATATTTAAAAATATCAAAAAACTAAGGTTGGTATGGGTGGGGGGAGGGGATTACTGATCGCTTGATCTAGTCTAGTTTCTTCGGCGTGAGCATTAGATTCATAGTTTCTAATAACTTTAGCTGCTCGTGCTCTACTAGTAAAAAAATAAGACAAAATATACCGATGCCAGAAGCTTTTAGGTAGACACAAAAATAGTAGTCCGTTGCAGCGAAAATTAGCATTTATACTGTATAATGTGTTTTGTCTGTAAACGAAATTTATGAACAGGTCCCGGAAAAAGTATCCTCTATTCTTGCTAATGATACAAAGTATTTCCTTGTTAAATTTAATCAACGTCGGATCAGCCGCTGAGCCCTATAAACGTAACAGACATATAGAAGGACAGAGTTAAAATATTAGTATAGATTAGTGTAGATCATAGATCATTCACAAACTGCCTGCGAGAGAAACAAATCCTTAGCGACGGATATAGCATAAAGCATTTAAAGCGTATGGCATTGTTGTCTCAAGGAGGATTGTTCGACCGTCTATGTGATAGAGTTTCGATTTGCCACATATTCCACCTCCGTCATTGCTGGACATACAGTTTAACGGTCTTGCGTGGCTAATATGATCAAAAAGAAAAGAAAAAACCTCTCAAAAATTCCTGCTCTCACCTGGATTTGAACCGGTAACCAGAGCAAGATACTTTGACAGGAAGCGCCATAACCACTCAGCCACCATACCGCTCTCCGATATAGCATTACAGGGACTACACATGCTACGCGTCTGTCTATCACCATTCAGTTAGTTTTCAGATTTCCATGACAGAATATATTATTTATAATGAAAACAGTATCCTATGTCCTTCCCAATTGCAAATACTACTCCCTTGTAAAATTTCATCAAGTTCGTTTAGCCCTAAAAACGTAACATACTGACAGAGTGACAGAGTAATTTATAATGTTAGTATTAATAAAATATCCACGTTTCTTTTCAATCACAGTTCTATGTTAATTAAATACAAAAGATTATAGTGTTTTTGAAAGAAACGATACTAGATTACATTAGTAAAAAATAAAATAAAAAAAACATACATGAGTATTGCCTTTAATTCAGTTTTTAATCACAAAGAAAATTCAGGAAACAGGTTAAAATATATTCGAAATATGGTATTATAAATTAAATAATGGAAGATTTATGATGTGACACCTTATGTAGTTACGAAGTTATTCCTAGCCATTGTGTTAAAAATATTAGTACGTTGTACATACAGATAAAAGAAAAAAGATAATCTAAGCGTGTATTTGTTGCAATAATATATTTCAAATAATATTTTCCTGGGAAAATAAGATTTCATTTTAACTATTTGACTACAGAAATATTAGCATTAAAACTGTTTTTCTTTATAACAAGGAATTTTAATAATTGTAATCATACTTTACTACAATAACTTTCGATTACAATTCCTTTACCGAGATGTACTATTTCCTTTTATCAGTGCTGCAATTGAAGCTCTAGACGCGAGTGTTTGGTAGACCCGTGTACGAATGCCCTGCAGACGGGACATGCGTCAGTGTGGTGCAGGCAGTCGATATTCCTTTTTCCTGCAAATGACCTAACCGGACCATTCTTAGAGTCTCATTAAGGCTTTCTTGAATTCTTCTGGTACCCGGGATTGCAGCCTTTTATTTCTGGCTATTCAGAAAGCTGTTAAAAGGAGCTTCATTTTAAATATGGCGGGACGCTAATGGAGAACTTGACTTTCAACTAGGGACAAAGATTCTCGACCGCGTTAAAAAGTGTTTTTAGTCCCAACGAGAATATTTAGAAAGGAACTGAGATTTCACACTTTCAGTTCAACAGCTCTTTTTTAACTAAAGAGAAATGCTTATTGTATTTTTTAACTTCCATGTTTAAGATTAATTTTTGTTTTCTGTTTTACAATAAGTATTGCTAAGATTTTGCGGCATTAGTTACAACAGATTATCTGTTACGTAGTGTCTTTAGCCATTAGATTTATTATTTTTTACAACGGTATTTTGCCACTATCGTTAAAAAAAAAAATTGTTTTCCATAAAGGAATAGGTTTATGATATTAAATAATCTTTGACCAGCCTATAAAGTCTAAAAACAGCAATAATTGCTAAGATTTTGCGGCATTAGTTACAACAGATTATCTGTTACATAGTGTCTTTAGCCATTATATTTATTATTTTTTACAACGGTATTCTTCCACTATCATCAAAAAAAAATTTGTGTTCCATAAAGGAATAGGTTGATGATATTAAATAATCTTTGACCAGCCTTTAAAGTCTAAAAACAGCAATATCTAACGTGCATGGATTATAAAGTAGCTATAACACATATAAGAGGATAATTCCAGCACCTGAACTAATAAAAAAAACATGGAGTGCAAATTTCTCATTTAGTTTTGTCTCTACTGCTAATTCTACACCGAGGACCTGAAAATGTTTTGTAGTTTGGTTAAACTTCGTTGACTACGAAACTGGCAGTTTTGTTCTTGAGTAGACTACTCAATAATTGAAATGTGGTATACTGTAGTAAACCAGCCACACTCATATCTTCACAAGTCGTCCTCGGAAAAACTCATTCATTGCGGTGGTGGGAAACATTGTGCAATGAACAGTCAGTTGAGCGCCTTTGTCATAGGCAGCCGGCACAGTAGAGCTGTACAGTTGTGGCGCTATACCTGTATGTAGGAGACGGTAGCTGCACACACGAACAAACATAACGAAAACAAAGTGCAAAGTTGCAATCAGGCCCAGAGAAACGTGCACTGTGCACTGTGATACACAGAGACAGAGCTACATAATCATATCTCTGATCCGCAGCAATAAGAGTGGAGGAAGAGGGAGAGAGTCAGCCGCACTTTATCTTGCCCCGTGCAGTTTTCTCCACGGCATTCATTTTACAGTTGTTGAGTGGGCGTGAGAAGCTGACCCGGAAGTTCAGCTTCAACGAAAAATCCTCGGGGATTGAACCCCAACCGTTCGTAGTCAGACACTCTGCAACACGTGGTACGCAACCCCCAACAAACATCAACACTTATCTTTAGCTAGCGTACCTTCTACATCTACAAATATACTCCGCAATTCACTAATTGTGGGTGGCAGAGTGTGCTAAGCACCAAAGCTAATCTCTTTGCTGTGCATTCCAATCTCGAATGGTACGAGAATTCATATAAGAATCTGTGCGGCACCTTATTTCTCTAATCTTATCTTTCCTGTCATTCCGACTCAAATACAAGGGGTGATCAAATGAAAAGGTATGAAACGACGTAAAAACGTAACAGTTAAATATTTGCGTATTCCGCCATGGGAGAATGTAGCGAGACATCTCAGGATGCGATTGGAGTCTCTGACTGGGATCGGAGCATGCGCGGGCGCCCGCTTGCGCAGTAGAGAGCAGAGGCTCTTATCAAAAGCGGCGTCCAAATGATGCGGCAGTCCGTATGAGGACAGCATGGCGTACAGGTGGGGGATGTGTACTGTGAGACACTCCGACGCCTACGCAGGTCCATCAAGAACAAAAGACCGGGGCTGCTCACGGAGGGTGTGGTTCTGCTCTATGATAACGCGCGTCCACACGTCTCCAGAGTCACACACGTGGAACTGGCCAAGTTCAAGTGGGAGACGTTGGACCATCCGCCCTACAGTCCGGACATGTCGCCCTGCGATTTCCATGTGGTTGGTCTACTGAAGAAACTCCTGAAAGGGAAGCGCTTCAACTCGGACGACGTACTTAAGGACGCTGAAGGACTGGGTCTCGTCACGGCCACAGGAATTCTGGGAACAAGGAATCCTGCGGCTTGTTCATCAGTGGGATCGTTGTGCTCAGGCCTATGGTGTATATTTTGAATAAAGTCTATATTTGTACCCACCGTGTCGTTTCGTACCTTTTAATTTGATCACCCCTTGTAGGTTGATGGACCAAGTATTTCACTACACTCATAAGTGAAAGTGGGAGTACGCAAGTTTACCAATAAGTTTAAACGAAACGTGCGTCGTCTATCTACCAGAGACTCCCAGCCTAGTCTACTAATCAGTTCTGTGACGCTTTCATAAGAACTGTAGCAAGCGGTCACCAATCGAGAGGCTCTTCTCTGTACTTTCTCTATACTGTCAATCAAACCCTTACAAAACGGATCACAAATCGCACAACAGTAGTCCAAATATGGACGCACAAGAGATTTGTCAGACCTTGTGTCATTCTCTCTTTAGGAAAGATAAGAGTGCAATGCTTTAAAACTACTATCAGTAGAAAATAATTTAAATAAACTGGTCTACTCTTAAGAAAACGAATGGCTGGTCCACAGTATATAACATAAGTAAACAAATAATTTTGAAGGTAGGGACAGTACAACGAGTTCTATTAAGGAAAAATAACTAAAGTAATACACTGTGGGGCCTTTTATAAATACGTCAAATATTAATAAATTCTTAGTATATGTACATTTTTTAATAAACCATCATATCTACTGTGGCTGATTTGGGAAGGACATTACTACTATATCACATTTTACATTCTTTCATTTCCTAATTTGTTATGGAATTTCTTTTTGAAGAAACTACTTACAAGATTTCATTAAATCACAAAAAAGCTCCCAGTATTATGGTTAGAGGATGCCCACGGATATCATGAACACATATAATAGCAGACATCTCATTCTGAATGATTACAAAATAAATAAATGTGATAGTCACGTATAATATTACTTTCTGTCGATTTTAATGAGGAACAGAATGTTCTTCAGTTTCCATATTTCCCACAAATCATGAAGCTTATAACAGAACATCTGATGCTTTAAAATCGAATTTCTTAAAATAATTTTAGCATCAAATTGAAAACAGACTGAAGACTTCTAGGCATTTGAAAACGATCTCAAAGTTTCTCAAGCACACATATAGTGAAAAGATTCACGCACTGTTTTCTACCAAGAAGAATTTTCGTGGCCCCTTCTAAGTATTCTCGTTATCAATTTACGCGTCGGTAAAAAAGTAACGCAAATTCATTTTTTCACGAAATACACAAGATTTAAATATTAGGTTGTTTTTTTTTTCCCGATTATGCAAACAATGACCAAATGGACACAACTGAAAGGAGGAACTGAGTTCCGCCCGAAGTCTAACCGGCCTGTGAGGCATGATCTGTTAGAGGAAAGTCTTGTATTGTCATCTGTCTGTGAAACATGTAACTTTGTGTGTGCTGTACCATAAGCGTATTTTCTTTGTGAAATGTGTAGTTTATGAGGTGTAGATGAGGACTGTACCTGCATTCGTCTAGAGGATTGCAGGAAACAGCTTAAAACCGAAACTAGGTAGTCCGTTACGAGGGAGGCTTGGGCTTGTGCCCGGCCCCGTTGTACCTCCCCTATCCCAGTGCACTGAGCCACACTGGTCGGTTTGTCTTAATAATAATAATCGAAATATCTGCACTAACATCATAAATGCGAAAGTAATTCTGTCTGTTTGTTATAGTTTCACCAGTAAATGGCTAAACTGATCTTGACAAAGAAGTGCTATGTATCATTGGGAAGGACATTATATGCTTTTCTGAATAAATTAAGTATCTTATGATGAAATTTTGAAAACAAACCGAACAATGGCAGACAGACGGGTAGCGTGTGTAAGTCTCTATAATGTTATATCGGTCACTCGGGTTTTGTTTCTTCCGCAGTCATTTTTTGCGACACCTTTTACGTAACTTAGATCTTTCTATATCCAATCCCATTATATAAAAACTCTAATTTGGAGTCTGCGTACGTCGTCTACAGCTACTATAGTTATTGGCTAGAGAACGGTCACGTGCAAGCCTTCACTCGCCAATCAACAGCCACCATATTACATTAGTTACTTCATGTTGCTTTTTGTTTGTTTACGATAAATAGATGCAGAAACTCATGTAAGGAGAATGGTGTTCGATGTTTATGTTACATTATCTGTATCAGTTATAAGAATTACGTTAAAATATAACCTAAGAATTTTTTTAGCAGAAAATAAGAAACAATGAAGTTTATTAAAATTTCAGAGAAAGTTTACACGAAAGGTACGTAATCGCGAAATGTATCAGTCAAATGAATGACAGTTATCGGTTTTTGATATTATACTTTCCGTCATTTAAAGTAAAATATGTTTATTTGAATAAATCATAGCCAAATACTCCGATAATCTAACTACACTAAGGTACTCATATCACGAAAAATGTCATTAAAAAAGATTGTTATTAGTTTTTCTTTACAAGCTTTTCCAGAATAAATTCCCTCTACCACCATAGATGATACCCGTCATTATTCATATGAGGGTAATAGAAGCTATTATTTTCGAATGAAATATTAGTGGAGGATGTGGTTAAGTTGACCAGAATCGCAACTGTTACAGCATAATTCACTCTGAAATCAGTTTTACAAACAATTTAAACTGCTTTCATAAGCGCCATGTTACTAAAGATATTAATTAATGCGGGTGGAGTAGTTCCATATTTAACGTGCAAAATTGTGCCTGGTCCAGTGAATAAAACTGATATCATGGATAACAAACGTTTTGGGGATTCCATTTTTTTTAATATCACTGGTTCTACACTTCCGTCGTCATTAATTCAGTAGAAGTTACTACTGTATTGTTATGTGAACTACAAATGAAATAGGTAGAACATTACAAAATCAAGGCCATTATGTAATAAAAATTCCGTATAATTAACCAACTGAAAAAAAAAAAAAAAAAAAAAAAAAAAAAATGAACTGCCTGAATATTGCATTCAAACCGTCGGGCTCGAAGATAGTTCTTACAATAAATTTCTAATTCTAGGCGTACGAAGTCGAGGTTAACAGCTAGTAATATTATAAAGGCAATGGTTAGAATGAATGGATGGATGTTTCTTATTTAATCATGCCTTATCGGCTCAATGGATTTGAAAGAAATTTGGTTAGGACTTAGTATATAATCTGGAATAGCACATAGTATAGTTTCCATCCTGAGAAAAACGAAAGTTCCTTTGAGAATTGAACTGAAATTCGAACACAACAAGTAAACAAACAAAAGACAAGAGAAATCATAGATTTTGTTTCTGGTATCCACAAGAATAACGAAATAAATTATTTAACGAAATACGGATCTATTATTTTCGAAAAAATGTAGAAATGTGCTCAATAACAGCCTTAGCACAGTACACAAATAGAATAAACGAACGACGAACCCAAACAATATATTACTAAAATACAATTAAACGACTGCGAGTTGATTAGTCATCACATACGAGATATAAATAATTTTCAACTGTTATCGTCTTATCGAGCAACCTAAATCTACATTTTTAATGCAGTTTACAATTCAAGCGCAAGTATTAAGGTTCAACTTTGGCCTTCAGGAGTTCGAGGTATATTATTTTCTGTTTATCAATTATCCTGGTCGAACCATACGAGATGGGTGTTATCTACACCATTTTTTCCTCTAATTTTTCAAAATAGTTGTTGTTACTTGGGTTATTTCCAACAAATTCTTCCGCTTTATGTCTCCGAGATTGTTATGAAACAGAACAGTTTGTCATGATAAGCCTAATAATGACAAATATTTCCGTAGGGAGAATATTTTCCTCAATCTCTAAATCTTTCTTTCCGTGTAAACGACAGTTCAGAGGAAACATAGTGACAGAAGAAAATTGTGACTGTGACATTTTGCGGCGCCTGGTGTTACATGAAGTAATTTGAAACTCAGGCGTGATATATGTCGTAGCCGGGATTGCTCATATTCGTTCTGACAAGACGATTGCTCGACGTTTTTACACAGAGAGGGAGAAGGGGGCGAACCTATGCAGTGATATCAGCAATTGTGAGAAACGTCAACGGATATTCAGGTAACATGTTACTGTTGACAAAACTAGGTTCAGTTTGAAAAAATTAAGTAATAACGCTTGATTTAAGTTTAGAATATTTAGGTTTATCTTCTAACAAAAAGTAAGGTTAACACGCAAATAGCACAGGCACTGAATAACAAATCTTAGTGATCTTTGCTTGCTTGATTTAACTAACTGCGTATACACCACCAAACTCACAACAACCTGTATAGTAATTTTCTAGCTGTTCTCCAACCATTCATTTACCGAGGTGACGTTAACTGTTTTTAAGCTGTGTGTCCGGATTTTTGTAATTTGGAATAATTTATGATTGACGGTTCTGAGAGCAATTGTCAACTTCAGATGATTTTCGTTCGAACCTTCCTCCACCTTTCTTCTTCTGCAAATGATAGGAGGAATTAATGGTTCATTTTGTCAGTATTCGGAGTTAACGTTTTGTCGTTTAAAGTTAGCTTAAATTCTGACTTACTAAATACAAGGGACCTCCTGCTGATGATCGTGACGTCTTACTACAAAGCTTGCCGCAGATCTGACTAGCAACCTTATCAATGTGCTAAGGTTACCCCACTGCTTTCAAATAAATATATTAGCCCCGACAATCACACTGTAGGACGTCCGTGAAACAATAGGTGATGTCAGTTAAAAAAAAAAAAAATCATAAATTGAATACAAATGAAATCTACTTGCGTAAAATTTCAGAAAATATTCACGATTCATTTAAATATCCTTATTTGTGGATTTTGCAGGTATTTTTAAGACGTACGTCAAATTCTGCAGTTATTTATAGCTAATGGAACTGAACAGCGCATGTAATATTATTTGTGATCGCCTTAATGATTTGTTACTGTTCTCAAATGTAAGGTAATATATCGCGAATCTGATATATTCGACATTTTTAAGAGTCCATTGATATCTTCAGTTTGATTGTGGTAAAAATGAGTTCTGCGCCGTCTTAAAGATTTAGTGAAACAGATTCCATTTCGCCTGTATTGTGACTGAAAACCCAGCCCAGTAAATCTACCGAGAAAGTACTTTTATAGTGTTATGCGCAACCCGACTCTCGAACGGTATTTTACAAACAAAAACGCCTTTAAGATTCTGTATCAGGCACAAAAAAAAAAAAAAAAAAAAAGCAAATACCACCTACATAAGTTTGCACTAAGATGTCATACCATAGTAATGAACGCAATGTCTCTTCGCATGGATATTGGAAGGTGAACTTGATTAGTAGCATCTAAAAAATCATATTAAAATGGAAAATCGAGGTAGCATCAAATTTAAATTATAATTTCAAATTAGCGGTTAGCAAAGGAAAGAAATGCCGAAGTTGGTACCACTGCGTGATGTACAAGCAAAGTAATTATGTAAGTTTGTAAGCAGTTTTAATAGTCAGGTTTGTCTGGAACAAATGTTGAACCAATGGTTCGCCAACACAGTAATGTTAAATTTTTAGAAAAGGAAACATCAGACATTTCTGAATGACTTATATGCCAGTTTGGCTAGGAAATGTCATAAACAGTTGTTTAAATAAGGAGGCGACAGAGAACGCATCGAGTAAGGTCCACAAAAAATCTGCAGCCAAAAGAAGATTGTAGCTAAAGAATGCTCGAAATATCGGAAAGAACGAGTAGTGCATAGAAATGGAGGAAAACTGTATTAAAAACTAAGACTATATGGATTCCTTTCTCTATGTCACCTTTTGAATCAATAACAAATCATAATATAATTTAAACGCTCGTTATACCTATCGGTGAATTGCATAACCCTGCGAAAATAGACGAATTAACTTAAGTCAGAAACAACTAGGTAAGGTATGTAAACAGTATTTGAATTTATACAATAGTTAGTTACAAAACTTTAGAAGCAAGTCTGTCGCTGCGGTATGTATATTTGAATATTCTCTCGCATTAATTTTAGATTTTATTAATTTTTAGATTAGTACGAGCAGTGCAGAGAGGACGAATGAGTGTTTGAAACGTAATATGCAGGAAGTGTTGTTTGGATTTCGGAGAGCTGTGTTCCTTGTGCTCTACACATGTGGCATTGTGGGCGGACAGCGCTAGTAGGCGGCGATATCTGCTGTCGCGATAACTCGCAGCCCAATACATTGAAGGAAATATGAGTTTTTGGGCACTATTAGTAAACTTCATAGAAGGAATCAACTATATTTTAAATTTGTGTCTTTTTTTTTTCTTTCGGATGAACTGAATTCAGCCGGATTTTGGCGGAATCAATTTTAACGTAAAAAAAAAAAATCAAATTTTGCTTCAAAACATTATAGTTCAAATAAGTTAATTTGCAAAGTGAACTAAACAGTTCGGTAATACCTTTGAACGGCTTTGAGATTGAGTTTTCTGTGGAAATTATCAGGAGCAAGCATTGACTTGATTTGTCTCCTCACCCTCCTACTTAATATTATGTCTTTCACGTCTTTGTACTTTCCAAAAAAAAGTACTTTTCATTCAGTGATATGCAAGCATACAGTCATAGTGCCTACTCGTATTTTGCCACGGTTTCAATTTTTTTTTTTTTTTTTTTTTTTAAACTGTTTAATGTCACTTAACAGCGAGGTCTTTACCACCTGGACCTTGGAGGCCGAATAAAAAAAAAAGATTTTATATAAAAAAATTGTGTATAAAACTGTGAAGCTGTAGTGCCGAATCCTACCAAACATATTATCAATTGATGATCGGTGGATACCCATGATAGGTATCAAATACAGCAGTTCCTGGAAGTTAATATGACGGCTGCTAGATTTAAATGTGAAAATTTCCTTAGAATACAATCAGTTATTGATGGGATAAAGGATCATTGTAAGACAGGGGGCAAGGAAAGAGACTGTATAAGGTCTCAATGGATATTTCCGAAAGAAACAGGAGAGCTAAGTGGAAGGGAACAGATGACTATGACCATTATTTAGCACTTGATTTCGGAAATAAAGGAGTGGTAAAATTTTCATTTAGAGATAACGAAGTCAGAGGCTGGAATGCATTATATACAGACATGCAGTAGAACTTACCTGAAACATTGAAAGAATTTAAAGCGAAAATTCGTGGAGTGCAATTGTAGAGAAATTGTAATCTGTTTCGTCGTGGCTAATTACTCAACGACAGTTACGTATTTGGGAATTGTCAAGTACTTCTTGTACTAAATTTGTTGTCTGGTTTGAAACTATGTTTTTTAGTAGTTGTTTTAAACGTATTTAATTCCTGGATACGGAAGATATTAATGGGTACAAATATTCCATAGCGCTTATCGAAATTACTAAGATACAGAAGTATTTCTAACCGACTATAATTTTGACTAAATTACTGACAGAAACCGATATGGGATAAACGTTATTCTATTTCCGTGAAAACCTGATATTGTACCAGTATCTACCTCATCCCATCGTTTCAGAATACACGTCACAGGCTGTCTTGAGGACACTGTCATGTTAACTCTCCCCGTGTCAGGTTGCAGATTTAGATTGGGCCGGAAATCCATTTCCTGCGTGAGTAATCCAGTTAAGAGCTATGCATTTTTTTTAATGGCATTTGGCAACGGAGGCCATACAGCCAGCTCAAGGTAATTATAATTGCTTTCAGTGTATGGACGCCACAGGACGGACAGAACATTCACACAGACACACAACACTTAACATCCATGCCCGCGGCCGGATTCGAACCGGCGGCCTTCGGTACAGCTAGCACTCTAGCCCCTACGCTACCGAGGCCGGCAGCTATGCATTTAATGGCGAATGAGTAAGCGCCATAAGCCATCCTCAGGAATGTCGAATAGAGGAAACGTGCGAAAGACTTCCTGAGAAATAACCAGGTCAGAAGCATTTCGACGTACGAGGCACGTCCAGAAAGTAAGTTCCGTTTGGTAATAAAATGAAATTTTACACAGATACAGAAGACATTTTTATTGCACAAAATTCTATAACTCTTAAACTACTTTTCCACATAACTGCCGAAATTTTGCAGGCATTTGTCATAGCGTGGCACCAGGTTTTGTATACCTTCTTCATAGAAATCTGCCGCCTGTGTCTTCAACCAGTTGGAAACAGTTTCTTTCAGCTCGTCGTCATTGGTGAAGTGATGACCACCAAGGAAAGACTTGAGATGTAAGAACAGATGAAAGTCTTGCCAGTTCTTTTGTAACCAAAGGTGGACGCCCACTTCGTTCTTCATCGTGCACATCACTACGCCCGCCATTGAGCTGTCGGACCCATCTTCTCACCATCGAATCACTCATCGCATTTGGTCCGTAAACATCGCAAATTTGCCGATAAATTTCACTTGGTTTCACTTTCCTCGCATTCAGAAACCGAATCACAGACCTGATTTTACACGCGGCGGGATTTTCAATCAATACCGACATTTCAAACAAGCACAACAAAGCGTACGTAACTGACAGCGATCTCCAAATGGCGGACGTTCTTCCCCTTGATACACATCGTTTACAGCACAGGTGCGGAACTGTAATCGCAGCGCTGCAGTGGAGATAAATTGAAACGGAACTTACTTTCTGGACGCGCCTCGTATATGGTAAAGTGAAGGCACTGACCACTCCGCAGTACAGATTGTTCGTAAGGAAACAGGGTAGACCACTGCTTTATTTATTTCTATTTTAAAATTTGACATGAGAAGGGTGCCAAATAACCCCTTTAACTTAAATTTAAAATTTTGTATCAATCAGATATCTTCTAAACCCAGATCGACCTTGAAAATGTGCAAAAAATTTTAAAAAATTTAATGACGCATAAGTTAAGTAATAAAATTTTTAATTTACTATTTAATAATGAAACACAATTCTATATACATATTTATTAATTAATACAAAAATACAAAAAACAAATTAAGCTCAGTCAGCAATAAAATTTTTCTTGCTGTCGAAATTTGGACATTGCTTTTGTACGTACGAGCAACATCCAAACCGTGATGGAACTTGGATGGATATTGGACGAAGAATTAGAACTAGTGATCGGAAATGAAAAGATGACTGGACGCAAGCTGGCAGTCGATTTCTGGCATAAGGGACTGGGATATTTTTCTTTTGTGGGTAATGGTGTCAGGGATTAGAATAAATTACCAATTAAGTGATGAATAATTTACCAAAAACGCTGAACTAATCTAAAATCAAAAATCTTGAATGGCAAAAGTAGATGTGGTGGAGGAATTTAACACTCCAAGTACATATGATAATACATAAAAAAAATAAAAAAGGGGTAATTATATGATTAGGGAAATTTCCTCCGGAGCATACCCTCCGTCACAATTTCATTCACTTCAGAATTAGTCGGCTAATATTAATGGCGTGAAAACAGATTCTCAAAAGAGACTGAGAAGATGACATCATCTCCTCATTGACTGTTTATTATCGGTCGCAGCATTGTCCGTATTTCACTTGATAGTGTTCTTACCGATGGCCTGCAAGTGTTGGCGCCCACTGGATAGCTATACTTTTTTTTCTTGGCTCGAAAATTCTCCCTGGTCGATGAGACACAGAGGCCAATGTGAACTGAGGAGTCAGCTGTCTGTTGTGCTGATGCGTGAGAATGCTCTGCGGGAAGGGAAGCCAGGCTAAGCTACCGTCATGCTAAGACTATCACTCAGTGATTCAGGCCATTCATATGAGAAACTTAAGTATAAGAACGAGGTAAAAGACGTTAGTTACGAGGATCGCGATAAATCACTGAGACGCTATCTGCGTCCATGAAGCCCGCGTACAGATTTGGACAGATTTGGGTGATCAGAAACTAAGGTTAAGAAGCCTGCAGTGAAACGTGTATATTCTATTTCATACAACCAATACAGCCAACTGCTAGGAATAGTTGTTCGCCCGAGGGGGTGCAATGGCGTCACGCACAGATTGAGGTTTGTGCTGCCATCTGGCGGCGCGCCGGGGGCTGGTCACGCCCTCCTGCACTCTGATTGGCTGCTTCAGAAGCCCACCAACGCTTCCCATTGGCCGAGCCTGGGGAATTCCAAAAGAATTCTTGAATCCCCATATTATATCTACTAACTGATTATACATACATTACGTTATATTTCAACATAGTGTTCATATCGGTTTAGGCACTTGTCGCTTCGTGGGGTGACTTTGAATATTCCCTGTTGGTAAAAATTCTGTCTATACGTGTTCAACCATGTTGTCGCGAAGTGTTTCAACATCTAACTTGAAGCGAATCTTCGGCCTCCCATGTGACCCTTCAAGGAAAAAGGTGATATTCGTTTCGAGTGAGCTCCAGGTTGTAGGGAAGGTGATGATGGCGTGCTGTATCATCTACTGGGATCTTCGTCGGTGATGTTTTCTCTACTGGCCGCAAACTTTCGGCACCATTCTGCAGTGTTACTGCCTCTCCGTAAACTTCTTCCAATGGTCGGTGAATTTCAGCCGCTGTTACATGTTTGGTCCACAGAAATCGAATAACTGAAGTAATTCTTCGCGAGACCAGTTTTCCAAACGAGTCGCCATTTGTGTTTGTCTACAACTAGCGCTGTAGGTGGCGGGTGGCTGAAACTCTGCACAACTTTCAATCGCATCTCTTAGAATTATCGCGCACTACTAATTTCTCTATAACGGGACACATTGCAGGAATATCGTAGATGGAAAAAGAACTAATGCCACTATTCCAGAATAACCAAGAGTGCAGACGAGCTGTTTAGGAATATTGTTCTCCGACGAGGATACATTCTGGAAAAAATTCATCGATCAGATAAAAATAAAGCATACTGTTAGCAATGAGGCTAAATGAGATTAAGGAGAAAACTAGACAGACAGTAGATGAACTATCCCAGAAAACACGAGAGCGAAACTGATGGAAACAGACTGAGTAAGGTGTCGCTTGATGGGTCTGAAAGAATGTAAAGTCTGTGCAAGTCAACTTCATATGCTGCAGTACAAAGCGGAAAAATAACGTACACAAGTGGAAATAAGATTACTGAATTTAGGGACAGCTTTATTCAAGTTCTTCCCAGTCAAAATGCAGCCTTGAGGAAACCAAAAATGAATATCTGCAACTTATTCCTTACATGATCTACTGAATAATTTCACTAAAATTCTTCGACCAAACACTTCGACCGGAGTAATGTTCTCTTCACGTTGTTACCATGTAGAAACCATACAGCCGATCGGTTGATTTCATATGTATTCTACCAGATGTCAGTTGCTTTCACTATGATGTCAATCGGCCTCTAGGAAATAAAGGTAGTTCTAATGATGTAGCGTACCTTATTGGTGTTACATATTTCAGAACGTTACGTCTTAAATAAAAATAATGTCTCCTAAAATGTTCCAAAAAATACAATAAAAGATACAAAATACAACACGAAAACATTAAGAACGATATTCGGACTTACGATAGTATAATAAGAAACAAAGAATGAAAAATGTCTGCAACTTTCAAAGAATTAATTAAATGAAATAGAAGTTATTAAAATAAAAGTGTATCGTATACAGAATTCAGCCTGACACTATGCTTATAGACTAATAGGAATGAAAATGCCTTGTAGCATGTCAAAGACAGCGAGCAAGACCAACCAACCAACGACAATTTATAGCCTGCACCAGCAGACTACGCATTTTGTAACAGGCTAAGGAACGTAATACAAAACTATGACGAGAAGAAGTGAAAAAGAAAGTTTAACGTCCTATTATGGGTTACTTTACAGCTACCGCAATAAGATATTCTCAGGATAAAAATGCGATAATAGCAGCACGTAATAGCAATATGTCGCCTATAAAGTACTATGTTTTGAGGGAATTCTTTTTCCTTTTATGTTGTACGTCCGTTTTACGAACTAAGGAGAAACAGGTCTTCTATTTTGAATGTAATATAGAGAAGTAGCATGATGTTTACTTTTTATTTTGTTTTGTAGCGCACGCAAACAACTTTTAAACAAAACAATTTAATGATCAATATAATAACAATCGCTTCTTAGTATGAAACTTCATTCTGAGATATGTCATTTTGACAATCATATTAGCAAATGTGTATTTGGTAATTCCATCCTCTGTTTTTTCCTCCGGGATTTACCGCTAGTCGACGTCGACGTCATTAGAGTCTGAACAGGCTTTGGGATAGTGAAAGGGAACGCTAGCGGCATTTAGCTGTAGTAATTTCAGGAAACTAAGGAAAACCTAAATCTGGATGGCGGGAAAGGTATTTGAACCAGCGTCCTCCGGAATGCGAGGCCAGCGCGTTACCGATCACCCACTTATTCTATAAAGTTATTTATTAGAGTGATATTGTGGACGACAAGACACGAACGTAGCATACATTTAGAAAGATGCCGGAACCGGTGACATATGATGACGAATCATAGCGCAGCCACACCATGAA